>OX376372.1:118941322-118994804 GCA_947369275.1 Nemotelus nigrinus | reverse complement strand
GTTCAAAATAATCTCCTTACGTTTTCCACCACTTGTCGCGTATTGCAACTGCGCCTTGAACTCTAATCGTCGTTCACCTTGTACTGCCTCCGAGATCTTCTTCCGCCTGCCGGTAGCGCCACAGTCGTTGATATCCAGAATCCCAGAAAATGAAAAATAAATGCAACTAATTACTTCGCCGACCAATCTCCAAAACGTTCGATCCTTACTGCTGTCGGTTTAAAAAGAGATCTGGGGCCTGCTCGCTCCCGGCCATCAAGCCTCGTATCTACCCGCTTCAGTGGTACTTGTAACGCTTAATGCATTTGTTGCATTTCTTGCGTGCAGTGTTAATGCACTTTGTCGCTTCGGCAATTCACCTCGGGTATTCACCATCATTTGCCACTGTGAATTCATCATTTCCGAGCGGTCGTCGAGTCTCGAAAAATTTCCGGTTTTCCCGACTGACACTTTGGTGACATTTCGCCCTGTCAGCACACAAAACATCTATCGAAATCATAGTATTTCGCTTATTCGGAAATAATGAAACTCGCGGAACTCTAGTGTTTCGAGTCGTGGAGGCGTCGCGTCCCAGAGCATCGAAAGATTTGAGCGGTGAATTATCGTCTTCGTACAAATGCTGATAAGAAACTCTCTAAATTAGATTGTGCTTGCTTTGAGGACAACCGGGGAGATTCGCAAGTCCAAAATGGCTGAATTGCGTTTCGATGGAAGAGTAGCTGTTGTTACGGAGCAGGATTGGGTTGCGAATATGCATTGCTGTTCGAAGCCAGAGAAGCAAAGGTCGTTGTTAATGATCTGGATGGAAGTAAATTAGGAAAAGGTAGCTCCAGGCGGGCATCAGATACTGTTGTGGATGAAATTGTTGCAAAAGGTGGGATTGCTGTCTCTTATTACCATTCCGTAGCCGAAGGCAAAAGAAAATCATTGACAAATCCATGACAAATTTTGGTCGCGTTGATGTCGTTGTTAATAATGCCAGTGTCTTGCGCGACAAAAGTATTGTAAACCTTTGCCACGATGGCTGGGATCTAGTCCGCAACGTTCATCTTAAAAAACTAGATAAAACGGCGATTCTGGGTACCAAATACACAATCGAGCACAGACAAAACTCGACAATGAGGATACAGATGATTCGGGTGTTCCAGCACCACGCTGGTTTGTATTGCTTATTTATGTTTTTATGTCCATCGTGTCGTGATGACTCTGGGTTCCACGGAAAGGTTGGTAAGCATCTAAGCCATGGGGAATGTCGGTTGTGCTAATTAAACAGACCGCGGGTCCTATAGTTTAGCTGCGGCCACCTACCTCACCACCAGGTTCGTCGTTCGGTGTCCTACTACCTAACTTAACCAACTCCGATCCTCATATACGTGACATGACTCAAAATATCTAACATCACGCGGGCGTATATTAATCAATTTTGATCCGCAAATTCAGAACGTGACATGACCCCCCTCCTCAGAGAATTTCCTGGGGAAATTCTCGGCGATATTTATCCCAAGCCAGCTTCAAGCTAACTACTGACTCAACGTTCGACGTACCGATATGATTTATAATAAATATAATAATAAAGAGGTGAGCAGTTTTGATTTTTACAGCGCCTCGAGCCTTTTGTTTCTTGTAGGGAGGTTCGATGGTACTAGATCGTGACTGAGTCCACCGGTTTGACGGTGTAGGTTTACTTGAGTGTAACCTTGTGAGCAGTTCACGAAATAGGGTCATCGAATTTTCTTGACTCAGCTGAGTAGTTCAACTACTGTTCCTTAAATTCCTGCATCCTTTCCACATTTTATCATTTCATGTTAAATTTTATATCTTTTTCGTTTCCCTCTCGAATACCCGTAATGAAGAGTTTCCGTAGGAATCATTATTTTTTTTTATGATTTGAAAACTTTATCTTAGTATTAACGAAACAAGTTTATTTGGTCGATTCAAAATTTTTTATGTTATCCTTACTTGATATTTGTAGCTTCACTTAAGGCAATTAGTTTTTTGTTATTATTGTTACTATCGGTTTCTTTGAGTACAATTTAGTTGGGAATTTTGATTGGCTTATTGGTTTTGGTAAATTATTTTGAGAATTTTGTGGATATTTGTTAGGCCCTCGTTTTTGATTTTGTTATTGAAAATTGTGTTACTCAAAAGAATTGTTTTGAAATGCGTCGCAGAACGGTGAGTTGGGACCCCAGTTATTTTCACATTGATCGAGAACCAGGGCTCCTTAGTCTTTCAACTTCAAGTACTCCACCAAAAGTTGGTCCCGGACATACAGTTGTGCCACCCATTACTGCTCCGGAGCCTACTCGCATTAATAACGAACCTCATTCGTCCACGCTTACCCTGAGTCCGAGTGCTGCCGAACCACACGTTACCTTTCGAGATGCTATTCGAAGCATGGAACACCCGCGAGCATTGGTTCCTATCACTAAATGGGGATTAATGTTCGATGGAGTTTCCAAGAATATGGATGCACGGCAGTTTCTGTTTCGAGTATCCACTATAGCTAGCGATTACGGAGTGTCAGGTCAAGAATAAGTCAGAGATCTACAGCTATTTTTAAAAGGTATGGCTGTCAATTGGTATTGGCAAGTGCGAGATCTCTACGGCGGTATAACGTGGCAACAACTAAAAACTGAATTTTTGGAGCGTTTTGCCCCGCATCGCACGGTCGTCGACATTCGACGAGCAATTGATGCTCGCAAGCAAAGGCAAAATGAGAAATTCATTGAATTTTATGAATCAATTGAATCCTTGGCCTTACAGTTGCAGGTGCCTTTACTGGACATGGACCTTCAGTGTATTTTATTGAGAAATATGACTGCTCACCTGCAGGAACATTTTGCGACTCGCGAGCTAGTTAGACGATGTATTCGTATTGAATCTGTTTGGCGTGATTTGGAATTTGAACGTCGAACGATTCGTCGTCCATATGGGGCTAATGAATAATACTTGGATGATGAGATCGTGGAGCATGCAGAGCATAGACGACGTTTTCACTGGAGCAACTTGAGGAAGGTACTGGTGTCGCTGTTGATAGTGACGAGCCTGCTCGCAGACAATTCGAGACAAAGAATCACGCACATTTAATCGAGACGAAGCGATATGGAACGCCGGGTCTGCAGTTTAACAATCATCGTGAACAGTTTCGCATTTGCTGGAACTGTAAAGTTCGATGCCCATTAAAAAAATATTCTGTATTGGGTGTGGCGCAGAGGGAGTCTTGAAGCCTAAATGTTCTAAATGTCAAAGTTATGTTGGGGGAAAGGTGATCTCAATGACTAGAAACCAGCCCATAGCATCTCAAGTTGTTTCCCGTCACGAGAAAGTTGATGTTGCCACAAACGTTGACCCCGAATTGCGACGTTCCTTTTGACTTAGCTCATCGCGTTTCAGTTCTACTCCATTTCAGATGAACTATTTAACACCATATACATCGACATCCATCACCCAATCTAGCTCATATGTCCCGCAAGACCTTTCCTTTACCGACTCGTATGATGAGCCTACATGTCCCAAGTCATTTCGACCTGTTTGTTTGGGGCTATCTTCGTCCAAGCGCTTCCAATTATCTTGGAGGTACTTCGCTGCAAGTAAATTTTCAAAACGTGCCAGCGTTGAGTCAATTGTTACAACTATTGGCGACAATCGGCCTCCTGCAGAAATTGTCATCAAGGGGCGAAAGTTAACGGGATTACTCGACAGTGGGGCTAGCGTCAGCATACTCGGCGCTGGTTCTTTGGACCTGCTCTGGGACTTGGGCCTGTATATGCATACTATGCAGACCCACGTTCAGACAGCTTCGGGTCAAAAGAGTCCAGTTGTGGCATATGTTGGCTTTCTGGTGCAATTTAACGGCCAGAGTAAATGGATGCGGTTTTTGATCGTTCCATCTCTAACCCACCCTGTCTATTTGGGTATGGACTTTGGGAACCTTTTTTAAATCACTCCAACGCAATGTTATTCGGTGGAAGCCCTTACAAAGCCTGTGTGCCCTGGTTTTCACCTATTGACCGCTCAGGAGCAGCAACGGCTCGACCTTGTCATACATCAGTTTCCTTCATATAACAAGGAGGGCTTGGGTTAAACCAAACTCGTGTCACATAAGATCGCCACGGGTTCCGCTCAGCTCATTAAATAACGACACTATGTTATGTCACTGGCTATACAGAAACTGATGTATGATGAACTTGATCGTTTGTTGTCACTGGGTGTAATAGAGGAAAGCCATAGCGCTTGGAGTTCCCCCGTCACCTTGGTGAGGAAGCCTGGTAGGATGCGCCTATGCCTCGATGCCCGACGTCTGAAAAAAGTCACCTTAAAAGACGCTTACCTATTATCTCTCATTGAGGGGCTGTTGGTTAGCCTACAAGATACGCGATTCATTACTAGTTTAGACCTGAAGGACGCTTTCTGGCAGATTCCGTTAGACGAAGCATCACGGGATAAAACTGCCTTTACCGTCCCTGGCAGATCTTTGTATCGTTTCACGGTTATGCCATTCGGTCTGTGAAACGCTCTGCAGACTATGTGTTGGTTAATGCACAAAGTCGTACCACACGAACTGCAGGACAAGGTGTTTGTTTACTTGGACCACTTGCTCGTCACAAGCTCAACATTTGATGAGCATTTGGAGCTCTTGAGCACTGTTGCGAGATGGCTCAGAGACGCCAGCTTGACCATCAATGTTGAAAAAAGCAAGTTTGTCCAAAAGGAGATCAAGTACCTTGGCTTCGTGGTTAAAGATGGGATTTTACGAACTGACCTGGAGAAGGTGTCAGGTATTTTGACATATCCAGAGCCCCAAATGGTAAAAGACGTGAGACGGTTCATGGGAATGGCGGGATGGTACAGACGTTTTATCCCAAATTTTGCTTACGTCACTGCTCCACTCACGGATCTGCTAAGAGGCAAGCGTTCTTTCAACTGGTCTGTGGCTGCCAACAATGCCTTCAATGAAGCCAGGGAACTGTTGGTTTGCGCTCCGGTGCTAGCCAATCCAGATTTCACAAGGCACTTTAATATTCAATGTGACGCTAGTACATTGGGTATTAGAAGTGTTTTGTTCCAGAAGCATGATGATTGTGGGGAGCTCCCCATCGCGTATATGTTACTGAAACTTAACGCGGCGCAACGCAACTACAGTGTTACCGAATTGGAATGTGCTAAGAGGTTCAGAGCGTACGTCAAGGGGCTGCCCTTCACTATCATCACAGATCATGCCAGCCTTAAGTGGCTGATGCAACAAGAGGATATGTCTGGACGATTGGCTCGCTGGAGCTTGAAGCTGCAGGGGTATGATTTTCAGATTGAGCATCGGAAGGGTAATCTCAACGTTGTCCCAGACGCTCTGTCAAGACCCTGCTTTTCTGATGATCAGGTGGTTTGGAAAATGTCTTCCGGAGCACGAGCATCTAGGTGTGATTATTCCGGAAGCTGTGTTGCAGGAGCCCTCCTATAAGCATTTGAGGGAGCAAATTTTGAAGCACCCCAAAAGTTTCAGAATCTGAACGTGTCGAACGACAAAATATACATAACACTGGGTTCGCTCGATGCCTCTGTTTTGGATACTCCCCAAACGAAGTTATGGGTCCCTGATAGTCAGCAAGGGGTGCTCATAGCAAGAACTCATGATGATTCTCGTGGATCGCATTGTGGAATTCGAAAAACTGTTGAACTGCTTCTTAGTTATTTTATGGCCTCTCATGAGACAAGATGTCATGCGACATATCAAAAATTGCATGGCCTGCAAGCAGATAAAGCCTTCGAATTCCATTCAAAGGCCGTTGATGAGATCACAGCGAGAAACGGAGCGATCTTTGCAGCGCCTTTTGTAGATTTTATGGGGCCATATCCACGCTCGAAATCGGGGAACACACAGTTTTTTGGGGTCTTGGATCACTACACTGACTTTGTGTGGCTCAAGCCCATGGCCAAAGCAACCGCAGAAGCTGTTGTAAGATATCTCGAGCGTGAAATTTTTCTAACTTTTGGAGTGCCCGAATGACTCCATTCAAATAACGGGGTCCAATTTGCTTCCAAGACTTTTGCAGAATTGTTAATGAACTATGAAGTGCATCACTGTTTTACTCCAGTCTATTCTCTGCAGGCGAATGCTGCAGAGCTAACCAACGTGTCAGCGTTAAATGCAATAAGAGCCTACATATGATGCGATCATGCGAGGTGGGACGAGAAACTTCCTAAGTCGTGCTCTGCTTTTCGTAAGGTAGTGCATGAGTCGACTGGCTTTGCGCCTCACTTCCTCATGCTCGGATATCACCCTATTCAGCATGGTTCAGAGTACGCGCTGATCAAGAGTCTTAAGGCTTTTGAAGACGGAGAAGTCCAATTGCAATCGAAAGTTGACCAGCAGCGTTTGGCGTAAGATCTTGTGTAAGACAAGTTGAACGAAGCCTATAAAAAAAGCGCTTAACATTACAATCTGCGAGCCAGACCACGAATTTTCTGTTTGGGTCAGAGTCTTCGTCCAAAACTTCGTTGTTAGCAAGGCAGTAGATCGCTATGCAGTAAAAGTCACCCCACGATTTGTCCCTGCCATCGTTAAGCAAAAAATTGGTCAAGTGGCATACGAATTGGAAGATTCAGGTAGTAAGGCGTTGGGGTTTTTTCACTCAAAAGACATCCGGGACGGAGTCGGAGACGAACCTTTTGATTCTGCATAAATTCCGACATTGAAACGTTGGTAACACATTTTGATTATGCCCGGCTGTGAGACCTCAGGGTCTGGGTAGTTTCGTATCGGGTTGTGACCGAATAAAAAAAAAAAGATTTATCTCCCCGAGATTTTTCACTGAAACACCTTTGATTACAACAATAACAACACTTTATTTCTCAAATTTGATAAACTAATAACACGTCGCGTAGATAAATTCAACTGGGGGTGATGTCATGTCCGCGAGAACTTTAAATGCTAAAATTCTGCTGACACTATGTCTGCGATCAGACATGTGTCGTTTCCGAAACTAACTCGTTGCATTTTCCAGAATTATGTAGGTAAATGCAACGTTTGCAGTAAATCTTCTACTGAAGCGTAAGGGTTTCCGATTATCGTGTACGTGACTTCTCCCCCCTTTGAATGGGAATTCTCCTGAATTCAATGAACATTTTGAATTCTTTTTTTTACATGCTTTAATAATTGTAACATATTTTTGTTTCTTTTTAAAATTACAAATATCCACAGAGCCAAACTTACTAAAATGATTGAAATGATTGCAATAGTATTGTAATTTATATTTTTATATATTTTCCAATGGTTTATGTGTTTTAAGTTTTCAATGTTTTTCAAAACTATGTCTTCAAAACTCAACTTTTTCGAAAAATTATAGACTCCGTTATCAATGTAAAAATATCTATCGAGACATTTTTCATTTTTGTTACTAAATGTATTATTTAAAATTTTTACAGTACAGTTATTTATGACCAACAAATAGTTTCCATTTAATGTTATTTTTCTATCGTCGCAAAAGTTTATTACTTTTTGGTTTTTCAAATTCTTACACATTATTGTATTTTCGTCTATTTTTCTTATTTCACTTTCTTTACTCTTTATCAGTTTACAATTGTTGTTTGTAATACAGTTGTTTAAACGTTTGAGTTCACTTAGATACAAAGTTTTTTCTTCATAATGGTATTTAGTTGAATTTATTTTCATAACAAACTGGTCTTGAAGATCGATTTCAAGATTGTCTGAATAAGGCATTGCTGTTATTACTTTATAATCAACTAATTTATAAGAGTTCGGAATTTTTATCGCAAGAATGATCGTGTCATCGTCACGTTTCCAGAGTCCAGTTCGTATGTTCTTTAGTTTGTAAAAGTCTAGTTTTGTTTCCTTAATTTCGGTTGCAGTCAATAAGCTAGGATGGATAATGTTGTGTTTGATCAGTCCTATATTGTCTATAAGTTGATTCAATTTATCCTTTAACATTTCAATTTTGAATATTTGATCCAACTTAAGTTGATGTTTAATAATGTTCTTTTCATTTTCAGTTGTTTCCTGATAAATTTTAACTATCTTATTTCTGTCAGACTCAATAATATGCTTCAAAGTTGTAATGGAATCGTTTAGAAAGGAATTTATTTCAATTTGTTTGTTCAAATTAGCACTTTCTTCGTCCTGATTTTTATTAATTGTTCTAAATGATCAAATATGATTTGACGATCTTCATCATTCATCGTGCCAAAAAGAAATTTTTGTGCTGTGCCTACTAAGTTAATTAGTTAATTATCCCTGGGATTTATATAAGTTAATTATCCCTGGGATTTATAGCTGATAATTTTGCGTGGATATCTTCTAATTCATTTTTAATCAAAGAGTCGTTAACGAATTCTAATTTTTTCAAGTTTTCTTCAACCATATCTATTGCTGATTTAATTTCGTTCACATTAATGATATGTAAAATAGTCCTGGTCGTCATTATTAGTTCCGTTTGTCCTAAGTTTATCGTTGTGTATCCGTTTTTCGTCTCTATTGGGTTCAGTAAAAGTGTTCCAGCGCTCAACTGAATGAGTGCGAGGATGCTGATAACTATTGCAATTGGGACCTGTAACTTATTTAAAGAAGTTTTCCTTGTACTATTTCTATAATCATTTCCTGTCGAAAATAAGGCATTTTTTCTTGTGAAAATTTAAATTCTTGGTTCCTACTAATATATTCTGCAAACATGCAACTGAACACTCCACAATCACTCCCGTTGGTTTGTTGCGGAATATCCTTTCCATGTTCTTTTATAAATTCCCTAGTGTCTAAAACTTGATTTAATTTGTCGAGTTATTCTTCGGCTAGATAATTCTCTAAGGCAGTTAAAACAATGGGATTCTGGTTACTCAGTGAATCGTAGTATTTTATAGACTTATTTTTGAAATTTATTACAGCTAAGCACCAATGATTTTTTTGAAAGTGCACTGGAACTAATATGATATCGAAAGAAAATAGATTAACTCGCCTTGTCCATTTATGAACTGCCCTATATCCGGCTTGTAATAAACGTGGTAGGAAAAACGTATTCATGGCATAGATTTTTGGCATGTCTACAGAATTTTGCAATTCACTACATTCGGCTATCAGCCTGAGGTTGAAATTAATAATGTTATCGTTTAGCCAGTTTAGATCTTTCAGTGGTTGAATGTCGTCTCGTGTTATATTTAAATTAAATTTTGAAACTAGGACTTCGTCTTTCGGTCCTGTTTGAGTTGCGTTTAAAAGGATTAGCTTTTGGCCTTCATTGAAACTTTTACTCTCTTGATTATAGTTTGACTTTTTTATTGCTACTGGTTTGTGGTCGAAATCCATTTCTTTACTTTTATATGCAAATTTAAGCTCTTTTTTAATATTTGTAGGGTGGATGTTATCTAATTTTGATTTTCTGTATTTAGGGAGATGCTTAAGTCTTGCAGCCTTATAATTTTTTATGAATCCTGTAGTGCGTGTTTCCTCATAATTTTCTCTTGTTTGATTTAATTTGTTCAGATACCTATTTTTTGTTTCTTCGATGTTTGCTTTTATTTTCTCTACTTCCTTTGGGGTGCATTTAATGGTAGAGTGGTATCTTTCATTGTAATTTCTTATTGCTCTTTGAATGGTATTCCTCACGGATAATTTTGTTTTATCAATTGTTAGAGTTCTAAATTTTTCTAAAATAGTATTATGTAGCTTTTCAATGTCGGCTATTCCCGTGTGGCTGTGGGGTTTCGTTAAATGCAAAGTGATGTCTTCAGATTGCAAGAAATCTTTTACTAATACACCACTGAACTCGTTTCCCGCTATTATTTTCTTTGGTTTCCCTATTTTTGTAAAATGGTCTTCTAACTGTTCTATAATTGTAACATGATTTCTATCAGAAAGGTAATAGGCGGCTGCAAATTTAGAAAACTTATCAATAATCGTCAAAAAGCTATTCTTCATTATAATAAATATGTCTACATGTATTATTTCATTAGTTATACACATGTAAAACAAAGCTATTCTTCATTATATAGAGACTCAAAACATTTTTCGGACTGTGCGGACGTGTTGTTGAAGCTTTCCGATCTTTTGCTGAGTGACTTGGTTTCTTTCTTTGCTTTTTTGACGAGTTCTGTCTTGCGAGTTGCATGCCCTGTGGCGCTTCGTTTGTTGCGATAGTGAAATTCTGATAGCCTTCAGACAGTGCTTGTTAATCTTGCTTGTTAATTTTTCTCGTCTTTGTTTGGCGATAGAAACTGTTTTCATATGCGAATCGGCTGTGTACCGCAAGTGTGCTTTTTTTTCAAGGTGTAAGCTCCAAACTATCTGAAAGTTGACTTTGATACTCGTTGACTTTGAAAAGCTCGGTTGAAGTACGTGGTGATTGCTCCGATCGTGAAACTTGGCTCTAATTGTGTTTCGGCAAGTTTTATTTTGTGAAAGCTTTCGTTATGAACTTTATGGAGCTTCTTTATTATTATTTTGTGCGAGTTTTGTGAAAGTGATTGTGAAAACTTTCGAAACTTATTAACCCCTCGTGAGTAGCGGCTATATATATATATATACATTCATTTTTATTTTTTTTTCCTGCTTATTTTGTGTGTGAAATTTTCTGCCATTTAACTTCTTGATCCTATTACTATGGCACTTTGCGACTCTAAAAACTGCATGGACAAGAAGGATACCACGCCCATGATCACGTGTGCAGGTTTTTGCGCTCTGACTTACCATTCTAAATGCGTTTCTCTGCCGGGCAAATGCACTGACGTCATTTCGCAACGTGATTCGGGGGTGTATTGGTTCTGCGAGAAATGCAGGAAGCATTCGATGGCGTCCTATGCATCTCGTCTACGTTCCGCTAAGTCAGCTATTGACGTTCTGTCTCGGGCTCTTGCCAAATTGTCGGACGATTTTCGGTCAACGAGCAATGAGATTAATGAGCTGGTCCGAGTTGCCAACATTGAACAGCCCTCAACATCATCTCTGGGTGCACTGTATGCTGGTAACGCTACATCTGTCCCTCCTGGATCCCCGACAGCTTCGCGTACTCGTTCGCGTGGGCAAGCTAAAGTTTTGAAACCGCAGTTGCCACCTCAACTACAACCGTTGCAGTTACTAGTGCCGTCATCCATTGCAACCACTAGTACCGTCACCAACTCGCCGGAGTGTCTGCTGCCTACTAGCCGAGGGAAGTCTCCAATCGTGTCAGCAAATGAAGTTGAGGTACTTCCTAATTCACAGGCTAAATCTGCTCATTCTACGATAATAACCACGGTTCCTGCGTCTGATCACGATGCTGATGCCGTTTTAATTACTTCAATTGCTTCATCACAGACTGCGGTTCATCGTGAACCTTCAGGAGGTATTCCTCAGCCTTGTCAACCGGCTCGTACTCTACCGCGCTTAGTTGTTGCTTCGCCACCTCTGCATGTGTTTGTATCGCGTTTCGCATACAATACTTCAGCAGAAGCAATCATCGATTACATCACCGCTAAACTTGGCTACTTACCGCCTTTGCTACTTTGCAAGAAGCTAACACCTGATAACCTGCAAAATCAGGAAATCTCTTCGTTCAAAATAACGGTAACTGCTGGTACTGATCTTCTGCTTCACAAAGAATTCTGGCCATCTGGTGTGCTGTTTAAGGAATTCACCAGGAGACCTCGTAAAAATTTTCTTCAAACCAGATCAAAGATCTCCACAACGTAAAAACCCTAGCCTTAGTGGACAACGTGTTCTTAACTGGAATCAGAACCAATGGAGCCAGTACTTTTGAAATCAATAAGATCAATCCAATTAACGTATACTACCAGAACGTTCGTGGACTTAGGACCAAGCTAAGTACGCTGAATCTCTCCTCTATTCTTTCTTCTGATCATATAATTTGCTTATCCGAAACATGGTTAACAGTAGATATTTACGATAACGAGCTGTTTCCGTTTCATACAGTTTTCCGCCGTGATCGTGATCGAGCTACATCAGGTAAAAACGATGGCGGGGGTGTGTTAGTTGCAGTACACAGGTCTCTTCAAGGAACACTCTGTATGGATTTCTCTCCCTCTCCTCCTATTGAATGTGTTGCTGTGCGCGTTGCCCTTGCTCCCACAAAAGTTCTGATTGTTTTTTCTGTATATGTTTCTTGTAATTCCCCAGTTGCGATTTATAATAAATTTTTTGATGAGCTATCCACCTACCTCAACATTAGCCTTCCTTCTGCCTTATCTCTAATATGTGGTGATTTTAACTTACCGAACCTGGTGTGGAATCATAACTTTTCTAATATAATCTCATCCAGCAATATTTCCTTGATAACCTCATCCTTTTTATCTTTGTGCTCTCTCTCCCAATTAAACTGTGTTCCCAATGTAAATAACAAAATATTAGACTTTGTTCTATCTAATATTCCCCCTCATAATATCACTGTTCATACCGCCTCCTTCCCCTATGTCCAAGCTGACTTACATCACCCTCCTCTCTCAGTCACACTTCATGTTGATCTTCTGACCTTTAGAGCTCCTTCTCGAGCCAGGCGCTTTAACTTTCATAAAGCTGACTTCGTTAGCATGATGACTGAAATGGACTCGGTTAACTGGTTCTCCTTCTCTCGCGGCCTCAATGTCAATGACCTTGTCATAAAATTTCACACCTTCCTATCCAACCTTATCTCCCGCTTCACTCCTTCCAGTCGTCCTCGCAAGCCTAGTGACGCTCCTTGGTTTAGTCGTGTTGTGGCGTCAGCCCTGAAAGCTAAGGATGTCGCTCGAGCTAGATTTAAACGAACAGGCTCTCATGAGGACTACATCGAATTTTCGAAGCTACGATCTTCTGCCAAAACTGCCGTAAACCAAGCTATCCGAGCTTACTTTTCCAGCATTGAGTCCTCTATCTGCTCTAATCATCAAAAACCCTTTTGGTCTTACGTCCGCTCCCTCAAAAGCTCCCATCGTTTCCCCGATTCCATGTTCCTCGATAATGCTACGGCATCTAATCCACGAGAAATTTGCGACCTCTTCGCAAAATATTTTTCTTCCTTCTTTTCCCAACATAATCATATCTTGCCTTGTGAAATTCCTCTTGTTGCTTCATCCTCCCTTTCTTCCATTTACACCAATCCTCTTGAAATTGAGTCCTTACTCGAATGTCTTGATGTCATTGTCGGTTGTGGCTCTGATGGTATCCCTAACCTGTTGGCCAAATCACTGTCATCGTCCTTATGTGTTCCCTTGTCAATTATATTTAACCTCAGCCTCTCCTCCGGCTCCTTCCCTTCCAGTTGGAAATCTGCTTATATTTCCCCCATCCACAAGTCTGGAGACCCAAGCTGTGTTTCGAACTACCGTCCAATTTCCCTCCTTCCGTGTTTTGGAAAAGTCCTTGAAAGAGTGGTTTCTAACAGGCTGCTTCCTCTCCTCCATCCCTTCCTTGCTCCGGAACAACATGGTTTTGTCAAAGGTAGATCCCCCACCTCTAATCTTGTAACCTTTACTAACTTTGTTGCTTCTGCCTTAGACCAACGGAAACAAGTGGATGTCGTATATACCGACTTTTCAAAAGCTTTTGATTCTGTTGACCACAGAATTCTCCTTGCAAAGCTTCGTAGTTATGGGGTGTCGGGTTCTATTTTCTCTTGGTTTTCATCCTATGTTTCTGGTCGTTCTTGTGCTGTTTCTGTGCAATCGTCCACCTCTTCCCCTTTCTGTCCGCTTTCCGGTGTTCCTCAGGGCTCCATTCTCGGTCCTTTATTATTCCTAATATTTATAAATGATCTCCCTTCCTTTATTCGTTCTCCCTGCCTATTGTTTGCTGATGACTTCAAGATTTTCAGAGTAATTGAATCTACTAACGACTGCCTCCTACTCCAAAATGATCTCTGTACTCTGTGCGACTGGTGCTCGAATAATTCACTTGCTTTGAACATATCCAAATGTCATCAGATGTCCTATACATATAAAATGTCACCCTTAATGTTTTCCTATACTCTGTACGGCTCTTCCATTACGGCTGTGGATAATTTTATGGATCTTGGTGTGCACTTTGATCCTAAGCTCAAATTTGACCTGCACATTGCCTATATAACCGCCAAGGCCTCACGCCTGTCAGGTTTCATTCTTAGATGCTCTTCTTCGTTTACCAACATCGCTACCTCTTTCCATCTGTTTTTTTCACTTGTTCGTAGCATCCTCGAGTATTGTTGTCAAGTGTGGTCTCCCCGTCATAAATATCTCAGTGATGCAGTGGAACACGTTCAGCGTAGATTTACTCGCTCACTGCTGTTTAAGTTCAACATCCCTTACTGTGGTTATAGTGATCGTCTTTCCTTACTCCAAATTCCTTCATTAGAGTCCCGACGAGTGTTCCTTGACGAATGCTTTCTTTTCAAGCTACTCCACTGCCCTATGCTCTCCGATCTCGGTTATATGCTGTGTCTACGTAACGTCAATCGATCAGATAGATCCCAATTAATGTTCTCCATTCCTTTCGCGCGTTCTGAAGTGTATTTTAACTCGCCGCTAGTGCGTATGCCCAGGAAGCATAACGATCTTCAGCTTGGTCCTTTTCCGCGAACGTTCTGTCAATTTAAGTCGCAAATTAAAAGCATGATCCTTAATGCTTCTAATAATGTTTGATTTTCTTTTTAATTCTTTTTTTTCCTTACCATTTTTGCGCTTTCTTAAATGTTACATTGTATATTAGCTTTAGATTGTTGTAGTTCTAATTTGTATATTCTAATATTTTCATTTATTTGTTAATTTTTCTATTTTCTTCTTTTGGGTTTATTTCATATTTCTATTTTTGTAATTGGGCAGAAGCCTGTTGAAATGGATTTAATAAATAAATAAATAAATTAGTTTTCGATGGAGTCTCGGTGAACTTGTATTTGGGTTTAATAGGCCGTCTGTCGTATTTCACTCGTTGGCATACTTCACACTAGCTTATTACGATGGTTATTATCTCTAAGAGTTTTGGGAAATAGATTTTATTTTTAAGTGCAGCGTAAGATTCCTGTATTCCGGAGTGAATACTTTCTCTTACATGGTAAAATGATATTTGTTTTATAGCCTCAGTTTCTGTAGAAATGTCTTTTGCTCGCAATGAACATCTGAAAAACTTTACTTGGCTGTCATTAGAGAAAAGTTAACGAATTTTTTGTTGAACAATATTGTATTTGTTATCATCTAATTCTGTATAAATGCCGATTTTACCTTTCTTCACGTACGTCTTAAGGATATGATTCAAGTTTTCAAAATCATGTTCAGATATGTATATTATCCGTTTACCGTGAATAATTTCTAGCTCAATAGTTTTATTATTTGTTAAGATGAATTGCGTTTTATATTTATTCACAATTTTCTCTTTAATGGGAATATGATCTAGCAGTTCTTCTTCAGTAGAATGAATCGTAGCCAGATCTGAACTTTCACCGTTTTCCATATTCCAAATTCCTAGATCGGAATATGAATTGACTTCATTACTGTTATTTTGTGAATCGGTTTCATTGATTTCCTGGTGTTTGATTTTACTAAGGAAATCGGCTACTCTGTTTTCCTTTCCCTTCAGGTATTCAATGTCGAATTGGTATTCACCCAGTTTTAATAACCAACGCTGATGGCGTGGTGATAAATCCTTGCCCTTATATTTGGCTTGCAAATATTTTATTGGCTGATGGTCTGTATAAATGACAAATTTGTTTCCGTACAGGTAAGGCCTGAAGTAGTTAATTGACCACATAATAGCCAAGAATTCCTTATCAATTGCTGAGTAGTTTTGTTCATGGCAATTCAAGGTTCGTGATGCGAAACAAACAGGGTGCCCGTTTTGCGATAAGACCGCACCTATTGCATATTTGGACGCATCTGTTGTTAGCTGAAATTGTTTGTCGAACTCAGGAAAACGGAGCACAGGGTTCGAACTGATTAAAGTGTTCAGTTTTTCAAAAGCCTCTATATAGTTAGGGTCTTTTGTGTTAATTTTGGTTTGCTTCTTGAGGTATTTTGTAAGAGGCTGTGCAGTTTTTGCATAGTCCCGAATAAACTCTCGATAATACCCGGTTGCTCCTAAGAAGCTTCTTAGTTCTTTTTCTGACTTTGGGAGATGTAATTTTTGAATTGCAAGGATTTTTTCTGGGTTTGGTTTAATGCCGTCAGGCGTGAAAATATGACCTAAGAACGAGGTTTCTCTTTGCATAAAAGAGCATTTGTCGACTTGAATTTTTAATTGATGTTTTTCTAAAGTTTGACATATTTGAGTTAATGACCTAATGTGTTCTTGAAGGGATGTGCTAAATATGAGGACATCATCAAGATGCACCACGCAACATTTGTTGATGAAATCGCGGAGGATGTCATACATCAACCGTTGAAAATTAGCCGGGTCTTTTTTCAGCCCAAATGGCATTCTAACAAATTCATACAAGCCATGGGGTGTTACCGATGTTAGTTTTATGGCGGTCTTCTTTACTCACCAAGATTTGGTGATAACCTTTGGCTAGGTCGATGGTTGAGAAGTACTGAGCCCTGCCTAATTTGTCTAAAGTAGATTCAATGTTCGGCAAGGGAAATTTGTCGTCAACAGTTATTTCATTTAATCTACGGTAGTCTATTACTAGCCGGTACTTTTTCACATCAGAATTATCTACCTTTTTAGGAACCACAATCAATGGACAGGAGTATCTAGAATTGCTTTTTTGGATGATTCCTTGTTCTTCCATTTCTGCAATTTGTTTCCGAACCTCCTCCTCATGTTTAGGCGGGTATCGGTACAGTTTTGCATTTATTTGCTGGTCCGTAGTTGTTTTAATTTGGTGCTTGATTGTTGGGGTGCTCGTTAATTTATCCCCCTCTTTGAAAAATATGTCTTCAAATTTTTTAAGAACCTTGGATAATTCATTTCTTTTTTCCGAATTTAAGTGGTCTAACTTTAAACGATTGAGAAAATTTGGTTCTATTGTTTCCAAATAAGAAATTTCGTGAACGGAATAAGGATTATTGATAAATTTAATCGATTGACCATTAAGTGTTATGGTATTTTCCTCAAGATCGAAGAGAGTACCTAAGTTATTCAGAAGGTCAACTCCGATGATAAATTCATATTTTCTTTTATTTAACGTTTTCACTTTCCATCTAACCATAGTTTTATCAGGGGTTTTAAACTCTGATGGTGCCGGAGTGTGAACTTTAAATTCAAAGGAATCTTTTCCCGTGATTGTGGAAAAAGGAATAAGATAAATTTTGATTTTGGGGAATATTTTAATGGATTCGTCGATAAGGCTGAAAGAGGATCGTGTATCAATTAAGGCTGAAAATTGTTGATTTTTAATGCTAATTTTTATCAGTGGGAGATTGTCCGAGGCTAGTTGAGAAAAATGCTTCGTTTTTACCCATGCAATTTATTTCTGGTTTTATGTTGGAAATTTCTTCTAAATTATTTTAGTTATAATTTTCATTATCAGTGAGTTTTTGGGAGCTTTGAATGTTGTCGACCTCCATCAGTTCAACATAGGATTGCTTTTGTGGGCGAGAATTTCGTCCACTGCCATAAGAATTATTTTGTTGCCTTTAATTGTTGGAGCCACTAGATTGATGTTTAAAATTTCGCCTACCCGAATTTTGATAATTATTATAATGATTATTCGCTCGCCCATATTGACCGCTGGAATTTTCAAGATTTCAATTGTAATTATTGGGTTGATCTTGAAAACGGTTATTTGTCTGTATTTGTCTATACGAATTATCTGTATTTTCAGGTAGTGTTTTACTGTTAGTTTGCGTGTTAAAGTCCTGTTTTTCATACTTGCGATCATTTATATTTAGAGGCGAACTTGAATCATATTTCAATTTTTTTTTGTTATTTTTATAGTGTCTGATTTGAAATTCTGGCCTAATGCAGGAATCTTCAAATCTCCTTTCTTTCATAATCTCTAAAATCTTATTAATATTTTGTTGCTCATATATTTTTTCAGACAGTATTCCTTGCGTCATTTCCTTTACTGTATTTACTAGCAAGGAATTGACGCTACTTAAGTCTACATGTAAAGAATCTTTATAAAAAAGTTTTAGTTCGTCCGCTTTGATTTTAATTTTTTGAATATTATAAGCAAGATCACTTAAATTATTTACTTTGAGGCTACAAATCCTCCTGTAGATCTCTGCAGGTTCCGTGTCTGGTCGATATAGCTGCTTAAGGGCTTGTTTGATATTCTCCCAGTTGTCCGTTCCTTCCAAGTTAATTATCCCTTCCTTGGCTTCGCCCTGGATCTTCTCGTAAAAAATTATTCTTGTCGCTGCCTTTCTTGATTCTTCATTCGTTATTCCTTCAAGGTAGTACTCTGTGCTGGCAATAAAACTATTGATGGTCACGTCTGATGTGCCGGTAAAATTTGCCATGTATCTGATTTCTTTTGTTATGTTCTCGCGTACTCTTCCGTCTGCTGCTTCCTTCTCCAACTGTAGCCGCCTCAGAGCATCCGCTAATTGTCCGATTTGGCTATCTTGCTTTTGGATCTCAAGTTGTAGATGCTCTAATTGCTCTGCCATGTCGTCTATTTTGATGTTTCGTCGATCGCAAAAAACAAAAAGTCTTTTCTTATTGTTCATTCACAAAACGTTCGTGTTCACTTGTTTGTCCATAAGTTTGAGGATCGTTTTGATTGATCCCACAAAACTAAATTATTTCGCACTTTTACACTTTTCGTGTTAGTTATTGTGATTATTAGCTGACTCACAATTCTATGATTGAGGCCAGAGGTGAATCCTTCTAAGATTCTACCTAGGGCTTTGCAATACCCTTTATATTATATATTATTATTATTAACTGACTCACAATTCTATGATTGAGGCCAGAGGTGAATCCTTCTAAGATTCTACCTAGGGCTTTGCAATACCCTTTATAGTAGTAAGGAAGCCACCACACCATGTTATAAGCTTAGGGTGCGGTAGAGACAGCATGCTTAGGTGACACCAGAGTAGTTCCACCTATCTAGGTAGCCACCAGAAGAGCTTACGTGTTAAGGTATAGGACGAGCTTTTATGTTCCGGGGGCGAGGCCGTTGAAAAGGGCTTAAGGTGCCACCACGATCTTGGCTGGAGGCGGTGTTGAAGTGCTGATGAGGAGTTGAACGATGTGTGTTGGGTGATGTGTAAAAGGGAGAAAAACAGACGGAGAGAAGCTTTGTGCGAGAGAATGGGCGTTGGGTGCGAGGCTGTGAAGAAGCTTTGTGCGAGAGAATGGGCGTTGGGTGCGAGGTTGTGAGGAAACTTGAGGAGATGAAGAAGCTTTTTGTGAGAGAATGGGCGTTGGGTGCGAGGAGTTGTGTGTGTGTGTTCCGCGCTTTGCATTGCCTTGAGTCGTGTTGGAGGGGCTATTTCCCACCTTTATTCTCTTTGTAAGCTTGACCTGCGCTCTGTTTACAAACGCTCAGACCATGTGTTTGGTTTAACAGCAAACTCGATAGCCCGTGTTCTGTTAGTGTATATAATTTTACTTTTATCGATCCGAATGAACCAGTTCCAGAGATGTAAAATGTACATTTCTTGGTGATTAAGCATATGGCGATTAGCATGCATTACATACGTATATATTGGGTTGCAAATTGAGTTGAATGAAATGTGTTTAACATGATCGCTTACCACGATGATGACGGGAATATTGTGTGAAAAGAGAATGACCAATAACTGTTTCTTATGGGTAAATAACATGCTGACCGTAGTAAAATGCGAGATTGCTGGGGTTTGTTTACGAAGCGTATTGGGTTTGTTTGCTTTGATTTTTATCGGAAGGAATTAATGAATGTAGATCAAAATAAGTGTGTGTGGATCTTCATTAAGATGTACAATATGTATTCTGCTCAAACTCAATCACTACATTTGGCTGATACGGTCTTGAAATTGGTTATACTTGTATCGTATGTATATCCGTGTACAATGTCTTGTTAATGGATGGATCTGAGTAATTCAAAATAAAAATACAAGATGTAGATCATTTGTATAAAACCTGGTGTGTCATAACTGACCTTTGTCGCTATGCATGAATGGGTTTACGAGGGATTTTACTTTTGTTATTCTTGTTTATCATATCATTCGTCATGTGCGTTTCTGGTCTCAAACTTGATATGACCTATGTTGTGTGGATGAATGGTGATTTTACGCGCTGCAGAGATTATGTCATAACTGGATGAATGATTTTATGATATTTCCGAGTGGCTATATTTAGATGAAAACAGAGACGTTATTCGCTGTTTGCAGAGGAGTAGGTCAATGTTCAGGTGTTGTATTTTCTTTGTGGTATTTAGGTGGGACGTGGGGGTGGGAATTTTAGGTAAATAAAAACATTTGTTTGTATAAGTGGCAATAAGCTTTATTGGTTTGTTATTAATACAAATTTATATTGAAATAAAATTGTTGATATATTACTTGGAAAAATAATTGTATATTGAAACAGCTTCACATATGAATCCACCAACAAAAAATCCAAGACCAACACATTTTAATAGATTGTAGAGGCAGTGCTTTGTTCTGGAACATTTTTTGTTGTAGTAGGTGTATCGTAAGGTCCACAGACGTCTTTTCCGTTGGCGTAGAAACATTCCGGTGACAATCGCAAGTGCTCACTCTCGACATCGGTATGTGTGTTGAATGCATCCATGGTGACCGAGCAGAAGTAACATCTGACCTGGTCTTTTATGTTTGTGTAAAAAAATCCACTACGTGCAAGTTTAAGTATTTTTCTTTCATCAATTTTTAGATTGGCAAACGTCTTGACGCGATCATATTCTCGCTTTAAACACAACATCTCGAATGAATGTTGTTCACTTTTAGAGGACGTCTTTTATATTTATCCAGGAATTATGATGAGAAGGAAAACCAAGCCATTTGACAAAAACACGATTTCCCCTTCTTCTTATAATTTTCTCAACAAGGTATGCGTCAGGGTGTTTCACTGTAGTCAGGCTCGTAGAACCCTCCTTGTATCAAATTTCCCTGATAGTCTTCCAATGTGTACGTACGGGGCTGTGTTTTTCTTACATCTTTTATTGAAAAAATTTCTGTGGACCAGTTTGGGGTGTAGCCTTTTTCAAATATGTGCTTATGTTTACTTATACGTACAAAGTCACCTTTTTTGAATTTAGGTTTTGACGTAACCTTAACTTTTCTATAAGCATCTGAAAGTATTTGAACTTCATTGGTCGCATTCACGTCAATAGGCCGCATCTTTATAATACGGTGTTTAGTTCTATTATACTGATCAACTAGTTTCGATACTAGACTGATCCAGTGGTAGTTTCCATTCATGCTGAATGATCCCTTTTAGAGTTCGATTGAAGCGCTCAACAATCGATGCTTTCAAAGCACTAAATGTTGAATAGTGGTTGATTTCATACTTTTTCATAAGACGTTGAAATGTTTTATTGAAAAATTCCTTTCCGTCATCTGTTTGCAGATTTCTGGGAATACGTCTTTGTTCGAGAATTGTTTCCATTGCCTTCGTCACTTCATTAGCACTTTTATTTTCGACTGGTAATGCCCAAGCGTACTTGGAAAAAGCGTCAATTATTGTGAGAAGAAATTTGTAGCCTCTATTCTCTGATGAGTATGTACTCATATCAACCAAATCCGCCTGCCATAAATCATCAATACCTCTGATAGTGACCCGACGTCGTTTAAAATTTTTACGAGCAGGTCTGTGTAACTCGTTGACAATTTGCCTTCTACTCATAACGATTAAATGTATAAATATAGGCCGTTTACTTGTTTTTATGTTAAAATCTGTGAAAATTTGCAAAAATTACGCACTTTATTCACCCCTTCACAATGATGGTTGCCGGTCCATCTGGATGTGGCAAGACGAGTTTTATAGAGACACTTCTTAGAAATGACTCTATGATACAGCCTCGGGTGAAGAAGGTTATTTGGTGTAATGCTGAAACTCAAGCTGTACCAACAAAAGTAGGTTTTAAAAATATCGAATACTTAAGTACGATTCCAGAAGAGTGTGTGAATAATGCGAATGAGCCAACACTTTTCAAGACAAGTTTGCGAACTGTTCACCAAAGGATCACATCATAGGAATTTTTCGGTGATATTGGTAACACAAAATGTATTTCATCAGGGAAAATTTTGCCGTGACATATCATTGAACTGTAAATATCTGGTATGCTTCAAGAATCCGCGTGATAAAAGTCAATTTCATCATCTTGCTAAACAAATTTACCCTGAAAATAGCAAGGAGCTTGTGAGAATATATAAAGAAATCACTCAGGCGCCACACAGCTATTTATTAATAGACCTGACTCAGAATACGAATGATATATTACGTTTCCGTACTGATTTATTTAACAAAAACTTTGTAACGTGTTATTGCTCAAAGGATAGTTTAAAGCAAGAGAATGGTGCCATGAATGAAGCGACTAAAGGACAACAAGCATATGTTATACGTGCTTAGACGTGCTCGACCGGGTTTGAGAAATGCTATACTTAAGAATGTCGATCCAGAGGTAATTAAAACACTTTGCGAAATCACATTGAATACGTTGAATGGTAACCACAGACCTCGTGGAAAGATATATAACCGTCTCTGTAAATATAAAAAGTGTATGCGTAAGCTAGCCGATGCTAAACGATCAGTTCCGCGACAACGTAAAGTACTAATCCAACAAGGCGGATTTCTACCTGTATTACTGGGCAGTCTACTTTCTGGGGTTATTGGTTCACTAATTGAGAAATATGTATAGGAACAGTAATCTGAATAAAATGCTACTTCTGTCTCCTGAAGTATATGCAAATTTGAAAGACACTTTTGAAAGTTCTGATAACCAGAGCTTGTTCGATAAGGCAATGAATAAGATATAAAAGTGAAAAATTCAGCGATAAAGACAAATGGCATCATTATCGAAACGAACTTATAAAATTTTTAAACACACGTCGTAGAAGTAAAGGATTTCTAGAAAGAAAAACTCAAATGCCTTCATCGAGCGAGCATGTACGCAAGAAACAGAAAAGCTTGCGAGACAACACGACACAAACTAAATATGTTTTTAGAGATGAGAGACCTACACAAACTACACCTGTACGAGTGGAAAAATTGTTTGAATCATTAGGTGAAATCACACCTCCAAGGAGTGTTTTATCGGCTGCCGCAAAGCGTCGTCTATCGGCAAGTGGAATAGCCAAAAGTCTGAAGCCACCATCGAAATTTAGAAAAACTTCAACTGACAAAGATTATAGGATAATAACTGGTGATGACGGAATAACACAATACACAGTACCTGTTGATATGAAACCTGATGAAGTAGAAGACGTTCTAGGGAAGATAGACAATCTTGATGATGAGGGATCCAATGTCTTTAAAATGGAGAAAGAAGGTGAAGAAGATTCTGAAAGTATCGCGGATGTGGAAATGCAAGAGCTGCCTAGTTACTCTATATTAAGGCCCTCTCGGTTCGATCCTAATCAATACACGTCTGATCAACCCGTCAGAAAACATCCTGTTCGACAGAGTGAGAGACTAAAAGAAAAAAAGTGCGCAGTTCAAGTGTACCAGACCTGGCTTGGGAAAGAATTTGATATGCCTGTAACAGTAACAGATGATGAATTCTACGTTTGTCTTTTAAGCAATAGTTCCCTGAGCATTTACCCTGAAAACACATTATCATCTTTTGAGAATATTCTTCCTGCTTCTTGTAAACTTGGTAGCGGTTGGTGTGTTGGAATGACGGAGATAATGTTGCCAAAACGAAAAAAAGGAGAGACAGTGTCAACCAGCAGTGTTTCTAAGCGTTCTTAATACAGTATCGGAGAAGAAGAAGCTAGTATGATGAAAAGAAGTCGACGATCAACTGCAGCAGAATCCAGCAAGCCTGAAGTAACAGAAATAGTTGTAAAAATCATGCCTTTGAAAAAAAATCTTGTTCTCTTAAGATGGAGTTATGCTACTTTACGAAGACTTTGTTATTAAAAAAACGATATCAATTTTTCGACATTCCTATCGTCATTTTTCTTGGTTATTAAACCTGACTTTTATACCTACTATTTGACATCAGTTAAGGAACTGGTATTCAAACATATCGAAAAAGATAGAGATGAAGGAAGTATTCCCGACATCAGTGATTCTAAGAAGATTGGAGGTTTCTGCTTACATGTTTACCAAGGCGAGAAAATCGCCGAAAAAGTTTATTTAAACTCAAACAAAAAGTTTAACACGCTTCAGGACTTTATTGATTATATAATTGGACAGATTCTGAGGTCGAAAAGAAATCATGTAGAGCTATTAAGAATGATTGACGAATACATATATCCTGCACATAGCTTAAGACGTGAGTGGGAAAGAAAAGCGGGGATCAAGCCTACCTCGCATACGTTTCATCTAAAAGACTATGGTGTAAAAATAAATGTGGAACTGCCAATACCTTCACCGATTAACATTACGGATTTTGTGTCACTTTTGCTGAGTGGAATAGAGTTTTCAGACGAAGATTTAAAAAAGACAGCTGAAATTTCTGGCAGAACAGTGTACCAGGTACGAAAACAATTATTTTACCGAATTGGTCAATCAATTCGTCAATCCATAAGTGCTGCAGCTAAAGAATCTGGTACCGATATATTACCTGATGAATGGGCAAAAACTGAATCAGATACAATACTAAACATTCCATACAAAAGGAGTGATGGAACAACGGGTACAACACCAGTACCGATTGAAGTGTCTAAAACTGAAAATATTGCTGGCCTATTCATTGATGCATTTTTAAAAACACCTGTTGATAAACGCGATCCAGATCTGATTGATGACTCGATAAAAGAATCTTTCGATAAATCGATATTTATTGACAGTCTAAGTCGGTTGGAAAAAAACGTGCATGAGCTTGATAAAAGAACGCGTCGTGCTACGGCATCCAAGACCGTTAGCGATTGTGAAAGCCCCAATTTAATTCACGTTTACACAGACATTATCAAACCTAGAATATTAGCTGATAAATTGGTGCGAAATCTTCGTACGATTCCTTTGCAAGATTGCGACAGTATTTTCAGATTCAATCATGTAGAGTACTGTGCTGTGGAAAAAACTTTTTTCGAAAGAATTTCTATTAAAGTCACAGATCAACAAGGTGAACCAGTAGACTTTAAACCAAGTTTTATTCCCACATATATAATGCTTCACTTCAAACGTCGGTAAGAAAAAGTATAAATATTCACATACATTGATGTAAGGTTATAGTGTTAATATTCAATACCGATGTTAACGACATGAACTCGCACTACACACGCTATTATTTGGTCCAGAGTGGTGGAAATTTATCAGATATTGGAGACCTCTATCGAGCCCCAATTATCTCTCAGCGCGGTAGAGGTATAGGAAGTTTTTTCAGTAGTTTATTACGTTATCTAAAACCTTTGGCTGCGTCAGGTGTAAAAGCTATAAAACGACAAGCGGTCAAGACCGGTAAGGCTATTATACAGGAGGTTGGGAACAAACCTCTTAAAGAACTCTTAAGAGAACACGGACAAACTGCAGCACAGGAGTTAGCTCAGAAAGGTATAAACAAACTTTTTGATAAGATGGATGGAGCAGGTAATCGAATGGCTATAAAAAGAGCTAACCCGTTCACAACAATTCAATTCAAGTCTACGCCTAAGCGACGTAAAGCTGGTAAATTGAAAAAAACTGTAAAAAGAGTCTCATGTAAAAAGATTAAGAGGGTGAAAAGTAAACGAAAAGTTATCAAGAAACGTGTGTTGGAGATATTTGATAAGTAATTAACATGACCTCCTACAAAGAATGCATGAAAACCGAATCGGACATTTGCTCCACATCACCGATTCAAAGCAACATTTTGAAAACAGAAGAAGTTGCATACAAACCGATAGCTTCATTGGATAACTCATCTGTACTGGAATTCATCTCTCTCGGCCATGGTGATACGTATCGTGATTTATCCAGCATATACCTACGGCTCAAAGTGCAGATGGTTAAAATAAAGGATGGTAAAGAGGCGTTATTCACAGGGACTGAAACAATTAAGGGTGCTGATGGAAGAGAAGTTGAGGCTGACCCAATAGGCGTCGCAAATAATTTGATGCATTCGCTTTTTAGACAATGTACAGTTCAGCTGAATGGGAAGAATATAGCTCAAACAGACAACAACTACCAGTACAGGGCATACATTGAAAATCTATTGAATTACGGGAAAGATGCAGCAACAACTCATCTCGAAGCGGTTGGATGGTATCTTCACCAGAATGAAATGGAAATGATTGAAGGTGCTGGTCGAAAGGCTGAGAATAAAGGTTATCTTAGTAGATCAGCGCTATTAGAGAAAAGTAATGTCGTCGAGTTAATGGGAAAGATCCATAGCGACATATTTAACCAAAAAAAAACTATTGATTAATGGTGTGGATTTGCGTGTCATATTATCATTAGAGAAACCTGAATTCTACCTGTACTCGAAAGATGATAAATTCTCGCCTCGAATTAAAATACTGGAAGCAAAATGTACATGAATCACGTAAGCGTCAATCCCAATATTCTCCTGGTACATGAAACAGTACTGCAACGTTCAAATGCAGTATACCCGTACAAACGCATCGAAGTGAAAACATACACGTTGCCAACAAATACATTCACACTATCGCTGGACAATATAGTGGTTGGTCAATTACCGAACTTGCTCATTTTCGGGTTGGTAGACAACGACGCCTATACCGGAAAACGTACTAAAAATCCATATAACTTCAAACACAATAACATCACGAGATTTAATTTGTCAGTTAATGGTGTACAAGTACCAAATCAACCTATAGAATTCGATTATTCAAAAGAAAAACCACTGAGCACCCGGGGGTACTTGAGTCTTTTCAAGGGTACTGGTATCAATTATTTCGATAAAGGCCATCAGATATCCAAACAATTCTTCGACAATGGTTGCTTTTTGTTAGGATTTGACTTGACAGCGGATAATTCATACGAATCAACTTGTGGCAGTTTATTGAATCAAGGTGTTGTGCGAATCGAGGGTAGATTCAAATAGGCCTTAAAGAATAGTGTGACATGCATTGTATATGCAGAGTACGATACGAATATTGAAATCGATTAAAATCGAAACGTTTACTCGAGTCTATAAAAAAGTATATAACGAGGTTCAACAGTTCTGTATTTATTATTTATCTGTGCCTTGGTTGGAGATAAGTACAGTACCATGACTCACTGTCTAGTAAATACCGAGTATTTTTCAGAGGGGCACTTTACCTTCTTTAAAAAAATTGCGTTTGCAGGCTTTATTTCACCAGATAAAGTGTATACAAAGGAGATCGTTTACAAATATCCTACATCAACAGTTAGCACTACAGATCATACTGGTGTGTCTGGAAACCTTGAACTTAAGCGTCTGGATGAGGATCTTATAAAAACCCTTGCAAAGTTTTCAACTATTTTCGTACATGGAATTCCTCCAGAGCTACGTTACGCCTCGTACTAGGATCATTAACCTTGAAGCAGTCACCTCTAAAGAACAGGAATGAACACGATCGAACTAGGTAGTTCTTTAAAGCGAAATCATGTGACTAAAAGATTTTTCAAGGGCATTTTTCCATGCGATCACTTACCTAGTCAAATAAAGAATCCTGCTTGTATTATTGCGAATACAGATCCAGCTCATAAAAGTGGAACGCATTGGGTGGCCTTTTACATTCCTAGAAAAGGACCTATCGAGTACTTTGACTCTTTCGGTAAACATCCTACTAACAAGTACTTCAAAAGATTTCTTCGTCACAATGGTAAAGTTTTCGTAAATAATAAGCAGAGGTTACAGAGTGCGTTCTCAACCACATGCGGACAGTATTGCGGTGTTTTTCTTTATTTTCGTTGCAGTGGCAGGAGCTTCAAAACATTTCTGAACCGGTTCTCCTCTACAGATTATAATTTCAATGATGGTGAAATAGTTGATTTATTCCGGAAAATTTATTTGAAGACCTCTTTGCAAAATGGTGGGGAGTGTTTCAATCAGACCTGCAGACAGGAGATCGGAGATATAAAAGCAGCGTGATCAATCCATCGAAACCATAGTTGTGTCTTTTACAATTTAAAAGGATGTCGTCAGTTGCTGAAAAGTCCGCTAATAAGCAAATACAAATCCCTAAACGAGCCGGTCGCGTTGTTCAGAAGAAGAACAAATTTGTGAAATCCCCCCAAGTCGCACCTTCTACCAACTTTGAGAACATCATATCAAGCTGCAAGGAGAAGAAGTCAAGAACGAAAACGATTCCCAAATCACAAGTTCCGTGCAATGAAGACGCCTTACTCAACTACACGTACTACCTGGATGGATGCACACTCGGATTTGACCCGCAGACATTTTAGGCGAAGGTCATCTTCCACTACCATGGACGTTTCCCACTGGCAATTGACTACAGTCAATGGATTTCACTCTACAATTACCTCAACGATTTGAAGACTTCAGCAGGTGATGAATATCCGGAAAATCAATTGGGTCTTTTAAAACGGTATCAGATTCCTGTAGGCGATGGCAACATAGCACTCAAACATCTGGAGCTATTCAAACTGTTCGACATGATGGAATTTTTTAACATTGTCATGCACCACAACAACCTGGCCTCGGAATATATGAAGGAATATTACGAGCAGTACTGTAATAGATGCAGGGAGAAGGATCTATTGAAGCTGAAAAATGAGGACTTTTACCACTTCGTACATCTTATATGCATATTAATTATTCTAGGCTTTTTTATGAAATTCCAATACTGTGTAGCTGTAACCTTATTTCTAATGTAATGAAATAAGTTGACGTAATAAGAAAATAACATGTTTTTATTTCAATAATATTTAGTATTCATTAGAAAATTCATATAAAGATTTATACAGTTTTGTACTGCACACCTGGTAATTGCATGCGTATCGTGAATATTGCAGAACGTTTTGAAGTTTCTAAGTTCACTCAACTTGGGAGTTTGCATCTGTATAATGTTGGCTTCCGGTATATATTTCCTTATAAACTTCTCCTTCACAACGCCTTTCAGGTATATGGTACAGTCATTGAACCTTTCCAGAATCTCCGGTAGCAGGCTATAACTAACAACACCATCACTCCAACGTAATCCGTTTATTTTCTCCACATCAAATTCGTTTTGTTTTCGTGCTCGTACAGACAATTCCTGGTACGGATAAGGAGGTGCAAAGTGGTAAGATACTGGTTGTATTGAGTCAAATGAAACCATGGCAAGTTCTTTCACAAAATATTGTCCATTGTTACCACAAACAAACTGGATATCAAAAATAAACTCAGACATGTTAGCTGAGGGAACGAGTCTTACGAAATAAGAAAACCTTTTACATTTCTAGACTATTTATTTATTTTATAACAAAACGTTTGATATAACCGAATCATTTTTATTTTATATTAATTGTACATGCTTGGCATTTACTTACATTTCACAGGACTTTAACTATTTAATTTAATTTTTTTGAAGCCATATGGATAAGAACGGTAGTCCTCAGTTACAATACGCTTATCAAATGTAAACTGTATATGCTTCATTTCAACTGTCGAAATTACAATTCCTGGTTGTTTACGTTTCATCTTTTTTTCATTTTTTGTACATATATTGTCGTTTTCATTACTAACTACCATAGACTTTAAACTTTCAAAGTGAACACGCTTACTATTTTCAAAATTAAGTGATATTCCCTTACATTTAACAACATACTCAGGTTCTCTAGGTGTCTCAACTTTAAGTCCGTATGTTTTTGAACCTGGACTTACGAATTCTGAAACAAAAGCTTTCTCACCATAGGGTTCAATCTCGTCTGTTAACTCCCCTAGCATACTGGAGATAGTAAACGGGATAGGATTTTCTTTATTATCGAAAAATATCAAGCTATCAGTATCACAATAGAGAATTGATTCCCCAACTTTTTCTAATACATTATAAAGTTTAAGTCTTGCAAAGGCTGTTGTGTAAGCACCGATGGGTAAATTACCATGTTGTAAAGTGTTAAGGTTCTCTTCCACATATTTCCACGTGATCCACATTGCGTTAACGCTAACTGGCAATAAAGAACATATTTCTATACCGGGAGATTGAATAAAGTCTGAAAAATCTTTGAAGTTTTTACAAATTTTGGTATAAGTCCGATCTTCCCTTTGAGCGAATTTACCCCATAATGAATTCAAACAAATTTTAGCTACATTACGTCTACCAGAGTCCTTTTGCATTTGTGCCCTGTCCAAAACAATGTCTTCCTGCATCTTGTAAGACTGTAGGAAATTAGTTTTTTCCTTTTCAGAAGAATGTTGTACCCCCCAACCACTGGCCTCTTGTTTTATTTTTAGGAATGTGTTAACATATTCTGTAAATAACCCACCAGTTTTTGCATTTGAGCCATACTTCACATGATTATACTTCCAAACTTCAAATACTTTAAGTACTTTGTACCCCTTTTCAACGGCCAATGAAACTTCAGAAATTATCCAAGTTCCAAGTAGCGCCCTTTCAACTTCTGAATGATTACAGCCAAAAACATTATTTTACCAAGCACATGCCTTACATAATGGAAAATACAACTTTTTATCATTTTTGACCGGTAGTACTGGTAAAAATAAGTCTGTTGGAGGAATAATCATACATTTTATGAAGCCATGCATTGAAAGTATTTGAGAGATGTCAGGGATATTATCATTACGGAAAATTTCAGGGTGTCCAATAGGGTAGGGAGCGTATTTATTAATATACGGGTATAGACTAGTGAAATCTAAATATCTTATAATCTCATTAGGTTTGACTTTGTGGTAAAGTTTGAATACCTCGGTTTTCCCGCCAAAAATGGCGGCACGTGGATTAAGTGGTATAGAACAGTACGTCACATATCTATCGACGTCTTGTTTTATATCGGGTTGTTCTTTTAGTAGCTGTTTAAATTCACATTCCCATATATACACAAGTTTATAGCCGAATCTCTTAATTGTCTCCATTCTTCGAAGTGTACTCTCATACCTCTGGCTTAAGGTTTCGTTTTGTTTGTGAGGTTTTTTAATATACACTTCTTGAACTTTAAAACATTTTCTACAACCGTGGTAGAAACAGCCAAAGAATTCATATACAGTGTTTGTTGCAGGATTGAAACCATCAACTTGCAAACCCCCCTTCTCCAACTTTAACTCACCTACATTATTAGAAGAGACAATGAGATCTTTGATTTTTTAACTTTCCCAAGAAAGCCATTTAGTTGCGATAAGTGATTGGTTTTGCTTTTTATAATAACCATATTTAGGCATAATACCCTAGACATTACTTTTCAGAAATCTTTTCCTGAAAGTAAGCATACAAGCTGATGCAATTGTCATCGATTCTACTAAAGGATTAACCCCAGTTATTTCAAGGAATTCTTGCATAAATCGTATACAACCCAATCGTAAAATATTTACATCGTTGATACAGTATAATAGTATGTCCTTTCTATTATCAAACAAACCTTGTGAGATAGTGTTATACCAGCTTAAAAAGTTTCCCTCTCTTCGGTTCGCATCATGTTATAACCATAACATTCAGGCTGTGGATATTTACCCACATAATCAATATTCTCGAGGGTATTAAACAAGTGGGGGTAGTAGCCCTTGGAGAGAGGAAAGGCTAGAAAGTTTAAAGAGTCAATAAAGGTAATTTGACCACATTTCAATTGCATAATTTTAGTACCATTCATTATAGGATCTATTTCTAATTTACGATCCATTAGCTCAGTAATTACGAATTGACCATCATAACCTTGCAAATTATGAACAATGCAGTAGATATTATCTACATACGGACGTGCCATTAGACAGTAATCTAAAAATCGTTTCAAAACGGGCACATCTTTGTTATACTCGAATATATGCTCCCTAACCCCACACACATCACATCTATCTTTCATATCCACGCTTCCAGAACAGCTATAGTATACCTGCTGTGCAACGATTAAATTTACAACATGTAAAAAGTCAGAGTTACTATTCTCGTAATGTGTATTTTGAGTGCTTTCACAGTCGAAAAAGATCAGTAGAAACTTTGTCTTTCTTCCACCTTTGTACGGTTTTATGTAGCATAAATTATCGGGTGGGACAGTATTTGAACATATCTGGCAATAATATTCATCACAAACATGTTCAGACATGCGCTTATTATCGGTAGTTATAAATTTTGTACACATTGCACATATCTTAAACGTTTCACACACATTTTTACCTCTAATTATATTTTTAAGGTGGTTATTAAAACAATCACCCCCTCTGAAGTCACGATTACAACTTTCACAATGAGTAAGTTTTTCAACAAAATTACACGGCGGACTCGAATGGCAATACGGACACTTCATTTCACACCTATGAAATTTATTCATGAATAATTTATTACAAAAAGACCATGCATAGCGTTTGTCGAAAAAACCTGTCAGCGATTTGATCACGTAAACATGTTTCAATCTATGTGAATAATACAAATAAATCTATTTTACTAAAGAAGGTGAGGAGTCAACCTTGAAGAGAATAGAGTTGGAACCCCTAATGTTGTCAAAGACAATTATTTGATAATGCTTTAGAAGATTCTGAAACTTGTAAAGATCAGACAAAATGCAACCATCTTTACAAATAGTTACTTTAGCATCTTTACATAATTTCATGGCTAATCTGGGCAGTCTACTAATAACATCTAAATGAGATTGTGTGTTAAATTTTACCGAAGCTATTTCCATTGCATAACATAAACTTCGGGGCAGACAGTTGACATCATTTTCTAAACCTACATCCACAACACTTTTTGTTTTTCTGCTTAAAAGCACGGCTTCGTCAGAATATTTATGATTAAGTCTACCCACTGCAAAAGGGAAGTTAACAATGTTTGCATTTATCTGCATGACATCTTCTGCTAGAAAATTACTGTTGGATTGATTCACGTTAGAAATTAGACCCAGAATATACTTCCCGCTTATTTCGTTTACAAACCTTAAACTTGACCATATAGGTTTTATGTGGGGAGAGTTGGGTAGCTCTATTGTGAAGCTGATTCTGCTTCCTTTGATCGAATTTGTTGTTAAATCCTTAACAACATCGTCAAACACCTTTTCCAGATGACCAATAGGATTTTCAGCACGAGTATTGAAATCTTGTAAACGGAAATTAATTTTAATACCTTCCACATTGATTTTTTTTAAAAATATTTCCTGTTTTGATAATAATTCATAAGTGGCTTTTGAACCACCACCTTTTTGAACTGTTATATCTAGAGGACTACTTTCTTGCAAAATTTGGTTAGAACTATTGTGACCTGCTATCGTATTTATATTGCTATGATTTAAAACTAACTCCCCGTCCGTATGTATCGTGTCATTACACGCTGTTACCGATGAGCTCCCCTCGCCTATATTCATATACTCTAGAGTCTGCCTGAGTACATGATTCGAGAAATCGACTTTGAATAAAGATGAAAACCTTGCCAACAGGGTCATCAGAGCATATTTCTCAGGCTCTGTATAAATCAACTTTTTGGCTTTCAACTCGCACAACATAAGTGTCAAGCCCGACATAAAAAAGTTGTTGCCTAAATTCAAGGCACTTTCAAGATATTTAATAAAAACGCTACAACCTGACATTTTTATCAAATGGTGTGGTAAACTAGAGCAAGTACAACTAGTAGAAAAAATGCTAAGAAAAAAAATGCTGAGGCCTGGAACGTCCGCTTCAAAACAACGACTGCAGAACTCACGTTCATTACATTGCATGTAGAATCCATATTAATTGCATTTTAAAAATATGATAAGATCAGATATCTTAGATGTGAGTAAAAAGTCTGTGAAGTTTTGCTTTTTCTATTCTAAAGTGTTGGAAACTAATATAAATACCGAGCCGATTGGCATATTTTGCATCAGTTTGAAAACAGTAGAAAAATGGTAAGTTCGTTATTGAACAAATTTTTATTAACTTTTTCAAGTAATAAATAGTATCCATCTTTTTTCAGAGTGCTTTTAAGGTACTGTGCGACGTTGCAGAGGATCGAGATAGTGTCCATACCCCGATCACAGAGCTTGAGATCGGAAGGGAGTACCCGATCCGCACGTTTTCCCTCATCAAAACAAAATTCGGGCTGCGGCTAATTGTACGCCTACTGAACGGCGAGCATGTGTTCCTACCACCAAGATTTTCCGACAAATTAAAGACACAGCGTCAGGTGGACGAACTCAACAATATCGAAGGACAGCATCTCGTTTTTAGCGGCAAGGATGAGACCAGAGGCGGGTTTTTAATGCTAAAATTTGTAATAAAAAAATAAAAATGAATTTAACAAAATAAAAAAAAAAGTACATCTTTTAAAATGTGTTTTTATTTTTTTTTTGAAGGCGTGTAGGCTGATGGTTTAATATGAATTTTTGTTTTAGGAATTTCAGGCTAGTTATTTGTCTATTTTACAGGCTTGTGGAATATGGCGAATGCGGCGACCAATAAAAATCACTAGCCACAGGCATATCATGTTAAATACATTTCATTCAACTCAATTTGCAACCCAATATATACGTATGTAATGCATGCTAATCGCCATAGGCTTAATCACCAAAAAATGTACATTTTACATCTCTGGAACTGGTTCATTCGGATCGATAAAAGTAAAATTATATACACTAACAGATCATGGGCTATCGAGTTTGCTGTTAAACCAAACACATGGTCTGAGCGTTTGTAAACAGAGCGCAGGTCAAGCTTACAAAGAGAATAAAGGTGGGAAATAGCCCCTCCAACACGACTCAAGGTAATGCAAAGCGCGGAAAACACACACAACTCCTCGCACCCAACGCCCATTCTCTCACAAAAAGCTTCTTCATCTCCTCAAGCTTCCTCACAACCTCGCACCCAACGCCCATTCTCTCGCACAAAGCTTCTTCACAGCCTCGTACCCAACGCCCATTCTCTCGCACAAAGCTTCTTCACAGCCTCGCACGCAACGCCCATTCTCTCGCACAAAGCTTCTCTCCGTCTGTTTTTCTCCTTCTTACACATCACCTAACACACATCGCTCAACTCCTCATCAGCACTTCAACACCACCTCCAGCCAAGATCGTGGTGGCACCTAAAGCCCTTTTCAACGGCCTCGCCCCCGGAACATAAAAGCTCGTTCTATACCTTAACACGTAAGCTCTTCTGGTGGCTACCTAGAGAGATGGAACTACTCTGGTGTCACCTAAGCATGCTGTCTCTACCGCACCCTGTGCTTATAACATGGTGTGGTGGCTTCCTTACTACTCTTTATATTATAAGTATTAACTGACTCACAATTCTATGATTGAGGCCAGAGGTGAATCCTTCTAAGATTCTACCTAGGGCTTTGCAATACCCTTTGTATTATAAGTTTCGATAACTTTCGATCACTGGATCTCTTTATAACCGCGTTTGCCGACTGCGCCAGTTTCGTATCGGGTTGTGGCCGAATCAAAAAAAAAGATTTATCTCCCCGAGATTTTTCACTGAAACACCTTTGATTACAACAATAACAACACTTTATTTCTTAAATTTGATAAACTAATAACACGTCGTGTAGATAAATTCAACTGGGGGCGATGTCATGTCCGCGAGAGCTTTTAATGCTGAAATTCTGCAGACACTATGTCTGCGATCAGACATGTGTCGTTTCCGAAATTAACTCGTTGCATTTTCCAGAATTAGGTAAATGCAACGTTTGCAGTAAATCTTCTACTGAAGCGTTAGGGTTTCCGATTACCGTGTACGTGACTGGGTCGTCCCCACGATTGTTGCGAAACGGTCTCGCCACAACTATCACCCACGCACACATCCATAAACTTTGCGAATGCAGTGCTGCATGCGACAGTCGAATGTATAGCATTGGAATTTGAAAACAGGCTTTGCTTATGCATTTGATTGTCGCATGTATCACTGCATTGGATCGGGTTCGCTGACCAACAATATTTGCATCAGCTGTGTTATCAGGCCAGTGAAAACGGAAGATGTTTGGTGCTGGTTGTGGAGAGACGTGTCGCCCAACTGAGCAACGAGAAAGAAAAACGGTACGTGGCGGTAGCGGAAGATTGATTGCTCGAGAGTTGGCGTGGGATGATTCGGAGGTTGGAACTGAAAAAGAATAAAGGTTTGGGGAATGGAAAAGATAATTTTTGAAAGTTAAAACTGATGGATTCGAAAATATTCGTAACAAGTACGAGTTCTTAAAGATTTTAGAAAAGTGAAAAAGTGAAATTTGAATTCGGAAATATTTGGAACAAGTACAAGTTCGAGAAGACCTTGTGAAGTGAGAATGTGAGCTTTGAATTTGAATATTGGTAAAAAAGTACAAATGTGGACGATTATTGAAAGTAAAAAATTTGATTTGAAAGGATATTTCTCCAAAGTGAAGGAGTTTGAATTGAAAAGACTGTTTTTTTCTAAGATTGTGCGAAGGGAAGAATCTGAATTGGGGAAAAATCTTGAAAATCCAAAAATCGGAGCGAATGTGAATAAGAACGACTGAAAGAAGGACTCTTTTGGCGAACTTGATTTGCTGTTGAAACCAGCTACACATGTTATTACTCTCAACCTGCATTAAAAGGACAGCATTAGTTAAGTACTACGAAAAATTTGAATTGATACAAAAAAACTTGCATTATAGACTTGGATAAATTTGATCTATTGATTTTTCTATGCATTAGTAACTTTACTAAACAAGTAATAATTTCGATAACGGATAGAGAATTACCTACTTTGCAATGGAATTTTGGTCCTATTCTTAAATATGCTCATTATTAATTATAATGATTTTGGTGTGGGCTATGTTGACTAATTATAAGTTTATTTCTGTAATCAAAAATCTCTGATGAAAGTTGTACACCAGTTCCGGTCGGGTTTGGGTATAATTTAACCCACACATACTCATTATTATTCTTTTTGTGCTATTTGGTTTCATCTTCTGTTGAAGGTTATTTGTCTGAACACTTTCTTATGCTTTAATTGTTTTCTTTTCTAAAAATAGTGTTCATGAAATTCCTTTAGATAATTGTTTCTTTTGCTTCTTTATTAATTTTCTGAGTAGAATGTTTATAATGAATATGCAATAAAAATATATTATAATGATTCTTACGGAAACTTTTCTTTTCCTTTCTCCTCAATTTTTGTAGTTTTTTATGGTGATGTATCAAATGGTGATGTATCTCTTCTCCGTCGAGGTCAGTAGTAAATAAATCGATTCAATGCTAGCAGAATTTAAGCACTCCTCGAGTTGGTCCTCACTGGTTTGTTTTTTGCGCGATTTCGGAGATCAATTCAAGAATTATAGTCGACATTTCCTTAACAGTTTTTGCCAGCATCATCCTCGCTCAAACCGTCATTCACTTCTCCATATAAGTCTGAGCTCCGTACTTGTGTCGCTTCCCAAGCTTCCATCAAAAGTAAAAAACATTCACTATCAATTGGATGTCATAGCAATTCGAACACTTCATTTATGTTTTCTAATGCTTCATATTCGCCATGTGCCGTAGCAAACAACGGTGTCGGATCGGAGAAGGGTTTAAGTATTTTTGCAATGCACGTAATAAAGAAATTTGGCAAAACGTTACGATACCTTCTCACGAGCGCTCTTCATACCGCAACAGAATAACGTTAATTTTCAAAAATGTTCCCTGGATTGTCTTCGTTTGCTTTGCCAGAGCTGTGGCTCCTTCATCACATGTTTCACTTTCCGATACTAACTCCCTAACATGTCTGCCGTAGCTGGCGGTGCAGATTCGAGCCCCGCCAACAATTTTGCTGCTCAAGGTCTGCTTGCAATGTTGCTTAGCACCGTTGTTGCAGGTGTTTATTCGTCGCCAAGGATCATACAAATTTTTATGACCTAACCGAAAAATTTGATCCGCAGCTCGAGTTCAATTTTCTCAATGCTACATAGCATTGTTGTTGCATTTTTGAACCAAGCCAGGAATTGCTATGCAATGTGTAAATTTGAACTCGGTCCGAAAATGCCAACAGGGCATTGTTGTTGCAATACTCGCAATATTTTCATTGCAGCTCTTTCTCATAACCGTATATCTCCGCCTCTAGGTGTGGTCGGTTATCTTCCTGTTTCTTCGCAAACAAGTTGTTAAATTGCGCTTCCGTTGCGGCTCCTCCTATGGTGCTCCTTGTGTCCAGGCTGATGCCTACTGGATACAGCACCCGTTTTATTGAGATGTTCTAAATCGTCCCTCGTTCGCGGGGCTTCCTGCTACAGACCTCCCACTGGTTCCTGCATTTTGTGAGGTTTTGACGATACGAGGCTGGTTTTGGTGGCCCTGGCAATTTAGGCACGTCGCTCTTCTGGCACCTTGTCAACCACACCAAAAGTGTCTCTGGGGCTCTCTACTGTCACTGGACGTATGATTATTCTTCTTTCAATTCCAATACCGTACCAGATTTCTCTGCAGTGGTGTGTCAGAATAACCACTAAGTCAGTATAAAAAAACCAAAAAAACAGGCGAGAATTAATTTGACACAGCAATACTTTATTTTCTTCTTGAAACACAGTCAAAGTACAACACGACACGTCCGTGCAACTCGCGATCCTTGTTGAGACTGCTTGCCTACTCTCGTCGTGTTGCCAGCGTGACATTCGGCCTTTCCTGACGCTTAGCCACCTCGGCGTCAGACTCGTCATCTGTCGAATTTTCTTCTGCATCCAGCGAATCTAACTCTGGAGATAACTGGCACCAAGGCTTCATCCAATCGGAAGTAAAAACTGACTCGAATTTCCTTTGATTTCCGCGTTCTTTTTCAACATCTTGTAGCAGATAGCGATCTCGTTCAAACACGCGTCCCACCACATATGGGCCTTTGAATCTCGGTTCCAATTTTCGTGACTCACCCGTAGCTGGCACTACATTTTCGACAACAACCAGATCTCCCACCTGATAGATTTTGGGAGTCTTACGAGAAGCATCAAAACGAACCTTCCATTGTTGCTGATGTTTCTTGATATTTTCGGCGGCTTCCTTCCTTTTTGTTGCGATGTCAACAGCTTCAAAGTCATCTTCTTGCAACGCATCAACAAGTTGGTTTTTGATCACATTCGTCAATTTGAAATCAAACACCAACTCATTCGGTGAGAACCCCGTAGTCGAATTTTTCTGAGAATTGTTCGTCCATTGTAGCTCACGTAAATGCATGTCCCACGCAGAAGTGTTTTCGCATGTGGTACATAAATAGTTCAGTATCGATTGATTAGCACGCTCAATTTGCCCGTTTGCTCTTGGGGTCAGTCTTTATGTGCTCGATCTGGTTACGCCTACAGTAGTCTTCAAACACTTTTGCAGTATACGCCGTACCGCGATCCGTTACAATCCTGGTTGGTAGTCCGAAGTAGGTTGTCAGTTCATTCAGCATCTTAATGACCGGCTGCGCTTTTGTTGTCTTAACAGCTTTCACGATAAGGTACTTTGTGAACGAATCCGAAACTCCAATTATGTAGCAATTACCTTGTCGACTTCGCCTAAATGGGCCTACGTGGTCCATATGCAAAGTATGGAATGGTATGGGAACAACATCTCCCACATACAATTGTCCTTCTTGTTTTCCCGCGACTCGTTTATTGTAGCAACATTCGATGCACGCGGCCAAATAGCTCTTAACATAGTTCCTCATTCTCGGGAACCAAAAGTGGTTTTTAATTTGTTGCAATGTCTTCTCTAACGCAAAATGTCCAAGTTCATCATGACAGTTCCTCACAATGCGCCATCGTACAGCCGAAGGTACTACCCACAACAGTTTGTTATCCACCCGGCGATACAAGCAATTTGTTTTCAATACAAAATCCTGTTTCAGTTTCTTTTCCTGGTCAGATGTAGCGTTTCCCCGCAGGATCTCCGAAATATCACGCAGTTTTGGATCTTGATACTGCATTGTCATGAGCCAATTGTCTGGTTCGCTTTGGATTTTCATTATGTTTTCCGTAGCCACTATCATTTCCTTCGGCGACTCGTAGGGGATCCTACTGAGTGCATCTACATGAGGTAATTTACTACCCGCACGATGAACTACCTCGAAGTTGAACTCTTGCAATTTCAACCACCAACGAGCGATCCGCGGTACCAAAGGAGTGGTCGTTTTAGTTTTGCTAACAGCTGCACAATCGGTCACAACTCGAAATTCTTTACCCAGCAAGTAAACCCGGAATCGCTCTAGTGACTCCACAATAGCTAAAACTTCCAACTCATGACTATGGTAGACTTGTTCTGTTGCTGTACATCGGCGACTGAAGTAAAACACTGGTTTCCATCCCTCGTTGTCCGTTTTCTGCATCAGCACGCCAGCCAAACCAGTACTAGATGCATCCGTATGTACTTCATGCTCCTTTCGCATATCGTATAACTCCAGTACAGGCTCAGAGCACAATATATGCTTCAGCTTTTGAAAAGAATTGTCGCAATCTTCACTCCATTCAAATTCTACGTTGCCTTTTGATTTCAGTAGATCAGTTATCGGTCTTGCAATATCGGCATAATTCTTTACAAACTTTCGAAAGAATCCAGTTAACCCAATAAAACGTCTCACTTCATGCTGATCAGATGGTGCTGCAAAATTTTTAATAGCATCCGTTTTTTCTTCTCCAGGCATAATTCCAATAGCTGAGATCCGGTGACCCAAAAATACGATCTCAGTTTCCAAAAATTTGCATTTGCTACGTCTCAAGGTCAATCCAGCGTCCTTGATAACTTGCAAAAATATTCGCAGACGTTCGATACCTTGCTCCACTGTAACACTAGGAAGTACAATATCGTCCAAGTAAGCAACTGCTTCACCTGGTTGCAGCCGGTTTATGACGTCTTGGAACACTGCTGGTGCCGTTACGAGACCGAACGCCATTTTATTGAACTCGTAGTGCCCATCGTTCGTAACAAACGCCGTGTATTTCCTCGCAGACTCCATGATCGGTATTTGATAATATCCCGACATAAGGTCCAGTATTGTAAAATACTTATTACTGGCTAGTGACGCCAGCTGCTCCTCAACTATCGGCATTGGAAATGGCCGTTTGATTATGATAGAGTTTATTACTCTGTAGTCTACGCACATACGATCTTCACCATTTCGTTTTTTGACGACTACGATTGGAGAAGCATATTCAGATTCATTATGGCGTATTATATTGTGTTCTAATAGCTCGGCGATTATTCCTCGTACTGCCTCCCTTTTTGGAAATGGCACTCGATATGGTTTGCTTTTAATTGGCGCATGCGTTTTCACTTGAATATCCATTTCGGCAATCTTACATTCTCCTAGTTGAGAAAGATTTTCCGCAAAGCACGTTTGGAACGAATTCAACACTTCATTCAAAGCTCCGACCTCTTCAGGCAGCAAGTTTTAACCAGTACTGCAACTAGCTGCTGCTTCGATGCGACAGACTCCGGTTTCCATGACTAGTCTGTAACCCTCCTGACACAGTATATTTCTTCCGAGCAGAATATCCGAAGTAAGCATTCCATCGTCAACACAATACAACTGAACATCGAAATTATGGTCGTCAACATTAAGCGTCGTCATCAACAGCCACTTGCAAGTAAATACTCCACCGGCGAATACTCTTAGTTCAATCGGCAAACAGCTGACTAAATTTCCTACCTTCTCGGCAGTCGATTTTTCAATCAATGATCTGTCGCTACCTGGATCCATGAACGCAAGCAGAGGTAATCTCTTTTCCGAAACCAACATCCTTTTTATGGCTCCAGACAAAACATCATTTTTCAAACTTGAGATTTCTCGGACATTGTTACCTGCCTGCACATCTCTAGAGCAAGCTGACGTTATGTGTTCTGTGCTATAACACTTTTCACAACGTTTTCGCCGCTGTGGTTGCTGGCAATTTCGTGAGATGTGTCCCAATTCCCTGCAGTTGAAACACTTAGGTCCGGTTTTCGCTCCTTCTCTGTCACTCTTAGAGGTTGTTCGAACATCTAATGACGAATTGTTTGTTGAAACCGATGCTATGGATTTTTGGGCTCTTTCAGATTGCCTAGATGGTTGATACGGGGAATTTTCCAAGTATCGATGAATTGCACCCAGTAACTCCGACGTATTTTCGAAGTGCGTTCCGGCTATCGCATTCTGAAGACCAGTATGTCGTAATCCATTAAGGATGTATTTTATTATGCAATCTTGGCTCAATCCGCCTCTTGATCCTCTTGCAATCATTGCATAGAAATAATCTTCAACCGCTTCGTTGGTTCCACGAACTCGGTTGATCATACTCATGTGTATTTCTGCCTCACTCTCGTAGTGTGGAAAGGCATTTTTCAACGATTGTTCGAACTGTTGCCAGGTAGTGAACACTTCTTGTAGCCCGTCAACCCAAATTTTGGCTGGTCCCTGTAGCTTTGTTTGCACTGCCAACACAAGGGTTTCTTCATCCCAGGTATGTGCATTTTGTAAAGCACTCACTCTTCGAACAAATTGCGCAGCTGTTAATGAAGTTTTATTGCTCGGGTTGAATTCCGGTAAACATTCAACTACTTCCTTGACGGAAAATCTCCGAGTCGGTAATTCCACCGAACGCCGTTCATTTTCGCTTCGCACAATGAGTCGTTCTCGTTCCAGCAACTCTCGTTCTCTTCGCAGTAGTTCTCTTTCACACTGCAGCTTATAGCGCTCGAATTCAATTTCTGGCATAGCATTACTCGTAGCGCTGTGTATAGGATTCATCACATCTGCTCGTTGAGAGCATGTGGTCGTCACATGATCCTCACGAGATTCCGTTCGGTTGCGGGATGCGTTCGTCTGCATTCGATAATCCCTTGACGTAGTTTCTTGCCGATTCGTTCTTATGCCAGGCACACTTTGCGTTGATTCTTTGCGCACTCGTCGCCTTGCCGATGCTTCGTTTCTCTGAAGCGAATCTGTGGCCTTGTCGTCGCCACCGTGATCCGAGCCCCTGTCGGACAATGCTAGCGTGCTCAACTGCTCTCTGGTTGTCTGTCGGCTCGCCACGATCGTTTCTTGAAACTCACTATCACCGCTTACGTCACCTGAACGCGTTTGTCTCTCTCGCACTAGCGTAGTGCTGCTATGGCGCGTTCGCATGTCGTCGTGCACAAGCCGCTCAATTAACTCACTTTTATTTCCCGACCCTGCTAAATTACGCGCTCGTAAGAGTTTTTGCAATGATTTTTTGGTTAATTCACTATACATGTTCGTTATTTATGGAAGTTAACTATCCCACTTTTGATTTGTCAGAATAACCACTAAGTCAGTATAAAAAAAACCAAAAAAACAGGCGAGAAATAATTTGACACAGCAATACTTTATTTTCTTCTTGAAACACAGTCAAAGTACAACACGACACATCCGTTCAACTCGCGAACCTTGTTGAGACTGCTTGCCTACTCTCGTCGTGTTGCCAGCGTGACAGGTGTTAAGTCCAGTCCCTCATAGCAGCCAAAGTAGGCCAGATTCGGCTCAAGAAGATATTGTTGTTTCCAGGTTGTAGGGGGTAAATATGCCTTTTCTGATACCCTTGTTGCCTCCAACAAACGGCCTACCCTGATCAGATCTGCTATACTATGGATATGAGTCAAGGCTAACAAAGTTTATTAAAACGGGCTGTATTCTTTCGCAGGATGCGTGGTTTCTTTTCTTTGAAGTACTGGACAGTATGACACCAAAAAAACCCCTCCATTGCTGAAACATATATGCCCATGGCCTCTTGGCGCCCTTGTGTGCGCTTCAAATCTCTACGAGCAATCAATCGTCGTAGTTACGCGAAATAGAAATTCAGCCTGCATTTTCCCAACTCCAGCCATGAATTCACTCGTGTCCGGTTGGCTCGGTACCATACCAATGCTTTTCCCTAAGCTTTATAGCGGAGTTCCTATTTGGACACCCACTGCCCTTTTGCGACCATCCTCTTTTTCCTGGGCGTCAAAAACAAGGGCCTATTATGATTATCCGATTCCTGGTTTATCCGATTCCTGGTTCAGTCCCGCTGCTTCATTTCCAATTGCTGGTGCCTCTCCTCGCTCGTTGCCATCACCGTTGCCCTCTTCTGCCTCTGCTTCCTCGTTTCTCTTGTCTGCTTCAACTTTCACCAGGAGTTCTTCCATAGCCATAATCAAGCACACCCTAAACTTGCTGGCTTCTTCTCCCATCTCCTCGGCTTCATGATGCGCATTCTGCAGCCGTGGCAACCCAAGCTCGACTTTAGTTTTGATTTTGAGAATTTCCGACAATTGTGGGGTGCTCATAAAGGCTGCAGTCAAAACCTGGATTTCCTCCAGCTTCTCCCTGATGGCCTCCAAGCCTTCCTCTGGGGTGAAGTTCGTAGCTCGGAGCGCCATCCAAAACGTCGTCCTCATAGCTTTCACAGTGCCAGTTTGTTGCCCTTGGATTTCCAATTCATAGGCCAACTCCTTCTTGTTGAGCCTGTAGATCAATATCTTGTTCTTCGAAGCCATTCATAATATTCCGCACCTCTGAGTCTCTGTACCCCAAATGTAAAACTACTTTTCTAAGAATATAATAAAACACGTTTTTCAGAACTGGGTATTCCTTAAATTACTTATACAATAGAAAATTACTCCGGCTCGTGATCCACGCAATCTATACGTCGTCCACTTCACACTCCGTTTGTTATCCTCTAGCTAGTTTCCCTGTCCTCAGCTAATCGCCTCTGGAACTTTCTCGGTATGGGCTGCCAACCACCGTGATGCTGACGTCTCCTTTTTCTTCAATTTGCACTGATTTTGATTTTCACACTAACATCAGATCTAAAACAAAATTTTGCCGAAAGATTAACCCCGCGGTGGTCCCCTTTATGGCCTCTCGTTGGGAGCCAATTCGCTACCCACTCGACCTATTTGGGGGATTTAAACAACTAATACGGTCCGTTTGGATCCTGGGAAGCTCGAATCGAAAATTACGCGTGGGCGCCACTCATTCACCCAAACAAAGGACCTTGAGCCGTCGAGTGAGGTTCAACTCACCGGTGTCAGTCGGGAACTGTACGGAGTCACGCCAGACTCGGGGCGAGTTGGCGCAATCTACTCCCTTCCACGTCCTTAAGTGGCGCAATCTGTACCCCTGAAAGATTACTATAAGTCATGACTACCACGCTTTTCTTTTGTTTTTACTAATGTTCGAAGAAGAACATTAGTATTAAAATCAATTTGGGCAAAAATTCATATTTCTATATATATATATATATATATATATATATATATATATATATATATATATATATATATATATATATATATATATATATATATATATATATATATATATATATATATATATATATATATATATATATATATATATATATATATATATATATATATATATATATATATATATATATATATATATATATATATATATATATATATATATATATATATATATATATATATATATATATATATATATATATATATATATATATATATATATATATATATATTATATATATATATATATATATATATATATATATATGTATATATATATATATATATATATATATATATATATATATATATATATATATATATATATATATATATCGTCAAAAAATTTCAGTGATAAAATCTCAGGAACACGACATCCGATTGAACTGACATTTTCAGGATACATTGATGTATATGCAGAATAGTACCAGGTCTCACAAAAAGTTAATAATCTTTAACCCTTTGGTGCCGGCGGCCATTTTAGTGATATTTTAAATATACCTATTTTTCTGTCAAAAAATAGCTTTTGCAAAAATAAAGTATATGTAGTTAATTCTGAACGTGTTTTAAATGTGAATATGATAATATTTTTGAAATTTTCAACCCTATGTGTGCGCTAGGCGCCTAAAATGAGGTTGCGAAAATTTGAAAAATTTTGAACTGTGATAACTTTATATTAGATTATTAAATCATGATGAAACTTACAGTACATATAAATGTTGTTAAGTTGCACACTTGCGTGGTTTTTCATGAACGTGCTGGCAACCCTGTAGCTACGGCAGGCACTGAAAGTGAAAACATTCAAACCATCGAATCTTCTAAAATATGCCCGTTTCTTAGAATAAAAATCAACTTGTATACAAATCTTATTCTTTGTCTAAACAGTCAAGGGAAAACTTTGGAATTTTCATGTCAGACAAGAACGGTAACTCTTTCCCAAATAACCTATATATTAAGCATCAAAAATTTCTGTTCACGGGAACTCACGAACCAATAATGAGATGCAGTTGAAATTTACAGAATACATTGAATTAAGGACCAGGTCTGATAGAAGCGATTTTGAATTGTGGGCAACCCTGTGCCAGTTGTGCCATCTTGAAAAATTACAAAGAATGAATTCTGATTCAGTCACCACATTTTCATGAAATTTACACAGTAGCTGAACCTTACTCTAAGCCGTGTTTCATATAAATTTGGTTGAAAAATTCGATTGGTGCTGCCAGTTATGGTAATTGTTGTGTCTTTGGCTTTGAAAATTCGCTCAGGAAAAAAATGCTTTTTATCCTATAGCGTCCAGTGCAGTCGTGAAATCTATACGAATTTCATACATTTAATGAAACCTATTATAGGCATTATTCAGGTCAAATTTGGCTGAAAAGCCACGATCGGGTTGCCAGCTATTGTTGGTTGTGTGTTTATTTCCAATATCTTTTTTAAGCGATTTGATCGCAAAATTTTCAAAAGCTAATGATTTTGTAGTGACAATATACAGCAAAAATTAAGTTTTGGATTATTTGAAAAATGCCGTGGCTGGTAGCCCTAAATTTCTTTATACTCCTTTAACATCGAACGCAGTCATCGGGTCGAGACGAAATTTGCAGGGTAGGTTAATTTCAACGTGATGCAGATCTGATACTGGCAAAAAGTTGCCAGCACGAGTCTGCAGTGCTATTTCTGTATCAATGAATGCTTCCAGTTAGTATTCATACCGGAAACATTCACAATGAAAATAAATAACCAATGTTTCAATTCCCAAAGTTCTGCAAAATTTTCGGATCGCAGCCCGAAACACCATCTTCAGTTACAGTGCTGCAGACACTAAGCATTTTCTTTATTGATGTTATATGAGATGCTGCTTTCAAAGATTTGTGAAATAAGCAACTGATAATGAATATAGTTAAAAAGTGTTTGGCTCTCATAAACTTTTAAATTCATGCCAGTGGTTTTATCTGAAACCTTTCCACCATATGAGTTATAATGCATTCTTGAGACCAAAGTAAAACGTGCAGTTTGAAACATTTTGGCTGTAATAAGCAGCTCGTGTGGAAGAATATGCACTCAAAATCTGCACGATTCTTCTACTGTTGTTCGAACATAAGTGTTTCTAGCGGTGAGGTGCGCTAGAGTTTTTTTCCTTTTATTTACTTTAATTATTCACAAATCGGAGAAACACTTCAATTGCGATAAATTTGTAATATGGCTTTATCACGCTAATCCACCATTCTACTCTTCTAAAGTTTTAATAATACGTTAAAAATATATCTAACTAAATGAACTTCATGCAGAAAACCAACCAAAGTAATCTTGTAAATTTCTTTTTTTCTTAACACTAAATTGAATGAATGTCAGTTTTTTTGACCTCAAGCCCTAGCCTCGATCATATCCGTCAACAAAAGGAAATACAAGATAGACTCCGACCGATATGAAAATATTAGTTAGTATCTTGTCACGCTCATACCAAGATTCCTCTTTACCAAAAGCGTCTTTTCCCGTTCATCGCTCTCAAATTCATCTGTTCGGTTAAATGCTTTATAATCTAACTCGTTTCTTTATATATATAAATATATATATATATATATAAGTTAAATTAAATAGGAAGGTGGTTCTTTAAAAAAAACAATCTTTATTATTCGCGAGCTGGTTACAGACTGATTCTAAAATCTAACAATTGCATTTTCGAAACATAAACTTATTTGCTAAACCTCACATGCATTCCCACGAAATTGCACTTTTTCGCTGACGAGACTGTCTGGAGGCTCATATTCCACTTTTCTGTGGGAATGAGGTAAATTCGCGTTAACTCTTCCCCCATCAAATTCGGTTGTCCCAACCGGTGTTAGAAATATGGTAGGTCGTTGAATTTGATTTTTTTTCCACTTGGTTCAGGTGATCGTTTTTCTTCCAGATGTTTTAAATTTTCTTCCAAGTGTTTCAAATTTTCTTCCAAAGGTTGTAACCTGGAGGTCGTGACTTGTGGGTTTTCTATTGGATGGCTGTGAGATTGAATTTGGTTCGAATTTATCATGTTGTATATTTTCCAGATGAGTAATATTGCAATAATTAGTAATGTGAATGTTGTTGTTGTTATTGTTACTATTTTTTGGACCTCACCCTCTGTTTTTAGCAGCTCGATATTTTTGCTGTTGTTTATATGGATGTCCTTGAGCATCTCCATTGATAGCAGTTCTTGTATTGTCTCACTTTCTGCCGATGGTTGTAAGATGGCAGGCAGGGCGTTTAGGGTGGAAGTCTCGTAAGATTTAAATACCTTGTTGTTAACGCTAATTGTAGTGTTACTGTACTTGATGAGGTAAGTACCATTGAGGCTGTGGATGTTGTCTTCAATCTTCAGGGTTCCATTAAATCGGTTCAGCAGAAGAATTCCTGGTGCTATTTCGTCCATAGTTGGTATATGTTGGTTGTTGACTTTGTTGCATTGTGCGGTCGTACTTCGCAGGAGGCGTGGGATGCATGTACTGTTACTTATATCTAGTAGATTTGTAGCCTTACATATCGAAAAACTATTTATTTCCTTACATTTATTTTTTATGGCATATAATTCTTCACCATTTATCAAAACATCATTGTATTTCAAATCATTTACATAGTTATATTTTTTTACGGGTTTAATTAATAATTTTTGATAAGATTCACTTTTCGTAAGTGGAATATTTACGATATATAGGATAGAAGAACCGTTAGTAATTATTTTAATTTCCGAAAAATCTAAAGCCTCTTCAATTGTTTGGAATGGTAATAGTTCTTTGTCTAAAGTTTCTGTTGCTAATTTAATTTCGGTTTTTGAAAGAATGATCGAATTTATGATGCCGACCTTGGCCCAATGAAGTGCATAATTAATATTAACCAATTCTTCTTTTATGAGTTTCAGCCGGAACTGAACGTCCAAAATGTAATTAATATTTAGCTCGGTATTATTTTTAAGTAGGTCTAGAATTTGGTTTGAAGTTTTAGTTATATTATTTATTCTTTCATTATAGAGCTGGTTTATTATCACTTGCTTGTTGTTGTTTTCTAGCAAGTTGTTTATCTTTGCTTTGATGGTGATGAAATCCTCATGGTCTGGATTTCCTGCTAAATACTTCCAAGCTGTTCCTATGAAATTAAAAGATCTCTTAGTCCTGCGAGGCTTCAGGTTTTCGATGAGATTATCGATTTGATCGATCTCAAACCTTAGGTAACGGGAATTGGGGTTAGATCCGAAATGGGACAGATTCAGAATTGATTGTATGTTTGCCAAAAACTGTCTGTATTGGTCCATGTCGATGATATGGATTAGTTTAAAATTGCCATTATGAATTTTTGCATATCCTGAGTGGAGTGATATAATTTGCGAATTGGAGAAGTCAAGAATTTGCACACTTGCAGAAGCGACACCAGCAACGAACCTGAAACAAAAACTAGGTTTTAATTTTGTCCTTGTGTATTGTTTTGCCTGACTCAGTGATAATTGTTGTGTTTCTGTTTTCCCTAACAATTTCTTGCTTGTAGCGGGAGGAGAGTTTAGAACCCCTTCGTTTACTTTGTTTCACATAGACAATGTCTCCAGGGTTAAAGTCTTTAGGCGGTTTCCTAAATTTATTGTGCTGCTTCATATCCTTCTCTTGCTTTGATTTGAGCTTTTCAACATTCGCGGGTCGTAATGCTTCTAGATCAACTGGGTTGTTATTTGTTGTTCTTCCTAAGAAAAGCTCGGAAGGTTTCCTTCCAGTTGTAGAGTGAATGGTATTGTTATACTCCAAAACGGCCCTCTCGAGGAGCTCCTGAAAGGACAAGTCTGATTGCTCTTTCTTGAGGCACCTCATAATCTCCGCAAGGGTCGAGTGGAAGCGCTCTACTTGGCCGTTAACCTCGCTTTTATACACGGGTGTTTTGTATGTCTTGATTTGGAGTTCGTCTTCCATCATTGAGGTGAGGGAGATAGATCTTAATGCTCCTTCATTGTCTATTACGACACTTTCAGGGATACAAAACAGAAATAGGATATCTCGCAGTGGTTGTTTCATGTCTTCAACCGATTTTGAGGGGATTATTTTGGCTACCGCATATTTGGAAAATTTATCAACAGCAGTCAGCACATGCTTCTTCTCTGTTAGGAAAAGGTCTATATGGAGAATGTGGCCCGAATATTGTGGGCTAGGAGTCGGATTTAGAAGAACTTTTGGTGGATGCCGGTCGTACTTACTCTCTTTGCACGTAGTACACCGGTTCACAATGTTTCTGACTTTCGCGGCCATTTTAGGGAAGTAAAAATTCTCTAGAATTTGGAGACGGTTTTCTTCACTATTACGGTGGGCTCTTTTATGAATTTTGAGGATCTTTTCCTCTTGCTCTACTTCACTCGTAATATCCTCAACTACTTTCTGTGTATACCTGATTCTATAGTTGGCGAAGTGAGTCGGATAGACTTCTTGAACCTTTCCCATTATCTGTTCGCTTGTTGAAAGTCCATTGATAATGTTCGGGTTCAGATATCTTTTGAATATATTGATGATAGACTCAGCGCTGTAGTGTGGTCTGATAAATATATGTCTTGTGTAATTATCGAAAGGCGTTATAATTTGGTAACTATCTTCTTCTCCTATCTGTAGAATTATTTGATTTCGGAAGACGTTAACCGGTATTTCAACAGTGGGTATTAGATTTTGTGAGGAGCTTTCATCACTGTGTTGGGTAACAGTCATAGAATTTAATGTTGATACTAAAGGGGGTCTGGAAAGGGAATCGGCGACTATGTTGGCCTTACCCGGTTTGTATTTAAGTTCGTAATTATATTCTTCTAATATGGCTTTCCACCGTTTCATCTTGCTGTTATTGTTTTTATTACTGAGAGCGTATGTGAGAGGTTGGTGATCCGTGAATATTTTCACTTTCTTTGCACCATAAAGGTAGCTCCTCAGAGAATTTAAGGACCATATAATTGCCAACATCTCCTTTTCGTTAGTGGCATAGTGCTCTTCAGTTTTTGAAAGAGTTCTTGAAAGAAATGTTACCGGCTTTCCGTCTTGTGACAACACCGCACCAATAGCATAGCTCGATGCATCTGTTGTCAGTTCGAACTCCTTGTCGAAGTCCGGATATGCTAGAACAACCTCTTGGGACATTAAGGATCGCTTCAGTTTGTCAAAAGCATCCAATGCGGCTTTGTCCATATGAATGATTTTGTTTTTTGAATGTATCTTGGACGCATGTCCATCTTCCCCCCTTAAGAGGGATGTCAGGGGCTTTGCTAGTTTCGCATAATCGCGAATAAACCGGCGATAGTACCCTGACATACCGAGGAAAGAGCGAAGGTCCTTGAGGGTTCTAGGGGCTGGAAAGTTGGCAATCGCTTCTACTTTCTTCTTGTTGGTCTTTATGCCTTCTTTACTGACGACATATCCCAAGAACTCGATCTCTTGCTGCATGAACTCGCATTTATCGAGTTGAATTTTCATATGGGCAGAGTCTAAGATTCTGAAAATTTTTCCTAGATTCTGAAGATGTTCGTTTTCAGTTTTCCCAAATATTATTATATCGTCTATATAGACGTAGCAGCTCTTTCCTATCTCGTCCCTTAAGATGTCATCTAATGCCCTCTGAAAAATGGCTGGAGCATTTTTGAGTCCGAAGGGCAGACGGGTGAACTCGAACTTGCCATTATTGATGGAAAAGGCTGTTTTTTCTATATCTGATTCTCGTAGCGGTATCTGGTGAAAACCGCTTTTGAGATCGATTATCGAAAACCACTTATTTTTCCCTAAATTGGCGAGAACTTCGCTAATTTCTGGAATAGGGTACCTATCAGGAATGGTGACTGAGTTCAGTTTTCGGTAATCAATTACCAACCGAAACTTTTTTTCACCCGATGCATCTTCCTTCTTAGGAACTATCCAAACGGGTGAGTTGTATGGGGAGCGAGACGGTCTAATTACTCCGTCCTTGAGCAGTTTGCTGACTTGTTTCTCAACTTCTGTTCTTAACGCCATGGGATAGGGGTATGATCTTGAGTATACTGGGTCTTCAGATGTGGTTCGAATTGTCCCCTTTACTTTGGTGGTAAAAGTCAGTTTCTCGTCTGGTTCGGACAGGAGGCTTCGATGTTGTTTAATTATTTGATGCAATTTTTCAGACTGCTCTGAATTTAAATGAGATATTCTTATGTTGATGTTGCTAACGTTTTCGGATTTATGTTGCTTCAAAGGAATAACGATATTGGAAAGTATCACCATGCGATTTTCCTTAGTGTGAATAACCGCATTAAGATTCTTTAATGAATCATTTCCAATTATCCCATCGAAACCAATTAGGGTTGGCAAGACGAAAAATTTGAGTTTTGGGGTATTGGAGCCAAACAGATTTACAAAGACATGATGTGTGATTTCGATATCTCCGCCAACAGAGTTAGCGATGAAATTTTTTTTGTTCGGAAGTGGATTTTTTTTTAAGTGCCGAGGTTGAATATAATTTTTATTGGAGCCAGTGTCAATTAAAAATTTCAGTTCCTCTCCGCTTCTTAATGTATATTCGAAGTATGGAAGCGAAGAGGACCTCAAGCTAAAAAATAGATGTCCTCTAACTCCTCGGACTGTTCGATATTAGGATTTTCCGAACATTCAATATATTCGGTTAAGGATTCTTCATGATTTGGGTCTTCCTCCGTTAATTTACCTTCATACTCATCTATTGCAATTTGGGTTTCTTCTGTTTCGGGAAGATTTTGTGTTTCTGTGTTGAATAGTCTCTGAGCCTTGTTGGGTCGATGGAATTGGCCTGATTGGTTTCGTTTGTTATGGGAAATTTGGTTCCGGGGTCTATTCGCGTAATTAATAGCTTTTGATCTGATTGTTTCGTCAACGTCCATGGGTTCTGGCCGTGGTTGAGGTTTGGGAGGAACGGGGGGCGTGTGGTTATATTGTGGCTGTCGGCCTGCAGGAGAAATGGGTTGCTGGTAGTTCTGATTGAATGCCTGAAAGGGGTAAGAATTTCGGAGATTATGGAGTAGTTCTGGGTAGAAGCTATTCCGGGGGGCTGGTATTGGTCGTGGCTGCAAGGACGTAAGCATATTCCTTCTGGCAGGAACAGGAGGTGGAGCAGGTCGGTGTATTTTCGGGGTTGCTCCTTGCATATTGTTTGCATGTTGCGCACGATAGTCCATATTCTGCAACTTCAAGCACAGATGTAGAGCTTGAGGTAAGTCTGCAGGTTCTCTTATGCTTAGTAATCTGGGTAAGTCTCCTTTAAGGTCTCTGACAAACGTATCAAGGGCCTTATCTCGATAAGATTGCGTCATGATATTGA
>OX376372.1:118914949-118941122 GCA_947369275.1 Nemotelus nigrinus | reverse complement strand
AAAGCTTTTATGAACAAAATAGAAATCGAAATTGTAAAGTATGGATCTGAGTTAAAAAAATTTCTTTACTACAGAAATGAAATTTTTTTCCCCAAACGAAGAGGGTGTTGTGAATACTAAAATGTAAACAAACAAATGTCATAACATGTTAAAAATATTCACTTTGTGATTTAAGCGCCATTTTAAAAAAGTGGTGAACACTAAAATTGGACTTAACTTAGCAAAAACTCAAACAAGTACACCTAGCATTAAAAATAACATCGAAAACCAAATCCATACATTTTAGCACATATATTTTTCACTTAGTACTTTAACGAAAATGTTTAAGATCGGACATTGGACAATAAAGTTAGTTTGTCTTGGAACGCCAACTTTGTCGGCGACCATACAGACGGGTCAATTAAACAACCCTAGTTTTTATTAATTCGATGGCACTATTGTTTGTAGTCTTGCTACGTGGCGACCAATTTCGCCACGCAAGATATACAAACATAATGACCCATATTATAAAAGCCATTTATAGTATTACATGGCATTTATAATATTACATACCCCATAGGAATAGAACTTCTCAGCAAACTGGTACAAACTAAAAGGACAAAACTATAGATTGTAGCCCGAGAAAAGTAATTATATCAAATATCTTTTAATACTTATATACGTTTATTATTTTCTTCTTCAAAATTTCGTTCATAATCATAGAGTTGTACCACCAGCATTGTCTAATGTAAAAAGGCCACTAAATTTGTAATTTAAGCATTTAATAAAAGAATGATGTTTTCCCAGTCGCAAATCAATCTATAGAAGAACTATTGGTTCTTGGCGGGCAGAATGTTTCGAAAAAAAACTCAGCAAATAGCTCGAAATCTATTTACTTTACGATCCAGACTGAAATCTGATCCAATTCAAACAGATCTGCAACATAGTCACTTGCCTTGCGCGTGTGACTATCAAGTTGATACAATGCTGCAAGCTTAGTCAGCATACATACTTTTGCGACTATAACTCAATCGTGGGTATGCGACTGAGAAAATTAGCTTACTAAAGTTGCTACTTAATGCCTAGTACTATACTCTTCGCGAAACGAATTCAACGGTCAAATCCCATACAAAAAGAGCTTTACTGACGAATTGAAAAGCTCTTTTTGTATGGGATTCGACCGTTGATTTCGTTTCGCGAAGAGTATAGTACTAGGCATTAGGAACGATACAGTGCTTGGATAAAGACAGTTTGTTCTTGAATTTAAAATCGTGCGTTTCATTCACAAATTAAAACGAACAGTATTATTCATTGCAATATCTAAATGAAAGCAAGGCATCACATTACCCGCTAGACGCTAAGCGCAGCGTTAAGTAATCGCATAAGATGTGACACCTTGCAAAAACGAAGCAATGCTTCTATCTAGCCTTATCATTTCTGGAGAATTAAAATTCATTCGTTTGTGAGATCTCGACAGAGAAGGTGGTATATTCTTAAAATATTAAACTAACTTTCAGTTTCAGGATTTATAGCGGTCCAAGCTTTGTTGCAACTTAAGCTCCAGGTAGCAAAAGTTCAGCACCTAGGGTGCAGAACCATGCAAGGAGCCTCTACCAAAGCTAAATTGGCAGAATTAAATCGAAGTATTTAGTTGTAGTTTTCCGAATTGTAGTGTTGGAGTGGAACAGATGCGTTTGCTAGCGTACAAGTATTTATGGCGGCCATCGAGTAGCACAGGTACGAGTACCTGGGCCACAGGCTCATGCAAAAGAGCGTTTAACTCCAACAGTGGGTGAATTGGCAAAATTAGTGTAACAATCGGTAGGGAATTAGTTGCAAAATTTTACAACACGAAATATCGACCACCCTGAATGACGATATCGGAACACTACCGAATGTAACAACACAATACAATATTATAACACTGAATGATAATCACGGAACGCTACCAAATGTTACGACACGAAAAATATCTACAGCCCGGAATGACGACCACTAAGAACTACCGAATTTTGCAACACAATACAATATTACAACACTGAATGACAATCACGGAATCTAGACACGAGGATTTTTCGGAATAAACTTGCGCTTCTTTTCCCATGATCGCCACGAAATTGATGTCCAAGTGCCGGCTTCGAAGTTGACGACTGACGGATGATAAATCGGTAAGGAGAGCTGACACAGAAACAGATGTGATTCACAAGGAAAAAAGTGAGTGACATTCGAAAAACGTTGAACTAAAATTGGAAGGTGCACGTCGAAGTAAAGTCCATTGAGGTGAAAAGAGGTGTAATCTTCGCAAGAATACAAGTGCAGCGGGTGTCGACTACGACAGGGCTTACAGCAAATTTATTATGTTTTTAGTTTGTTTATGATAAAGAAGGGGAAATTCTGAGCCTTGTGTAGGCGCTAAGTGCCTAAAAGCAGGCTAGGCTTTTTTTTCAAATTTCGATTTGTCATAACTTCTAAGAAAAACAATGGATCGTCGTGGAATTTTCAAAACGTATTGATGTAAACAAAACTTTTACAAACATGGACTTTCAAGACTGTGCGGGCAACTCTGTAGCTACAGCAGACTCCTGAAAACAAATCCTTCAAATCATCGACCTTCTTGAAAAATTTTTTGATTTTTGAATTTGAATTCAAATAATTGATAAATTGTGACTTTTTTCCAGCAAGTCAAATAAAAATTTTCAAAATCCCGCGCTAAACAAAAACAGCAACCCGTGATCAAATCACTTCTATTTTCAGCACTCAAAACTTCTGTTCACGAGAACTGACGATCGGATAATGCGATCAATATAAAATTTACAGGACATATTGAAATTTGCTAAGATACGGGCAACACTGTGGCAGTGGTGCCATTTGGAAAAATCGCTGAGAAAAAACACTGGTTTTTGGCCTATAGCTTCCGATTTAGCCACCAGATTTTAACAAACTTCACGCAGTAGGTGAACCTTACTCTAAGATAGATTTCATAGAAATTCGGTTGAAAAATTGGTATAGGGACGTGAGCTACGGAAATTTTTGTCTCCTAAATATTGTAAATTTGCTCAGGAAAATAAGGATTTTTTCCCTATAACTTCCGATGCAATTACGAAATCAAAATGAAATTCATGTGATAAGTGGATCTCAATGCGTTTTTAATTCTGTAGGAATGTCGTTAAACAATTGCGAAAGGGTTCACAGCCATGATGAATTTCGTAATGTATTTACATTTCTTTATCAAGCGATGTTGTCATAAAATTTCCACATGAGAATGATCCTGCAATGACAATTAACAACAAATATTTACGTTTCAAAAATTTAAAAAGTTTGGACGGTGGTAGCGCTCATATTTTATTCACTCCTATAACTTACAGCGCAGCCATTCAATCGAAATGAAATTCATCATACACACATCGTGAAGCAGTTATGGTGCTAGCATATGATTGCAAGCACCAGACAATTTCGTAAATATTGCACCAACAGATGCTTCCATTTTCTATTCATTAGCAAAGCATTTACAATGAAATAACCAACCGATATTTAAATTTTCCCAGTTTCGGAAATTTTTCGGATGGTAGCCCCAGATATAGTTTAATCGCTTAAACTTTCGATGACATCCTTGGATGAAAACGAAATTAAAGGATAAGTTGATTAAGCACGAGCATGTTATAATAGATTTATTGCTATTTATAGTTGGACAAATGTTGCCAGCACTGAACATTTTCATTATTTGTGTTATAGGAAATGTTGTCAGAAAATGATATTTGTTCCTTTGAGTAAGAAATGGTTGATATGATACTGCAAAGAAGTGTATAACATCTTCACACATTTTTAAATCCCCCAAAGATAACTTCTTCGAAAATTAGTTTTCTAGCGGTTTTTATGCGCTTGACTTTTTAGTTATTTTTTTCTGAATACAGACTATATATACTATGCACATATCAAATTGATAAGGTGATACTGTAGAATATATTTACTTTTATTTTGTTTAACCACTTATTGTTTTTCTAACTAACTACTGAAAAGAACACAACTATTGCCACTTTTAGTCAAATTTTAATTTGCAAAAGATTCCGAACTTTACAGTTGACGACTTTCAATTTAAACTTTTGATATCGAACCGTTTTCAATGCATGCTGCTAACTTTCTCACTCCATTTTTTTATTCCAACTCTTTCTCACTCTACAATTCAAATCTATCAAAAATTTTGAAAAAACATGATACCGCTGCGCCAAAGGTAACTCCATGAACTGCCACGGGTCATTGTATTGTGCCGATTTCCTCAATGCCCGGAACGACTTTCATTGTTCTTTGACATATTGAACTCCCTCTGGCATCTAATGGCTCCGTTGTCTCACAGACAGCTGATAGTCTGTCGGTCAAGTTATCAGTCGAATTGTCAACAATTTGACTAAACAGTCAAATCGAATTGTCAACATTCTCCTCCGGCTGGGACGTGAGGGCCAGGATTCACATCAGGATCCAATAATTTCTGTCTGGAAGAATATTATTAAATGAGGAAATCTATTGTAATTTTTTTTAGGCCGTGTTCAAACGATGTCCCGATGCCGCTCGTAGATATAATTGTTAATTCCAATCAGAATGGTTACCGACGGTATTTCCACCAGGATGACTGCCTTCTAATCCTGGAACGAGTGACGTTTTTCAACGCGTCACACTCGCTGAGTGAGAGGTGATTTTAGCATATTAGGTTTAGTATCGCATATTCTGTCGTGAGTCTGTCGTCATTTTCTACATAGTAATCAGTTCACTAGTGTCTATTCTTATCAACGTGTCTTGTGAGACATTTATTTAATTCCTTATGATTTCAATTTAAAGAATTTCTTTTATTTGCCATGATGCGTGGCTATGCAGTTTCATTTGAACCAGCATTGATATCTAATAATGCTAGTCTTGAAATGGGTCGTTTATATTCATTGTTTTTATTCTTAACTGATACCACTTGGACATTGCCATCTTTGCTTGGACATATATTAGTGATTTGCGCTAGTGCCCTGTTACGCCAGCGGTAGAGTAGCTAAAAAGAAAATGTGTATGTAAGGTTAGCCAACGATATATCTTGATATGATTTAAAAGAACGTAACTAGATTAGGACAGGAAAAAAATATGTAATTTGAATAATAGGATGGATTATGTTAGAAAATAGTATAAGGACAGCTGAGGCCGACGAACGCATCGTGCTTACGATGAAACGAGTTGCGTCTCACCAGGTCATGCCATCACCGGCGATTCAAACCAGGCGGACGACGATGACTTGACCCGGTAAAGAATAAATTCGGAGGTGAGTCAGGAGGCTACCTCCATTATTGTTTTGACGTATACGTCGAGAAATTTTTACTAATGTTCGAAGAACATTAGTATTAAAATCGATTCGGCCATAAATTCATATTTCCATATATATATATATATATATATATATATATATATATATATATATATATATATATATATATATATATCATCAAAAAATTTCAGTGAGATAATCTCGGGAACGCGCCATCCGATTGAGCTGAAACTTTCAGGATACATTGATGTATATGCAGAATAGGTCCAGGTCTCTTTAAATGTCAGTTATTGTTAACCTTTTGGCGTCGGCGGCCATTTAAGTGATATTTTTAATATACCTATTATTTCGTGCACAAATGATTTTCGCAAAAATAAAGTTAACGAAATAAATTTCTAACGTGTTTTACATATGAATCGGATAATGCTTTGGAATTTTTTAACCCTATTTGTGCGCTGGGTGCCTAAAAAGAGGACGGAAAAATTTGAAAATTTTTAAATTTCGATAACTTTTGACAGAGCTGTTCAATCATTACGAAATTTTCAGAACATATTGATATTATTTAGTTGTAGATTTGTGTAGCTTTTAATGAGCGTGCTGGCAACCCTGTAGCTAGGACAGGCACTGAAAGTGAAAACCTCCAAATCATCGTCTCTCTTGAAAAAATGCCGTTTCTTCAAAAAAAAGCCACTCATATGTAAATCTTGTGCTTTGTTTACATATTAAAAAAAAAAAACGATATGGTATAACGGGCACGCCTGGTAACCTTTGCCCAATTTACCTATATTTTTAGCATCAAAAACTTCTGTTCACGGAAACTCACGATCCAATGAACAGAATTATTTGAAAGTCACAGAATGTATTGGCCTTAAATAGGACCAAGTCTGATAGAAGTGATTTTGAAATGCGGGCGATTCTGTGCCAGTGGTGCCATCTTGAAAAACCACTAAAAAAGATAACTGTTTTTAGCCCTATAAATTCTGATTGAATCGTTCGATTTTGACGAAACTCACACAATTGCTGGATCTTATATATAATAATAAAATAATGGTAGAAATTTGGTTGAAAAATTCGGTTGGAGCTGCCAGCTATGATAATTTTGGTGTCTTCATTTTGAAAAAAAAAATTTGGAAGTGAAAACATTCAAACCATCGAATATTCAAAAAAATGTTCGTTTCTTACAATAAAACCAATCTGTATATAAATCTTATGTTTTATCTACACGTTCGAAATAAAACTTTGGATATTTCATGTTGGACAAGAACGGTAACCCTCTCCCAGTTAACCTATATTTTTAGCATCAAAAACTTCTGCTCACGGAAACTCACGAACCAATAATCAGATACAGCTAAAATTTACAGAATGCATTGGACTTAAGTAAGACCAGATTTGATAGAAGCGATTTTGAATTGTGGGCAAGTCTGTGCCAGTGGTGCCATCTTGAAAAACTACAAAGAAAAAAAACTGCTTTTTGCCCTATGAAATGTGAATAAGTTACCAGATTTTCATGAAATTGACACAGTAGCTGAACCTTACTCTAAACTCTGTTTGATGAAAATTTGGTTTAAAAATTCGATTGGTGCTGCCAGCTATGGTAATTTTTGTGTCTTTGGTTTTGAAAATTCGCTCAGGAAAATAAAACTTTTTGCCCTATAACTTCCAGTGCAGTCTTGAAATCAATACGAATTTCATACAATTTATGAAACCTGTCATAAACATTATTCAGGCCAAATTTGGTTGAAAAGCCACGATAGGGTTGCCAGCTATTGTTGGTTTTGTGTTTAATTGCAATATCTTTATTAAGCGGTTTTATCGTAGAATTTTCAAATGGTAATGATATTGTAGTGACAATAAACAGCAAATATTAAGCTTTCGATCATTTAAAAAAACTCGCTGCAGGTAACCTTAAATTTCTTTATACTCCTATAACTTCGAATGTAATTAAACAACGTGAAGCAGATTTGATATATTCTTGGCTTTGATACTGGCGAAAGGTTGCCAGCACGAGTCGGTTGTGCTACTTTTGTATCAATAAATGCTTACAGTTAGTATACATACCGGAAACATTTACAATGAAAATAAATAACCGATGTAACAATTCGCAAAGTTCTGCAAATTTTTCGGATCCCAGCGCCAAACACCAACTTCAGTTATAGTGCTGCAGGCACTGAGCATTTTCTTCATTGATGTTATATGAGATGCTGCTTTCAAAATTATGTGAAATAAGCAACTGATAACGAATATAATTAACCCGTGTTTTGCTCTCATAAACGTTGAAATTCATGCCAGTGGTAATATCTGAAACCTTCCACCATATGAGTTATAATGCATTCTTAAGACCAAAGTAAAACGTGGCATTTGAAACAGTTTGTCCGTAATAAGCAGCACATGTGGTGGAATATGCACTCAAAACCTGCACGATTCTTCTACTGTTCTTCGAACATTAGTGTTTCTAGCGGTTCAGGTGCGCTAGAGTTTTTTTTAATTCTTTTTTAGGCCGTGTTCAAACAATGTCCCGATGCCGCTCGTAGATATAATTGCTAATTCCAATCAGAATGGTTATCGACGGTATTTCCACCAGGACGACTGCCTTCTGATCCTGGAACGAGTGACGTTTTTAAACGCGTCACACTCGCTGAGTTAGAGGTGATTTTAGCATATAAGGTTTAGTATCGCATATTCTGTCGTGAGTCTGTCGTCATTTTGTACATAGTAATCAGTTCACTAGTGTCTATTCTTATCAACGTGTCTTGTGAGACATTTATTTAATTCCTTATGATTTCAATTTTAAGAATTTCTTTTATTTGCCATGACGCGTGGCTATGCAGTTTCATTTGAACCAGCATTGATTTATAATAATGCTAGTCTTGAAATGGGTCGTTTATGTTCATTGTTTTTATTCTTAACTGATACCACTTGGACATTGCCATCTTTGCTTGGACATATATTAGTGATTTATTTATTTATTTATTTGGTACATATTCAATACAACAGGCAAGACTGCCCGATTACAGATTGGATACCACGAACAAAATAATTTAACAAGAACTAAATGTTAATATATAAATATAAGTATATAAAATAATTAAAGTTAAAATAAAATAAAGTAATAAAAAATAAGAGTAAAAAATTCAGTAAAGTAAAAAAGGAAGAGAAAAAAAAATCCATTACAAACACGAATGTCCAATTTTACAATAATCGACCTAATAAAAAATAGTAAGTAAATGAGTAAATATATATATAAGTATGTAAAAAAAAAACAAATAATTAAGGTGGTAAATTAAATAAAGTAAAATTAAGTAGAAAAAAAAGAAGAAAATTAAGAAAATAGAAAATAAAACTAATTAGAAAAATATATAACTATCTACAAAAATAAAAATATACAAAAAATTCAAGTAATAAATAAGAAAGCAAAGTTAAGTAGAGCAAAAAAGAAAAGAAAGATCCATTATAAACAAGAAAATTAAACTTATTAAATTGGATCAAAAAGAGGACCAAGTTGAAGACTATTGTGAGTACGTAAGAGTCGCAAAACGGGAGAGTAGAAGAAAGTGTCAGTACGAGCATACGGCACTTCAAATAAAATAGAGGACCTGATTGGCCTAACGGAGTCCCGCTCAATGAACAAAAATGCTAATGAGGATGAAAGGTAGCCGCGACAGATTTTGAACAGGAAACACTCATCCAAGTAAACTCTGCGCTGCTCAAGGAGAGGAATGTTGAGAAGAGATAGACGCTCACTATAAGGTAAATACGGCAGACTATATTTAAAAAGTAAAGTACGTGTAAATCTGCGCTGAACTGATTCAACAGCGTCAGCGAGGTATTTGAAACGAGGACACCACACTTGACTGCAGTATTCAAGTACAGAACGGACTAGGGTAATAAACAGGTGGACACAAGTAGAAATACTAAATGAATTGTGGCAGGAACGAACGACGAAACCAGCAATTCGAGAAGCTTTTCTAATGATAATAAGGACATGAACGTCGAATTTCAGTTTACGATCAAAAGTGACCACAAGATCTGAGAAATGATCGACACAAGAAAGGAAAGTACCATCAATAGCATAAGGAAAAACATGAGTGTGAAGCTTATGGGAGAATGAAGAGATCCAGGAAAGCAAAGGTTCACGAATGCCATAATGCTTCAGTTTGATAAGAAGCAGCTTATGATTGACAGTGTCAAAAGCTTTGGCAAAATCAGTATACAAGTAAACGAGGCCAACTGTAGGTGACATGTGACCCGGTCAATACCACCAATAATTTCCGGCATGTGTCGCGACTGCAATAACTACATCAGCGATATTTTGTTAAACTCATCTTATTCAATTTCAATAATTGTTCATTTTTACGAATCAGCAAAATAGCATTTTTATTGTAATATTTAGCGCGAAGCAAACGCATCAGCGATATTCTGTTAAATTCTCATTTTACTCAAACTCAATAATTGTTCATTTTTACGAATCAGCAAAATAGTTTTCTTATTGTAATATTTAACTCGAATAAATCAGTTTCATTTGTACTTCACAACGAATCGGATCTTTTTTTAATCGACAAAGCTAACACTTTGTTTACTTAAATGACATCAACTTGATTATTGCTGTCAATTGCAGAAGCTACTACATGAGTAAACTCAAGAAGGTTCGTAGAGGTGCTCCGGCCTTTTACAAAACCAGGCAAATAAGAATGGAGATAGGGCGATAGTTAGAGCCAAGGTTCCGATCGCCCGATTTGAAAATGGGAAGAATGTTAGAGAGCTTCCAAGAGGATGGAAATTGACCAGCACAGAGACTGACATTGAATAAGATTGCTAAAGGGACGCAAAGTCAAGAAGCAAGATTTTTTTACAAAGAAATTGGTAATTCCATCCGGGCCCGGGGAACAGTTTGAGTCAAGAGAGGACAAAAGCAATTCAACCTCTACTGGGTTAGTTACGATTAAGGAGAGACAAGCAGGGAAATCGTAGGAAAAGCAGTCAGTAGCAGGAATCAATGGAATAGTGTAAACAGAAGAAAAAAATAAAGCAAAGAGATTGCAAATGTCAGGAGGGTTGGAAGCAGTAAAGGCATTAAACACTAAGGAGTCAGGAAGAGAGGAGGAAGCTTTTAAGGAGCGTACAAAAGACCAGAAAGATTAAGGGTTGTTCGAGTTTAAAGAAGATTCAACAGACGAGGAATAGTTGAGTAGTGCTACTCTAATTTCTTTCTTGGCAGAAGAACGTAAACGGGAGAAGATAGCATAATCTTCACCCGACCGAAATATCAAAAATTTCAAACGCGCTGAATATTTATCTCTAAGAGCACACTTTACCCTCGCAGTAAACCAAGGGGGGTCACGGGAGCGACGAGAACTGAAAACAGGAGTATGCGACAAGATCAAATCAGTAAGAATACCGTAAAATTTGGATACAGCAGAGTCAACATCGAGACCACGGAAGCAGTCAAACCAATTAATTGAATTCAGGTCATTAGACAAGCAGTCAAAATTAGTTTTTTTAAAGTTAAACCGGCGCGCAGTTGATGATTTAATACGATTCGAAAAGCTAACAGGCAAATTAATTGAAACGGGAGGATGATGGGGATCTGGGTGCATGTAGCGTATTGAAACAGAAGATAGAGAAATCGAAGAGGACTCAACATTAGAAAGGATGAGGTCAAGGATCTTGTTATTAGTTTTAGGGAAACAGTTAAATTTAGAAAGAAAACAGGAAGAAAGAAAAGAAGATAAGGCAAAAGAAAGGTTGTTGGTGGACATAACACGAAGAAAAGAAGAGTCCCATTGAACAGAAGGCATATTAAAGTCGCCACAGATAATGATTGAGGACGAGGGATAGTTGCTATTAAGGTAAGTGGAAAGTTCAGAAAAGAACTTATCATAAGTCGAGAAGGACAAGTTACAGGGAATATATAAGGACGCAACAAACAAAGAGGATGTAGGCGACAAAGAGATGGAAACAGCAACACATTCAACAGGTGGACTAGGGATAAAATCAGCGCAAAGTTTACTGTTGAAAGCCCTAAGCACAGCAATAAGCACGCCACCACCATCAGCCTTATTAGATACCAAACGATTGCGATCACAACGGTAAACATTGTATGCAGGGAAGAACTCGGAGCTAAAAATGTCGTCAGTCAGCCAAGTTTTCGACAAGCAAATCAGGTGATCATTTTCAAGAATAGCAGCAGTTTTAAAGTCATCAAGTTTGTTCCTCATGCCACGAACATTTTGGTAACACAGAGATAATTGTTTACGCTTAAGAGCTAGGTTCGAGCTCTCCGGTTGTTTGATGATCGAAAATTTCGCCGGTTTTCAAAAACTTTGACTAACGTCCCGGGAGGCCAAAATTTGGAGTCAGCGACAATATCGAGGTTGGCAGGCAATGTTATTTTGAAAGAAGCCACATATCTTCTAGGCTGGCTATCTTTCGTAAATTTGACGCAATCTAAAATATGAGGAGTGAAGCCGAGCTTCTTGCAGATGTAGCGTTCGACTGTAGGCACAGAAGTTTCAGAAGCAAATCGCGATACAAAAATTTGGAGAGGAGGCGCGACTACATGCAAACCGAGATCATCAACGGAGTCGTTAACAGCAACATGTAATTGAGATGTAGGTAGACTCGATTGCAATGAAGCAATAGATGAGGCAGCACAAGCAGCATCAGCGTTCCTAGCAGATACGTCGAGATGAGGGACTGGTGAGGCACGAGGAGACCGAAGACGTTCCGGCGGTCCCCTAGAAGATACAGGAAGATCATGTGCCGGAGAAAGAAATGGCTGAAGTGAGACAACAGTCGAGGCAACAGAAGAAGCAGGCTCGGTACACGAAGCAGCTTGTGCGCGAGCCTATTGTTAATTCCGCGTTATAACACCGACCAAAGGAACATCAGCTACACCAGAAACACATGACGTAGGAGCAGCGGCAGGCATCGCAGAATCCAGTAGAGGATTAATAGCGTTAAGTAAGAGTTTTACTTTTTCCTCGGAAGCAGCTAAGACCTTAACAACGTCTTCGAGGCACGTTTTGGAATTTTGTAATTTAGATACAAAATGAGCCATTGACGAAGGACGGCAGCGGGAGCAAAACCAGTACAGCCCTAAGGTATTATTGAGTGCGTCGCCAATATGGCCATTTAGGCCTACACATCCAGCGTGAAATGTTTTTTCACAAAACCCGAGCAAACCACGAAAGAAGTATTATCGGACTTGTTGTCACACGCGGAGGCACAACACTGGGCCATTATAAAAAGTTATAAAAATAAAGATACAAATTCAAAAATAATGAAAAACAATAATTCACGCAAAAAGAGAAATAATTGTCAAAATATGCGCAATGACAGCACTCCGGCAAGCTTATGGTAAGAGTCTGGACTATACACCACAGTGCTTAGTGTTTCAGATTCAAAGTGAACTAACAAGCTTGGAAGCTGCAGAAGTTTACGAAGCTTAATTGTTAAATAAACCACAGTTTAGTCAAAGTTACACAGCACTTCAGTTTAATGTACAAAGCACCAGTTCACGCAAGCTCAAATATATCACCACACTAAAACGATGGCAATAACACTAGCGATAATAAAGAACCGAACCCGCACTCCACAATCTATGGGTTAATGAATTTACAAAAGGTGCACTGCATAATCTAGTAGTAAGGTAATAAGAGTTACGCTGCACTATCCATAGGTAAATCTAATTAAGTAGTAACCGAAGCCGCACTGCACTATCTATGGGTTGATGTATTTACAAAAGGTGCACTGCACTATCTAGTAGTAAAGGTAATACACGTTACACTGTACTATCCAGAGGTAAATGACTTGGAGTATAAAAATAGACTGTTATTTTCACTTAACAGTTTTCAGTTTTCAGGGAAAAAAAAGTTGTCAGGAAACACTAAGTGTAAATACGCTACGCGGAGAAACCGATTGATTTCAAGCGAAAAATCGTGAAAGGGGGAACTCGCGCGAAGATCAGAGGGCTATACCAAGCCAAAGTCGTACAAAACGAAAAGGTATCAGAGAGCAAGTTAACGCACGCCACAACACGATCGATGTTACCATTTTACCGATTTGTTTGTTTACCAATTTGCGCTAATGCCCTGTTACGCCAGCGGTAGAGTAGCTAAAAAGAAAATGTGTATGTAAGGTTAGCCAACGATATATCTTGATATGATTTAAAAGAACGTAACTAGATTAGGACAGGAAAAAAATATGTAATTTGAATAATAGGATGGATTATGTTAGAAAATAGTATAAGGACAGCTGGGGCCGACGAACGCATCGCGCTGACGGTGAAACGAGTTGCGTCTCACCAGGTCATGCCATCACCAGCGATTTAAACCAGGCAGACGACGATGACTTGACCCGGTAAAGAATAAACTCGGGGGCGAGTCCATTATTGTTTTGACGTATGCGTCGAGAAATGTCAAGTAAAAGATGACCAAAAAATTATAGGTGACAGAACCGCCATCAAGCGGCAAATGAAAAAGGGTGCGTCCCGACAGCCACAAGTGCAGGAAATTGTGCATAGCAACGGATAAAGTGCCAAAGACATTGGATAAATGCACCCGCTTGCATGTGTAAATGGTATGGTGGCGGCAACGGCACTCTAGATACCGCAGAAGCGGTGATTGAAATCTTCAGGCGAGGCGCGATGGGAATTTGACAGGCGCTGGATCGGTCTATTTTTCCAGAGGACGCGGTGAGCATCAGACGCACCGAGGTAGAGCAAATAATTAATTCCCTCTCCGTACTTTCCATATTTTGGGCAATTGCTGGACAACGATCGAGGAGGCTTGACGAAGCTGGGTAGTGAAGATTGATACACGGGAGCTGGAGCCGATACATTTTGGGGAACGACTAATTCGAGTACAAGTGGTCTGGTGGAATTAGCTCGATAAGAACCGGCAAGCGTGGTGATTTTGTGGCGAGTCGAGCAGACAGGATTGGCAAATACAGCGTGAAGCAGAGGCGCAACGGCAAAAAAAGATAGACGATTTTGTGGGGGTTTCTCGAGTAAGCAAAAAAGAACGACGGTGGAAACTCAACGAGACCAGTTTAGGCAGAAGTAGCTTCAGGTGATTTATTGTTATTTTAGATATAGATGTTATTGTGAAATTAGTTTTCTTTAGATTCAAAAAACAATTGTGTAACGTGGCGCTGGCGATAGATAGTAGAGAATTGACTTGGAATATAATTTTGCGATCGATTGTAAGCTGGTGTTATTATTGTGAGTCGTATGTTTTCGTTATTTTCAGTCGCGGGCTGCGCATAGTATTCGCCGTCGTCTTCTCGCTTCGAGGCGGCGATTCGAAGGCAGGTTTTTGGATTAAAAGCGAGTGGCGCTCACTCACGGCCTTTTCCCCGCGAGCTAAAGCCGCCCGAAAACTGTCCCCCTTGCCCCAGTCGGGGGTGAAGGGTTTTAGCCTGGTCGGGAGTATAAAGGTAACAAATTGGTGCCCAACGTGGGGCCTTAACGGTAAAAGCGGCACAACGGCAAAGGTGAAAAAAATCTGTGAAGCCAAGTCCCAAATTGTGGGAAGGTAGATAGGCGCGTTGATTGGTGTTCAGAAGAAATCGGGTATGTTCGCAAATCGATTGTCAGTCGGGAACGTAAAAGATTGATGTTAAACTCGAAAACCAGGGAACCGTGGAAATATTGATGATATCGGGATTGTTGATCCGGGTCTTACACAGTACACAAGATGAACGTGGAATATTATATATAAATTGAATATTTTGATATATTTTACTGAATGCATTGGATACTGAGAGTATTTATAAAGGTGGAGTATTCTGAATCGCTACATGTATTGGAAATATTGAAAATTTAGCGTATTTTGATATATTTATCGCACATATTGAATACTTTGGGGTTAATATCGCCAAGATTGAATATTTTCATTTCTTTTTCCTATTACATAAACCAAATATTTTGAATGCCGGTACTATTTTGGGAGTGAACGGAATGTGTGAATAGTGAATTTATTTTGAGTTGAGTGCGTGCAAATGAGTGTGAAGATTTAGGCTAAGAGGCAAAATTCTCAGAGAAAGGGCTGCGGAAAATAACTGTGGCTGATCTTCTAGGGTATATATGTTCGGTGGAAGAGAATTGCTTTGGTGAGCAAATTTCGCTGAAAATAATTCTGGCGGGTAAAGTGCATCGTCTTGGCGTCAGTTTAGGTGAATAGTCTGTTGCTGGTAGCTAGCGGTTTGGGCGAAGTTCGTTTGTTGCGTTTTGGTTGAATTGCAGCAGAGAGTGATCGATTTAGGAATGAAGATTCCCGTGGATAGGTTGGCTAAGGATGAGCTTGCCATCCGCGACTTTCGATCGGAAACAGTAGACATTATGAGAAAGACCCTGAAGGCTACACTGAAGGCAGAGGCAGCGTTGGATACGTCGTACGTCGAGGTGGAATGCCCAATTCTTTACGAGACGGACTACAGAGAGCTCACGGCTAAAGTATTGGAAGCTGAAGAATTGGTAGGTAGGGTGGTGTCGGGTGATTAGGCCTCGCTGGAATACCTAAAGGCACGAATCAGGATTGAGCTCGGGTTTCGCAGATTGAAAAACATGCATGCCGTGACCCAGGAGCAAAAGGACGCTGAAAAAGAGCTTCGAAATAGCATCTTGGTGATGGGGAACCTAGCAGAAAGAAGTGAGGATCTCAGCGAAGACGATATGGAGCCACTCCTTGAAGCGCAAGCGACTTCCATAGTGTAGCAGGTAAAGGGGGAGAATCCGGCGGAGGTGGCTAAATGGGGTCTGAAATTTTGCGGGGACTGCTCAGGTTTCATGAATGCTTTTCTCGAGTGGGTGAAGGAATCGCGGGAGGCAAGGGGGCTGACTAAATCACAACTCTTTAGAGCGGTGGTGGATCTGTTTGATTCCCGAGCCCTTATATGAGTCCGGGCCAATCGGGGGCTAGTCGGCTGCTGGGATGAGCTGGTGGAAGAGCTCAAGGCCAAACGCTTACCGTCCGACTACGAAAATTGCCTCTAGGACAAGATTCGCAAACGTACCCAAGGGGAAAGTAAATCAATGGGGGTGTATGTGGCCGTAATGGAGCGCCTCTTCAACAGGTTGAAAACGGGTTGCTCGGTTGAAACAGGCGGGAAAAGCTGAAGGTGCTGCGTAGGAACATCGCATCTTTTTATCAGCAACAATTGTGCTTGACACCCGTGGAGTCCATTTCTGACCTTGCTTAGATGTGCCGTACCCTGGACACCACAAGAATATCTGTAGCAGCGTTTGTGCCATCGTCCTCGCGGTCTAGGCGATGTTTAGAACCCGATCTGGCATACGTGGGAGTAGAAGATAATACGCAGGTGGCTGCTGTGGTTGGACCAAGTAGAGTCCGGTGTAGGAATTGCAGAGGGGCAGGACACTTGTCGAGATATTGTCCTGAACCATTACGCTGCTTCCGATGCGGACGCCAAGCAGTTTTGCGGTCTGCATGCCCATCCTGTCTGAATAGACAGAGTAGGAACGGTACTAGGAGTCACGAGGTAAGAAAGACAACTCTTTCAGGTTCTGTGTCGGCTTTCGTAAGGTGAACGCGGTATCGGTGAAAGACGCACATCCGCTGCCGCACATTTCTGCGACTCTCGACAAACTGCGGAACGCGAAGTACCTGTCCACTTCATATGGGAAATTGGCCTATTGGTAGGTGCCGATGGCAAAAGAACCCCAGCAGTATACGGAGTTCACATGGCAAAGGTTAATCGGCACAGTGCTCGGGCCCGCTCTCAAGCCATACGTCTTCACATATTTAGATGATATTATCATCGTAACGGACACATTCGAGCGACATGTGGAGGTGCAACGAGACGTTTTCACCCGGTTGAGATAGGAGGGGTTATGAGTGGCGAAGGAAAAGTGTCGATTTCGCAGGGCCCAATTGCAATACCTGGGCTATATTACTGACGAGAGGGGCCTACAGGTGAATCCAGAAAAGGTCCAAGCAGTTAGAGAGCTTCCTCGTCCATCTTCAGTCAAACAAGTTCGCCAATTACTTGAAATGGTGTCATGGTACAGGCGATTCATCTCCAACCACGCCACAATGGTAGCGCCCCTAAGTGCCCTCCTGAAGAAAGGCAGGAAATTTACTTGGTCCGAACAGTGTGAAGAAGCCTTTTGCTCGTGCAAAGCCAAACTAATCTCAGCACCTATCTTATCCTGTCCCGATTTTGACCTCTTGTTTAAGGTACAGACAGACGCCTCGGACGTTGGGATAGGGGCCGTTCTGAGCCAGGCACACCCAACGGGGGAGAAGGTAGTCTGCTACCTTAGCCGGTCATTGTCCAAGCAGGAACGAAAGTATTCGGCGACAGAAAAAGAGTGCCTCGGAGTCGTTTGGTCGATTGAAAAACGACACCCCTACATCGAAGGTACGCACTTTATAGTCATCACAGATCACCATTTGTTGATTTGGTTGAACAAGCTAGGAGACCCCGTCCGGGCGATTGGCAAGGTGGGTCGCACGACTTCAACAATTCGACTTTGAGGTCGTGCACAGGAGGGGAAAGGATCATTTAGTCCCAGATGCTCTGTCACGAGCTGTAGTTGACGTGAAAAGTCTGGCTGTGCCGTTGATCGGGGAGAACTGGTATACGAGGATGCGGGAAAAGGTTCAGGCAGATTCTACAAGCTATCCGAGCTGGACAGTAGTGGATGGTACACTGTAGAAGTGGCAAATAGGCAAAAAAGGTACTTTGGGGGCTGAGTCGGATTGGAAACGAGTCGTTCCGGGTCCATAGGTGGCCTCCTCCACAGGTGTCACGATGATCTGAAGGCGGGGATCATGGGGTCGGACCGGACAGTGTTTGGGGTCGCTCAGAAGTTTTAATGCCCTGAATAGGCGCTGACGTGCAGCAATACGTCAAGAGGTACACAGTGTGTCAGAAGAACAAAGAAGAGCGAAAGGCAACGATTGGGGCGATGACGACGAGAGCAGGGGTAGCGAAATCTTCTTGGGAGATGATCTGTGTGGATCTGGTCGGTCCACACAGAGATCTACTCAAAGACACTGCAACATACTCACCGTGTTAAATTACGTAACTAAGTACTCGGTAATCCTGCCAGTTCCATGCTCAACGGCGTCAACCATCTTCCGTCTACTGGAGGAAAATGTTTTTACTAATGTTCGAAGAAAATTAGTATTAAACTCGTTTCGCCGAAAATTCATATTTCTTTATATATATCTATATATATATTTCTTTAGATATATCTATATTTAAATATAAATATACATATATATATATATATATATATATATATATATATATATATATATATATATATATATATATATATATATATATATATATATATATATATCTATATATATATATATATATATATATATATATATATATATATATATATATATATATATATATATATATATATATATGTATATATATATATATTTATATATATATAGGTATACATCAGCAAAATGATTAAAGGAGATAATCTCTAGAGTGGCCGATTGGATTGGGCTGAAACTTTCGAAGGACGTAGATGTATATAACAGGTAGGTCCAGGATTTGCTAAAATTCAGATATATTAAACATTTTGGCGGCGACGAGCGTTTTAGTGAATTTTGAGGTCCTCCTTTATTTCCAAGCAGCGTACATTTTTGTTAAAAAAAGTATTGGGAGTGAAAATGTATTATGTTTTAAGCTTGCTTATGATAAAGAATTGATAATTTTGAGCCGTGAAGGCAAGGATTTTTTTCCAAATTTGGATTTGTCATTACTTTTGACAAAAACATTGGATCACCGTAAAATTTGCAGAGCGTTTTGATGTTAACTTAAATTTAACACAAATGGATTTCTTAAGTAGTGCGGGTAACCCTGTAGCTGCGGCAGGCTCCGGAAAAAAAATCCTGCAAATTATTGACCCTCCTCAAAATTTTTTCATTTTTGACAAAAAATTCAAATCATTGATAAATTTTTACCATTGTGTATCATGTCAAATAAAAATTTTTAAAGTTCCGATTTGCACAAAAACGGCAACCCATCACCAAGTTTCCTCTATTTTCAGCCCTCAAAACTTCTGTTCACGAGAACTGACGATCGGATAATGCGATCAATATGAAATTTACAGGACATTTTGGTTTTGGACCAAGTCTGAAACAAGTAATTTTGAAATACGGGCAACACTGTGGCAATGGTGCCATGTGGAAAAATCGCTGAAAAAAAACTGGTTTTTGGCGTACAGCCTCCGATTTAGCCACCAGATTTTAACGAAACTCAAGCAGTAGGTAAACCTTGAAAAATTAGTATAGGGACGCCAGCTATGGCAATTTTTGTCTTCTTATATATTTTGCAAATTTGCTCAGGAAAATAAAGGTTTTTTCCCTATAACTTCCGATGCAGTAACGAAATCAAAACGAAGTTCATGTCACAAGTGAATGCTATTACGTTTCTAATTCTGTACGAATTTTGTTGAGAAATGGTGAAAGGGCTGCCAGCTATGATGAATTTCGTAATTTATTGACATTTCTTTATCGAGCGATGTTGTCATGAAATTTCCAAATCGGAATGAGCCTGCAATGATAAATAACAACAAATATTTACGTTTCAAAAATTTAATAAGTTTGGACGTTGGTAACCCTAAAATTATATTCACTCCTATAACTTACACCGCAGCCATTCAATCGAAACGAAATTCATAGAGTGGGCTTAACACAACGTGAAGCAGCTATGGTGTTAGCACATGATTGCCAGCACTAGACAATTTCGTAAATATTGCACCGGCAGATGCTTCCATTTTGTATTCATAAGCAAAGCATTTACAATAAAATAAGCAACCAATTTTTAATTTTCCGATTTTGAAAATTTTTTCGAATGGCAGCCCCATACATATTTTAATCGCTGAAACTTTCGATGACATCCTTGGATGAAAACGAAATTCAAAGATAGGTTGATTAAGCACGAGCATGTTATGGTTGATTTATGGCTGCTGTGTTGGACAAATGTTGCCAGCACCGAACATTTTCATCATTTATGTTATAGGATATGCTGTCAGAAAATGATATTTGTTCCTTTGAGTAAGAAATGGTTGATATGATACTACAAAGAAGCATATAACGTCTTCACACATTTTTAAGTCCCTCAAAGATAATTTCTTCGAAAACTAGTTCTCTAGCGGTTCTGATGCGCTAGACTTTTTTACTTTATGGTGTACGCAAGATTCTTGTCTGTGACAATGACGTGCAGTTAAGAGGCGGGAAGTACAAAAAGTGAGTGGAGGAGTATGGGGTGCAGGTGTGCTATACCGCGCTGTATCACCCTCAGACCAATCCCGCAGAGCGACGCAATCAAGACATAAAGTGTATGTTGCGGTGCTACGCTTCGGATAATCACCGTACCTGGGACCAGTGTTTAGCGAAGATTGCTTATGGATTGCGAACTAACAAACATGTAGTCACCGGCTTTTCGCCGTATTTTCTGAACTTCGGCAGAGAAATGTTTACATATCGGGAATCAGGGAAATCCCCAACTATTGACAGTGGGGACTTAACGCCAACACGAAAGGCAGAAGCTCTGGGAAGGATCCATGAGGAAGTTATTCGGAGAATGAAGCATGAACGAGCGGAGAACTTTCGAGAAGGTGATCGCGTGTGGAGGAAGAACTATGTGCTGTCAGATTCTAGTAAAAATCTCGCGGTCAAACTGGAGCCGGCGTTCGTTGGACCTTTCATAATAGCCAGATGAACGTCAGCAGGGATTTATGATTTGATCGACGAAAAGGGAAAGAAATTCGGTACTTGGCATTCGGAGGATCTCAAACGATATCCCGAGGACGACTCCAGGAGTAGAAATAGTAAGCAAATGCGTTAGGACTCAAGGAGGGGAGTGGCATGGAGAGCGGAATAGAGAGCGGGGAAAACATTTCGACCAGTTGTTGCGAAACAGCCTCGCACATATAGCACCCACACACACCCACAAACATTGGCGGTGCAATGATGCATGCGACGGTCGAATGCATTGCATTGCATTGGAAAACAGGTTTTGCTTATGCATTTGATTGTCGCATGTGTCATTGCATTGCATCGGGTTTGTTGACCTGAGCGCAGCTGATTTGCAACAATACTTGCATCAGCTGCGTTATCAGGCCAATGAAAACGGCAGATGTTTGGTGCTGGTTGTAGAGAAACACTTGTCGCTCAACTGGGAAAGAAAAAACAACGGGACGTGGCGGCAACGGGAGCTTATTGGCGGTAGTTTTTGGCGCTTGGGGGATTCGGTATTTAGCACTGAAGAAACGAAGGTGTGATAGAAGAGAATAAAAGAAAAGGCGCGAACTGTGGGTGATATGATAGTGAAGTGCAGTATATTTTTCTTTGGATTTTCCATCGAGTTTTTTTGGTTTTTTTACTAATGTTCGAAGAACATTAGTATCAAAATCGATTCGGCCGAAAATTCATATTTCTATATATATATATATATATATATATATATATATATATATATATATATATATATATATATATGTACAAAAAATTTCAGTGAGATAATCTCGGGAACGCGCCATTCGATTGAGCTGAAACTTTCAGGATACATTGGTGTATATGCAGAATAGGTCCAGGTCTCTTTAAATGTCAGTTATTGTAAACCTTTTCGCGCCGGCGGGCATTTAAGTGATATTTTTAATATACCTATTATTTCGTGCACAAATGATTTTCGCAAAAATAAAGTTAATAAAATAAATTTCTAACGTGTTTTACATATGAATCGGATAATGCTTTGGAATTTTTTAACCCTATGTGTGCGCTGGGTGCCTAAAAAGAGGACGGGAAAATTTGAAAATTTTTAAATTTCGATAACTTTTGACAGAGCTATTCAATCATTACCAAATTTTCAGGACATATTGATATTATTAAGTTGTAGATTTGTGTGGCTTTTAATGAGCGTGCTGGCAACCCTTTAGCTAGGGCAGGTACTGAAAGTGAAAACTTCCAAATCATCGTCTCTCTTGAAAAAATGCCGTTTCTTCAAAAATAAGCCTTTCATATGTAAATCTTGTGCTTTGTTCACATAACCAAAAAAAAAAAAAAGATATGGTATAACGGGCACGCCTGGCAACCCTTGCCCAATTTACCTATATTTTTAGCATCAAAAACTTCTGTTCACGGAAACTCACGATCCGATGGGCAGAATTATTTGAAATTCACAGCATGTATTGGCCTTAAATAGGACCAAGTTTGATAGAAGTGATTTTGAAATGCGGACGATTCTGTGCCAGTGGTGCCATCTTGAAAAACCACTAAAAGAGATAACTGTTTTTAGCCCTATGAATTCTGATTGAATCGTTCGATTTTGACGAAACTTACACAATTGCTGGACCTTACTTTAAGCCACGTTTGGTAGAAATTTGGTCGACAAATTCGGTTGGAGCTGCCAGCTATGATAATTTTGGTGTCTTCATTTTGAAAAAAAAAATTTGGAAGTGAAAACATTCAAACCATCGAATATTCAAAAAAATGTCCGTTTCTTACAATAAAACCAATCTGTATAAAAATCTTATGTTTTATCTACACGTTCAAAATAAAACTTTGGAAATTTCATGTCGGACAAGAACGGTAACCCTCTCCCAGTTAACCTATATTTTTAGCATCAAAAACTTCTGTTCACGGAAACTCACGAACTAATAATCAGATACAGCTAAAATTTACAGAATGCATTGGACTTAAGTAAGACCAGATTTGATAGAAGCGATTTTGAATTGTGGGCAACTCTGTGCCAGTGGTGCCATCTTGAAAAATTACAAAGAAAAAAAACTGCTTTTTGCCCTATGAAATGTGAATTAGTTACCAGATTTTCATGAAATTGACACAGAAGCTAAACCTAACTCTAATCTCTGTTTGGTGGAAATTTTGTTGAAAAATTTGATTGGTGCTACCAGCTATGGTAATTTTTGTGTCTTTGGTTTTGAAAATTCGTTCAGGAAAATAAAACTTTTTGCACTATAACTTCCAGTGCAGTCATGAAATCAATACGAATTTCATACAATTAATGAAACCTGTCATAAGCATTATTCAGGCCAAATTTGGTTGAAAAGACACGAAAGGGTTGCCAGCTATTTTTGGTTTTGTGTTTAATTGCAATATCTTTATTAAGCGGTTTTATCGTAGAATTTTCAAATGGTAATGATATTGTAGTGACAATAAACAGCAAATATTAAGCTTTCGATCATTTGAAAAAACTCGCTGCAGGTAACCCTAAATTTCTTTATACTCCTATAACTTCGAATGTAATTAAACAACGTGAAGCAGATTTGATATATTCTTGGCTTTGATACTGGCGAAAGGTTGCCAGCACGAGTCGGTTGTGCTACTTTTGTATCAATAAATGCTTACAGTTAGTATACATACCGGAAACATTTACAATGAAAATAAATAACCGATGTTACAATTCGCAAAGTTCTGCAAATTTTTCGGATCGCAGCCCCAAACACCAACTTCAGTTACAGTGCTGCAGGCACTGAGCATTTTCTTCATTGATGTTATATGAGATGCTGCTCTCAAAATTATGTGAAATAAGCAACTGATAACGAATATAATTAACCCGTGTTTTGCTCTCATAAACGTTGAAATTCATGCCAGTGGTAATATCTGAAACCTTGCACCATATGCATTCTTAAGACGAAAGTAAAACGTGGCATTTGAAACAGTTTGGCCGTAATAAGCAGCACATGTGGTGGAATATGCACTCAAAACCTGCACGATTCTTCTACTGTTCTTCGAACATTAGTGTTTCTAGCGGTTCAGGTGCGCTAGAGTTTTTCTTGTTCTGGCGTGTTTGGTTTGCGAGTCGACTTGAGGAGTGACTAATTCCCGATAAACAGAAAAAAATAAAAACTGTGAAATAGGCACCAGATTAGATGCAAACTTTGTGAGTGGCTGCGCTTCGAGTTATCTGATTCGGGTCTGGTCTAGTGGACGAGTATCGGAACAATTTTTTGAGTTTGATATGTGTTTGATTGATCGTGCTTCAAGTAGAAAAGTTCGGATTCGATTGTTGAATTGGGTAGCGGAATTGTTCGAAAGAACGATAAAACTGAAACTCGGAGTTAGACTTAACAATCTACCGATCTATTAGCTGAAATAAGCACCAGCTTGGTATAAACGTTATCTGTGACATCTTCGTGGTCGCATGAAATAAATTGTCCAATTCGGGGATGCGTTCTGGGTGCTGAGCGAGTTATGGCGAAATAATCGAACGAAAATATTGGGTGTAGGAATGATGGAAGCGGTATGATAGCGGGAAAAATATCCGATCTTGGGAGATGCTGTGGAAAACGACCTCTTTGTATTGACTGCCATTATTTGCCACTGATGTTTGGATGTACGGATAGCCAGATAAGTACACGAGAAATGAAATTTTAGATGGTTATGAAATTTTACAATGGAAAAATTAAGTTTGTTATTTTAAGAATTGAAGTGTCAGAAAGTGGTTGATGAAACTATATTATTAATCATTCAACAAATTTATTTAAATAGTTCAATTTGCTAATTAAATAATATTAGTCAAATATCATTTTTGTCTCTTGTAATTCCATGGTGCGGAGTGGGGAATGTAACTTCTCATTTAGTTACCTTTTTTGTTATGGTTATATGGTTATTATAATTATAATTTTATTATCCTTAGAGAATTATTTTTTTATTATACATATAATATGATAACATTCTGTATTGATTATGCATGTGAATCAATTCCGGCCGGGGTTGAGTACCCATAGACCCCCCCCCCCCCCAACCCCCCACCAAAAATTATTAATTTTGTTTTCTTTCCACTTTTATTCCATGCATTTTTTTTCTTCCTTCTTTATTTATTGTTTAAAGTGTATAATTTATTTGGAATTATTATTATTTATACTCTTCCTTTCATTTCTGGCTATTTTTTTTTTATTTTTTTTTATTGTTAAATTTCTGTTATGAATTAAATACATAGATTATGGTATCAAAATAATTAGCTCGTTTTTAATGCTTCCTACATGTTTTCTTCCCCTCCCTTCCCTTTTAATTGTATAATGTGTTAAATGTTGTGTTGTCTGCGTGCCATAGCACGAAGGTCGGGTTCGTCCAAAAACCCACGCCGGACTGAGCTAGCTGGCAGGTTTGGCACGCGGGACAGCACCGAACCCGACCTCAAATAACATGTTGCACTGACGACAGCTCGGCTTTCATAGTTTCGCAACACAGTACAATAGTATTAGTGACACCCTTTAGGTTAGTGGTTGCTAGGTCGAAGGGTTTATGACACGCAGATAAAATCACCCGGTTTCAAGGTTCAGCCTAGGCAAGAATAGAGGAGGTTATGTTGGCAAAGGAAGAGAATATATAGATCAAGAAAGATAGATTCTAAGGAACTAGACTTAGAAGTTGCATACTGATCATAGAATAGAGAGGTTGGTGGCGGAAGGTCGCCACAGACAAATAGTTATCATAGGTTGGTGTTGGTTTTTGGAGATTTAATTAGTATCGGTTTAGTAGAAAGTTTCCTTGGTGGTGGCGTAGCTAAAAAAAGTTAAGTTAGGCTCAAAATGTGGTGGTGGGTAGTGAAATAAGATAGCAATACGATCAAAATGAGGAAGAGAGTGTGCGAATGAATAGTTCTTATACCCGGGCTAAAGGATGATTAAATATTAGCAAATACATGGAAAAGAGATAATATTGCCCGGTAGGTGGTGGCGTGGTGTAAGCGTAACCTTATCAGGCACGTACTCTCAGATCCTAATGGCGTGTTTGCTCTTGTACATATAAAGGTGGATCTGCGCATTTGGAGGTGGTTGAGTGTGGTGAGTCGGCGACGAATTCGAGTATATTGGGGAACTGTTCTACTTTTCATTTCCCCATGTAGTCATCAAATGTAGATAGTTTCCCTAAAATGATA
>OX376372.1:118889949-118909949 GCA_947369275.1 Nemotelus nigrinus | reverse complement strand
CATCGAAACACAATCACTGGTACAAGCACCGTGGTTGCATTAACAAAAAACAATTTATTTGTTTTCGATATAAACATTTGGTGACTTCTATACTAAGTAGAAATCTTGAGCGGTAGGGAAGAATACGTAAGCCTTCTATACAACGAAGCTCAGATTGTAAGTCTTCAGCGGTAGAAGCAAAGCATTTGGGCACATTCCTATATTTCGCAGCTCTAGAGAAAACTTGAGCGACAGGATATATAATCTCCTATTCAACGAAGCTCTGGGCAAGTCTAAAGCGGTAGGACGGTCAGCTTTCTATACTACGAAACGCATCAAATAATTATTGGATAATAAAAAGCAGCATAAGGGGCAACGAATTTCTATACTACGAAGCTCCTAACGTAAAACGTCAGCCTTAGAAAAATCGTCGTTACACTAATCGAAAATGGTGAATTCAGAATCAGCTGCATTAGAGGCTCAAGAGGTGCTAACATCAAGTCTCCAACGAATAATAAGCAACTACAAAAAAGACTCTGAAGACAGGAAGAACTTAGCTTACTTCGAAGAAAGGCTTAAAAGATTAGAAGCAGCCTGGACGTCTTTCAAAGAGAGATGCAGTGCTGCGATCAATGGAGGAATTGAAAGACCATCAATACTTTGCCAAGAAGGTGTACGAGTCTATTTCAGAATTAAATAAAAGAAATAAGGCGCATTTCATGGAAAAAATCCGAAGTTATAGTGATGTGTCGTCATTAAGCACGACAAAGCAAGGCAACGTTATCTGAAGTTCCGATTGGAGAGGAACAAATAGAAAAAGTCAAGGTTGATGAATTAGGCAAGATCCATACTTTGATTCGTCGCCAGCACATACAATTTGAGGCAATAAACAGATTGTTTTCACGATTATCTTTCAAAAATCTGACAGCCGCGTACATATCGATCAAGTCGGATAATGTGAAGAGGACGTGGATGCAGATAGAGAATGTGAACCTAAACATTTATGAATGACCAATGATCCATGTCAATACGGCTATGACAACGCAAAATTTCAGATTCTAGAAGACCAGGTTCAAGAAACACTCATCGAGTTAAATGGTAACATACAGTCAACGTCGCTTAAGAATGCAGAAGTAAAACTTCTGACAATAACACTTCTTAAGTTTGATGGTGACTATGAGAGACGGACCCAGCCAATGCCTGAGTGTCAGAAAGTAAGGTATCTTAAAGCCAATGTTACTGGGGAGGCAGAAAAGCTGATTCGAGGTTTGCTAACGTCCAGTGAAAGCTACGTCACCGCATGGGAGACGTTGGAAGACCGTTACAACAATAAACGACTGTTGATAGCAATTCTAGTAAACAAATTGTTAAGTAAGAGCTGTTTTGCTCTAACTGGCTAGCCCAGGTACTAGACATGTGCTAGGTGCGATGAACGATGAATTAGAACTTCTTTGCTCTAATTGGCTAGCCCAGGTACTAGACCTGTGCTAGGTTCGCAGAAATGTAGAATTAAAGCTCTTATGCTCCAATTAGCTAGCCCAGGTACCAGACCTGTACAAGGTTCGCAGAATTGTAGAATTAGAGCTCTTATGCTCTAATTGGCTAGCCTAGGTACTAGACCTATGCTTGCTAGTTGATTAGGATAAAGTTCGATAGTTCCTATACGATTATCTCTCTCTCTCTCTCTTTCTAGCCCAAGTGCTTAAACCTGTGCTAGACTTTACGATCGCTCAATGGAAACACACGGATTGATGGCTAGAACAATACTGAAATACTTTATTTCAATTTACTTACTTATGTGATACTTAATTGTACTTCATATTCCATGCATGTACAACGTGAACTACAGACCCATATATCGTGAGACACAAGTTCTGATCACGTTGTACATACACAGCGAATTTTTTATCTAGAATTTCATGACTGCAATCTCGGTCCAGTGTAACATGATCATCGCCTTCACACCATGAGACCGAAATCACAGTCACAAATTCTTTATAATTTGTTGTCTGGCAATTGTAGACAAAACTTCACTTGCATACACCCAAGCGTGCAAATATCAAATTTTGCTTGCCTGGTATATGCAAGTGTGGGAATTGTTTTAGTGTTATATGCTAATCGTATTCTATCTTATGTTGAACTGAACCACAAATTACTATCAAAGCCAAATCACGCAGCGGAGAATCCATCAGCTACAACAATCAAAAATTTGCATGATGTAACAAAGGAGTGTTTACTCGGGATTACAATCCTCGGTATCTCAACGACAGGATGGGATCCTACTTTGATTCATCTGCTCGTGAAGATATTGAGCAAAGCATCCCACACATTGTTTGAACAATCATTAGAAAATCCTAGAGAACAGCCAATTTTGCCTACAGTTACTGAGGTTTTTGGAGACGCTGTTTGAATCCTTGGAAAATTTGAGTTGGAGGGAAAAATCAGAAAACCAAAGTAAAAGCTTCACTCGAACATTAGCATCCACCATACTTTCTTGTTTTCAGTGACAGGGATCACATCCCGTTTTCAACTGCAAAGAGTTCTTGAAATTATCAGTTGGTGGTCGAACAGCAAAGAAAAACAATGTTTGTTTAAACTGCTTAAATTCAGGGCATTTTGCACATCTAGAGGATGTACCAAGTGCAACAAAAAGCACAACAACTTGTTGCATTTCAAAGAACATCATTTGGAAGCTAAGACGAAGGAACTGGGTGTCCTAGCAGGATCATCGAACACAACAAAGACAATGAGTGAGAAGAAGTCAGCGGCGTCACTAACGACAGCAACGCGACTAACTCATCGCGGCTACGTGTTGCTAGGAACAGCTCTTATCCAATTGTCAGCAGATAATGGGGAAAAAATTATTTGCACAGCTGAACTCGAATCTGGCTCCTAAATATATGCGGTGACTGAACGAATTGTCTGGAAATTGAATCTGCCAGTAACATCAGTGTCAATGCAAATACAAAGCATTGGCAACGGTCGTCATGATGCCTGCAAAAGGACAAGCCTATATTTTCAGTGGGGAAGATCGTTTTCAGAGAGGCTATAAGTAAGCTCCTACCAACTATAATTTTGCAGCAGCCAACACAAGTTATAGATGCGTCGAGCTGGAAAATCCCGGAAGACATTATCCTAGCAGACGCCAGATTCCATATTCTTGGACAAATCGATGTATTACTCGGTGCGGAGTTCCATCATCAAATTCTCAGAACTGGGCAGCTAAAACTCAACAATGGGCTACTGGTGCTACAGGTTACCGTTTTTGGCTGGGTGATATCCGGGAAGATTGACGAAATGCCTTTAATTAAACCGACGTGCGGAATTTCTACAGAAAAGGAAGAACTAAACAGAATAATTCTGGCAGCTTGAAGAAGTTGAGCCTACAAAGCCACAATTAACCGGAGCAGAAAAACTATGTGAGACTCACTTCAACCAGACAACCGAAAGAACCATAGACGGCAGGTTCGTTGTGAAATTACCTTTTGAGGACAGTCCAAATACTTAAGGTGAATCTAAGGACATTGCGATGCGAAAATTTTTGGCACTTAAGCGACGACTGCAACGAGATCCAGAGCTTCAAGCTGAATATTCAGCTTTTATGAATGAATATGACGATCTAGGACACATGCAAGAGATTAGAAACGTATCAAGAATCATTATTTCGTGCCCCATTACTGCGTCATTAAGCCCGAATCAACGTCAACAAGACTACGGGTAGTTTTCGATGCATCAGCTAAGACGACTACCCATTTATCATTCAATGACATACTTCATTCGGGACCAAGTATACAAAACGAACTGTGGATCATTCTACTAAGGTTCAGGCTACCCAAATTTGTGTTCTCCGCCGATATCCAAAAAATTTACATAGAGATTAAGATTCATGAAGATCATCGAGCCTTTCATTTGATCCTCTGGCGCAACAATCCAAATGAGCCAATCAAAATCTTCGAGCTGTTGACTGTTACGTATGGATATACATCAGCTCCTTATCTTGCCATAAGATGTCTCCAACAGTAAGCATTGGATACAGTGTCTTGCTACCTTCTAGGTGCCGAGGTGATACATAAAAATGTTTATGTCGACAATGCAATAGTGGGTGCGAACACTGTTGCAGAAGCCCTCGAGATGCAAAATCAAGTCACCACGCTACTTAACGAGGCAGGATTCAAATTAAGGAAATGGAGTTCAAATCACTCTAGTCTTCTGGAAAGAATTCCACTCGACGATAGAGAAAAATTTAGCTAAATTTGTCGAGTGCCAACGATGAAGCGATAAAAATATTGGGACAAACATGGCAGCCAAAAGGTGACATATTCCGCATAAAGGTACAAAGAGTCCCTGTGGAAAAAGTGACTAGACGAAACATTGCTTCCGAGCTAGCTAGATTGTTCGATCCACTGGGACAACTAGGACCCATTGTGGTCACAGCGAAGATCATTGTAAAACAGTTAGTAAAAAAAAATTTGGAATGGGACGCACCTATTCCTCCCACACTTCACAATAAATGGCTTGAATGCAGAAAATATCTAGAGGCACTTAACGATATACACATTCCCAGGCATGTCTTTGCTGAAAAAGTACCGATGGATATTCAGTTTCGCGTATTTTCGGATGCTTCTGAAAACGCGTACGGTGCAGCGATGTACGTAAGGTCAGAAGACAGATTCGGAACAGGCGTGGTCCGTTTTTTGTGTGCTAAGTCCTGCAAAGCACCCATTAAGACGCAAACCATCCCACGTCTTGAGTTGTGCATAGCGAAACTTGCAGCAGATTTGACTCAGAAGATCACGACAGAGCTAGTGACAAAAAAATAACATTCTGGACGGATTCACAGATTGTTTTGTCATGGATTAACTCACAATTATGTTCTTACAATACCTTCGTTGCTAATCGTATATCTTCGATTCTCAAAAGAACTTTACCAGAGCAGTGGCGGCACGTAAGATCAACGGAAACCCTGCAGACGCGCTGTCTAGAGGAACCACTCCCAACCACCTGGTAAACAACCACCTCTGGTTCTTTGGCCCTCTATTTCTTCATGGATCACACACACAATGGCCTGCTAAATACACTCCGAGTGGAAATTCCGAATTGGAAAGGAAACGAAGTGCATTAGCCATAACAGAGGTAAAAGGGAACTTAAGAGAAGACTACATAATCGACACCATCGATCATCATAACTCCTTCCGTTGCTTACAGAGGATAGTAGCTTATATGCTAAAATTCAAGCATCAACGTAATGGGCCACTAGCTTAATCAACGATGCAACAGGACTACGCAATTCGAGTTATAATTCGGAGCATGCAAAAACATTCAAAGACTTGACGAAGAAATTCAGCATTTGACGAAACATATCAAAGTTGATAAGAACAGTCGCCTGGTAGACTTTACACCATTCTTGGATAAGGAAGGAATCTTACGAGTAGGAGTTCGCTTAGCAGCAGCTGATTTGCCGTACGACACTAAGTATCCAATGGTTTTGCCGTGTGATCATCCTCTAACGAAGCTACTGATGACCACCATCCACAATGAAAATCTGCACGTTGGACAATTAGCATTGCAAGCCAAGACTAGGCAGCGTTTTTGGCCTATTAAGGGCAAAGCAATTGCCCGAGGAGTGATAAAACGATGCGTTAACTGCATACGTGCATCAACAAATAATGGGGAATCTACCGACAGATCGAATTGAACCATCAAGACCGTTTGTTAATGCCGGCGTCAACTTTTGTGGTCCGGTCTGGATTCATTATAAGACACGAGTGAAACGTCCTCAAAAGTCCTACATTGCAGTTTTTGTGTGCTTCGTGACGAAGGCCATGCATATCGCACTCGTCAGTGATCTCACAACTGAAGCTTTTCTCTGTGCCTTGAAACGTTTTATGGGACGAAGAGGCAGTGTGAAAAACCTCTACTGTGACAATGCAACAAATTTCGTCGGTGCCACAAATCAGATTGAAGAGTAACAGGAGATTATATATTCTGAAGATTCAAAAAAGGCTATTGGAAACAACTGTGTCAAGCAAGGTGTCCAGTTTCATTTCATACCACCCAGAGCACCACATTTTAGTGGGCTTTGGGAAGCGGCAGTAAAAAGTGCAAAAAGACGGTTGGGTCAACATCTCTAACCTGTGAGCAATTAGAAACAGTACTGATACAAATAAAGGTGATATTGAATTCTCGACCCGCGGTGCCAATGTCTACGAATCCCAACGATCTAACGGTACTAACCCCCGGACACTTCTTGATCGGCTAACCCATAACTGCTACAGTCGATCCAACCACGAAGACACGAAAATCACTCTTAAGTGATAGATGGCACGAAATCATCCAGTTGAAGGAAGAATTCTGGCAGCGATGGCAGACAGAATATCTTCAGCAACTACGGCAGAGAGCACAATGGAAACACCAGTCACACAATATGAAACCGGGCACAATGGTACTTCTGAAAGAAGATTATGTTCCTGCTCTAAAATGGCCTCTCGGACGAGTCGAACAAGTTTATCAAGGCAACGATGGAAAGGTTCATGTTTTGGAGGTACGAACCGCGAAATGACTTTGTAACGTAGCTTAAATCAATATTATTAGGATAACACCGAGTTTTCCCTTGAACATCTCTAAAAAACTCGACTGAGGAAACAATTACTTAGTATTATGCTTCTTTTGGGGTCGTAGCCTTTTCTATACTACATGCATACGTCGAATCGATTTTAATGATGTGCGTGTGCAAAGTCTGATTGGAGTTGTAATATGAGGGTTATGAGAGGTGTGAGTTCACATATTTTCTTCTCTAGTATACTTTTGAAAAATCTCATGGATGTTAATTCCAGTAGATCTAAAGTTGTTACGTTAATGTTAACGATCAGAAGAATAGTCCAAGTTCAACTAAATAGCAAGTCCAATGACGTTATTTTCAAAATAGAAATCCTCATTTAGTCCGTATATCTAAAATATAAGTTTTATAACTCAATTATACCTTCTCTTACATGAAAACCTTGAAGGTGATTGATGACTTCATCACTATGGTATGAAATGGCATTTTCGAAAAAAAGGCAAACTATATCAATGACTTCCATTATATATCAAACTTAAAAAAATAATCAACGGTTCCTTAACAAAAAATTTGGAATGTTTTTAAACGGATATTTCGAAAAGAAACAAGAAATAAAAATGGGTTTGAACAAAAATTACGGAGCGTTTTCTCCTACCTTCTGTTCTGAAGAATTTTGCTTTTCATCCGGCACCGGGTCAATCGAGACAGTTTTCTCTTCTGTCATTGAAGCTCCAATCGCTTGATCATTCTCTGAAGACTCGGTCTCGTTCGACGTATCTTTCCCTTCGTTCTTATCAGTGTCTTCGGCTGCAACTCCTTCTGATTCATTCTGCTAGACCTGATTCTCTTCGACAAGCGGTTCAGAATCTTTAGAAACAGATTCTTCAACGTTCTTCTCTTGTTCGACAGCTTTTGGCTCATCATCAAATGCGTCTGCTGATGCGGTACCCTTGGCTCGCTCCAGTTGCAAAATCTCCAACTGTCGCTTAAGGTGTGCCACTTCGTTTCGTGAATCCTCCAATTGTTGTTTCAAATGCTCGATAGTGTCCCGCTCAAGCATGGCATCGCCCAAATTTCTGCGAATGAAATCAATTGCATTTACGGGTTTTTCAGAGCAATCCAAAAAGCTTAACAATAGCTTTGCTTAGCACCTCTACGACACCTTCTTGCTCCAGTTATTTACGGTATTCGTCGCGTTTCACATCAATTGGTTTGAACGACAGGTTGATTGTTTCTATTTATTTCGAGTCAGATATGAATTCAACTGGCAGCACCAATTCAAATCTAGATGTTCAGACAGCTTTGTTGCGATCGTCACCTCCTGTCACTTTGAAAGTAAACACGGCCTATGTCAGGAAAAAAGCAGCGCAGCGAACCTGGTGTCAGATTTCTGCATCTATTGTTTTGGGGGTGCCCTAGTTGCGTCGAAATAATAAGCAATTGGAATTGGAAAGAAACCGCTCTAGCGGGATAGTGAAAAATGTTTCGATTGGGAACAAAGAAAGGGGGATTTTGATATTAGCTGCGGATGGAGAAGGTCGAAAAATTTGGCGGTTGGTGCAGATATTTGAATATCAGAAAAGTGTTAGAGTTACTAAATTTAGTAAAGTGAGAAGTTAGTGAATTAAATATAACGAAAAAGTTTTTACATCTGAGAGACAAGGAAGGAGATTTGGTCGGCAGAAAGCTTTTAGATAACGACGAGAAACTCCAAATATTAGTGACTGCAACTTTGGACGGAGTTGGCAAGCTAACTGAATTGGCTTCCGCATTTTTCATCTCTGATAAGTTAAGTAACTCTTATTCATTTATTGTTTGGAATGGCATGCACGAAAAAATACGTCACGATATGATGACTGCACGTCTTAGAATGCTTTTCGCAATTCAATGAAATCGATTGAATTCACGCATATAATAACTGATAACTAAATTCATCATTGCGCATCGACGAGCTGTGTAGCGAGCGGAATTTATTTTAAACTTCAACAAATAAGTAAAGATCCTTCATGAAATTATTTTTTATTTCTTTTTTAAATACTTCTTGATAAATTGAGTATTGCTTATTCTTCTTTTACAAATCTGTGGGTGGGGAATTTGTAATTTTTATTCATATTATTATATCATAACTATATATTTATACTGAAAATTGGTTTATGCATGTATATATTGGTCTGATTGATTTTTACGGACTTCTTTGTTTTCCTTCCTTTTCTGTTTGTGGCTGATGAGTGTTGTACTGTCCAAGTGCCATAGCACGTAGAAATCTTCCGCCCGCAAACCCACGCCAGGCTGAGCTAGTCGGCAGGCAAAAGGCACGCCGGGCAAGAACAGGAAGATTTCTCAATAAATATATGCTGCACTGACGACTGCTCGACAGAGTTTAGTCGGTTGCAACAACTTTTGAAAAGAGCAATTCACCGCATAGCCCCACTCCCTGTTGAGAACGTTGAGAATTCTTCAACCCTCGTAGAAAATGACTTGGAAACAGTCAACAACGCAGCTCCTGCACAAACCACTACTAAAGAAGCTCACAGGTCATAAAACCATCACAAACAAACCAGAGAAGTAAACGATCTGACACCAAAAAAGAAAGCAAAACTAACGCTCGGTTCTGCAATAGTCCCCTTGCTCATTGCATGCCTTACCCTGCCAATGACAGTAACAGCTTCACTCAAACAACCTTTCGATGTAGAAAACTTCGCAAATTCTCCAGGCATACATTTTGAAAACATCGGAGTAATGAACTTGATATCACATGAATGGAAGTTCATTATATATTACGACCTTCAACCCTACCTGGAAGAATGCCAGATATTGAGAAAGGGAATTCAAATGCTGGAAGTTTATGCTAAAATCAGTGGAACCACCCATCATGTCGTTCAATAATTTCTCAATTCGATCAAATGTCAACAGAAATCTCCAAAGAGAATAGCCTTCTACAGTCGCATCGAGTTAAACGAGGAGCTCTAAATATAATCGGAAATGTTGCGAGTTTGCTGTTCGGTATTTTAGATGAAGAATACGCAAGAGACATGACAAAAACCATAGATGCTGTAAAGAGAAACGAAGATTATTTGGTAGACATGTTGAAAAATTGACGCTTTATTTATAATTATTGACGCTACGATGAATATAATGAGACGAAATCAAACAGCAGCTCAAAGAAGGTTTCAGAGTCTGGAATTACAGATTGATCAACTAAGGAACAGCGTAGCTAAAGGAGTAATTGATGACTTCCAGTTCATAGCTATTGAAGTAATGATAATTATGGCAAACATCAACCCAATTCAAAGCACCCTTGCAGAAGTTCTGATTGATGCAAGCAACAGAAAATCAACCCTAAGCTACTGGCTCCTGATCGATTAGCACAGGAACTTCATTTAATTAAGAGCAAGCTCCAACCATCATACCATATACCCGTAGATCCAGCAGACTCTTCAGCAATCTACCAGTTGATAACAGCTCATAGCTGGATTCAGGATAACTACGTTCTCTTCCAGCTAAAAATACCACTGGTTTCGTCTGACGTTTTCGAAGTCTTCAAGCTGATACCGATTCCAGTTTTAGCAAACGATACCTTGATGGCATACCTGCATCGTCATCCGTCTTTGTTATCAACTCACATCGTGACAACTACTATGTGATGAGTACTCAAGAACAAAGTAATTGCCGGGTCCTACCAAAAACAACTTATCTTTGTGAACAACTACGACCTATCTATCAAAAAGGCTCTGACACCGGTAAATGCGAACTGAACGTGTTCAACCACCTTCCACGTGCAGCGGAATGCAAGGCAAAAAAAAATTGACACTAATGAATACTGGCAGCAGCTTTCCATTAAGAACGACTGGATTTTTGCAACTAAACAACCCAAAATATTTCATGCTGTATGCGAAGGAAGATCTTCATCAGCAACCATCCAAGGGTCTGGGCTGCTACGAATCGGTCCCAAGTGTGTCATAAAACACGATACACTATCCATTTCTAGTCATCACGAACATAATAGCCACGATCGACTCTCATATTCTAAGATGGGAATCAACTTCACAGTTAATCCTCCTTCAACCCAGCCGTCCATAAAGATGAACTACTTGTACTCGGCAAATACAGCTGAAGTTGAGAATCGTCAAAAATCCCTGCCCACGAACGTTGGACTGCCAAACGTAGCTGAAGCTCCGACATTCCACCATATTACAGTTAACTATTTCATTGTAACGTTAGCCGGATTCTGCGTTGTTATCCTCCTGTGGCAATCCGGGTCAAGCCAGAAACTACATCCATGCAAGAGGAATCAACCCACCACCAACAGGGTCTGTGACGCCACCAATTCAAGCGCACGATGTCGCCATTTTTGAAGTATACGAAAGTTGAACAGGAGTGTTCAACGAGGGGCAGATTATGTTAGAGTCAAATCAATAAATCAAAGTTTGTATGTACATACTCACATGTACGAACATACAAACTTGGCATATCATACAAAGTCGCATATCAAGTCAATGTAGTGAATTCAACTTATTCTTAGCAAAATCGTAATTCTTGCAAGCAAGCAATTTGTATTGGGAACGCGTGACCAGGCAATAGCATTAAATTCCCAATATCGAAAATACCATGCATTCGCATTCCAAAGATCATATGTCTTTGCAAATTTTCTTGCCTACGAATGCTACTGTCTGCGCGATGTCCGGTCACGCGGAATTTGTATTGATTCAGCATCTTTGTAATTAAGGGAAACTGTATTTAAAGTGTAACATAACCAGAAATAAATCAGATTACCGAAAAGCATTGAGTCCATCAAGTGTTTTCTTTTGATAACAGGTAATTGCGGTACATAGCACCGTAATTACTCATCGAAACACAATCACTGGTACAAGCACTGTGGTGCACTAACAAAAAGGCTAGCGCATCAGAATCACTAGAAAACTAATATTCGAAGAAATTATCTTTGAGGGACTTAAAAATGTGTGAAAACGTTATATGCTTCTTTCTAGTATCATATCAACCATTTTTTACTCAAAGAAACAAATATAATTTTCTGACAGCATTTCCTATAGCACAAATGATGAATATGTTCAGTGCTGGCAATATTTGTTCAACACAGCAGCAATAAATCTATAGGCGGCTTTAGATATGCGGTGTTTGTCAAATACCGAGCACCTAGTTTGGCAAACTTCGCATGTGTGGTTGGGTTGCTTGCCTAGTGCTTGCCCTAGGCCAAGCACAAACATTCGGATGCTCGCTATTCCCGTAGTTTGTCGAACTTTCAACTCACATCAAAATAGACGAGCACTGTGTCGGATCCCAGCAGCTCGTTCATCTTCCAGTTTTGGCGAACATTCGGCAATGCCCGAATGTCTAAATCAATGTGCTTGTCATTCCGCAAGCACCAAGCCAAATTATTTGACTAGGTGTTCGGTCTTTGGCGAAAAGGAGGTGTTTGACAAACACCGCATATCTAAAGCCACCTTACCATAACATGCTCGTGCTTAATCAACCTATCCTTTGAATTTCGTTTTCATTCAAGGATTTCATCGAAAGTTTCAGCGATTAAAATATGTCTGGGGTTGCCATCCGAAAAATTTTCAAAACTCGGAAAATTAAAACTCGGTTACTTATTTTATTGTAAATGCTTTGCTTATGAATACAAATGGAAGCATCTGTTGGTGCAATATTTACGAAATTGTCTCGTGCTGGCAATCATATGCTAACACCATAACTACTTCACGTTTTGTTAAACCCACCCTATGAATTTCGTTTCGATTGAATGGCTGCGCTGTAAGTTACAGGAGTGAATATAATTTGAGGGTTACCAACGACCAAACTTATTAAATTTTTGAAACGTCAATATTTGTTGTTAATAATCATTGGAGGCTCATTCCGATTTGTGAATTTTATGACAACATCGCCCGATAAAGAAATGTCAATAAATTACGAAATTCATCATAGCTGGCAACCCTTTCACCATTTTTCAACGAAATTTGTGCAAAATTAGAAACGTAATAGGATCCACTTGTGACATGAATTTCGTTTTGATTTCGTTACTGCATCGAAAGTTATAGCACCTTTTACCATATAATCTTTATTTTCCTGAGCAAATTTGCAATATTTAGGAGACAAAAATTGTCATAGCTCACGTCCCTATACTAATTTTTCAACCAAATTTCTGTGAAATTTATTTTAGAGTAAGGTTAACCTACTGCGTTTTAAGCCAATTTTGTCACAATCTGGTGGCTAAATCGGAAGCTATAGGCCAAAAACCAGTTTTTTTTCCCACCGATTTTTCCAAATGGCACCACGGCCACAGTGATGCCCGTGTTTCAAAATTACTTCTACCAGACCTGGTCTTAGTCAAAACCAACATGTCTTGCAAATTTCATATTGATCGCATTATCCGATCGTCAGTTCTCGTGAACAGAAGTTTTGAGTGCTGAAAAAAGAGGTAATTTGGTGATGGGTTGCCGTTCTTGTGCAAATCGGAATTTTAAAAATTTTTATTTGACATGATACACAAAGGTTAAAATTTATCAATGACTTGAAATTTTTCTCAAAAATCAAAAATTTTTGAGGAGGGTCAATGATTTGAAGGATTTTTTTCAGGAGCCTGCCGCAGCTACAGGGTTACCCGCACTACCTTGGCAATCCATGTGTGTTAAGTCTTAGTAAACATCATTACGTTCTGCAAATTTCACGGTGATCCGATGTTTTCCTTAAAAGTACTTACAAATCAAAATTTGAAAAAAAATCCTTGCCTACTTTAAGGCACGTTGCACCCACACGCGGCTCAAAATTTCCAATTCTTTATCATAGACAAGCTTGAAACATAATAAATTTTCATTTCCATTATTTTTTCAACAAAAATTTACGCTGCTTTGAAATATGGGAGGACCTCAAAATTCACTAAAACGCTCGCCGCCGCCAAAAGGTTTAAGATATCTGAATTTTAGCAAGTCATGGACCTACTTGTTGTATGCATCTGTGTCCTTCGAAAATTTCAGTTCAATCGAGTCGGCCACTCCAGAGATTATCTCCCTTAATAATTTCGCTGATGTATATATATATATATATATATATATATATATATATATATATATATATATATATATATATATATATATATATATATATATATATATATATACATATATATATATATATATATATATATATATATATATATATATATATATACATATATATATATGTATATATATATATATATATATATATATATATATATATATATATATATACATATATATATATATATATATATATATATATATATATATATATATATATATATATATATATATATATATATATATATATATATCTGTGGGAAATAGCAATAACAGCATAACTGCATTGTTTCAATGTTTTGAGATCGATTTTACTTAATTGAAAGTGGAATTGGATATTTGATTTGCTTAATCAACTTGTGAAGTATTGTTATTTGTTGAGTAATCGGATCACTAGTGGTGAATAATTGGTTACGTAATAATTCAATAAAATTGAAAATATCTGAAGTTACAATGCAGAAAAAGCATTTACAATAAGGGGTAACTGAAGTTATCTCATTATTGGCAAACTACTTATCATTGAAAACAACAATTACAGTTTAGTTATAAGCGTCATAAGTGAAATTATGCTGTTGTTGGCACTGTAATTATTCTCAATAAGAAGCAATATCTCTATGATCATTCGATCATGAAGTAAATATTAAGTTGAACGAAAACAAAACAAGCACTTGATAGTTTGAAATGTTTTATTACTGCGATTGTTATACTACACTACTATAAATGCTCTATTATTATATGTTATTGACCTTATAAATCTAAAATGTGAAGCATGTAGTAAAAAAAGACATTGCAAATGGAAAATAATTAAATTTTAATCTTTAGATTCTTCTTCGTAGATATAGTCTTCAGTATGATTATCACATTTCAATTCCGTATAAAATGTATGAAAAACAATTGGAATAAAATTTAGAAGGGAAAACAAGTCATTTTTCTTTTTAATTGACAGAGGAATAGCTTCTGTTGTTACGTTTGGCAGTGTAGATAATATAGTACGTATATTACTATTTGCAGTTTTTCGTGTATTGTGCTTACTTTTTAACAGATCTATTACTCCAAACTCGTCGCGATATTCTTTTTTATAAAATATTTCTCCGAAATTACTTTTTTTGTAGCACATTATGCGTATTTCACTCCACATTACATTGACTTTTTGAGAGTCTAATTTCGTTTTTTTAAATACATTGCCGTAAAGGCTGTTAAAGTCATAAAAATCTTCAATTTCCATTCTTATAACTTTGAACAGTCTTTGCTTACTACTACAAGAGCTTACAAGTTGATACCAGTCATGCGGATGATAAACCGTAACATTGTTTTGTTTGGTTTTCTTTTCAATGATAGCATGGTCGCTGTCGCACTCCAGATGAGTATGCCCGGGTTCAAAAAATTTATGTTCGACAACATCTACGTCAAACTTTTGCACTAGCAACAGAAACATTGCCGAAATGATTGTGTTTTGGTTCTGCCCTGGACAAGTATCGGAATAAATCACCACATGGCGTTGCAAATTATCAGCATTTTCAAAATATTTCCAAATGCACGAAGCAATTTGATTAGCACCTCTCTTATTAATTGTTTCATCCCACATAAAACATGTTGTTTCAGTAGAAGAACAATTTCTAATAGTTAGGTAGAAGGTCCATAAACAACGTTTATAAAATGCCTTCTGCGTTTTTAAATTGGGAGTAGGAAGTAGAACAGGAAGTAGACATGTTGAAAAACCAGACATCAATTATTGACGCTACGATGAATATAATGAGACGAAATCAAACAGCAGCTCAAAGAAGGTTTCAGAGTCTGGAATTACAGATTGATCAACTAAGGAACAGCGTAGCTAAAGGAGTAATTGATGACTTCCAGTTCATAGCTATTGAAGTAATGATAATTATGGCAAACATCAACCCAATTCAAAGCACCCTTGCAGAAGTTCTGATTGATGCAAGCAACAGAAAATCAACCCTAAGCTACTGGCTCCTGATCGATTAGCACAGGAACTTCATTTAATTAAGAGCAAGCTCCAACCATCATACCATATACCCGTAGATCCAGCAGACTCTTCAGCAATCTACCAGTTGATAACAGCTCATAGCTGGATTCAGGATAACTACGTTCTCTTCCAGCTAAAAATACCACTGGTTTCGTCTGACGTTTTCGAAGTCTTCAAGCTGATACCGATTCCAGTTTTAGCAAACGATACCTTGATGGCATACATGCATCGTCATCCGTCTTTGTTATCAACTCACATCGTGACAACTACTATGTGATGAGTACTCAAGAACAAAGTAATTGCCGGGTCCTACCAAAAACAACTTATCTTTGTGAACAACTACGACCTATCTATCAAAAAGGCTCTGACACCGGTAAATGCGAACTGAACGTGTTCAACCACCTTCCACGTGCAGCGGAATGCAAGGCAAAAAAAAATTGACACTAATGAATACTGGCAGCAGCTTTCCATTAAGAACGACTGGATTTTTGCAACTAAACAACCCAAAATATTTCATGCTGTATGCGAAGGAAGATCTTCATCAGCAACCATCCAAGGGTCTGGGCTGCTACGAATCGGTTCCAAGTGTGTCATAAAACACGATACACTATCCATTTCTAGTCATCACGAACATAATAGCCACGATCGACTCTCATATTCTAAGATGGGAATCAACTTCACAGTTAATCCTCCTTCAACCCAGCCGTCCATAAAGATGAACTACTTGTACTCGGCAAATACAGCTGAAGTTGAGAATCGTCAAAAATCCCTGCCCACGAACGTTGGACTGCCAAACGTAGCTGAAGCTCCGACATTCCACCATATTACAGTTAACTATTTCAGTGTAACGTTAGCCGGATTCTGCGTTGTTATCCTCCTGTGGCAATCCGGGTCAAGCCAGAAACTACATCCATGCAAGAGGAATCAACCCACCACCAACAGGGTCTGTGACGCCACCAATTCAAGCGCACGATGTCGCCATTTTTGAAGTATACGAAAGTTGAACAGGAGTGTTCAACGAGGGGCAGATTATGTTAGAGTCAAATCAATAAATCAAAGTTTGTATGTACATACTCACATATACGAACATACAAACTTGGCATATCATACAAAGTCGCATATCAAGTCAATGTAGTGAATTCAACTTATTCTTAGCAAAATCGTAATTCTTGCAAGCAAGCAATTTGTATTGGGAACGCGTGACCAGGCAATAGCATTAAATTCCCAATATCGAAAATACCATGCATTCGCATTCCAAAGATCATATGTCTTTGCAAATTTTCTTGCCTACGAATGCTACTGTCTGCGCGATGTCCGGTCACGCGGAATTTGTATTGATTCAGCATCTTTGTAATTAAGGGAAACTGTATTTAAAGTGTAACATAACCAGAAATAAATCAGATTACCGAAAAGCATTGAGTCCATCAAGTGTTTTCTTTTGATAACAGGTAATTGCGGTACATAGCACCGTAATTACTCATCGAAACACAATCACTGGTACAAGCACTGTGGTGCACTAACAAAAAGGCTAGCGCATCAGAACCACTAGAAAACTAATTTTTGAAGAAATTATCTTTGAGGGACTTAAAAATGTGTGAAAACGTTATATGCTTCTTTCTAGTATCATATCAACCATTTTTTACTCAAAGAAACAAATATAATTTTCTGACAGCATTTCCTATAGCACAAATGATGAATATGTTCAGTGCTGGCAATATTTGTTCAACACAGCAGCAATAAATCTACAGGCGGCTTTAGATATGCGGTGTTTGTCAAATACCGAGCACCTAGTTTGGCAAACTTCGCATGTGTGGTTGGGTTGCTTGCCTAGTGCTTGCCCTAGGCCAAGCACAAACATTCGGATGCTCGCTATTCCCGTAGTTTGTCGAACTTTCAACTCACATCAAAATAGACGAGCACTGTGTCGGATCCCAGCAGCTCGTTCATCTTCCAGTTTGGGCGAACATTCGGCAATGCCCGAATGTCTAAATCAATGTGCTTGTCATTCCGCAAGCACCAAGCCAAATTATTTGACTAGGTGTTCGGTCTTTGGCGAAAAGGAGGTGTTTGACAAACACCGCATATCTAAAGCCACCTTACCATAACATGCTCGTGCTTAATCAACCTATCCTTTGAATTTCGTTTTCATTCAAGGATTTCATCGAAAGTTTCAGCGATTAAAATATGTCTGGGGTTGCCATCCGATAAATTTTCAAAACTCGGAAAATTAAAACTCGGTTACTTATTTTATTGTAAATGCTTTGCTTATGAATACAAAATGGAAGCATCTGTTGGTGCAATATTTACGAAATTGTCTCGTGCTGGCAATCATATGCTAACACCATAACTACTTCACGTTTTGTTAAACCCACCCTATGAATTTCGTTTCGATTGAATGGCTGCGCTGTAAGTTACAGGAGTGAATATAATTTGAGGGTTACCAACGACCAAACTTATTAAATTTTTGAAACGTCAATATTTGTTGTTAATAATCATTGGAGGCTCATTCCGATTTGTAAATTTTATGACAACATCGCCCGATAAAGAAATGTCAATAAATTACGAAATTCATCATAGCTGGCAACCCTTTCACAATTTTTCAACGAAATTTGTGCAAAATTAGAAACGTAATAGGATCCACTTGTGACATGAATTTCGTTTTGATTTCGTTACTGCATCGAAAGTTATAGCACCTTTTACCATATAATCTTTATTTTCCTGAGCAAATTTGCAATATTTAGGAGACAAAAATTGTCATAGCTCACGTCCCTATACTAATTTTTCAACCAAATTTCTGTGAAATTTATTTTAGAGTAAGGTTAACCTACTGCGTTTTAAGCCAATTTTGTCACAATCTGGTGGCTAAATCGGAAGCTAAAGGCCAAAAACCAGTTTTTTTTCCCACCGATTTTTCCAAATGGCACCACGGCCACAGTGATGCCCGTGTTTGAAAATTACTTCTACCAGACCTGTTCTTAGTCAAAACCAACATGTCTTGCAAATTTCATATTGATCGCATTATCCGATCGTCAGTTCTCGTGAACAGAAGTTTTGAGTGCTGAAAAAAGAGGTAATTTGGTGATGGGTTGCCGTTCTTGTGCAAATCGGAATTTTAAAAATTTTTATTTGACATGATACACAAAGGTTAAAATTTATCAATGACTTGAAATTTTTCTCAAAAATCAAAAATTTTTGAGGAGGGTCAATGATTTGAAGGATTTTTTCAGGAGCCTGCCGCAGCTACAGGGTTACCCGCACTACCTTGGCAATCCATGTGTGTTAAGTCTTAGTAAACATCATTACGTTCTGCAAATTTCACGGTGATCCGATGTTTTCGTTAAAAGTACTTACAAATCAAAATTTGAAAAAAAATCCTTGCCTACTTTAAGGCACGTTGCACCCACACGCGGCTCAAAATTTCCAATTCTTTATCATAGACAAGCTTGAAACATAATAAATTTTCATTTCCATTATTTTTTCAACAAAAATTTACGCTGCTTTGAAATATGGGAGGACCTCAAAATTCACTAAAACGCTCGCCGCCGCCAAAAGGTTTAAGATATCTGAATTTTAGCCAGTCATGGACCTACTTGTTGTATGCATCTGCGTCCTTCGAAAATTTCAGTTCAATCGAGTCGGCCACTCCAGAGATTATCTCCCTTAATAATTTCGCTGATGTATATATATATATATATATATATATATATATATATATATATATATATATATATATATATATATATATATATATATAAATATATATATATATACATATATATATATATATATATACATATATATATATATATATATATATATATATATATATATATATATATATATATATATATATATATATATATATATATATATATATATATATATATATATATATATATATATACATATATATATATATATATATATATATATATATATATATATATATATATATATATATATATATATATATATATATATATATATATCTGTGGGAAATAGCAATAACAGCATAACTGCATTGTTTCAATGTTTGAGATCGATTTTACTTAATTGAAAGTGGAATTGGATATTTGATTTGCTTAATCAACTTGTGAAGTATTGTTATTTGTTGAGTAATCGGATCACTAGTGGTGAATAATTGGTTACGTAATAATTCAATAAAATTGAAAATATCTGAAGTTACAATGCAGAAAAAGCATTTACAATAAGGGGTAACTGAAGTTATCTCATTATTGGCAAACTACTTATCATTGAAAAAAACAATTGCAGTTTAGTTATAAGCGTCATAAGTGAAATTATGCTGTTGTTGGCACTGTAATTATTCTCAATAAGAAGCAATATCTCTATGATCATTCGATCATGAAGTAAATATTAAGTTGAACGAAAACAAAACAAGCACTTG
>OX376372.1:118852770-118889749 GCA_947369275.1 Nemotelus nigrinus | reverse complement strand
TAATCTCTGGGGTGGGCCAATCCGATTGAGCTGAAATATTCAGAGAACGTAGATATATACAGTAGGTAGGTCCATGACTTTGTCAAATTCAGATATCCTTAACCTTTTTGCGGCAGTGAGCGTTTAAATGAATTTTGAGGTACTTCTATATACCCAAGCAGTGTAAATTTTTGTTAAAAAAAATATTTTTAATGAAAACAAATTATGTTCAAAGCTTGTCTAGGCTAAAGAATTGAAAGTTTTCAACCGTGTGCGGGTGCCAAGTGCCTAAAAGTAGGCAAGGATTTTTTTTTCAAATTATGATTTGTCGTGACTTCTGACCAAAACATTGGATCATCGTGAAATTCGCAAAGCATATTGATGTTGAACAGAATCTAACACACATGGATTTTCAAGATAGTGCAGGTTATCCTGAACCTACGGCAGGCTCCTGAAAAAAAACCTTCAAATCATTGACCCCTCCTCAAAATTTGTTGATTTTTGACAAAAAAATCAAATCATTGATAAATTTTAGCATTTGTCCATCATGTCAAATTGAAATTTTTTAAATTCCGATTTGCACAAGAACGGCAGCTCATCACCAAATTACCTCTATTTTCAGTACTCGAAAGTTCTGTTCACGAGAACTGACGGCTGGATCATCCGATCATAATGAAATTCACAGAACATATTGGTATTAACCAGGACCAGGTCTGATAGAAGTGATTTTGAGACCATCTTGAAAAATCACTGAAAAAAACAGTTTTTTGGCCCATAACTTACGATTCAGGCATCAGATTTTAACGAACTTCACACAGTACTTGGATCTTATTCTATGTAATATTAAAATAGAGTAAGATTCAAGAAGATGATCTTACTCTTTGTCATATTTAATTTGGCCGAAAAATTAGAATAAAGAGAAAATGCAAGAAAATCTTGCAAATTTGCTCAGGAAAATAAGGGTTTTTTCTCTTTAACTTCCGGTCCAGTGTAGAAATCAAAATGAAGCTCATGCTGTAAATAAACCTTAATGCGAACTTAATGTCGTGGGAATTTCCTACAAAAATCATGAAAGGGCTGCCAGCTATGACCATTTTTGTAATTTTGTGGAATTTCTTTACTGAGCGATTATGTCATTAAATTTGCAAATGGAAATGATCATGCAGTGAAAATTAACAACAAATATTAAAATATATTCAATATTTGAGGGTGGTAGCCCTAAAATTCTTTTCACCCGTATACCTTCCAGCGCAGTGATTCAATCGAAAATAAAATTTACTGGTTGGGTTTAACTTAACGTGAAGCAGATTTGGTGTATATTTTGCTCTGCTGCTGACACAGGGTAAACAGCATTAGCTATTTTCGTTATTTTTGCACCAACAGATGCTTCAAATAACGTTCTCATATGCAAAGCATTTGCGATATAAATAAGAAACTAATTTTTAAAATCTCCGAGTTTTGAACATTTTTCGGATGGCAGCCTCAAACAACGTTTAACCGCTGAAACTTTCGATGGAATCCTCCGATGGGAACGAAATTCAAAGGATAAGTTGATTTAAGTATGAGCTTGTTAAGGTGAACTTATTGCTGCTTCGTCGGAAAAGTGTTGCCAGCACTGAACATTTTCATCATTTGTGTTTTACTTGAGTTTTGTTGCTTGGGATAAGGAATGGTTGATATGATTCTACAAAGAAGTGTATTACGTCTTTCAACATTTTTTTTTCACTCAACGATAATTTCTTGGAAACTAAGTTTTCTAGCGGTTCTGATGCTCTAGACTTTTTCCCTATGAATTCGGATTCAGCTTCCAGATTTTCATGATATTGGCACAGTAGCTGAACCTTATTCTTGGCCGTGTTTTGTAGGGATTCGGTTGCTATGGTAATTTTGGTGTCTTGAGTTTTGAAATTTCGCTCAGGAAAATAAAGCTTTTTGCCCTATAGCTTCCAGTGCAGTCATGAAATCTAAACGAATTTCATATTATATATGGATTTTATTGTAGGCATTATTCAGAAGGAATTTATTAAAAAAGCCATTATAGGGTTGCCAGCTATAGTGGGTTTTGTATTTATTTTATAGTAAAATTTTCAAATGGTAATGATATTGTAGTGACAATAAACAGCAAACAACAAGTTTTCGATCATTTGAAAAATTTTGCGGCTGGTAACCTTAATTTCTTTCAACTCCTTTTTTTTAATAATAATAAAATGTTATTCATTACATTGTACATAAATAGCTTAGCTTAAGAGGTATTTTAACATGAAATAATTTATACTTAGCGCCTATCGTATTTTGGCCTGCTGCTCTTATTGGATTTTTATTTTAATTTTTTTGCCATTCATATGTTTTTTGATTTACACTTATTTAATATTACCCAGGTAGTACAATTCCTGGGGTTGGCCTAGCGATTAAGTACTTAAATTCTTACTTAGTTTACTAAACTAATCTAGCCTAAGTCTAAATACAATTAGTTTAGCCAACTTAGACCTAAACTTAACCTAGGTCTTAACTATCCTCTCCGATTTGTTGGAAGGCCAATAAAATTGAACAGCATGTCCATGAGCCGCTGCTGTCCTGCTATTTCCGCTGGACACACAAATGGCTCATTAGAGTCATTCATATGTCCAATACCCCGGAAAAGTCCGTTTTCATGTCCGTCGGTCTGTGCGTAAAACCTTGTCGTCAGTTCTACAACCCGGTCCCTAAACGGCTCAAGACCTTTCTCCTGATATAAGAGAGAGTTCTTCGGCCACTTTTAAGCTACCGGGCTGTAAAACCTGCCAGTGAAGAAACGCAAAATTCTCCGTTCGAACATCTCCGCTTCTGCCATGGCAGATTTGGAACAGGTAATCCAGGATGGGTATCCGTATGTCAGGATTGGTCAAATGAATGTTTTGTAGCAAATGGATTTAGTCTATGTCGTCATGCCCATCTTTTTGGTGAAAAGATGTCTGATGCGCTGAAATGCGGACCTGGCTACTTTAATTTTATGTCAAACAAATCGGTTTGATTTCAAGAATTCATGCATATCTAGTCCAAGGTAGCACAATGTAGGGCTAGGAGTAATTATAGAAGTTCCGAACAAGGCAGTGACTTTTTGGCCTTATTGTGGATGGTTTGAGATCCCCGATACTTGGATGGGCTCTTGAATACAGTCAGCTGTGTTTTGCTACTATTTAGCTTGATGCCCCATTCATTAAAATAAAATTTTAGGTTGACCAAGTAATCTCCAAGGCTCTTCGCAGCTTTGCGCAGGTCTTGGCTTGACACGACTAAGAGCGTGTCATCTGCATATTGTAGGACTTAAACTTGAAGATTGCCCGCTGGAAGATTGCCCGCTGAATGAAACTGATGTATAAATCAGGTCCAGTGATAGAACCTTGTGGCACTCCTGATGTCAAAAATCCACGGAGTGAATTTGCTCCATTAACGCTAACATAAAATTGTCTGTTGCAAAAGAAGCTTGCGGCGAGTGGTATTACTATTTCTGGAAATCCCAACTTGGTCAACTTATAAAGAAGACCTCTGTGCCATACACTATCGAAGGCTTTCTCCATATCCAAAGCACAAACAACCGTCAGAGTGTGTCAGGTGTAACACAATCTGATCGTGCAAGTACGAGATAGCGTGCTGGGTTCCATGCTTATGCCTAAAGCCAAATTGATATTCTGGTATATTATTAGTGAGCTCGCAGTAAGTAGAAATTATTTCCAACCAAATCTGCTCAAAGAGTTTTCCCAATCTAGGAAACAGAGATCTCGGGCGGAAACTGCTGGTCTCATTATTTTTGCCTTTTTTGTGAATGGGAACAATCTTAGCAATTTTATATGTGTCGGGAAAGTAACTGTTGCTCAAGGCATTATTGAAAATTATGGAAAGAAATCTAAACATAGAGATTGGAAGATGTTTAACAATAAAACAAGACACCCCCACATGACTTTTTACTTTTTGTACCACCTTACAAGTGCACTAAGTAAGTTACACATTTCACTATTGACAAAGTGAAATGTGTAACTTGAGAGTTGCGGATCATTCAATGGATTTTTGGATAAAAATGTGACCAGCGGCTTGTTGTGATTATTGAGAAATGAGCTAACTTCCTCGAGTATATTTTGGCTATTAGATGTAAAAAAGTTGGGCGGAACAACATTTAGTTGCAATTGAAAGGTTTCTACGAACAATTCGGCCTGCAAATCAGGGTTACACACAGAAACATTGCCAGTCGTTACCGCTATTTCCTGGTTAAAGTTTTGACCAGAAAGCCGATTAATTTCCTTATACATGTTGGGGCCTGGCCAAATGGCAGCCAGCCGCTGTGCAAGACACTCTCTGCGAAATTTACCAACCATTTCAGCAATAAGCTTGCTGAGACAGTTGATATTCGAAAGGAGTGACCTGTACAGCGGGTGGCCCCTCTCATGTCTATGAAAAATCCTCTCCAATTTGCAACGCCAAATATGCCTCACGTTCATGTGCTTTACAATATCCGGTGGTAGTTCGTGACCCTGACATTATCATATTTAATCAAAGTGGAATTTTTGTCAACAGTAGAACCTATGATGTCGTTGACACTAACCAACAAGCTATCAACTTGACGGTTTGACAAATTTTCGGTCTCGCACACATCAAGATTCCCAACCAATATATCTATGTCGCGTTGAAAAGTACCCCAATCGGTGTTTTTTGAAGATCTTACAGTTTTTTGGCGTCTCTTCATGAGGGTGAAATAGGAGCGGAACTGAATTTTTAGCCTCACAGTAAAGTGATCAGACATACCGGCTTGAGTCAAGTAGTGACCATCAATACTGCTGAGCAGATCATTTGACAGGAGGAAAAACAATTTTATTGAGCTACTACTTGTTAGGAGCAACCACTTGCAATGAAATAGGAGGACAACTTTGCTATAGCCAAACGAACAACACCCTACCGTTTCCGTTGATAACAGAATCTCCCCACTGAGGGTGTCTCGAATTCAAATCACCACCATTGAGCGAGTATTTAAATTGAAAAACTAGCAAGTTTTTTGCTCCGAAATCAAGTAAAAGATTTAATTTTGATGAGCTGCATCGAACATATAAAAAAGCTATTAAGATGCGTCTATGGTCTGAGATTTTTACCACAGCAGCACCAAAGGAACAACATTTTAGTTCGGGCACCAGTAGGAGTCCATGTCCAAATTACTCTTAATTAATAGAGCACTGCCACCATTTTGGTTGTCGAGGACGATTTTGTATCCTTGAAAGCCTTTGATGGTTTGACAGTTTGGTCTCTGTTATAAGTACCAAATCCGTACACAGCACATCAATTAGGTGTGAGCAGACGCTCTTTGAGCCATCGATATGAGCAAAGTGCTGTTGCATGTGGCCACCTCAACCATTTTACTTGGAAAGGGTTGCCAGCAGTTTGAATGTGACTAATAGCCTCTCAGCATCAGTTCCGGTTGCCAATATTTGTCTGATAAAATCATTTATCAGCCCAAGATTGATATTGGTTAGTGCTGACCCCAAAGAGGTAGAATCTCGCGAAGCCGTAGAGCTACGAGAAGTAGTGCCTCCTAATGCCTGTGCGTAAGAAACACCACTCCTTTTGTAGTTCGCAACGATCTGCATAACAAACTGCCACCGATCCCTTCTGGCCTGATCTCGACGAATATTTTTCGTCTCAATTCTGACCACCATATCTTTATAGGCCGGGCAACCACGGTAGTTGGCTGGATGGCCTTTTTCACGACAATTAACGCACTCAGGCTGTACGTTGGCTACTTTTGGACATTCGCCACGTGTGTGACTCTCTAGGCACTTCACCCAGCGATCGACGATTGTGCAATTGTTTGCCACATGTCCGAAGTTTTGGCAGTTGTAACACTGCAACTTCTCCTTATTTCTAACTTTTTCCCATAACACTTTTTGCCAAAGAATGGACTGTATCTTAAATTTAGCAGCTGGCTACTATGAAGGCTCAAATTGTGCTAGAAAAAGCCCGGACTGGGGTCTAAAGTTTTCAGTCCCAACAGATTTCCTCAGTTTCCGGTCCTTGTGGGTCAGAAAATGCCCTATGGACTTTAACTTCAGGTCAGTGTATTGCGCCACTAGCTCATTGTGTATTTCCGTTGGTTCGATGCCCCCATGCAGGCTATGGATAACAAGGGATTTGACTTTTTCTGAGGCTGCAGTGTTAGTAGTCGTGAATTGACCACTGCTTTTAATATGATGGAATACTTTCTTATGGCTTCTTTATACTCCTATAACTTCGAATGCAGTCTTCGGATCAAGACGGAATTCGCAGAGTAGGTTAATTTTAACGTGAAGCAGATGTGATATATTTTTGGCTTTGATACTGGCAAAAAGTTGCCAGCACAAGTCAGCTGTGCTGTTTTTGTATCAATAAATGCTTACAGTAAGTATTTATACCGGAAACATTTATAATGATAATAAATAACCAATGTTTCAATTCCCAAAGTTCTCCAAATTTTTCGGATCGCAGCCCCAAACACCTACTTTTGTTACAGTACTGCAGGCACGGAGCATTTTATTCATTGATGTTATATGAGATAGTGCTCTCAAAGTTTTGTGAAATAAGCAACTGATAACGATTAAAAATAACAAGTGTTTGGCTTTCCTAAATTTTGAAATTCATGCAAAAGGTAACACTGAAAATCGAAAAAATCGCTTTATATAAAATTCATACCGTGAATGGACCTAATAATAAGTCAGTTTTTGTAAGATTTAAACAGGTCGAAATTGCCAGTTACTGCATTTTTTGTTCTAATTGTACTGGACGATGGTACCGTTGAGTTTTCGATTGATAGCAACTCTGTAGTAAAAGTAAACAATAAGTTTTCAAATGGTTAAAATTTTATGACGGTGGCAGCCCTCAGAATCTTTTCCCTCTTAAACTTCCAACGCGGTCATTTGATCGAAACGAAATTTACGGGATGGTATGGCCTTAACATGGAACCAACCTGGTATACTTTTGTTATGAAAAATTAAGGTAGGGTTGGCAGCTATGCCAATTTCGGTATTTATTTTTTAAATGATGCTACCATTAAATTTTCAAGCACCAATAGTCTTGTAATGAAAGTAAGTAACCAACCTCCATATGTTGTAAATATTTAAATTTTTGCGAGTGGCAGGCCAAAAATCTTTATATCTCTTTAACTTTCAACACAGCCATCAGATCGAGACGAAATTCACAGGAGAAGATAATGTTAAATAAATTCGTTACTAGCACTGGTCAATTTTGTACCAAGAGTTGCTGCCATTAAATTATCAAAATATTCAATATAGATTTCAATTTTCTAAATTTTGGAAGTTTTCTTTAACTTCAAATCCTCCAACTATTACTTCCTCTATAACTACATAGAATACAAATCTAACTTGCAGGACAGATTCTAAAATTGAGCAGATGCAATTGATATTTCCTTTTCATAACCTGCTTCGACTAGATTACATGCAAAATCAGGGAGAAATTCCAAAAGTATAATTAGAAGGCAATTAGAGCGCAATAAATTTAAAATACCAATACATTATGAAAATTTCCAACAAATGTTCAAATTTCCTTTATTGCGGAACTTGCCGCCCGGTAACCTTTTAAATATTTCTGCCACTATAACTAAAAATATCTAAAAATAATGCTAATAAAACTTGCAGAGCAAGTTTAGTAGCTGAGCAGGTTCCATTTCGTTTTGAAATTTGGTGAGAAATGATACCAATACATATGTTTTTGACCTGTTTCCGCTGGTTTATATAAAAAATCGGGGGTAAATTCTCAAAAGAACAAATCAAACGCAATTGAAGTGCAATTAGCTAAAAATATTTTAAGCAGAAGGCCTTAACAGGATTTGATGGTCTCTTTTGAACTAAGACCAAAACAGTGGGCAGATTAGTCTGAAAATAACGATACCTGTCCAGAAATGAGATTAATCAAACTCAGAAGAAAAATTAGATTTTAGAAATATTTTGATTTTTCACATCATTTTGGACCAAACTCCCAGCTCAGGAAATTTATATTGGACATCAAAATATTATATTAAATTGTAAAAGAAATCAAACTATTCGACTCAAGTTGTTTTGATTGCGAAGTGACCAAGAGTGCCTGTTATGTGATCAAATGCGTGTTTTGTGACTGAAAAATTTTGATTATTGCTTTGAACAATATATAAATGAGATAGTTAGTAAGTTGCAGTATAAATTTTGGATAAGAGGTTGTTAGAAGAAAATTGATATAAGATAAAAATATTTGCCGGAAATTTTCGTTTAATATGCAAACATAATCTTTGTTTTATATATTTACCTCTTTGTGATGAAGTGATATTCTCAACCAATATTATTTAGTTATTTGCTTATACACTTTGAAAAAGTGGTTAAAATATATCCTTTCAAAAAGATAGCTTCAGCAAAATAACCGTTCTTGAAAAACAAGACTTTAATGATGCCTACAACAAAAAAAGTAATAGGATGCGTCGTAGCACGCCAAAATCTTTGCTCAAAAACAAGCAGCTAAGATCCCAATCTAAGATATTGGACTCAAACCCCAAAAAAATTAAAAGCAATGGAAAAATAAAACGGCCAAAGCGTTTAAAAACAAGGTTCAGAGCACTCCGTAAAATAAACAAAACTTATTATTGGGAAAAGATAAAATTATTAAGCTCACAGAAATCAGTCCAGAAACACTTGAAAAAAGGGCTAGAATACGACGTATGAAAAATAAATATTGTCAGCGGAAGAGATTGAATGTTGACGAAATAAGCAAAATGCACAAGGAAAAACTTAAAATGGGCCAACGGAATCGGTTGCAGAATGAATCAAAGAGAAAAATTCACCTAGCGCGCTTATCTTTTTTGCAAGAGGTTTGATTAAGAGATAAGCGAAAAAAAGCAAATCCATCGCAAAAGACAAAAATCTGTCAAAAGAAGCGTTAGATATGTGTATTTATTGTGGGAGATTGCGAATATCTCAAAAGATGTGACTTGCATGCCCAATTTTACAGGCAAAGCATTACCTAACGCTGGTGCTAAATGAAAGAAAACGGCTGCAGAGTACGAGAAATTTCCAGAGAAAGCGATAGAGCGCACGAAAGAACCAGCAAAATGTTTGGCCACCACCCAAAGCAGCGCCCGGCATCAAGAAATTCGTAGGAAATTTTACGAAAGGCACGCTGCAAGAGAGAAGGCGGCAAAGGCAAATAGAAAGCGGGCACAAAAGTTTGCCTCATTTTTATCAAAAATTAAAGGAGGATCCAGCTTCGTGTGCGATTCATGTGATCGACTATGGTTTTCGGATTTCATACAAATCGTACATAATTGTAGATAAAAGCTCAAATAGGGATATTTCCTTAAGAAAACATAATTGGCTGCAATTGTTTTCTTTTTGCCATACTTGCTGGAGTTATGTTAAAGCGTGAAAAACTTCTAAATTATCTGTATTCCACAATTAGCTCCGATTTCTCGAAATACCCAAGGAACTTTAATTACTTACCAATAAGGAAGAAAGGTTTATATGCCCACAAATCCCATTTATTAAAAAAATTGAAGTTTTTTCTCACGGGCAGTTCAAAATCAAGGGGAGGGCGTCAACATTCCCATAAATGTAGAAAAATGCATCAGAATTTTGCCCAGGGTCTTCAGCAAAACAAAAACCGTAGCAATTCAACTGAAAAGGAATATTTTACATAAAAGTGTTTATCTGTCTGAAACTATTCGCCCTGCAGCTATAATAAAAGCAGCAAAATTTCTGCAAGATAGTGAAGTCTATTTCTTTTCAGGACTCCAAGTTAGTGAAGGTCGAATTTTACAGGATATTCAGGTGTCAAGCAAAGCTGGTAGTGCTTTGCAAGATTGCGGAATAAACCAGCCTGAAGACCATACTTTACAAGCTATTGTAAGAGACCATGAACCTCTTAACATAGAAGATGATGAAACTCTAATAGAAAGTAGAGCCATTGTTTTTGCGCTGGGAGAGAGAGCAATGCCTCTTTCTATTTTGCTGGATGAATATGCTGAATGCATGAGCTTTATCAAACATTTTTGGGGGAAGCTAATTAAAGGCATGTTGACATCATGCTAGTGCAGTAGCGCTAGTTGACTGGTACTTGTATATTTTCACGCCAGTGACTGTTTACACTACATACCAGTTACGTGTTCTAGTTACAAGTTTGCGCGGAAAAAAACGAGCAGCATTCAATTAAATGTTGCTGTGTCTGTTATTGCTGAAATGTTGCAAACAGAATTGAAAAATATTTTCAAATCTAAAAACCTATGTGCCGAAAATATTGGATTCGTGAATGGATAAAACGGAGGGAAAATGTAGACCTGAGCAACAACTTTTTACGAGAAGTTTAAGACAAGGATCCGGCTACTTTCAAACACCATTTACGCCTGCGCCCTGAAAAATTTAAGGACCTTTTAATCCTAGTAAAGCCATTAATAACAAAACAGGATACAGTTTTTCGCGAGTATTTATCACCTGAAATAAATTTGCAACTTACGTTGCGCTTCTTAGCAACAGGTGACTCGTTTAGCAGCTTGGAGCTCGCATTGCATATCGAGGGCCGAAGTCAACAATTTCCAAATTTCTTGTCGAAACCTTAAAGGCAATTTACAATGTTCTGCAACATTTTATACAGATAATGTGTTCCAAATTAAAAGACAAAATGCATATATATAGTAAAATGTTTTCTAATAAAAGGTGTCTAGCTGTGAAACTGAGTGGGAAAAGATTGTAAATGGATTTTCCAGACGTTGGAATTTTCCTGGATGTTGCGGCGCTTTGCATGGAAGACAAATTCGAATCAAATGTCCGTCTAATACTGGAAGTGACTTCTACAATTATAAACATAATTTTAGCTTCGCGTTATTTGCTTTAGTTGGTAGCAATTATAGATTCATCTACATCGAAACTGGATCTAACGGCAGACTTAATGATGCTTCTATTTAAAGAGAATCGAAGTTGAAGGCTTCGATGGAAAAAAAATCTATAAATTTTCCTGAGTGGGGTGTAGTTGTACGAGATGATGCTTTTCCACTAAGTATATATTTAATGAAACCATATTCACTTTGTGGCAGATTATCAAGTGAGCAAATCGTTTTTCATTATCGGCTTTTGAGAGCACATAGGATTGTAGAAAACGCTCTTGGAATTTTATCTGCCCGATTTCGAATCTTTCTATCCTGCATTCAATTAAATCCTGAAAAAGTCACTGAAATAGTGAAAATGTGCTGTGCGCTACATAATTGCCTCCGAACTATGGACTTCTCTTACTATATACCACCAGGAAGCGTGGATCAAGAGGATATTAAAACAGGATTTGTTACACCGGGGTCTTGGAGACTAGAAGTAAACAGCTGTGGATTCTTACCTTTATTGGGTCATTTAGGGAGCAATAATTCCACAAAACAAGCATCACTTCGTAGACAAAAATACGCAAAATATTTTATGGAAGATGGAGTGGTGGATTAATCAGGTGATATGTAATTCGCAAATAAAACTTTTTTAGTAAAAATATAAATTAAGATTTATTTATTTATTTCGAATGGAAACACATCAGTGAGGGCCAGCATTATTAGGTTTGAATTAGCCAGTGATGAATTTACCGGCTTGTACGGTTCGTCACTCTCTGCAAAAGGGGAATTGTTGCCAGCAGAAAGCAAGAATGATTCGGTATATAAATTATTTGCGTGTTCAGGACAATGTTGTGATGACGAGCACACCGTATGGGCCGATGATGTGTGTATAGAAGAACAGCTTACGGAAATTTTTTCCCCTTTCAAAAGAGATCCCCTTTTCTATCAATAAATTGCTTATTTGCTGCTGGCATTTTAAAGCTCTTTCAATTTGAAGTTTCCTTAGGTGATACGCTACATTCAAAGAGAAGTGATAGAACTCGTCGACATGGATCCAATTTTTAATCCCCTCTAATTTATCCACTGCTATTGCTATTGGCTTTCGTACGGAAACTGCTTCTTGAACGTATCTTTTGCACCGCTTTGGAACAGGGAGAACAAATAGTTTCTCTCCACTTCGCTCATCAATGTCTGGAAGCCGAACATGATCTTCACCTAGGTCCACATTTTCCTTGTCAGTCTGAAATTATGGAAAGCATACTTTTAAATATTTCCAATCAAAAATCTATTTATTGGAGATTGAAGACACTATTTTCCGGCTATTTCATCATTGATGATGCACCTGGGGAAAACTTCGAAATGTTTTGAGATTTATTCATTATCTCGTAGATTGCAAACTTGAAACTTACCTCCACAATGCCGCTAAAAGTTTCACGTGACTGGCAGATAGTCAAGAATGAATTCGCAATGTTGAACCATTTAAGACGTATGGTAAAAATAATTGACTCCTTGACTTTATTTTTTCAAGAAAATATGTATCGCGAATAAATTTTATTTTCTTTTTCACTTTTTCGTTCGTAATATTGAAATGCTTTTCATATAGAGCATTGTCACGTAAATTCTTTTTTTTTTATAAATTTTGGCTCTATAGTTCCACAGACACTCCGCGTTTTTGTACATTTCTACAAATTTAACCGTGTCCTCTTCACTAATTTGTTTGATGCCGCCATTTTTAAATTGCAACTGGTACGATTGAGCTAGCAAAACGAAGACTCACTATCAGTGATGTCACCGCCAAAAGATATTTCTGAAGTAGATATGACGAAAAATATGTAGTAAATTAGGGCTTTTTGTAGTAAAATTTCAAAATCAGTTTAATTTAAATTAAAAACGTCATATGCTGGTGAAATCTGTTTTCTAGCCCAAAGATAACAAAACTATCAACAGATATATATAATATACAATAACAAATGAATTTTTCAGTTCTAGAACAAATAACAGTAAATAAATCATTGTTTTTCAAAAACATGTGTACATACATAAATTTTTTACTTCTCTACATAAGAACCTTCAAAAACTTTAAACTTGCTGAAAAAAATGTATTAAGTCATTTGAAGGTTCATATATTTTTTCATCGCTTAATAGTTATCTAGCGAACAAAACCAATGAGACTGTTTGAATACTGAGTTTGTTCCTTTTATCAGTTTTAATATTCTGCATTTCAGAAAATTTCCTCTCCGCTGCTGCACTGCTATGTGGCAAGGACAAAAGTGTAAGCATGTAATGAGCTAAATTCTTAAAGCAACTTTGCTCTAAAACATTTTCTTTTCTACTCAATGAACTCCAAAAATTTACCACGTCATCACATTGATCATATTTAATATTACTGCTAATTAGCAATCGCCATTCGTTGTTTAGAGTTTCTAAATCACATTTTGTTTTAAACGGAAAAGCACGGAAAATACGAAGTATAGTAGGCAACTCACCACTCATTATTTTTTTGGAGTTAATTTATTCTAACATATGAAGCTTCTCATCTTTGAAATCAAACGTTTTAAAATTTGATCACATTGCTCAATATAAAAATGTTTTATGCTTCTTTTCACTTCATTGATGGCTTCTTCTAATTCTAAGTCTCTATTGCTGCTTTTCAATTTCTCTTCTGCTTCGGCATAGCCAAATTACTGAACGACTGTGTATCACTATCCGTGCCGCCCATGACGCCCGGTAGCGTTCTGTGTGTCCAGCGCTTAAATCTTCTTCAATATTACATTCTCGATACAATATGTAGTATATTTAACAATTTGAGTAGTGAAGTAGCAAAAACGGCAAAGGCCGAAAAAATGTATTAAATTTGGTACAAGTGTAGTAAGGTGACAACACTGCTCACTATCAACTTTTCTACGCTAGTAGCACTAGCGCAAAATGACGTGCTAGTAGCACTCGCATGCATGTTTACATTGTGCTAGTAGTATGCTAGTCTGCAATACCAATCAACTAGCGCTAGTGCACTAGTATGATGTCAACATGCCTGAAATGTCCGGGAAATTTAACACACAAGCTGACAGGTGATTCTGCGATGTCGCTTCTTTATTATATATGAGCTCTAAATTACGCATAAAGAAAATTTGTGACAGCGTTTCCTTCTGCTTGCGTCAAAAAAAGAATACTAATAATCCGTTTAAAACCACTGATTTGAACAAAGAAGAGTTTGTCAATTCGCTGATTGACAATGACTTTGGTTTTAAATTTTTCGCGGCAGATAGAGGTTCTCCAACATTTTGGTTAGATAATATGAAAGAAGTTATGGCAAAGTTTCGAAAGTAAGGCGTGCCCCACATCTTTCGTACAATGGCAGCAGCAGATACCAAATGGCTTGAATTTTTAGTTATATTAAAAATGGTAGTCCATGATATCGATATTTCTGAGGAGTACGCTGCCGAGCTGACATTAAGTGAAAAGCGGGAGCTGATTCAGAGAGATCCTGCAACTTGCGTCCGATATTTTGATTATAAATTTGTGGAACTACTTCGTATGCTTACAACTCCGAGAGAGATATTTCAGGAACACCGTGTAAAAGGCTATTACATTCGGGTTGAATTTCAGAATTAAGGAAGTCTTCATTGTCGCTGCTTACTGTGGTTGAAAGATGCTCCTCGCTTAAACAATGATCAAAATAGATCTAATTACGTCTGCGTGAAGTTTATTGATCACTTTTTTAGCTGCTCGCAAGTCATTCATTTGTCTCAAGTGAAGATGTCTCAACATTTCAAACCCATAAACATTTTTTCACTTATAAGTATAAAATGAAAAGTGGGCAAGTGGAGTGTAGGTTAAGTATAACTTTTTTCCCGATGAGAATGACAGCTGTTCTTTGCCCTTTGCAGCTCGAACGAGCAGAGCCGTGATGAATGTTGTTGAATTCCACACATAGATCAATAAGGCAATATTTATGTACGCTATTCAAAAATCCACCTAACATTGACTGCGACGTTTATTTGAATGGTATAAACATCAAATAAATTAATTATATTGATGCTATCAGGATGAAATTGACAAGGCCAACAGTATTTATTAAGCGCAACCTAGGGGAAATCAAAATAAATAACTTCAATCCTGATATACTGAGTTTGTTCAAATCCAATATGGAAATTAAGTATATCACAGATTGCTATTCCTGCATCCAATATATTTTAAATTACATAAATAAACCTGATCGGGGGTTGCCCAAATTATTGCGAGATGCAAAAGAGCAAAATATAAAAGAAAAGTTGAAGTTTTTAGGTAATGCATTCCTGAATGGGTCCAAACTTAGTGCACAAGAGGCTGTGTACTATATAATGGGCAAGCCTTTGTCGAAATTATCGCAAAAATGCTCTTTTATAAACACCAGTTTGCATGAAAGACGCGATCGCGTTACAAAATTGAAAGAAAGTCTGCGAAAGTTGCCTAGTGAAAACACCGATGTCTTCATTGAGAATAAACTAGATCACTTTATTCAAAGGCCAGCGAAACTAAAAACCATATTTCTAGCAGATTTTGTATCATTGAATACCAAATTTCAAGTCAAAGGTCCCAAACTAGATACAAACCTGATGGCGAGATGGAGGGATCTGGTCACATTTATGAGCTCAAAAATAATAAAGGGGCTTTACGGATGCGTAGAAACCCTAGGGTAAATAGATTTATCAACTTTGTCAACTATCTTAGAGAACAATTGATGCTTTTTCGCCGTCGAGAAATGAAGTAGCAGACTTGCTCAATGTGGATAGAAAAAAGGCATACAACAATAGCTTATCAACTATAAGACAGAATAGGGGAAAATATTTCTTTGAGGACCATAGCTTCCATAATGAGGCTGATTATGCTGCTGTGACTGTAAATCAGGAAGATACGTTTAACGACGATGGGTCAATGATTGCTTGCCTTATTGCTGGCGAGAGAAAGGATGGATAAACCATATTTGATAACAGAATAAACGAAGGAAATATTTTAGTAGATGCTGGCATTCCAGTTAATGAAAAGCACCATGTGTTACATATGCAACATTTCCGGTTCCACATATCTTGCCAGAAAGTGAATATTATTGTTTAATGCAGCATTTGAATGACAGGCAAAGGAAATATTGTATGCCTGTCCTGCACAAAATTAAATGTTGTCGGGTAATTCGCGAGTTTGTCTCTAGAAAGTTTTGAAGTAGGGAAAAGCATTTTAATTAAGGTGTGGATACACAAACACCTACACGTATCTCACTTACATTCCACAACTCACCACACTACTTGACATGAAACACAACACATTTTAATTTAAAAAATAAAGTAGGTTAAGAAAAAAATGTTTTATAAAAAAATATTGTGGAGTTGTCAATTATTATTGTTCATATGAGTTGTCAAGGTTTTTTCAATTTGTTCAAAGACATTTTTGATTGTATTGTGGGATAATAAAAAATTTGAATATCATATTCAACTCTAAAACTTAATAGAATTTTAAATTTCTACAGGCTATGATTTCAAGGTTTTTGGAAGGTGAAATTTAGCTAAAAATGGTGACCCCGACGTAGGCACGTACGCCTATTCTCAAACAAAAGCTATCGATCGGACTGGAGAGCTAATCTGCCACTGATGCTACACCTACAGGAAGGTACATCGTCATCAACTTCAACAGAAACGGCTCCAGCAACAAACACAGCGACCAGGACAATACCGTAACGTACGGAGCTGTCATCCAAGTCAACATTTCGTGCGACTATTAGTTTCAAAAGAAATGCAACAACTTAACGAATTTACTGCTGTAAACCGACAAGGTACGGACTGCGAACCACAACAGATATCAAGAACGAAGACTACTTCCGACTAGGAAGGTACGAAAAATTTCGATCAAGTGGTCCTTTTTGCAAGATTTTGACCAAGCCTAAGAGCATGAAGATTAATCACTAAAAGGCAAACGAACGAAGCTTCATTTCAAACTTTAATTTAAAAAACAAATTTCCACGAATCAACGTTGTTTTTTGTTTTTATTATATGCTTACATAACTCCTGTTCCAAAATAGTTACATCCAGTCTACTGGTATACAATATAAGAGCAATAGTAGACATATACGAATTGTTGTCGAATTTGAAGGAGGACATTGGCACCATTGGAACTCCAACGAATCGAAGCATAATCGAAGACGAAGAAGGGCGTAGAGAACTAGTACAAGAAAAGAACAGTTGCTGCGGCTGCTAGAACATATTGAGGTTAAAACTGATTCGGAGTAAGTACTTGTTAAGTTTGAATTACACAAGGTCAGTGCAGTTCGTAACGACAGCAACAGTGTATTTCGTAGCGACATAGATAAAAACCATCCATAGGTCGTCGGTTGAAATCTGGCTACAATCCAATATTTTTTTTTTTTTTTTTTTTTTTTTTAAAAAAAGAGGCACTTTAAGATATTGTCCCAAAATTATTTTATGACAAAATTGTGTCCTCCAGCGGATCGAATCTTTCCGCAGTAAATCAAGCAAGACCACTGTTTGTAGCAGCACTCCATAAACAAGTCGGAAAAGAATTTCTTCGCTGCTACATCTACGACTGACGTCGAAAATTCTTAATATTATATTTATATATATTATTACTATTATTATAATTACACCTATATATATATATATATATATATTCAAACACTAATTTTCAGCCACCCTATTTCCTTGCCGCGTTCCGCCTCTATTCGTCCCGTCGCGTAACTCCGTTAGAATGTCGTTGGACAATGAGGATGCGGTTCCCTCAGGCGCGTCCGCGGTACCGCAAATTAGTGCGACCTCTGTAAAACCGCCCCTGTTTTGGCAAGCAGAGCCAGCTTTGTGGTTCTCTCAATTAGAGAGCCAGTTTGCGAACGTACACATTAAGTGTTCGCAAACAAAGTATCACTATGTGATTTCCTCGCTGGGTCCTGAGCAGCTGAAGGTGGTCAGGGACGTGGTTGCGAGCCCGGACCCTGACACGCCTTACGAAATCCTCAAGAGGGCGCTTGTATCGCGGCTTTCAGCCAGCGATTCGGCAAAACTTAAGCACCTCTTGGGGAACCTCTTACTAGGCGATAGACAACCTTCCCAGCTGCTTCGTGATATGAAGCAGTTGGGAGGTTCTGCGGTTGGGGACGACCTTTTGAGGACCCTCTGGCTGCAGCGGCTTCCAGAGCAGACTCAGGCTATTTTAACCTGCTCGCCGGAGGCCAGCTTGAGCAAGTTGGCGGAGACGGCAGACAAAATAGCGGAGGTTTTTGTCACGCCACAAGTAAACTCAGTCGCCGTTTCCCCCCAGCAGTCAGAGGTGGCCGCTTTGACACAGCAGGTTGCTGCCCTCACGAGGCTCGTCCACCAAACACTACGATCGCGTTCAAGGTCCCAAGGAAGATCTCGCTCGCAGCCACGTCGCCGAAGCCAGTCACGAGGGACTGGTATTTGTTGATATCACTTCAAATTCGGCTCCAAGGCTCTAAAATGCATCTCTCCATGCGCCTTCAAGGCTGGTTCATCTGAACCAAAAAGCTAAGTCGCTGTTCTCTTCAGACGGTAAGAAAACGCGACTTGTCACCTAGCCGTCGTCTAATAATTCATGACAACTTGTCTAAACGACACTACTTGATTGACACAGGCGCAGATATTTCGGTGCTTCCAACACCTACTACCGGAAAACTTCCACCTTCTGGTATGCGACTTGCCGCGGCAAACCAGTCGACCATCAACACCTATGGACGAAATGTGATCAAACTAGATCTGGGACTCCGTCGTGAGTTTTCATGGGATTTTATCATTGCCGATGTCTCTAGACCCATTTTAGGCGCAGACTTTCTCTGCCACTATGGGCTAGTCGTCGACTTGGCGAATGCTATCCTTGTCGATCCTCTTACTTCGCTTTCATCGAAAGGCACATTCACATCATACAAGTGTCCAAAACTTAGTGTTTTGATTGAGAAAACCTCTGATCCACGGATGCATGCCCTTCTCACCAAATACCATGCCATCACGGTCAACACAGGGTTCTCACAACCCTGCAAACATAAGGTGACACACCACATTTTGACCACAGGCCCTCCAATAGTATCGAGGCCACGTCGACTTGCACCAGATAAGCTCGCGGCGGCTAAGAAAGAATTCGATTTCCCGCTACAGCAGGCAATTTGCCGCCCCTCAAACAGCAGCTGGTCTTCTCCGCTACACATGGTACGCAAGGCTAATGGGGAATGGCGTCCTTGCGGCGATTACAGACGCCTTAACGCCATAACCGTTCCGGATAGATATCCGATCCCCATTATTCAAGACTTCTGTCATGAATTACATGGCAAAAATATCTTTTCCACCATAGACCTAACTAAGGCCTACCATCAAATCCCAGTCGAGCCGAACGATATTCCAAAGACCGCCATCTGCACACCTTTCGGACCCTTTGAGTTCACCCGAATGACTTTCGGATTTTGCAATGCGGCACAATCGTTCCAACGCTTCATACATGAAGTCCTACACGGATTAAAATTCTGTTTTATCTACCTCGACGACATTTTGGTAGCTTCGACTTCCGAAGAAGAGCATCTTGTTCACTTAGAACAAATTTTCAAAAGATTAGCGGATCATGGTCTAATAATCAACATGGAGAAATGCCATTTCCTTCGACCTTCAATCAAATTCTTAGGTCATGAGGTTTCACCGAAAGGTATTAAGCCCTCCCCAGATCGGGTTGAGGCAATATCAACAGCTAAACTCCCCAAGACGGTTAAAGACCTAAGAAGATTTTTGGGGATGGTCAACTTTTATCGTCGCTTTCTTCCTCACACAGCTGAGATGCAGCAACCACTCAACGCCTATCTTTGTGGCTCTAAAAAAGATGGTGCTAAGACGATCGACTGGTCAATGGAAGCTAGCAAAGCTTTTGACCAAGTCAAGACTGGTTTAACAGAAGCCACTCTATTGTCCTTTCCGGACTCAAACGCCGAGCTTGGTCTATTCGTAGACGCTTCGGATTTCGCCATCGGGGCTGCTCTGCAGCAAAAATGTCAAGGCTCTTGGCAACCCCTTGGTTTTTACTCGGCCAAATTAAGCGACGCACAAAGAAAGTATAGTGCATACGACCGAGAACTCGTAGCGGCTTATCAGGGCATTCGTTATTTCCGATACTTTTTGGAAGCCCAAAGGTTCACTCTATACACCGACCACAAACCACTGACTTTTGCTTTTAAACAAAAGCCAGAAAAGGCCACACCTCGTCAACTTAGACATCTAAGTTATATAAGTGAGTTCACTTCTGACATTCGGCATGTCTCTGGTTGCAACAACGTTGTTGCACTCTCTCGTCTAGAAGAAATCATTCTTCCCAGTACTCTCGACTTTGCTGCAATTGCCTCGTCCCAAGCATCGGACGCAGAGTTTCAGAAGATTCTCAAGGACTCTAAATTTCTTTTAAAAAAACAACCAATATTTGGCACCAACGTCGACATTTTTTGTGAAATGTCTGGCCCAACCATAAGACCTTATATTCCTCACACGTTCAGGAAACAGGTGTTCAACTCAGAACATAATATCACTCACCCTGGTATACGTGCTACAAGAAAGCACATTGCAACTCAATTCTTCTGGCCTTCGATGAACAAGGACATTGCCACTTGGGCCCGAGAATGTCTATCTTGTCAAAAATGCAAGATAACCAGACATGTGAGCAAACCTGTATCGACCTTTCCTACGGTCTCCGAACGTTTTAAGGTCATTCACATCGACATAGTTGGTCCCCTAACACACTCGCAGGGATACACTTACTGTCCCACCATAATCGACCGTTTCACACGTTGGCCTGAAGCAATTCCTTTAGCCAGCATTACTGCCAATGACTGTGCTACTGCTTTACTAAGCACCTGGATTGCTAGATTTGGAGTTCCCCAATACATTGTCACCGACCAGGGCAGACAATTCGAGTCAGCGCTCCATGCTGAGCTTGGTCGACTCTTGGGCTTCGAACGCAATCGTACCACAGCGTACCACCCTCAGGCCAACGGTTTCTTAGAAAGATGGCATCGTACTCTTAAATCGGCTATCATGGCTCACAACGATGTTTCTTGGACTAGAACACTTCCCCTAATTCTTCTTGGATTACGATCTCTAATCCGAGAAGAATTCACAGCATCACCGGCACAACTCCTGAACGGAGAAAACCTGCGTCTTCCTAGTGATTTTCTTCAAGAAAATCCTAGGAAGATTAGCCAAACAGAATTTGCCAGCGAACTAACGGCTACAATGGCAAAACTTCGACCGGTTGATGCTCAACACCACACAACACCGAAGATATTCATCTTCAAGCAACTCGACTCTTGCTCACACGTCTTCGTCAGAGTCGATTCTGTTCGTCCACCACTCATTCCACCGTACGACGGTCCTTTCAAAGTCCTAGCCAGACATACAAATTATTACACTCTGCAAATCAGAAACAAATCCGTCAACGTTTCCATTAACCGGCTCAAGCCTTGTTACACGTCATCCTCTACGGAACCTATCGACAATTCTTCCGAAAACCAACAAGCATCGGCAACCTCGACTGCACCATTAATGCCTTCAGCTCCCGAAAAGAGACCAGTGAGGAAAGTTACATTCGCTCCGTACGTCTCTCGAGCTGGGCGAACCACAAAGTTGCCAGTCTCCTACGCCTCGCGATAACGCGTAAAACGCTGGCAGGGGAGTATTGTGGATACACAAACACCTACACGTATCTCACTTACATTCCACAACTCACCACACTACTTGACATGAAACACAACACATTTTAATTTAAAAAACAAAGTAGGTTAAGAAAAAAATGTTTTATAAAAAAATATTGTGGAGTTGTCAATTATTATTGTTCATATGAGTTGTCAAGGTTTTTTCAATTTGTTCAAAGACATTTTTGATTGTATTGTGGGATAATAAAAAATTTGAATATCATATTCAACTCTAAAACTTAATAGAATTTTAAATTTCTACAGGCTATGATTTCAAGGTTTTTGGAAGGTGAAATTTAGCTAAAAAGGCAATCAATCAGTCTATACTGAAATATTTTAATAGTGTTGCTGGAAGCAATTCGCAAAGTTTAAAAACCCTGTTTTGTTAGCCAACTAGAAAATCTGCATTCACAATCGATGATCTTACATTGCATTCTACGTTTGTACTTCCTATTAATCAATATAGTGGAGAAATGCCAAAACTTTCCGCAAATATTCGAAATACTCCCTTTTCAAAACTTCGCGATGTTAAGCTTACTATCATAGATGAAGTAAGTATGGATGGTAGTCACACGTTCGCAATGGTCGATAAAAGATTGTGCCAGATTTTCTCAAGCGAAGAGTTTTTTGGCGGAATGATCAGACTGCTCTTTGAGGCTTTTAATCAGCTCTCGCCTGTAGGAGATAAAAATGTATTTCAAGATAATGCCCGTAATCCATACCGTGCTTTAATTGGCAACCTTCAATGGAGTTTGTTTAGAGCGTATGAATTGACGGAGATAAAGCGACAAAAGGATGATCTCACTTTTGCCGAGTGCTTGAATCGTTTGGCGAGAGATCGTTTGACCAAGGATGATGTCAAGCTATTGGAAAGTCAAAAGATCTCTAATTTGGACGAAGTTGACCATCCAACGATTTCTCTGTTTCACACTTATGCCGAAGTGGACACTTACAATAGTAAAATATTATCAACTTAAGAGTGTATTGTCTCTGAAGCAGTTGATACAGTGCCTACTAAAAACATTTCTTTGAAAAGGTGGGAAAGTATTTTAAAAGCTCGCATGACTTATGGCCTGAAATATCTCTTGGCATAAGCAGTTGATGTCAAGTTCATGGTGACTGTCAATGAATCAATAAGTGACGGAGCTTTCAATGGAGCCATTGGAGTTTTGAAACTTATTGAAACATCGCAATGTTTCCCTGTCAGATGATGGCTAGAATTTGATGACTCCAAAATACTTCGCAAAACAAGGACCATATATTCTGCCTATATGAAGCAGAATCAGATTAGCGCTTATTAAACGCCAATTGAAGCTTTTGAAAAAAGCTTACAATTGAAGAACAGTCTAAGCTCTAACCTATTAAAAAAGCAGTTTCCCATAGTATGTGCAGAGGGGTAACTATATATAAGAGTCAAGGTGGAACATATGAGAATGTTGCATTAAGTATGCCAAAAGGATTGACTAAAAATGAGCTTTATGTGGGGTTAAGTAGAGCTAAAAAATTAACTGGGTTGCATATGCTGGGAAAGTTTAATCGTGGATATGAGGGTAGATCCAATATTATTGTTGTAAATGAAATGAACCGATTATTTCAAGAGAAGTGAGTACGATTCAGTTTGCCTTTCCTACAGTATCTTTTTTTTTCCTACAGTATCTTTGTCAAAATATTTATTAGAAATACCAAATTACAATATAATTTTTCATCATGACTGCCACCACCGACAAGAGGCATTTGGTGTGTTGGTGTATTGTAAGGATAGCATTAGCTCATGCACTGTGAAATATATTTACAATGATGAAAAAAATCTATAAACATTGTTTGTTTCGGGTGGGAAGAATACAGTTTTTGTCTATGCTTCAAGTCTCCTTCAACTGCTTTTTCGACAGTTGAAGATAAATTTGTCGAAATGCTAAATGCAACAAATAGTAAGGAGAACAAAGCTGTTCTTGTAGGAGACACAAATAGAGATTTTACTTGTTTGCCCAACCACACTTTATACAAAATACTTGGTAGCTATGGCTTGAGGTATGCCATGCCATCAGAAGATTTTTTTACAAATGGCAAAACTAAGATAGATATTGCTTTTTGTAACATTGTTGCTCATGTCAAGTGTGCTTTATATGAGTAATACTTCAGTTACCATAAATACCAGTTCACTTAAAGATGTATTTAAGCAAAATATTAGCGTACGTGCTGACAAAGTACCAAATTGAGGGCGGAAAAGTATCAAATAAGCTATGCACTACTGAAAAATGCGTACAAAAGTTTGAAAATAGAGACGGAGTATCGTGCTACGCAAATGTAGTGTCTCAAGTTTTGTTGAACAGCCGTTCAAACTATATCTTCTATGGCATGCATGAAGATATGCTCATGCAAAATTTGATGACGTTAACTTACCCTTGTTCACTATTAATAATGACTAAGCTCATTGATATATATATATATATATATATATATATATATATATATATATATATATATATATATATATATATATATATATATATATATATATATATATATATATATATATATATATATATATCAGCAAAATGATTTTCCGAGATAATCTCTGAAGTGGCCGATTCGATTAAAAATTTTCGGAGAACGTGGATATATATAGTAGGTAGGTCCACGACTTTCTCAAATTCAGATATCCTAAACCTTTTGGCGGCGGCGAGCGTTTTAGTGAATTTTGAGGTACTCCTATATTTCCAAGCAGTGTAAGTTTTTGTTAAAAAAAGTATTGGGAATGAAAACTAATTATGTTCTAAGCTTGTCTATTATAAAGAATTGAAATTTTTGAGCCCTGTGTGGGTGCTAAGTGCCTAAAAGTAGGCAAGGATTTTTTTTCAAATTTTGATTTGTCATTACTTCTGACGAAAACATTTGATCATCGTGAAATTCGTAGAGCGTACTGACGTTGCCTAAATTAAACACACATGTATATTCAAGTAAGTAGTATTCAAGTAACCCTATAGCTACGGCAGGCTCCTGAAAAAAAATCCTTGAAATCATTGACCTTCCTCAAAAATTTTTGATTTTTGACAAAAAATTCAAATCATTGATAAGATTTTACCTTTGTTCATCATCTCAAATTAAAGTTTTACAAATTCCGATTTGCACAAGAACGGCAACCCATCACCAAATTTCCTCTATTTTCAGCACTCGAAAGTTCTGTTCACGAGAACTGACGACCAGATAATCCGATCATAATGAAATTCACAGGACATGTTGATATTAGCTAGGACCAGGTCTGATAGAACTGATTTTGAAATGCGGGCAACCCTGTGACAGTGGTACCATCTTGAAAAATCACTCAGAAAAAAAAACAGCTTTTTGGCCTATAACTTCCGATTCAGCCATCAGATTTTAACAAAATTCAAAACGTGCTTGGATATTACTCCACGTAACATTTGGTGAAAATTTGCCTGAAAAATTAGAATAGGGCTGCCAGGTATGGTGATTTTTGTCTCATAAATCTTGCAAATTTTCTCAGCAATATAAAGCTTTTTTCCCTACAGCTCCCGGTCAAGTGCAGAAAGAAAAACGAAGTTCATGCAGTAAATGGACCTTAATGTGAACCAAATGTAAGAATTTCGTACAAAAATCAGGAAAGGGCTGCCAGCTATGACCATTTTTGTAATTTTGTGGAATTTCTTCATTGAACGCTTATGTCGTTAGATTTGAAAATGGGAATAATCCTACAATGAAAATTAACAACAAATATTAATGTTTTAAAAATTTGAAAAGTTTTGAGGGTGGCAACCCTAAAATTCTTTTCACTAGTATAGCTTCCAGCGCAGTGATTCAATCGAAACGAAATTTACTGGTTGGGTTTAGCTTAACGTGAAGCAGATTTGGTATATATTTTGCTCTGCTACTGACACAGGGTAACCAGCATTGGCCCTTTTCGTAAATATTGCACCAACAGATGCTTGACATTACATACTCATATGCAAAGCATTTGCGATAAAAATAAGAAATCAATTTTTAAATTTTCCGAGTTTTGAACATTTTTCGGACGGCAGCCTCAAACAACAATTAACCGCTGAAACTTTCGATGAAATCCTCCGATGAGAACGAAATTCAAAGGATAAATTGATTTAAGTATGAGCTTGTTATGGTAAACTTATTGCTGCTTCGTTCGGAAAGTGTTGCCAGCACTGAACATTTTCAATATTATGTATAGTTGAGTTTTGTTGCTTGAGGTAAGGAATGGTTGATATGATTATAAAAAAAAGTGTATTACGTCTTTCCACATTTTTTTGTCACTCAAAGACAATTTCTTCGAAAGTTGGTTTTCTAGCGGTTCTGATGCGCTAGAGTTTTTTTTACATTATGGCACATACGATCAAAACAAGGTGGCTATTTTACTGGTCATCAACAGCAAGACGCACATAGTTTGTTCATGGAAATCCTTAACATGTCACTAATTTTGTAGTAAAATTTCGAAGTAGAATATACCTGACTTTGTTTTAATTGTGGTTTTCAGAGGAGCCGCGTTGAACCACTATTGTGTTTCACTGTTTTTGTGAATGAAGATCTCGTAGGAGCAGATTCACTTGAAATTGTGAAACACCAGTTTAATAAATGGGAGCGTATATCAGACTCCTTTTGTGAAAATTGCGAGGTTATTGGTGAACAAACACAAAAATGGCAGATTATAAGGCTCGGTAGTTTAATGTTGATTCAAATTGTTCCATTTGCTGGGCAGATCGGAAATGTTGTGTGAAAATGTGCAATAGAATATCAAACAACTGTTTTAAGGACAGCTGGAGATAAATGGCGGCATGTATGAAATCAACTCTGTAGTATGTCATTATGAGGATGCTTTGAACGAAGGGCACTACAAATGTTGGCTTCGAAATCACCTCTCTGGAATATGGTCTCAAGCGAACGATGACTTGATAAAGGTGTTCACAAAAGCGTTTGCCGAATTTTCTAAATAGTCCTTATTTATTTCTTTTAAACCAAATTCAAGACAAGGTAGGTTCGTAAAACGAAAGCTTATGCACAAAACATTAAATTAATTTTAAGAACAAGAGTTTCTACTGTTTCTTATTTTTCTCATTTGATGAATAATAGGCCTACTGGGGAAACCATCCATCTTAAACAAAAGGTTAACGCGCCATCACAATACCTCTTGGGTTGCGTGGCAAATTGTGAAAGGGAAACATGTTTAACTAGAAGATAGTGTTTCTCATTTACCTGCTTGAAGTACGAAACGATTGAGATGGAAACTGTTACGTTGTAACAAGAACCCGAGGCCTAACCAACAACCAATCAACAAGCATGTACGGGCGTACACCTCGCAATGGCTAGCCGTTTACATTTGAAAAAAAAAAAATAAAAAAAAAAAACACAACCCTTCCCGGGAAGGGTTGCCCATGTTCAAACCTCGAAACCACCACTCAAATTGATAGGCTAGCAAATGTTGTTTTGAACGTCGCATCCGACTTGTGTCGTTTACTAGTCGGATGTCGACGATTTAGCACTAAGCTAAAGTAATGGTACATAGTATATATACATTACATGCCGTAGAGATAAGATTAAACTAAGACTTAAACTAACTAAATCTAAGCGACGCGCTGTCGACGGAGTGGCTGAAGCAGGGCCTGCGCGTCCACTCGTTGGTAATCCCGGAGCTGGCTGTGTTACGGGTGAGCCACCACCTGAAAGAGAAATATATAAATTTATCATGTTCCTCAATCATCTACTCATACATACTTACCTGCAACCTCCCACGGAGCTGCAACTTCCGACGACTCGCCAACCGCCGGTCAACGAGGCGCTCACCAGTGACTCACGGTGGATCTCTTCACGTCGACCTGAAATACACCAGAAACACCACAAAGAATCGGCCCTGAAACACGAAACTGAAAGGAATACTTATCTGAAGGAATGCACCACCGACCGGCAGCTGCCAAGTCGTTTTCCTCTGTCACCGTTTCGCCAGCCAGCACAAAGCTACAACCCGCCGCCACCGGATTCCCAGGCCGCAACGTGACGAACCACGGTATATTAACCCCCGCGAAATGGATGCATATACGCGAAACCCACCAATCCACTGTACGATTCAAATCAAATTCAATTCAAAATATAAACATCCCGAGAACTGTCACTGCGAACTAGATCACAATCACCTGCACAATTCCAAGATCAGCTGGGTTCCATGGAGTGAGACGAAGCAGCAGACATTTACGATGGATTCGAAATTCGAATATGTTGAAGACGTCGAATAGGTCGAATATGTCGAATATTCGGCACGAGCGGCGAGAGTAGCGGTACGTGTCGGAGAACCGCTATTCGTGGGTGGAATAGAAAATGCAGCTCGGGACGCTCGGTCTTTTTACAACGTGCAGCCGAAGTGATCGGAACGTTAATCAATTTGCTCAGGTAACGAAGGCGTATGTGGAAATTTGCTTGTCGCTTTTTACAACGTGCAGCCGAAGTGATCGGAACATTAATCAATTTGCTGAGGTAACGAAGGCGTATGTGGAAATTTGCTTGTCGCTTTTTACAACGTGCAGCCGAAGTGATCTGAACGTTAATCAATTTGCTCAGGTAACGAAGGTGTATGTGAAAATTTGCTTGTCACCTTTTACAACGTACAGCCGAAGTGATCGGAACGTTAATCAATTTGCTCAGGTAACGAAGGCGTATGTGGAACTTTGCTTGTCGCTTTTTTACAACGTGCAGCCGAAGTGATCAGAGCGTTCATCAATTTGCTCAGTGATAAGAACGTTCATCAACTTGCTCAACCGAAGTGGTCAGAACGTTCATCAATTTGCTCAGCCGAAGTGGTCAGAACGTTCACCAATTTGCTTAGTCGAAGTGGTCGGAACGTTCATCAGTTTGCTCAGCCGAAGTGGTCAGAACGTTCATCAATTTGCTCAGCCGAAGTGGTCAGAACGTTCATCAATTTGCCCAGCCGAAGTGGTCCGAACGTTCATCAATTTGTTCAGCCGGAGTGGTCAGAACATTCATCAATTTGCTCAGCCAAAGTGGTCAGAACATTCATCGATTTGCTAAGCCAGAATCGCAGATTTTTTTGGCTAAGGTAAGTCATAACTCTGTTTAAAAAAATTATATGCAAAGAATAAGTTTTATTTTAAGTAATTTCCATAAGAAATATTTGATTGTGAAGTTTTAAAAGTTATTTTATTTTTTAAAAAAAAAACAATTTATATGCTGTAAACATTTTCATTTTATATTTACATTCATTAAAGAAACGAAAAATTTGAGTGGTGGTCGACGAGGTAGGCAGCTTCTGACAAGTGCTCGCTGGTTCGGCTTGTATATATATATATATATATATATATATATATATATATATATATATATATATATATATATATATATATATATATATATATATATATATATATATATATATATATATACATATATATATATATATACATATATATATACATATATATATATATATATATATATATATATATATATATATATATATATATATATATATATATATATATATATATATATATATATATATATATATGTGTGTAGGTGTATCGCCCCATAGCGGAGGGGTGATTGATCGCGTAGGAGTATCCGGTGAGCCGAACCTCACTCAGCGGCTCTCGGCTCAATATTGGGTGAGTGAGTGGCGCCCACGACCCGTCTCCGACGAGTTACACCCGGGACCCAAACGAGCCGAACCGGAACTCGCCCCCCTAGACCGGGAGGGTAACAAATTGGCGCCCAACGTGGGGCCCCAAAAACGTTGCTAATCCAATCGCGATCATATTACGGAGGTACTGGAACGTTGGCCCTCCAACGTAGGTATCGACACCCGGAAAAGAAAAAAAATAAAATCGCGTGAAAAGTTAAAGTCGAATGCGTGTAAAGTGTTAGTGAACCGAAGTGTGGAACTCAGGACGGGACTCAGACGCAGCAGCAGGAAATCCGTCGGAATCTTAGGTGACCAGGCGGTGAGAGTATGAACAATCCAATTAGACGGGAGTAACCTGGCGCGGAGGAACACCTTATTTTACATATTTGGAATTTGTAATTGAAAAAAAAAAAAATTCAAAAATTAATCACATATACTTAGTTTGTTTTCCTTCTTAGTTGATAGTTAGCCTTAGGGTATCTCTTTTAGGACTGACCGGGGTCCACAGCCAGGATGGCGTCGAAAATGAAGATACCTATAGACCGACTTAACAAGGATGAGCTGACGTACGAGCTAGAAATCAGGGGTCAGCCGTCTGGAACCGTTGAAGCCATGCGGAAGACTCTTCGAGTAGCATTGAGGGCGGAGGCGTCCATGGAAACTTCCTTGGTATCTGTGAGGGAATATCCGTACTCTTTGAAAGAGGACATCAGTGCCGCAAAGGACAAACTGGCCGAAATTCTCGCGTTGATCGCAGCGTTCTCAGAGACACCACAGACGTCCGAGTTTCTTAAAATCAAGGCGAAAATCGAGTTCGGTATGCGCCGTTTGAAGAATACTCAGCTCGAAGGGGAGAATATGTTCGAGGAGGCCTTCAAGCTGAGGGTACAACTGATTATGGCTATGGGAGAGCTCCTAGTTAAAGCCGAGGGAGAGGGCGAAGACGTAGGGACAGATGCGGAGCAGGACGATGGCAGTGCTGGCGAGCGAGAGTTTCAACGCGTAGGTGACGGTGTGGAACCAGTAGCGGCCAGAAACAGGGAACCAGTCCAAGTGGCGGAGAACTTAGGGAATCCCATCTTCTCAACGCCTCGGTCCTCTATGCCTGTGTACAAGGGTCAGGAGGTTTCCAAATGGGGTTTGCGCTACACTCTAGATTCGGGGTCCTTGAGTGAATTTCTCGAGCGAGTGGGGGAGCTGAGAGAGGCCAGGGGAGTAACCACGAGGCAGCTGTTCCAATCCGCGGTCGAAATGTTCCAAGGGAAGGCACTGGTATGGTACCGAGCCAACCGGACACGAGTGCACTCATGGCGGGAACTGGTAGCCGAGATGCGTGCGGAATTCTTGCCACCGGATTATGATGACCGACTGCTCACGGAGATTGGTAGACGAACGCAAGGGCCAGAGGGATTCATCGGGGTGTACGTGTCGGCTATGGAGAGTTTGTTCCGGCGTCGAGCCACCCCTTGCACCGAAGAAGAGAAACTAAAGATTCTTCGCAAAAACCTGTCGCCATTCTATCAAACACAATTGGCCCTTACTTCAGTGCAGACGATCGCCGATCTAATCCAAGTGGGACGCTCCTTAGAGGCGAAGCGAATCTCCGTGGAAGCTTATCTTCCACCACCCATCAGGAAGTCGAACCGACTTTTAGAACCAGACTTGGCCTACGTTGGTGGAACCGAGAGCGAGAACATAGCAGTGCTACAGAGAAATGTCCTTCAATGTTGGAATTGTAGGGGAAGTGGGCATATGTCTCGAGACTGTAGAGAGCCACAACGATGTTACGGATGTGGGCGAATGGGAGCCCGGAGGGCGACTTGTCCAAATTGTCAAGGCTCTTCAAATAGGCCACGAAACGCACGAAATCCACAGAGTGAACGACGTCCAGCTGGTTCTTCTCAGGAAGGCTTGGAGGGGAGGGGACTCCCAACGCAAACATCGGGAAACGGGCGCTGTGTCCAGTAGGCGGCCGTCTGGACACTAAGGAAGATAGAGGTGGAGCCGCGGAAGAGGCACGGGTAGAATACCTGCTGGCAAAAAGGCAAGGGGACAGTTGACCACACCTGGAGGTGGATATCCACGGTCGGAAGTTCCTTGGTCTGGTGGATTCGGGCGCGTCACACACTGTACTAGGTGGAGAAGGTTGGAAGGCCCTAGAGGAGTTGGGTGTAGAACTCATGGATTCCGACCAGAAGATTATTCGCCTGGCTAACAGAGAGGGGTGTGCGATCGCTGGGACAGTAGTAGTTCCACTAATATTGGAGAATAAAGTAGAGTGGCTACGAGTTCTGGTCGTACCGGCTATCCCGCAGAGCCTCATCCTCGGTGTAGATTTTGTCAGGCGATTTGGGTTAATACTAGCAATAAATGAGGAGAGTTGGAGCTTTTTGAGTGCCTTGGAGGGAGAGGCCGCAGAACAGTTGAAGTCGAGGAGTCGATTGACGGGAATAGAAGAAGCAGCACTCAGTCATCTGCTAGAAGGGGAGTTTCGGTCCATGGGGGATGGCATCGGTTGCACCGGGAGAGTAGAACATGTAATCAAGACCAACTCGCCTCCAATCAAGCAACGATACTATCCGGTGTCTCCAGCCGTACAGAAACACATTGATGCCGAATTGAACTAGATGATCAAAGATGGGATAGTGGAACCATCGTCGAGTCCCTGGGCCTCACCTATCATCCTTGTGAAGAAGAAAGACGGAACGTATCGATTCTGTGTAGACTATCGCAAGTTGAATCGAGTCACGGAACATGATGCGTACCCGCTACCCTACGGGTCGGCTACTCTAGATAAGCTACGTGACGCAAAGTACCTATCGTCGCTGGATGTAAAGTCGGCCTATCGGCAGGTGCCCATGGCGGAGCAGTCCAAGAAGTTTACCGCGTTCACCGTGCCACACCGAGGGTTATTCCAGTTTAAAAGGATGCCTTTCGGGCTACAGAACGCGCCGGCGACTTGGCAACGTCTTATTGATCAGGTTCTCGGACCCGATTTGGAACCTTATGTGTTCACTTATCTCGACGATATTATCGTCGTGACCCAAGACTTTGCCAAACACATGGAAACTCTGAGGGAAGTGGTGAGGCGTCTAAGACAGGCTGGATTGAAAGTATACCGTGACAAGTGTGAGTTCTGCCGTTCCCAGCTCAAATACTTGGGCTATGTGGTCGATGAGAAGGGGCTGAATGTGGACCCGGACAAGGTCAAGAGCGTGTCGCAGATCCCTTCGCCTACGAATGTGAAGGGGGTAAGGCAGTTCTTGGGTATGGTGTCGTGGTATCGGAGGTTTATATCCGACTTTGCCACGATGACGGCACCACTAACGAATCTGCTAAAGAAACACCAGACGTTCGAGTGGACCCAGGACTGTGAAGCCGCCTTCACCCAGGCGAAAATCAAATTATCGACCGCACCCATCCTCACCTGTCCGAACTACACCCTCTCCTTCTCAATCCAAGCGGACGCATCAGATCTGGGTCTCGGAGCCGTATTTTCCCAACACCAGGCAGACGGTGAAAAGGTAATCTGCTACCTCAGCCGGTCTCTGTCGAAGTCTGAGCGGAAATATTCAACCACCGAGAAGGAGTGCCTGGCGGTCTTGTGGGCAGAGGGAAAAACTGAGGCCTTATGTCGAAGGGGCCAAGTTAACGGTAGTCACGGACCAATACTCACTCGTGTGGTTGAATAACCTGAAAGACCCAACAGGACGGTTGGCAAGGTGGGCAATACGCTTACAGCAGTATCCTTTCGATATTGTACATCGGAAAGGTAAAGAGCACCTAGTACCAGATGCGCTATCACGGATGTTACCCCAAGGAGAAGTGGCAATGCTGGAGACTGCGAGGAATACATGGGTCGAGACGATGAAGTAAAGGGTGCTAAACGCCCCAGAACGCTTCGCGGGCTGGCGTGTGGCTGAGGACTCGTTGTGGAAACATGTGCCGGGGAGATATCCAGAACTAGAGGGGTCTGAGGCGTGGAAACGAGTCGTTCCTAAGAGCGAAGGGAAGGCCATACTCCACCGGTGTCATGACGACCCAACGGCAGGTCATATGGGGGCCAGTCACACACTAAGTCGAGTGGCGACAAGGTTTTATTGGCCCAAGATGTCCGCCGACGTAGTCAGCTATGTGCGAAAATGCAAGGTCTGCCAGGCGAACAAGGTCGAAAGGAAAGCTCCCACGGGATTCATGGTTTCTCGAAGCGGAGAGCCTCGGCAGCCTTGGGAGATGGTTTGCGTGGACTTGGTAGGGCCATTACCTCGGTCCAGCCGGGGGCATACCACGATTCCAACCGTCTTAGATTACGTTACCAAGTTCACCCTGCTCTTCCCTTTGCAGCAGGCGACGGCAGTAGCGGTGTGTCGTGTGCTAGAAGAGCAAGTGTTCTTAATGTTCGGAGCACCGAAGTGGCTTGTTTGCGATAATGAGGTCCAATTCCGGGGGATGTTACTTCAACGATTAGCTGAGACATACGGAACCGAAATCAAATATACGGCGTTATACCATCCTCAGGCCAATCCGGCCGAGAGAAGAAACCAGGATATAATAAGGATGTTGCGTTCTTATGTAGCTGATAATCACCGAGAGTGGGATCGAAGTTTGGCCAAGATAGCATGCGCGTTAAGAACCTACAAACACGAAGTGGCCCAAATTACACCAGATTTCTGCAATTTTGGACGCGAGATGGTAACTTTCCACGAAAATAGGGAACGACCCGCAGGGGGACAGGATGGTCTAGAGCCCACAGTCAGAGCGGCGGCACTAACGAAAGCACGTCAGGAAGTGTGGGAGAAAATGCAACAGGCAGCCCGGCAGAGTACGAGACGCTATAACTTGCGAATAAGAGATGCGAGGTATGAAGAAGGTGATCCCGTGTGGCGAAGGAATTTCACCATTTCGGACGCGACAAAATATTATTCCGCGAAACTAGCGCCTGAATATCTGGGTCCCTTTTGGATCGGCAAACGCGTGTCTGGCTGGACATATAGGTTGGTGGACGAGAAGGGTCAAAGCGCAGGAACATGGCACGCGAAAGACCTGAAGCGGTATGTGCACTAATGACACGGTGGGAAAGTAACAAGCGCGACGCGGCATCGGCAGGCAGACCGGTATCCTAGGCTTAGAATTTAAATCTTACATAGTAATCGTAACGCTAACAATTTCCCTTAAAGACTAGACACAGACAAGTCGCTTACAGAATATCTTAAGCTAAAAAAAAAACTTAGAATCTAAATCATCTCGGCGATGAGTTAGGTGAGCTCACCTGACGGCCTTAATTCAAATGGCGTGGTAGCCGATCGCTCAATCGCACATTCCTTCCTTCTTGTAGTCGTGGCCTTGAAATTTGGACACCATGAAATTTGGAATTAGGTTCGAAAATTCCTGGACTTAGTTGGATAAATAAAATTATAGCAGGGATAGGGAAATTGCTGGAGTTCGGGGTGGATTGGTAAGGCACTAGGAGTTAGGTAGGGAAATTAGGTAGACTTATCAGATTATAGAATGGATTAATAATATTAACTACTTGTAATTAAAAGGTGGTAGTTTAGGGCACAGAACTATTAGGATTCATAATATTCGCTACATGTATTCATAAGGCGTTAGTTAAGATCACAAGATTACTTGGATTGCTAATATTAATTACTCGTATCAGTAAGGGATTAGCTTAAGACACTGAATTACTAGAATTGAATTAGTCAAAAAATATTGGGGTAGGTTTAGCGTAAAATTAGGGTGGTATTCAGGCTAAGAAGCGGAGATCAATCGCCGAGTTAGGTAGGGACAGGAGGGTTAATAAACTAAGGTTCGGTCACAGTTCGGATAACTGGGGCTAGACAAAACGAGCTCGGTTCTCATGAACTTAACATATGAGGGTGGGGTACCCAAGCCCCTAAGGTAAGGCTCTATTAGAAGTTAGCCAAAGGTAGGTAGCGAGAGTACTAATCCCCAATAACCAAGCTAAAAGTAATGTACCGGAAGTAGGAATAAGATATACAAGTATGGGATGTGTATGTGGATATATCTATACCTATGTATTTATATAAATAGAGTTAGGCAATCGGGGAGAAAAAATCTCCATGGGGAAATATACGAGGATTATCAGTTTTACTTCAGGCACTGATTGGCGTTACCTACTTGGCTTAATAGCTATCAAATTTAGTTATGCCGCAGATAAGCGGATTTCGAGGAAATCCTCTACCAGTAAGGGGGGAGTTGTTACGTTGTTACAAGAACCCGAGGCTTACCAATGACCAATCGACAAGCATGTACGAGCGTACACTCGCAATGCCTAGCCGTTTACATGTGAAAAAAAAAAAAATTAAAAAAAAAACAACCCTTCCGGAAGGGTTGCCCATGTTCAAACCGCGAAACCACCACTCAAATTGATAGGCTAGCAATGTTGTTTTGAACGTCGCATCCGACTTGTGTCGTTTCACTAGTCGGATGTCGACGATGTAGCACTAAGCTAAGGTAATGCTACATAGTATATATACATTACATGCCGTAGAGATAAGATTAAACTAAGACTTAAAACTAACTAAATCAAAGCGACGCGCTGTCGATGGAGTGGCTGAAGCAGGGCCTGCGCGTCACTCGCTGGTAATCCGGAGCTGGCTGTGTTACGGGTGAGCCACCACCTGAAAGAGAAATATATAAATTTATCATGTTCCTCAATCATCTACTCATACATACTTACCTGCAACCTCCCACGGAGCCGCAACTTCCGACGACTCGCCAACCGCCGGTCAACGAGGCCGCTCGCCAGTGACTCACGGTGGATCTCTTCACGTCGACCTGAAATACACCAGAAACACCACAAAGAATCGGCCCTGAAACACGAAACTGAAAGGAATACTTATCTGAAGGAATGCACCACCGACCGGCAGCTGCAAGTCGTTTTCCTCTGTCACCGTTTTCCTCTGTCAGCCAGCACCCAGCTACAACTGCCGCCACCGGATTCCCAGGCCACAACGTGACGAACCACGGTATATTAACCCCCGCGAAACGGATGCAATACACGCGAAACCCACCAATCCACTGTACGATTCAAATCAAATTCAATTCAAAATATAAACATCCCGAGAACTGTCACTGCGAACTAGATCACAATCACCTGCACAATCCGAGATCAGCTGGGTTCCATGGAGTGAGACGAAGCAGCAGACATTCACGATGGATTCGAAATTCGAATATGTTGAAGACGTCGAATAGGTCGGAATATGTCGAATATTCGGCACGAGCGGCGAGAGTAGCGGTACGTGTCGGAGAGCCGCTATTCGTGGGTGGAATAGAAAATGCAGCTTGGGACGCTCGGTCTTTTGCAGCCGAAGTGATCGGAACGTTAATCAATTTGCTCAGGTAACGAAGGCGTATGTGGAAATTTGCTTGTCGCTTTTTACAACGTGCAGCCGAAGTGATCGGAACGTTAATCAATTTGCTGAGGTAACGAAGGCGTATGTGGAAATTTGCTTGTCGCTTTTTACAACGTGCAGCCGAGAGTGATCTGAACGTTAATCAATTTGCTCAGGTAACGAAGGCGTATGTGGAAATTCGCTTGTCGCCTTTTATAACGTACAGCCGAAGTGGTCGGAACGTTAATCAATTTGCTCAGGTGTAACGAAGGCGAATGTGGAAATTTGCTTGTCGCCTTTTACAACGTGCAGCCGAAGTGATCGGAACGTAATCAATTTGCTCAGGTTACGAAGGCGTATGTGGAAATTTGCTTGTTGCTTTTTTTACAACGTGCAGCCGAAGTGATCAGAGCGTTCATCAATTTGCTCAGTGATAA
>OX376372.1:118806449-118852570 GCA_947369275.1 Nemotelus nigrinus | reverse complement strand
AAATACCCCTGTTTGATTGGTCTCTGATTGCGAGTGTCGATCTTATCCCGGATTAGCGCTGTTTTTCCCAGGCCTTTTACAGCGAACAACGGAAAGCTAGCAATCACAGAGTTGAATTTGGGACGCTGCTCTGGTGTGAGAGAGTGGGCAGGATCGTCGAGTTTTTCAAAGCTGATAACTATGTCGACTTGATGGCCAGTGCGAACAGGTCTACGGTCAAGGCTAATAAACGGACGAAATCCACTCCCAGATAGAGATTATGGCTGAGAGTGGGAATGATCCAGAGCGTCAGCGTCTTCATGAGCTCTCGAAGCGTAATGTTGGCTGACACGTGGCCTGCGGCTTGGTCGTGAGTGCCGTCTGTGGTCTTCAACCAGAGAGAAGCTCTTTTTCAGGGAAAAAAATTCCTCTCGAGGAAGGCATGAGTCATTTCAGCTGCCATCATCTTGGTTGACCAAATAGCAGGATCTTTGCATACGGTCGGACATCAACCGAGGGCGTGTCCAACAAGGTTGTACATTTGAAATCATAGCGGCAACTTCGAAGGCGAAATAATAATTTCTCATTCTCAACGTCGAGTGTTTCAGTTTGGCACGATCATTGGAGAAATTGAGAGTTTTGGCCTCAAAAATTCGGTCTCTTACTGCTGCGTACCTCCGCAGTCACTTATGGTTAGGTAGAAATGCAAACGGGCTTGGAAGTCCGGTGGTGAAATGGGAATTTGGCTGGGGAATGTACAGGTGGTCTGGCTGAGGGTTGTTGTTATAGAATGCAGGGCGGTCCTTGGTTGTAGTTGCTGCTTCATCTCTGCCTACCTGCTGGAACGTGGTGGAAGAGCTCTGCGAGTGGGAGCTCGCAGTCTTATTAGGCACTCCCAGTGATCTGTGTTTCTGTAGACAGTTGAAACAGCTCGGCTTATCAGTGTCAGCTTTACCACAACCGTTACAGAAAACCGTCCGCTCCTCTAGGCAGTCATCGAATTTGTGGCCCACCTTTTTGCAGTTCCACCAGATAGGCATGGCTGCAGATTTGGGTGTTGAAATTGTTTCAAGCTATATCATGTTCATACATGATATATTCACTATTCAAATCTATATCCTATATAATACCGAGGTATTATATAGATGGTCAAGGTGGACCAGAGGAACCAGATATATATTCGTGATATATATCTGACACTGATATATATCGTTATGATATAAATGGTTTAGTTGTGCTGTAGAATATTAGTTGTGCTAAAATCTTATGACATATAGATGGTCAAGGTGGACCAGAGGAACCAGATATATATTCGTGATATATATCTGACACATCACGATATATGATATATAAAAAACCAGATATCAATTTACACATGTGTAAGATATATAGATGGTCAAGGTGGATCAGTCTTCTATTTTAGCCTTTGCTCATTGCACTCAAGGCAATGCACCTAATTTTGTATCCAGCAGATCATCCACATTTTGGGAATCCATCAGCACCGACAGATGGCGACAAGTCCCATATACTTTTTCTGGCTGGCCTAAGGCTTTAACCAACCGTTCACGCCTTTTAACATGTTCGAGGAGCTGCTAAGTGCTGGTGAAGTGGCGGTCTACCAACTGCCACTGCAGCTCCAGAAGCATGCTGCTTTGCACAATATCTTATAAGCTGTAGTCGCTAAGAGGGAACGGTAGACTGCTGGCCAAGCAACGGACCTCTCTATAATAGTCGTCAAAGGTCTCTTCGACCTTTTGTTGTCGCTGATGGATTCTTCTCATCAGCTTCCTGTTTGAAGCAAAAAAATCAAAAATTGGTACACAATAAAAACAATATGAAAAAGTGTTTTTATTGGAAGTCGAACATACATATATGTATACGTACTTATGATATTATATGGCGAAGGTAAAAGACTGGCTGCTTTTAGGTCAAGAACGAGTGTTGGGAATAGAAAGGGAGTGAGGGTTTGTGAAAAGGGATCAATTTGAATTTGAATATGTGAGTTTATGACTTAAGAGTTGGGAGCTCTCGAGCAAGGCTTCGAAAGTCAAAATTATTTACGTAGAACGCAGCTTAGGGTGAGTTAAATCACTTAAGGCTTGATTTCCTACTTCTATGAATAAAATTGTAGCTTAGCCAAGTGTGGGCTCCTTTTTCAAACTTTTTTGCTTCCGTCGGAACATGAGTGACAAAAATCTAAGAGATCGGTTAAGCAAGGATGAGCTCATAAATGAGCTTGCCATCCGAGGATTCTTATCGAATACTGTCAGCAACATGTGAAAGAATTTGAGAGTGGCATTAAAAATAGACTCGGCACTGGATATTTCATACGTCGAGACAGACTATCCTTTTGACTATGGTGTAGATATACAGACACATATAAATATCATTCACACATTCACTACTCACCACACTACTTGACATTAAACACACCATATGAAAATTTGAACAAACAAGTAGGCTAAGTAAAAAATAGTTTGAAGGTTAAACAAATAATTTGAAATGTTATTTTATGATTATTTGGTGTGTACGAGCTTTTCTATCGATGTTTCCGTTTTTAATTGTTTCCGAATATTAAATTTGTTTGTAACATTCAGCTTAAACGGAAATATAATTTTAGCTGAAATTTTTGCCGTTATTTTTTAGCTGCATTAATAAATAGTACTTAAAGTTTTAATTACCATCAATAGAAGTGTAAGGATTCGTAAGCCAAAACTGGTAGCCCCGACGAAGGTAATTCACTTTTGTGAACCATTGATATGTGTGTCCTGTCCCCGGCTGCAATCAGTCGAATTTCAAAACAAAATCGAATTTTTCGTGAGTCGAACTTGTTAAGCGATACGCAGTAGTATTTAGAAACTAATTTGTGAGAAACGAGTTTCGTTGACATTGAAAAATGAACAGTGGGAAAAGGTTTTTTACAATCCGATCAACTGAATTAAACTAGTTCTATCCCATATGTTTGATTGGAATCAGGCTCGAAACTAACTATCACCCATGCTGCTGGTTGGCAAGGAGGGCAAAGATACCCAAAATCAAGGCAGTTCAAAGCAACAGAGAATACTTTTCATCAATTAACATACAACCAAAAATATAGAAGCTCAAGAACAAGTCTCTGCGAATCTAGCTGATTTTGCATACGATTTAATCAAATACCCGTTAGGGGGCCCGGTAGCTTTGCTCGCTAAGGCGTCAGGCCGAAAAACGGCGTGCTGCGGGGCCTGCGGGTTCGAATGCCGCCAGTGCAATGGCTGTAAGTGTGAATGCGTGTGATTGGTTATGAGGGTGGCAAATGGGCCCAAATTGGTGGCCCAATGCTGGCCGCGTTCGCGGCAGCCTAACCTAACCTAATCAAATACCCGTTCCTCAGAAAGAGCTCTTTCCTAGAACTATTCATACAAATGATAGGCTAGTCCTGCATGGAATAACTGAACTTTGCAGTTTGTGTTTAGATAATTATTATTATTACTATTATTATCATTACGACACCACTATATGTATACAATATCTACACACTTTTCAGCCACCCTATTTTTTTGCCGTGTTTCCGTTCGTTCCGTCGCGATTTCCAAATTAAAATGTCATAGGACAAAGAGGATGCGGTTCCCTCAGGTACGTCATGCGGCTCCGAAATTATCGTTACGTCCGTCAAACCACCCGCGTTCTGGCAAGGAGAGAAAGCTTTGTGGTTCTCTCAATTAGAGAGCCAGTTCGCTAAAGCACACATTAAGTGCTCAGTAATGAAATTTCATTTTGTGATTTCCTCACTGGGCTTAGAGCAGCTGAAGGTAGTCAAGGACGTGGTTGCGAGCCCGCACCCTGAGACACCATACAAAGTCCTCAAGAGGGCGCTTATATCGCGAATTTCAGCCAGCGATTCTGCCAAACTAAAACACATCTTGAAAAATCTCTCGTTAGGTTACAGACAGCTTTCTTACCGGATTCAAGATATGAAGCAGTTGGAAGGTGCCACAGTTGGAGACGACTTCTTAAGGACCATCTGGCTGCAGCAGCTTCCGGAACACAGTCAGGATATTAAAGTCTGTTCTCCGGAAGTCAGGCTTAACAAGCTGGCGGAAACAGCAGACGAAATTGCTGAAGTTTTTGACGAGCCACAAATAAACTCAGTCGCCGTTTACCCCCAGCAATCAAAGATGGCCGAGTTAGCAAGTAACAGATCGCTGGGCTAACAAAGTAACAGATCGCCGGGCTAACAAAGTTCGTTCATCAGCAACTACGATCATGTTCGAGGTCCCATGGGAGATCTCGCTTGCAGCCGCGTTGCCGAGGCCAGTCACAAGGAGCTGGTGTTTTTTAATATCGCAACAAATATGGCACAAACGCTTTAAGATGCATCTCTCCATGTGCCTACAAGGCTGGTTCATCTGAACCAAAAAACTTAGTCACCGTTCTCTTCAGACGGTAAAACAACGCGTTTTATCACCTAGCTGTAATCTAATAGCTCCCAACAACTTGCTGAACGACATTATTTCATTGATACCGGCGCAGATATTTCGGTGCTTCCAGCACCTGCAACCGGAAAACTTCCACTTTCTGGTATGCGACTTGCCGCGGCAAATCAGTCAACCATAAACACCTATGAACGAAAGATGATCAAACTAGAACTGGGCTCCGTCGTGAGTTTTCATGGGATTTCATAATCGCCGATGTCTCTAGATCCATTTTAGGCGCAAACTTCGTCTGCCACTATGGACTAGTCATCGACTTGGCAAATGCTATCCTAGTGGACTTCCTTACTTCGCTTTCTTCACATTCACTTCATACAAATGTCCAAAACTTAGTGATTTGTTTGAGAAATCCACTGATCCACGGATATATGCCTCTCTCACCAAGTACCATGCCAACACGCTCAATTCAGGGTTACCACAACCCTGTAAACACAAAGTGAAACAGCACATTTTGACCACAGGCCTTCCAATAGTGTCGAGATCACTAGTTTGATTTCCTGCCACAGCAAGGAATGTGACGGCATACTTGCTTAATTCTATTTATTTCAAGATTCTAATGAGGGTATGGCCCCTCAAACAGCAGCTGGTCTTCTCCACTACACATGGTTTGCAAGGCTAATAGAGAATGGCGTCCTTGCGGAAATAATAGAAGCCTTAACGCCATTACCGTCCCGGATAGATATCCGATACTCCTTAATCAAGACTTCTGTCATGAATTACATGGCATAAATATTTTTTCCACTATAGATCTGACTAAGGACTACCATCAAATTCCAACTGAGCCGAACGATATTCCAAAGACCACCGTCTGCACACCTTTTAATTTGTTTGAGTCCACCCGAATGACTTGCGGGCTTTGCTATGCGGCACAATCGTTCCAACGTTTCATGTATGAAGTCCTGCATGGAATGAAATTCTGTTTTATTTACCTCAACGACATTTTGGTAGCTTCGACTTCAAAAGAAGAGCATTTTGTTCACTTAGTACAAATTTTCAAACGAAAAGCGGACCATGGTCTTATAATTAACTTGGAGAAATGCCATTTTCTTCGACCATTAGCTAAATTCTTCCAGCAATTACTGAACGGAAACGTACCCGCAACCTACGACTCGCCATCGCTCATTGGTACACACCTTGACAGTGCCTCATCTCACCCTTCTACACAAGATGAAGTCTGACAGGCTTGAAACCCAACAAAGCACCGGGCATCGATGGGATTCCCACAGAGCTCCTGGAGATAGGCAGGATCTCCGTTTTAAGGGTAATCCATGGATTGGTGACAGACATCTGGCACCAAGAAACGATGCTGGATGAGTGGCGAAAAAGTGTTATATGTCCCATTCACAAGAAAGGAGATAAATTACTATGCGAAAACTACAGGGGCATATCACTTCTTTGTACGTCGTACAAGCTCTTGACAAAGATTTAAGAGTAAAGGATATCCCATCACGCTGAGAAAATTTTTGGAAAATATCAAGGTGGTTTCAGACGTGGAAGATCGACAGCTGACCAAAAATTTATGGTCAAACAAATTTTGGAAAAACGCTGGAAATTCAACATTGATGTCCATCAAATATTCGTCGATTTCAAACAAACGTACGACAGCATCAACCAAACTGAATTATATAACATCTTACTGCAGTTCGAAATCCCAGCAAAGTTGGTACGACTGTTGAAAATGACCATGACCGACTCCATGTTACAAGTGCTTATTCAGAATATTATGACCAACTCGTTTTCGACGAACACAGGGCTTAAACAAAGGGATGGATTAACTCCGGTACTCTTTGACTCAGCGCATGAGTATGTCATCAGAATAATCCGCGTTGACACAAGAGGAACTCTTTTATTTGAGTGGACACAACTAATAGCTTATGCTGATGACAACAGCATTATGTCACGCTCGTTCTACAACGCCAAGGAAGTATTTGTAGCTCTAAATAAAACCGCTAAGGAAGTTGGTCTTCAAATTTACAAACCAAAAACAAAAGCTATGACTCAATCAAGGAAAAGGACGCCAATAAGACAAAACATAACGATAAGGGACTATTACCTTGAAAACGTAGACAACTTCGTGTACCTAGGGACGAACCTCTCGAAGGATGGGAATGAGCTTGGCGAAAGCAAACGACAGATTCAATTAACCAATAAGACATTTTTTTCGGTGCTTTCCACTTTAAAATCTTGAGGCGTACACAAGAGTACGAGGCTTCGCATCTACAAAACAATGATCAGACCTGTGCTATGCCACGGAAGCAACACCTAGACAATGAAACAGGCGTCTGAAAAAGGCTTGAATACGTTCGACAGAAGGGTTTTGCGAAGGATCCTCGGTCCAATACAGGAAGGAAATAGATCCCAAATCCGATACAATAACGAGCTGTTTAACATTTATGACGAGCCAGAAGTCTCCACCGTCATACGACTACAAAAATTACAATGGGCTGGCCACGTCGAACGAATGAGCGACAATCGAATCCCCAAAAGGTCTCTCAAGGGGCGAGCGAGTGGAGCCAGGACAGTTGGCAAGCCACGCACGCACTGAAAGCATTCGATAGCTGCTGACAGCAGGTCGCTTCTGGGAACACCGAACTGGAGGACGCGGCCACTGAACCGAGACGACAGGAGGTGAAGAATTAAGGAGGCGAAGGCTCGATTCGGGCTGCAGTGCCCCGATGATGATGATTAGCTAAATTTTTAGGTCATGAGCTTTCATCGAAAGGCATTAAGCCCTCCCCAGATCAGGTTGAGGCAATATCAACAGCTTAACTCCCGAAGATGGTAAAAGAACTTAGAAGATTTTTAGGGATGTGTAGCATCCAGTAATTTTTTTTTATTTCTTTTTATTCAAAAATTACTGGACACATACCTCCGACCCACACTGTATGTGATCGGAGACGCTACAACATTTTCCAATTGAAAACGCATTTCAATTTGCACAAAAGTAAAGTCCCGCAAGTCCCCGGTGACCTTATTGTTGTTTTCGCACAGCAACGAAATTCCTAACGGAATTTCTTTTAGCTGCGCATTGCGAGCTGCAGCGCTTCTGTTCGTCGAAGATTGATTGGATACCTGCTAATAATCCATTTCGGTATTACCTCGGTGTGGGAAAAGTTAGGTATTTAAAAGAATCTGGTGCTCCTCGTGAACGATGTCGATGAAACCAATCGTACTCACGCGGATTTCACTGCAATACGAATCGAAACAGTGGTGTGTGCGCTGTAAATATGTTAGTGTTAACTAGATTCAAAAATTTGAACGCATTATATGTCGAATGAATGTATCGTTCTTACAACGTAACGGATTCTATTCGTTTAGTGCCCATATCGAGATTCAGAGTTTTTCCCCGTGGTGTGAAAGTTACAGGATCGACACTGGAGAGTCGATTTTGGTCCGTCACGTTAACGGTACCCGTCCTGGTCAAAGTTCGATGTGGCGCTTTCCAATTTTGTCATGGTTTGCAATAGTGCGTGAATAAAGAAATCAAATCGTGCTATTACCTCATTCTGTTCTCGTTACCTCATTCTGTTTTGCCACCAATCGTTTTTCGTGATTGCTTGAAGAGACAAACGAGCAAGTGCTTCCAGGGTGTATGTCAGTGTATCCATACAATAAATACAGTGATTGCTAAGAAAGAGTACTTAACTAGGAATATTAGTGACGAAGCTCGTGATGTAATTAGTTCCGGCATAAATGCAAATGATTCTCGAATGCCTATATTCAAAAATTTCGGTGAATGTGTGTGGCAATCATCGCTTAGTGTGTAACTTGTTGACTGTAAGTCCCACCAATCAGCCATACATTCTATCCAGTCACAAGATGGAAGACACTCAACTGCGAAGGCGCCCAGGAGCATAAATATATAGATTCTCATATTGAATCATTGTGCATGTGTTTGGTTGTTCGCATTGTGCAAACCGGTAAATATGGATCTCTAGTGATGAATTCGGAATAGTTGACCTGTTTGAATTTTGACTGAAATCAATTGACAAACTCTTTCAAAGTTTCCGAACTGCCGTGTGCCAAAATCTATCGGTTGCTGCACTTTTGAATCATATGCTTTTTGCCACTCTTTTTTTACCAGTGTGCCCTCCATGAATACGCAGCTTGCACATAGGTCATATACATATGTATGCAAGTAGGTAGCCTACAGACGTCAAATTTCTTATCTAGTTGTGGCCTGTCGAACGTGAAGTACTACAACCGACACGGATGCTATTCAGGTATCGTTGGATGCATATCAGAAATAATTCTTTCGGATGAAGTTCAATTAAAGCTGGATCCAGCAACGTAGGGATCACCACACAACGTAGAAGCTGGAACTCTCTGGAAATCAGTTATGACACATGACCCCTAACATTAGTACCATATAAATTCATTTTAGCTATTTTTGCGAAATAGGTATGCATAGTTTGTATTTCTTTACTAGCACCACATTTATATAATTTAATCGAATTTAACGGTTGTATTTTTTTTAAGTCACGCAACCATAAAATAAAACAGGTGCTAATTTTATATGTTCCGATCGTATTTATGAAACTATTTAGCAAAACGAACGAAGAACAAAAAGATGAAAAAGAAATTATAACATAATCTTAGTTCTTCTCTGAATTCAAACAGTACTAGAAGAAAGTGACTTTTGGTAGACAATCTCTTCGAAAGAAGCCAGTTCAACTACCAAAAACCAGTTTCAGTAAGTTTTAGCATGAAAGTGAGAAACATGGATGCAGTATGTTGATTCCAATTTTCGTTTGTGACGCTTAACGTCCCCATAGAGTGTGCGAAGAATATATGAAACGAGTCTGTTACTTTTAACGACTGTAAATCGATCGCGAGACTCATGTCGATCGTAAACTTTATGCTAAACGAATTAAATTTCATCATTTTTATGTAGCCTAGGGCTGAATTCTTTATCGGCAGTAATTACAAATTCGCACCCTGACTCTCGCGATCAGTCTACAATTTATTGGAATGTGAAAAAAAAGCGTTTCAAAGCAACTAAAATTTTAAAAGGTGGTGGACTAGCTAACAAAATATTTAATACTTCGAAAGAAACTCGAAAGAAAATGAAGAGAAGAATTTCGGTACCTGAGGTCGTACAATTCCACAAAAAAAAAAAGAACCCTGACTTAGGAACAGAACCTGCATGACTGCTTGTAGCACATACTACCAACTACTAATAATACTATCATACTAATATTTAAGCTTTGAATCATGAACCTGGTTTAAACCACCGGTTCGCTTCTGTAAATCGTTTAAGTGCCTGACTACTATTGCTACTTAAACTTACATTCCTCGAAATTCAACTATACAACTACATCCAAGTTACGCACTATTTTCTTTGCCCGTTATTAGTTAATTATCGTGCAGAACAAAGAAAAATTTTATTTGTAGTGAGTTAGGTCTGTATATATTCAATTTAAAAAAAAAAAATTTAAATGCGAGGAAATGATAATTATAGTATAATAATATGAAATGGATTGCAAATTTTGTTGAAGAAAAGAAAGTAACAATAATCACTACCAGTTGAGCTTATGTAAGCAAGTTTAATACTTATTGCATATAATGAAAACAAGAATATGAGAAGGAAAGATGTTGACAGAAGTTTATTCCCGAGGACGGAATGTTTTGAATTTGATGATTTAATTTCTTTTGTTTGAAAGAAGAGAGAAAAAAAAAATAAAACACTATATTCGATTAAGATACCTGCATAGTTCCTAGGATAGTTACAGCTTAACATTAAAGTCAGTGATTGGTCTTAGGTTCTTTAAAGATTAAAGTCGAAAAAAAATATTCTTTTGAGAAAGAGCGAACTATACAAGAAAAAATGTATCTGTATGTAAGCTAAGATTACTATTAGAAATACAGAGATGATGTTGTATTAAACTTAACCGCTGGCCTTCTTATTGGGCGAAAGCCCGGGAAGTTCATTCCTCTTTTCAGGGTTTGCGCGTGGCCTGGCTGGCCGATAATGTAGTGTTTGTGCATTTTGCGGCATTTTCTTTCCTTTGAAGGGAAGGATACTGGCCATTCATACAAGTAGTTTCAGTATTTTTGTTAGATTTTTGAATTGTTTGAATATGAAGGCCAGTTTCAGTGGGTGGAGGACCCCAGACCATCGGGGTCAAGGCTCCACTACCATCGGGGGCCCGGGGGCCCCCGATGGGCAGGGGGTAGTGGGCATTTCCACTACCATCGGGGGCCCGGGGGCCCGGGTTCCTCTGAAAAGAGAAGTAGCGCGTTTTCCCTTTCCGTTTTTAGAATTTTCAAGTTTTGGCTCCGTGTTTTGTCACAAGCACTGGGTCTGCTTAGTCAGCCCATGTTGCAGAGCCTGGGTGGTTTCCTTTACGGAACTATGCCCCCTTTTGTCCTTGGGTATTTTTATATACCAGTTTGCGGCTACGAATTCATGACGGATGAATATTACGTAGCATCCCGTTTTCTTTGAGAGCAAACCATCCCCATTTTTCATGAACCCACCCCAGCCGCAGCGAGCTAGCAAAGCGGCACACCAGCGTCTGTCGAGGTTGGTTAAAGGGTGCTCCACTAATGCGGACGAGGGGCCTTCACGGCCATTTCTAGGGCACCCTGCTCTCGGGGCAATTCTTTTTTTTGTTTTGCCTCTGGAATGGCATTAGCCATTCCACTTTCTGACCTTAGCACTCTTGGTTCTGGACTTCGGTCTGGTTCTAAGTTGTGCTAAGGCCATCTTCAACCACACTTTCGCTACAAATGGTGCCCAACGTGGGGCCCGAAACTCGAAACGTTTTTGGGTGACCCACCAAAGTGAGAAAATACTTATGAGTTTCGACTCATACTCCCCTTAAGACTTTACGTCTTCAATCCTTATAATTCCATTCTCACTTGCAGGTCTTAGAATCGCCTCCTTTGCGATTCCATGTTTCTTCGTTCGAAAGAACAAACCCCTTTTATTAAGACATGCATTGCTCGCTCTTCCCTAATAGCCGCAAACATCCTTCCCAGTCCAATCCTTTTAAAATCATTCCTTTTAGATTACCTCTTGGGCAGCTTCTCTTTGTGTTGTCTTTTTGAGTTTTTTGACTCTGGGTGCAACCTGGAGGATGGCCGCGGATAACAGGTTTTGGTGGTTTACCGCCATTCCTGTCCCGGTCATCCGAAGGGCCCCTGCCCCACTTTATGTTGGGAAGCTGACCCAAACTTTGTATCCTTGTTGTCTTGACCCAGCTTCGGCTTTTGGCTTGGGTTTAGTTCAAGCTGTGGTGGATTACGTGGGGTTGGCGTGGTGCCACCTACACGTCCCTGCAGCTTGGCCAGACTTGAACCATTTGCTGAGGTTGAGTCAAGCAACAACATAGTTATTTTTGGTCCTTTGCTCCTCTCTTCCCGAGGAATTTCGGGTGGGTGTACAGTCTCCATACAGGGCGATTCTCTTCAGGAATCGACCCAGTTCATTTTTCATATGTAATTGAATTTGTAATACTCGTACAATTTTCTAACGTAAACAATTTTCTTTAAACTACCACATTTATTTCAATCAAACATTTTGCATACTTAAAAAAAAAAAAATTTCAACTCTCTTGCAATTATTATAAAAGCCAGCCAGCCAGCGGACCTGAAATGGAGAAGAGTGGATCGGGTTTCGTCTAATAAGAAGGCCGATCTTTGAAAAGTAAATTTTGATTCTAAGTTTGAAAAATCAAAACTTTTGAAAAATTTAAAACTTTTGAATTTATATTTTTCAATTCTAACTCTAGCCATCCGGCTTTGATATCTTAATATCATTTAATTAGTTAGTCACACCACAGGTGTGCACACACTTATACATTTCGAATTTGGCACTTTGGCCTATTAGCTTGTGGATACACAAACACCTACACGTATCTCACTTACATTCCACAACTCACCACACTACTTGACATGAAACACAACACATTTTAATTTAGAAACAAAGTAGGTTAAGAAAAAATGTTTTATGAAAAATATTGTGGAGTTGTCAATTGTTATTTTTGATATGAGTTGTCACGTTGTTTCGATAGAGAATTGAATATAGAATTTGAAACTACATGTTGTTTTGTTATAGTCCTGAATTTAGAATAGGAAATTAAAATTGGTAACCCCGACAGGAGCAGCTCTGTGGAGTTTACTTGGCGAAGCCAGCAAAATTCACCAACCGGCTGAAAGAGCAACATCTGGATTACGTATCGCTGCCGCTGCAGCCATATCAACAGTGGTAGTAGACTCGACGAACTCCTGTAACCTGCGAAAGTACCCAAGGGTGTTTAACAAAAGGCAGACACTACAACGCCAACAACTAATTCCCTCGAATTTTCTTATTTTGTCGAAACCAGGCCGAAACTGAACAAATCTGAAAAGAGGAAGAAAAATGAATCGAGAGTACTAACACCATCATCAAGAACTACTATAACTTGTGAAGGTACGCAAAAATAAATTCGAACGGAAGTGACAACATTCCAAAGAAATCTATCAACTAAGAACTTGGAATCCAAAACTGGAACAATCAGTAAGTAAAATTTAGTATTAAAACTAAAAAAAGAGTATCGAAATCGTGCAAATGTATTTGGTCCTGCGGTACGGTGATAGTAATTTCACTGTGGCGATTTTTTATGAAACTGTTGTCTTATGGCTTTCACGATAGCCGAGTTCATATCGTTTATGATCTCTCATCAAGACAATTATCTAAGGGTACCGTTTATTTATATGACCTTGCCTTGGAGAGTTTACACCAACCTCAGGTTCGATAAGAGAAATGTCACTCTTGTACGTCGGTTTTTTAAATAAACTTCAAGCAGCTAAGCTCACGGCTAGCTTATTACGCCCATCAACCATTCAACTGGCAAAATACCTGAAAAATATTATCTGAACAATCCCCGGTCCCAGAAGAACTATGGTATCCGCAGTAAAAATTAATATTGAAGTTTGAAGCTCACAGGAACATAACTAAAAAGTAAATAAAACAAAATTGAGTTTTTCATGCGCCAAGCCTGTTTAGTGATTCGCAGAAGTATTTCGAAACACTTCAAGTAATTTAAAGCGTGCCAGTTTAAACATTTCATGAAGATCTTAGGGTTTTAATACGATTGAATGAATTTGCGAACAATCTAAAAGTTCGATACTAATTTATGAGAAACGAGTGTCGTTGACATTGAGAATTGTAAAAAGGAAAAAAAAAACAACAAATATTGAAGTTCAAGAAAAAGTTTCTGCAAATCTAGCTAATTTTGCATACGATCCAATCAACTACTCGTGCTTCAGAAAGAGTTCTTATCTAGAACTTTTCATACAAAATTCGTCTGTGACAAAGGATAAGCTAGTCTCGCATGGAATAACTGAAATTTGCAATTTGTGTTTAAATAATTATTACTATTACTATAATTACACATAATATATTATTATAATTACACCTATATATATTCAAACACTAATTTCAGCAACCCTATTTCCTTGCCGCGTTCCGTTTCTATTCGTCCCGTCGCGTAACTCCGTTAGAATGTCGTTGGACAATGAGGATGCGGTTCCCTCAGGCGCGTCCGCGGTACCGCAAATTAGTGCGACCTCCATAAAACCGCCCGTGTTTTGGCAAGCAGAGCCAACTTTGTGGTTCTCTCAATTAGAGAGCCAGTTTGCGAACGCACACATTAAGTGTTCGCAAACAAAATATCACTATGTGATTTCCTCGCTGGGTCCTGAGCAGCTGAAGGTGGTCAGGGACGTGGTCGCGAGCCCGGACCCTGACACGCCTTACAAAATCCTCAAGAGGGCGCTTATATCGCGGCTTTCAGCCAGCGATTCGGCAAAACTTAAGCACCTCTTGGGGAACCTCTCACTAGGCGATAGACAACCTTCCCAGCTGCTTCGTGATATGAAGCAGTTGGGAGGTTCCGCGGTTGGGGACGACCTTTTGAGGACCCTCTGGCTGCAGCGGTTTCCGGAGCAGACTCAGGCTATTTTAGCCTGCTCTCCGGACGCCAGTATGAACAAGTTGGCGGAAACGGCAGACAAAATTGCTGAAGTTTTTGTCCAGCCACAAGTTCATTCTGTCGCCGTTTCCCACCAGCAGTCAGAGGTGGCCGCTTTGTCAGAGCAAGTTGCTGCCCTCACAAGGCTCGTCCACCAGCAATTGCGATCGAGGTCCCAAGGGAGATCTCGCTCGCAGCCACGTCGCCGAAGCCAGTCACGAGGGACTGGTATTTGTTGGTATCATTTCAAATTCGGCTCCAAGGCTTTAAAATGCATCTCTCCATGCGCCTTCAAAGCTGGTTCATCTGAACCAAAAAACTAAGTTGCTGTTCTCTTCAGACGGTAAGAAAACGCGACTTGTCACCTAGCCGTCGTCTAATAATTCATGACAACTTGTCTAAACGACACTACTTGATTGACACAGGCGCAGATATTTCGGTGCTTCCAGCACCTACTACCGGAAAACTTCCACCTTCTGGTATGCGACTTGCCGCGGCAAACCAGTCGACCATCAACACCTATGGACGAAAGGTGATCAAACTAGACCTGGGACTCCGTCGTGAGTTTTCATGGGATTTTATCATTGCCGATGTCTCTAGACCCATTTTAGGCGCAGACTTCCTCTGCCACTATGGGCTAGTCGTCGACTTGGCAAATGCTATCCTTGCGGATCTTCTTACTTCTCTTTCATCGAAAGGCACGTACACTTCGTACAAAGGTCCAAAACTTAGTGTTTTGTTTGAGCAAACCTCAGATCCACGGATACATGCCCTTCTCAACAAATACCATGCCATCACGGTCAACACAGGGTTCTCACAACCCTGTAAACATAAGGTGACACACCACATTTTGACCACAGGCCCTCCAATAGTATCGAGACCACGTCGACTTGCACCAGATAAGCTCGCGGCGGCTAAGAAAGAATTCGATTTCCTGCCACAGCAGGGAATTTGCCGCCCCTCAAACAGCAGCTGGTCTTCTCCGCTTCACATGGTACGTAAGAGTAATGGGGAATGGCGTACGTGCGGCGATTACAGACGCCTTAACGCCATAACCGTCCCGGATAGATATCCGATCCCCATTATTCAAGACTTCTGTCATGAATTACATGGCAAAAATATATTTTCCACCATAGACCTGACTAAGGCCTACCATCAAATTCCAGTCGAGCCGAACGATATTCCAAAGACCGCCATCTGCACACCTTTCGGACTCTTTGAGTTCAACCGAATGACTTTCGGACTTAGCAATGCGGCACAATCGTTCCAACGCTTCATACATGAAGTCCTACACGGATTAAAATTCTGCTTTATTTACCTCGACGACATTTTGGTAGCTTCGACTTCCGAAGAAGAGCATCTTGTTCACTTAGAACAAATTTTCAAAAGATTAGCGGACCATGGTCTTATAATCAATATGGAGAAATGCCATTTCCTTCGACCTTCAATCAAATTCTTAGGTCATGAGGTTTCGCCGAAAGGCATTAAGCCCTCCTCAGATCGGGTTGAGGCAATTTAAACAGCTAAACTCCCCAAGACCGTTAAAGACCTAAGAAGATTTTTGGGGATGGTCAACTTTTATCGTCGCTTTCTTCCTCACACAGCTGAGATGCAGCAACCACTCAACGCCTATCTTTGTGGCTCTAAGAAAGATGGTGCTAAGACTATCGACTGGTCAATAGAATCTAGCAATGCTTTCGACCAAGTCAAGACTGGTTTAACAGAAGCCACTCTATTGTCCTTTCCGGACTCAAACGCCGAGCTTGGTCTATTCGTAGACGCTTCCGATGCCGCCATCGGGGCTGCTCTGCAGCAAAAATGTCAAGGCTCTTGGCAACCCCTTGGTTTTTACTCGGCCAAATTAAGCGACGCACAAAGAAAGTATAGTGCATACGACCGCGAACACTTAGCGGCTTATCAGGGCATTCGTTATTTCCGATACTTTTTGGAAGCCCAAAGGTTCCCTCTATACACGGACCACAAACCACTGACTTTTGCTTTTAAACAAGAGCCAGAAAAGACCACACCTCGTCAACTTAGACATCTAAGTTATATAAGTGAGTTCACTTCTGACATTCGGCATATCTCTGGTTGCAACAACGTTGTTGCTGACGCACTCTCTCGTCTAGAAGAAATCATTCTTCCCAGTACTCTCGACTTTGCCGCAATCGCCTCGTCCCAAGCATCGGATGCAGAGTTTCAGAAGATTCTAAAGGACTCTAAATTTCTTTTAAAAAAACAACCAATATTTGGCACCAACGTCGACATTTTTTGTGAAGTGTCTGGCCCAACCATACGACCTTATATTCCTCACACGTTCAGGAAACAGATGTTCAACTCAGAACATAATATCGCTCACCTTGGTATTCGTGCTACAAGAAAGCACATTGCAACTAAATTCTTCTGGCCTTCGATGAACAAGGACATTGCCACTTGGGCCCGAGAATGTCTATCTTGTCAAAAATGCAAGATAACCAGACATGTGAGCAAACCTGTATCGACCTTTCCTACGGTCTCCGAACGTTTTAAGGTCATTCACATCGACATAGTTGGTCCCCTAACACACTCGCAGGGATACACTTACTGACTCACCATAATCGACCGTTTCACATGTTGGCCTGAAGCAATTCCTTTAGCCAGCATTACTGCCAATGACTGTGCTACTGCTTTATTAAGCACCTGCATTGCTAGATTTGGAGTTCCCCAATACATTGTCACCGACCAGGGCAGACAATTCGAGTCAGCGCTCCATGCTGAGCTTGGTCGACTCTTGGGCTTCGAACGCAATCGTACCACAGCGTACCACCCTCAGGCCAACGGTTTCTTAGAAAGATGGCATCGTACTCTTAAATCGGCTATCATGGCTCACAACGATGATTCTTGGACTAGAACACTACCTATAATTCTTCTTGGATTACGATCTCTAATCCGAGAAGAATTCACAGCATCACCGGCACAACTCCTGTACGGAGAAAACCTGCGTCTTCCTAGTGATTTTCTTCAAGAAAATCCTAGGAAGATTAGCCAAACAGACTTTGCCTCCGAACTAACGGCTACAATGGCGAAACTTCGACCGGTTGATGCTCAACACCACACAACACCGAAGATATTCATCTTCAAGCAACACGACTCTTGCTCACACGTCTTCGTTAGAGTCGATTCTGTTCGTCCACCACTCATTCCACCGTACGACGGTCCTTTCAAAGTCCTAGCCAGACATATTAACTATTACACTCTGGAAATCAGAAACAAATCCGTCAATGTTTCCATTAACAGGCTTAAGCCTTGTTACACGTCATCCTCTACGGAACCTATCGACAATTCTTCCAGAAACCAACAAGCATCGGCAACCTCGACTGCTCCATTACTGCCTTCAGCTCCCGAAAAGAGACCAGCGAGGAAAGTTACATTCGCTCCGTACGTCTCTCTAGCTGGGCGAACCACAAAGGTGCCACTCTCCTACGCCTTGCGATAACGCGTAAAACGCTGGCAGGGGAGTATTGTGGATACACAAATACCTACACGTATCTAACTTACATTCCACAACTCACCACACTACTTGACATGAAACACAACACATTTTAATTTAGAAACAAAGTAGGTTAAGAAAAAATGTTTTCTGAAAAATATTGTGGAGTTGTCAATTGTTATTTTTGATATGAGTTGTCACGTTGTTTCGATAGAGAATTGAATATAGAATTTGAAACTACATGTTGTTTTGTTATAGTCCTGAATTTAGAATAGGAAACTAAAAGCTGTTAAGTACTACTTTAGCCACTTTGGCTTAGATTAAGCTATTGAAAAGAGTTAGACACACAGTGTTGTGCACTTGGTTGCGGCCTGAATTCTCCGCAAACCAACTTAGGTTAAGCGTATTAACTCGTCAGTCACGTTAACGTGCAAAACCCAAATTTGAATTTTTATTCTTCATTAACTCTTCACAGACTGAACAATGCCACTGCGTCACAGTAGTGAGGATCTATCTGGCACCACAGTGGAGGCTCAGTGCTCCATATGCCAGCAGTCATTCGCTACTGCCCAGGTCACGTATACCACAAAATGTGGACATACATTTCACAAAACGTGCCTGGAGCAATGGCATAGAAATCATACGGATTGCCCGCTGTGCCGTGGACCACTGAGTCTCCCCTTAGGAGCCAGGCAGACCCCCATTGCTGCAGCATCTATGCCACGAGGGGCTCGGCCTAAATCGCAACGGCCGGGAGTAAAAACCCGAGGCATGCGATCCGATGAAGTAGACACCCGGGCCTTCGATCTGCAAGCCGAGTCGGGGGCGGAAGGTTTAATTCAGTCACCTGGCCCGTCATCAAAAGCGTCCCCAATATCTGACGTACAATCCGAAGCCGCCGGAGTGCGCTCTATAGTGCACCAAGAATTAGGCGGACTTCAACAACAAATTTCTGATTTACAGAGCGGCATGCGTGCGATGCTGGAGCGCATGGCTCAGTTAAACCTTCCGTCCCGGACTGGGAATGTAGAGTCGCCGAGACTCAAATCTCGCGCGCAATCGTTCGTACCCGTGCAGCGTTCATACTCACCGCGCACCCCTCGTGGCAACAATGTCCAGTTTCACCACGATAAGGTGGCTAGCATCATTGGTGGGTGGGGCCTCAAGTTCTCGGGTCGCGAATCTACTGTGCCAGTTGAAGTTTTTATTTACAGGGTAGCGGCTCTCACAAGAAATACACTGGGCGGAAATTTCAACATTCTATGCCAGCACATTCACCTGCTTTTGACTGGACCTGCAGCTGATTGGTTCTGGAGGTTCCATAGTATAAGACGAGAGTTCAGTTGGAGAGAACTGGAGTCGGCCCTGAGCGATCATTTCGCTGATCGCTTCACGGATGCCGACCTGATGGAGCAAATTCGGAGTAGAAAGCAGCGTCCGAATGAAAGTTTCGACGATTTCAGTGCGGCAATTTATAAATTAGTTGACCGCCTACAGCGCCCTGTTGCTGACGCTGACTTAGCAGATATGCTTAGGCGCAATTAACTGCCAGAAATTCGTCGTGAACTGCTTCAAATCCATCTTCCTTCTGTCCGTCAGGCCGTCATCTGTGCGGAAAATTGAAATGGAGCTCGGAGGTCGACGCCGTCCTACTCAATGGAGAAATGCCGTGGAAGAATTACATGAAGAAGACTCGCTGGACCAGTTTGAAAATTCACCTGAAGAGCATGGAGTGGAAGCAGTCGCGGTCCTGCCTACATGCTGGAATTGTAGGAAGGTGGGACACCGTTTTGATGACTGCTTGGAGGCCAGAACTATTTTCTGTTATGGCTGCGGCAAGGCAGACACCTACAAGCCAAATTGTGCCAACTGCCAAACAAATACCTTACCACAGGGAGCGCGGAACAAGATCTCACGCCTCCCCCAGAGCAAACAGTCTCCCCCACGCTCCAGCAAGTAGACAGGACCGGCGATTTGTCCCCACATTCCTCTGGCCTAACCACCAATGATACTAGTATTCAGCCGTGTGGGGAATCCACCACCTTATCTATACCACACTTACAGGCTGAGCCTCCTACACCTTTGGCTTTTCTGCCATACCACCTAAGATGGCGGAAATATACGGCGGTCCTAGACCGAATATTTTATTCCGAAATTTCACGACCGAAACAAGATCGTTCCAAACCCAAGTGCTCAACGCTGAGGATGAGAGCATTCTATTCTCGGTTTCGGCATTGGCGCTACCAGCTCAACTGTGCTACTCTGATGGACGTGCCTTCAGGTGACGTCCGTCCATACGCGCAGGTTCTGCTGTTTGACCAACCAATTGCAGGCTTGATCGACACGGGAGCTTCCGTGAGCGTGATGGCGGCTGACTTGGCAAAGTCATTCCTCGAGAGGAACGCTTATCATTGGAAAAGAGCTTCTCTCGGGTTGAAGACTGCAGATGGCACACAACATCAAGCCGTAGGCCGAGTGTCAGCTGACATCACGTTCAGGGGAGTTACCAAGTCCTTGACGCTCTGGATAATTCCCACTCTCAGCCAAAATGTATATCTGGGAGTGGATTTCGTGCGTCAATTCGCCTTAGCAGCAGACCTGTTCGCGCCATCCCAACAAGTCAACACCACTAGTAGCCTCGAACAACTCGACGATCACGCCCACCCTTTCACACCGGAGCAGCGTCGCAGACCTACGTCTGTGATTGCTAGCTTTCCGTCGTTCGCCGTAGAGGGTTTAGGAAAAACAGCGCAGATCGAGCAGGAAATCGACACTGGCGATCAAAAACCTATAAAACAGAGACACTTCTCTGTTTCGCCAGCTGTCGAAAAACTCTTATATAAAGAGATAGATCGTATGCTCGCGCTGGGCGTGATCGAAAAGTCCAAGAGTGCGTGGTCCTCGCCAGTGACCCTAGTGGTCAAGCCCTCCAAGGTACGCCTGTGCTTTGATGCGAGAAAGGTTAACTCGGTCACAGTGAAAGATGCCTATCGCTTACCACTGATAGACGGCATCTTAAGCAGACTCCCTAAGGCAACTTTTATTACGAGCCTGGATCTAAAAGATGCCTTCTGGCAGATTCCTTAGGAGGAACGGTCAAGGGAGAAGACGGCTTTCACTGTGCCCGAGCGACCCTTGTATCACTTCGTCGTGATGCCGTTTGGTTTGTGCAATGCACCCCAAACGATGTCGCGACTCATGGACAAAGTGATACCTCCGCATCTAAAGCACCAAGTGTTCGTATACTTGGATGACTTGTTGGTGATAACCGAGGCCTTCGACGAACACCTGAAGGTACTGCACCAGGTCGCATTCCATCTGCGACAAGCTGGCCTTACCATCAATGTGGAGAAGAGCAAGTTCTTCTTGCGCCAGGTAAAATATCTTGGCCACATTGTTGGTAATGGGACGATCCGGACAGACCCCGACAAGGTGAGATCCATTATGGATTTCCCTCTTCCAACGACCACGAAGCAGCTGCGGAGATTTTTGGGAATCTGCGGCTGGTATCGACGCTTCGTCAGGGAATATGCGTCTTTGTCAACACCATTGACAGACATGCTTTCGAAGAGGACTCAATTTGTGTGGACCGACGAGAGGCTAAATGCTTTCAAGCAATTGAAAGTGAGCCTTGCTTCGGCTCCAGTGTTGCACAGCCCCGACTTCAACAAGCCCTTCTCCATCCAATGTGACGCGAGTCAACATGGAGTAGGTGCCGTGCTAGTGCAACGGACGGAAGAAGGAGACGAAGCCCCCGTCGCCTATATGTCCCACAAATTGAATCCCGCTCAGAGAAATTACACCGTCACTGAGCAAGAATGTCTGGCAGCGGTGTTGGCAATCAAAAAGTTCCGTGCCTACGTGGAAGGTCACGAATTTGAAATCGTGACCGACCATGCTTCCCTAAAATGGCTAATGCACCAACCGGATCTAAATGGTCGCTTAGCCCGGTGGGCCCTTAAACTTCAAGGGTTTAATTTCACCATCACCCACCGAAAGGGAAGCCAAAACGTAGTGCCGGACTCTTTGTCGCGCATGTTCTCTCCTGAGGCTTTAACGCCGGCAGAAGGCGAGGAGACTCCAATGGAGCTAGATTTGACTTCGCCGCATTTCAAAAGTGCTTCTTATTTGGAGCTAGCGGCGAAAGTCCAGGCACAACAACACCAACTGCCGGACCTAAAATAAGTAGACGGGTTCATATACAAGCGAACCGAATATGCGACCGGAAACGGACTACAAGACCAGTTGGCTTGGAAGTTGTGGGTGCCGTCAGAAATGACGGCAGAGTTAGTGAAGAGCCACCCTTGAGCGCGCATGGTGGCGTAGCCAAAACCCTCGGCCGACTACGGCAATGGTTTTATTGGCCACGAATGGCCGCTCAAGTCAGTGAATATGTGGGATCATGCCTCACATGCAAAACCACCAAAGCTCCTTCACACACCCTTTGACCACCAATGACGCTTCAGTCTGTCCCCGAGCGCATATTCCAGCGCTTGTATATAGACCTTATAGGCCCCTATCCTAGGTCCAAATCTGGCAACATAGGAGCCCTTGTCATCCTGGACCATCTCTCGCGGTTCCCATTTATTGAGCCGCTTCGAAAATGCACTGCGAAGGCAGTAGTAGACATCCTAAAGAAGAGGATCTTCCACCTTGTCGGAGTTCCAGAAACCATCGTGTCGGATAACGGCGTGCAGTTTCGGTCGAACATCTTTCAGGACGTAATGCAGGAATTCGGAATCGCTCACACGTTTGCAGCTGTGTATTCGCCACAGGCAAATGCTTCAGAGCGTCTAAACCGCTCGATCCTCGCTGCCATTAGAGCCTACATTGATCCCGCACATACCACCTGGGACGACAAACTATCGGATATTACTAGTGCCCTGCGTTTTTCACCTCACGCAACTATAGGGACTTCACCCTATCAGGCAGTCTTCGGGCAACCAATGGTCACCCATGGCCGAACCTATGACCTATTGCGGCGACTCCATCTGTTGGATGACCCCGAGACCACTTTGCCACCTCCTGACCACCTGGCGCTTCTACGCCAGAATATCCGCGACCTCACCACCAAGGCCCAGTCTCGCAATGCAAAGACCTATAATCTTCGTTCCAGGTTGGTTACATACCAGCCTGGCGAAGTGGTCTACAGGCGCAACTTCCGGCAAAGTGACGCAGCCGCACACTACAATGCAAAGCTGGACCAGAAGTTCTTACCTTGTAAGGTAATTAAGAAGATCGGCGGTGCTTATTACCAGCTGGCCGATCAAAATGGACGATCGGTGGGCGTCTTTCATGCGAAAGACATCACTAAGTGATATACCCACTGAGTTCACAAGTTCACGATCAGTTTCCAAATTTTATTTGGAGATGGTCCATTTGCGCCTATTTCAGGTGTCACTCTTGCCCCAATTAGAAAGTATGTAGGGATGTTCACCTGGTTCACCATTTCCTTTATCAAAGATACTTTCGTCATTAACTTAGCATACGTGTTCACGAAATTTCCTTCAATTAGATTTACCCCCTTTATTTGCTCACTAGTTCACGCAATACATATATAAAGGATTGGACAGTTAAAGACCTGATCACCTGTTCACGTCATTGTCTTTCACATCTTACATCCATCCTTCAGCTCTTTCCACGCACTTACCCTTGTGGAAAGACCTGTGTTGTAGCATCCAGTAATTTTTACTAATGTTCGAAGAACATTAGTATTAAAATCGATTCGGCCAAAAATTCATATTTCCATATATATATATATATATATATATATATATATATATATATATATATATATATATATATATATATATATATATAGATATATATATATATATATATATATATATATATATATATATATATATATATATATATATATATATATATATATATTATATATATATATATATATCATCAAAAAAATTCAGTGATATAATCTCAGGAACGCGAAAGCCGATTGAGCTGAAACTTCCAGGATACATTAATGTATATGCAGAATAGGTCCAGGTCTCACTAAATGTCAGTTATTGTTAACCTTTTGGCGCCGGCGGCCATTTAAGTGATATTTTTAATATACCTATTATTTCGTACACAAATAATTTTCGCAAAAATAAAGTGCACGAAATAAATTTCGAACGTGTTTTACATGTAAATCGGATAATGTTTTGGAATTTTTTAACCCCATGTGTGCGCTGAGTGCCTAAAAAGAGAACGGGAAAATTTGAAAATTTTTAAATTGCGATAACTTTTGACAAAGCTATTCAATCGTTATGAAATTTTCAGGACATATTGATATTATTTAGTTGTAGATTTGTGTAGCTTTTAATGGAGGTGCTGGCAACCCTGTAGCAAGAGCAGGAACTGAAAGTGAAAACCTCCAAATCATCGTTTCTCTTGAAAAAATACCGTTTCTTCAATAAGAAGCCACTCATATGTAAATCTTGTGCTTTTTTTACATAGACAAAAAATAAATTTGATATGGTATAACGCGCACGCCTGGTAACCCTTGCCCAATTAACCTATATTTTAAGCATCAAAAACTTCTATTCACGGAAACTCACGATCCGATGAGCAGAATGAATTGAAATTTGCAGAATGTAGAAATTTGCAAAATTGAAATTTGCAGTAAGTAGGACCAGGTCTGATAGAAGTGATTTTGAAACGCAGGCGATTCTGTGCCAGTGGTGCCATCTTGAATAATCACTAAAAAAGATAACTGCTTTTAGCCCTATAAATTCCGATTGAATCGTTCGATTTTGACGAAACTCACTCAGTAGCAGGACCCTACTTTAAACCAGGTTTGATAGAAATTTGGTTGAAAAATTCGGTTGGAGCTGCCAGCTATGATAATTTTAGTGTCTTAAATTTGAAATAAAAACAATTTGGAAGTGAAAACATTCAAACCATCGAATATTCAAAAAAATGTCCGTTTCTTACAAGAAAACCAATCTGTATACAAATTTGATGTTTTATCTACACGTTCAAAGTAAAAATTTGAAAATTTAATATCGGACAAGAAGGGTAACCCTCTCTCAGTTAACCTATATTTTTAGCATCAAAAACTTCTGTTCACGGGAACTCACGAACCAATAATCAGATACAGCTGAAATTTACAGAATGCATTGGACTTAAGTAGGACCAGATTTGACAGAAGCAATTTTGAATTGTGGGCAACTCTGTGCCAGTGGTGCCATCTTGAAAAATTACAAAGAAAATAAACTGTTTTTTGCCCTATGAAATGTGAATAAGTTACCAGATTTTCATGAAATTGACACAGTAGCTGAACCTTACTCTAAACTCTGTTTGATATAAATTTGGTTTAAAAATTCGATTGGTGCTGCCAGCTATGGTAATTTTTGTGTCTTTGGTTTTGAAAATTCGCTCAGGAAAATAAAACTTTTTGCCCTATAACTTCCAGTGCAATCATGAAATCAATACGAATTTCATACAAATAATGAAACCTGTCATAAGCATTATTCAGGCCAAATTTGGTTGAAAAGCCACCATAGGGTTGCCAGCTATTGTTGGTTTTGTGTTTGTTTGCAATATCTTTATTTAGCGGTTTTATCGTAGAATTTTCAAATGGTAATGATATTGTAGTGACAATAAACAGCGAATATTAAGTTTTCGATTATTTGAAAAAACTCGCTGCAGGTAACCCTAAATTTCTTTATACTCCTATAACTTCGAATGTAATATAACAACGTGAAGTAGATGTGATATATTATTGGCTTTGATACTGGCAAAAGGTTGCCAGCACGAGTCGGTTGTGCTACTTATGCATCAATAAATGCTTACAGTTAGTATTCATACCGGAAACATTTACAATGAAAATAAATAACCAATGTTTCAATTCCCAAAGTTCTGCAAATGTTTCGGATCGCAGCCCCAAACGCTAACTTCAGTTACTGTGCTGCAGGCACTGAGCATTTTCTTCATTGACGCTATATGAGATGCTGCTTTCAAAATTATGTGATATAAGCAACTGCTAACGAATATAATTAACCCGTGTTTTGCTCTCATAAACGTTGAAATTCATGCCAGTGGTAATATCTGAAACCTTCGAGCATATGAGTTACAATGCATTCTTGAGACCAAAGTAAAACGTGGCATTTGAAACAGTTTGGCCATAATAAGCAGCACATGTGGTGGAATATGCACTCAAAACCTGCACGTTTCTTCTACTGTTCTTCGAACATTAGTGTTTCTAGCGGTTCAGGTGCGCTAGAGTTTTTACTAATGTTCGAAGAACATTAGTATTAAAATCGATTCGGCCAAAAATTCATGTTTCCATATATATATATATATATATATATATATATATATATATATATATATATATATATATATATATATATATATATATATATATATATATATATATATATATATATATATATATATATATATATATATATATATATATATATATATATATATATCATCAAAAAATTTCAGTGAGATAATCTCGGGAACGCGCCATCCGATTGAGCTGAAACTTTCAGGATACATTGATGTATATACAGAATAGGTCTAGGGATTTTTTAATGTCAGTTTTTGTAAACCTTTTGGCACCGGCGGCCATTTAAGTGATATTTTTAATATACCTATTATTTCGTGCACAAATGATTTTCGCAAAAATAAAGTTAACGAAATTAATTTCTAACGTGTTTTACATATGAATCGGATAATGTTTTGGAATTTTTTAGCCCTATGTGTGCGCTGGGTGCCTAAAAAGAGAACGGGAAAATTTGAAAATTTTTAAATTTCGATAACTTTTGACAGAGCTATTCAATCATTACGAAATTTTCAGGACATATTGGTATTATTTAGTTGTAGATTTGTGTAGCTTTCAATGAGCGTGCTGGCAACCCTGTAGCCAGGGCAGGCACTGAAAGTGAAAACCTCCAAATCATCGTCTCTCTTGAAAAAATGCCCTTTCTTCAAAAAAAAGCAACTCATATGTAAATCTTGTGCTTTGTTTACATAACCAAAAAAAAAAAAAGGTATGGTATAACGGGCACGCCTGGTAACCCTTGCCCAATTTACCTATATTTTTAGCATCAAAAACTTCTGTTCACGGAAACTCACGATCCGATGAGCAGAATTATTTGAAATTCACAGAATGCATTGGCCTTAAATAGAACCAAGTCTGATAGAAGTGATTTTGAAATGCGGGCGATTCTGTGCCAGTGGTGCCATCTTGAAAAATCACTAAAAAAGATAACTGCTTTTAGCCCTATAAATTCTGATTGAATCGTTCGATTTTGACAAAATTCACACAGTAGCTGGACCTTACTTTAAGCCACGTTTGGTAGAAATTTGGTTGGAAAATCCGGTTGGAGCTGCCAGCTACGATGATTTTGGTTTCTTCATGTTGAAAAAAAAAATTTGGAAGTGAAAACATTCAAACCATCGAATATTCAAAAAAATGTCCGTTTCTTACAACGAAACCAATCTGTATATAAATCTTATGTTGTATCTACACGTTCAAAATAAAACTTTGGAAATTTCATGTCGGACAAGAACGGTAACTCTCTCCCAGTTAACCTATATTTTTAGCATAAAAAACTTCTGTTCACGGAAACTCACGAACCAATAATCAGATACAGCTAAAATTTACAGAATGCATTGGACTTAAGTAAGAGCAGATTTGATAGAAGCGATTTTGAATTGTGGGCAAGTCTGTGAAAGTGGTGCCATCTTGAAAAATTACAAAGAAAAAAAACTGCTTTTTGCCCTATGAAATGTGAATAAGTTACCAGATTTTCATAAAATTAACACAGTAGCTGAACCTTACTCTAAACTCTGTTTGATGAAAATTTGGTTGAAAAATTCGATTGGTGCTGCCAGCTATGGTAATTTTTGTGTCTTTGGTTTTGAAAATTTGCTCAGGAAAATAAAACTTTTTGCCCTATAACTTCCAGTGCAGTCATGAAATCAATACGAATTTCATACAATTAATGAAACCTGTCATAAACATTATTCAGGCCAAATTTGGTTGAAAAGCCACGATAGGATTGCCAGCTATTGTTGGTTTTGTGCTTAATTGCAATATCTTTATTAAGCGGTTTTATCGTAGAATTTTCAAATGGTAATGATATTGTAGTGACAATAAACAGCAAATATTAAGCTTTCAATCATTTGAAAAAACTCGCTGCAGGTAACCCTAAATTTCTTTATACTCCTATAACTTCGAATGTAATTAAACAACGTGAAGCAGATTTGATATATTCTTGGCTTTGATACTGGCGAAAGGTTGCCAGCACGAGTCGGTTCTGCTACTTTTGTATCAATAAATGCTTACAGTTAGTATTCATACCGGAAACATTTACAATGAAAATAAATAACCGATGTTACAATTCGCAAAGTTCTGCAAATTTTTCGGATCGCAGCCCCAAACACCAATTTCAGTTACAGTGCTGCAGGCACTGAGCATTTTCTTTATTGATGTTATATGAGATGCTGCTTTCAAAATTATGTGAAATAAGCAACTGATAACGAATATAATTAACCCGTGTTTTGCTCTTATAAACGTTGAAATTCATGCCAGTGGTAATATCTGAAACCTTCCACCATATGAGTTACAATGCATTCTTAAGACGAAAGTAAAACGTGGCATTTGAAACAGTTTGGCCGTAATAAGCAGCACATGTGGTGGAATATGCACTCAAAACCTGCACGATTCTTCTACTGTTCTTCGAATATTAGTGTTTCTAGCGGTTCAGGTGCGCTAGAGTTTTTTTTATTTCTTTTTATTCAAAAATTACTGGACACATACCTCCGACCTACACTGTATGTGATCGGAGACGCTACAACATTTTCCAATTGAAAACGCATTTCAATTTGCACAAAAATAAAGTCCCGCAAGTCCTCGGTGACCTTATTATTGTTTTCGCACAGCAACGAAATTCCTAACGGGATTTCTTTTGGCTGTGCAAGTGCGCATTGCGAGCTGCAGCGCTTAATATCGGGACAGTCGGATCAAACTCGTGGTGAGAAGCGGCCGCTTTTGGCGTGGCGGGAGGATTGAAACGTGAAGTCGGCGAGATCTGCACCTTACGGCAAGAAATTGTGAAATTCTTTCTGTTCGTCGAAGATTGATTGGATACCTGCTAATAATCCATTTCGGTATTACCTCGGTGTGGGAAAAGTTAGGTATTTAAAAGAATCTGGTGCTCCTCGTGAACGATGTCGATGAAACCAATCGTACTCACGCGGATTTCGCTGCAATACGAATCGAAACAGTGGTATGTGCGCTGTAAATATGTTAGTGTTAACTAGATTCGAAAATTTGAACGCATTATATGTCGAATGAATGTATCGTTCTTACAACGTAACGGATTCTATTCGTTTAGTGCCCATATCGAGATTCAGAGTTTTTCCCCGCGGTGTGAAAGTTACAGGATCGACACTGGAGAGTCGATTTTGGTCCGTCACGTTAACGGTACCCGTCCTGGTCAAAGTTCGATGTGGCGCTTTCCAATTTTGTCATGGTTTGCAATAGTGCGTGAATAAAGAAATCAAATCGTGCTATTACCTCATTCTGTTCTCGTTACCTCATTCTGTTTTGCCACCAATCGTTTTTCGTGATTGCTTGAAGAGACAAACGAGCAAGTGTTTCCAGGGTGTATGTCAGTGTATCCATACAATAAATACAGTGATTGCTAAGAAAGAGTACTTAACTAGGAATATTAGTGATGTAATTAGTTCCGGCATAAATGCAAATGATTCTCGAATGCCTATATTCAAAAATTTCGGTGAATGTGTGTGGCAATCATCGCTTAGTGTGTAACTTGTTGACTGTAAGTCCCACCAATCAGCCATACATTCTATCCAGTCACAAGATGGAAGACACTCAACTGCGAAGGCGCCCAGGAGCATAAATATATAGATTCTCATATTGAATCATTGCGCATGTGTTTGGTTGTTCGCACTGTGCAAACCGGTAAATATGGATCTCTAGTGATGAATTCGGAATAGTTGACCTGTTTCAATTTTGACTGAAATCAATTGACAAACTCTTTCAAAGTTTCCGAACTGCCGTGTGCCAAAATCTATCGGTTGCTGCACTTTTGAATCATATGTTTTTTGCCACTCTTTTTTTACCAGTGTGCCCTCCATGAATACGCAGCTTGCACATAGGTCATATACATATGTATGCATGTACAGTGGGTCACAGCTTATTTCGTGCAGTGCTGTTTTCAAAATTTAGAACACGTTATCTGAAAAACTAATAAGAAAATCATGTAATTTTTAACGTAGGTTTACAACAGCATGCTCATTGGTAACACTTGAGAAAAAAAAATTATGAAAATAACCTTCGACACCCTTAAAAGACAAAAAACCGATTGTGGAGCAGAAACGCGCGTCACAGCTTATTTCGTGCAGTTGCTTTGTCTTCACTGTGGTTAGAGTTTGCCGCGTTGAATAGCGGGACTTTTTTTCCTGCGTTTTGATTGTAGCTGTCATTACCAGCTGTGGTAAATATTTAGTCTGATATTGTATGTTTAAGCGTTAAGAAGTATTTTTTAGAAAAATGCGCCGACGCACAACAATCGATTAGCGAGAATTGGTGTTGAACCATTTCAAGGAAGGTCTTTCACAGCGGAAAATTGCCCAAAGTGTTAAGTTGAGTTCCAGCACAGTGCAATCCATCATTCAACGTTTCATTCACGAAAATCGGATTCGAGACAAGGGCAGAACCGCTCCAAATAAAATTTTCAACTCGTCCGATGAGAGGTTAATTGTGCGGAAAATCAAGGCGAACCCCAAGTTATCGGTTCCAAAACTTCTCACGGAGATACAGCAAGGACTGGGTAAATCATGCAGTGCGGAAACGGTTCGTCGCGTGCTCCGAGCCAACAATTTGAATGGTCGCGTAGCAAGAAAAAAGCCTTTCATAAGCAAGAAAAATCAGATGACTCGTCTTGCCTTTGCTAAGGAGCACGTAAACAAAAACTCGGACTTTTGGAACAGCGTCATATTCGCGGACGAGTCAAAATTCAACATCTTTGGCTCTGATGGTATGACATATGTGTGGCGGGAACCCAATACGGAGCTGCAGAAAGAAAATTTAAAACCTACAGTTAAGCATGGCGGTGGAAGCGTGATGGTTTGGGCCTGTATGTCAGCAGCCGGGGTTGGAAATTTAGAATTCATTGAAGGGAACATGAACAAAACCATGTATCTCAATATTCTGAAACAAAATTTGCTTCAGAGTGCTTCTAATCTTGAAATACAGAACACTTTTCGTTTCTATCAGGACAACGATCCCAAGCATAAGTCTGGGATTGTCCAATCTTGGCTGATTTGGAACTGCCCTCACGTTATGACACCGCCAGCACAAAGCCCAGACTTGAATGTGATTGAAAATTTATGGTCAATTTTAGACAATAACATTCGGAAACATACTATTTCCAACAAGGAACAACTGAAAAGGGTTATTTTGGAGGAGTGGATGAAAATAACACCAGCTTGCACCCAAAAACTTGTGGATTCTATACCAAGTAGACTTACTGACGTAATAAAAGCAAAGGGCTATCATACTAAATACTAAACTTTGTACATATACATTTTCTTTCCTGGAAATTAATATTTAAGTTTAACTGCACGAAATAAGCTGTGACTTTGAATTTAGCATTGTTTTCATAATTTTTGTTTTTTAACTATTATAATTTACAATTTCTCTAGTTTTTAAGTTTATAATCTAAAGAATACATATTTTTCTAAAATTTGACATTTCAATCTTATCAATATTTTATATAGTTTTCCAATAGAAGCATAACAAATTTTAAAATTGTTACTGCACGAAATAAGCTGTGAGCCACTGTAGGTAGCCTACAGACGTCAAATTTCTTATCTAGTTGTGGCCTGTCGAACGTGAAGTACTACAACCGACACGGATGCTATTCAGGTATCGTTGGATGCATATCAGAAATAATTCTTTCGGATGAAGTTCAATTAAAGCTGGATCCAGCAACGTAGGGATCACCACACAACGTAGAAGCTGGAACTCTCTGGAAATCAGTTATGACACATGACCCCTAACATTAGTACCATATAAATTCATTTTAGCTATTTTTGCGAAATAGGTATGCATAGTTTGTATTTCTTTACTAGCACCACATTTATATAATTTAATCGAATTTAACGGTTGTATTTTTTTTAAGTCACGCAACCATAAAATAAAACAGGTGCTAATTTTATATGTTCCGATCGTATTTATGAAACTATTTAGCAAAACGAACGAAGAACAAAATGATGAAAAAGAAATTATGACATAATCTTAGTTCTTCTCTGAATTCAAACAGTACTAGACGAAAGTGACTTTTGGTAGACAATCTCTTCGTAAGAAGCCAGTTCAACTACCAAAAACCAGTTTCAGTAAGTTTTAGCATGAAAGTGAGAAACATGGATGCAGTATGTTGATTCCAATTTTCGTTTGTGACGCTTAACGTCCCCATAGAGTGTGCGACAAATAGTGTACCATAAGAAGAATATATGAAACGAGTCTGTTACTTTTAACGACTGTAAATCGATCGCGAGACTCATGTCGATCGTAAACTTTATGCTAAACGAATTAAATTTCATCATTTTTATGTAGCCTAGGGCTGAATTCTTTATCGGCAGTAATTACAAATTCGCACCCTGACTCTCGCGATCAGTCTACTATTTATTGGAATGTGAAAAAAAAAAAAAAAATAAAGCGTTTCAAAGCAACTAAAATTTTAAAAGGTGGTGGACTAGCTAACAAAATATTTAATACTTCGAAAGAAACTCGAAAGAAAATGAAGAGAAGAATTTCGGTACCTGAGGTCGTACAATTCCACAAAAAAAAAAAAAAGAACCCTGACTTAGTAACAGAACCTGCATGACTGCTTGTAGCACATACTACCAACTACGAATAATACTTTCATACTAATATTTAAGCTTTGAATCATGAACCTGGTTTAAACCACCGGTTCGCTTCTGTAAATCGTTTAAGTGCCTGACTACTATTGCTACTTAAACTTACATTCCTCGAAATTCAACTATACAACTACATCCAAGTTACGCACTATTTTCTTTGCCCGTTATTAGTTAAATATCGTGCAGAACAAAGAAAAATTTTATTTGTAGTGAGTTAGGTCTGTATACATTCAAACTAAAAACAAAAAAAAAAAAAAATTTAAATGCGAGGAAATGATAATTATAGTATAATAATATGAAATGGATTGCAAATTTTGTTGAAGAAAAGAAAGTAACAATAGTCACTACCAGTTGAGCTAATGTAAGCAAGTTTAATACTTATTGCATATAATGAAAACAAGAATATGAGAAGGAAAGATGTTGACAGAAGTTTATTCCCGAGGACGGAATGTTTTGAATTTGATGATTTAATTTCTTTTGTTTGAAAGAAGAGAGAAAAAAAAAATAAAACACTATATTCGATTAAGATACCTGCATAGTTCCTAGGATAGTTACAGCTTAACATTAAAGTCAGTGATTGGTCTTAGGTTCTTTAAAGATTAAAGTCGAAAAAAAATATTCTTTTGAGAAAGAGCGAACTATACAAGAAAAAATGTATCTGTATGTAAGCTAAGATTACTATTAGAAATACAGAGATGATGTTGTATTAAACTTAACCGCTGGCCTTCTTATTGGGCGAAAGCCCGGGAAGTTCATTCCTCTTTTCAGGGTTTGCGCGTGGCCTGGCTGGCCGATAATGTAGTGTTTGTGCATTTTGCGGCATTTTCTTTCCTTTGAAGGGAAGGATACTGGCCATTCATACAAGTAGTTTCAGTATTTTTGTTAGATTTTTGAATTGTTTGAATATGAAGGCCAGTTTCAGTGGGTGGAGGACCCCAGACCATCGGGGTCAAGGCTCCACTACCATCGGGGGCCCCCGATGGGCAGGGGGTAGTGGGCATTTCCACTACCATCGGGGGCCCGGGGGCCCGGGTTCCTCTGAAAAGAGAAGTAGCGCGTTTTCCCTTTCCGTTTTTAGAATTTTCAAGTTTTGGCTCCGTGTTTTGTCACAAGCACTGGGTCTGCTTAGTCAGCCCATGTTGCAGAGCCTGGGTGGTTTCCTTTACGGAACTATGCCCCCTTTTGTCCTTGGGTATTTTTATATACCAGTTTGCGGCTACGAATTCATGACGGATGAATATTACGTAGCATCCCGTTTTCTTTGAGAGCAAACCATCCCCATTTTTCATGAACCCACCCCAGCCGCAGCGAGCTAGCAAATCCAATCCTTTTAAAATCATTCCTTTTAGATTACCTCTTGGGCAGCTTCTCTTTGTGTTGTCTTTTTGAGTTTTTTGACTCTGGGTGCAACCTGGAGGATGGCCGCGGATAACAGGTTTTGGTGGTTTACCGCCATTCCTGTCCCGGTCATCCGAAGGGCCCCTGCCCCACTTTATGTTGGGAAGCTGACCCAAACTTTGTATCCTTGTTGTCTTGACCCAGCTTCGGCTTTTGGCTTGGGTTTAGTTCAAGCTGTGGTGGATTACGTGGGGTTGGCGTGGTGCCACCTACACGTCCCTGCAGCTTGGCCAGACTTGAACCATTTGCTGAGGTTGAGTCAAGCAACAACATAGTTATTTTTGGTCCTTTGCTCCTCTCTTCCCGAGGAATTTCGGGTGGGTGTACAGTCTCCATACAGGGCGATTCTCTTCAGGAATCGACCCAGTTCATTTTTCATATGTAATTGAATTTGTAATACTCGTACAATTTTCTAACGTAAACAATTTTCTTTAAACTACCACATTTATTTCAATCAAACATTTTGCATACTTAAAAAAAAAAAAATTTCAACTCTCTTGCAATTATTATAAAAGCCAGCCAGCCAGCGGACCTGAAATGGAGAAGAGTGGATCGGGTTTCGTCTAATAAGAAGGCCGATCTTTGAAAAGTAAATTTTGATTCTAAGTTTGAAAAATCAAAACTTTTGAAAAATTTAAAACTTTTGAATTTATATTTTTCAATTCTAACTCTAGCCATCCGGCTTTGATATCTTAATATCATTTAATTAGTTAGTCACACCACAGGTGTGCACACACTTATACATTTCGAATTTGGCACTTTGGCCTATTAGCTTGTGGATACACAAACACCTACACGTATCTCACTTACATTCCACAACTCACCACACTACTTGACATGAAACACAACACATTTTAATTTAGAAACAAAGTAGGTTAAGAAAAAATGTTTTATGAAAAATATTGTGGAGTTGTCAATTGTTATTTTTGATATGAGTTGTCACGTTGTTTCGATAGAGAATTGAATATAGAATTTGAAACTACATGTTGTTTTGTTATAGTCCTGAATTTAGAATAGGAAATTAAAATTGGTAACCCCGACAGGAGCAGCTCTGTGGAGTTTACTTGGCGAAGCCAGCAAAATTCACCAACCGGCTGAAAGAGCAACATCTGGATTACGTATCGCTGCCGCTGCAGCCATATCAACAGTGGTAGTAGACTCGACGAACTCCTGTAACCTGCGAAAGTACCCAAGGGTGTTTAACAAAAGGCAGACACTACAACGCCAACAACTAATTCCCTCGAATTTTCTTATTTTGTCGAAACCAGGCCGAAACTGAACAAATCTGAAAAGAGGAAGAAAAATGAATCGAGAGTACTAACACCATCATCAAGAACTACTATAACTTGTGAAGGTACGCAAAAATAAATTCGAACGGAAGTGACAACATTCCAAAGAAATCTATCAACTAAGAACTTGGAATCCAAAACTGGAACAATCAGTAAGTAAAATTTAGTATTAAAACTAAAAAAAGAGTATCGAAATCGTGCAAATGTATTTGGTCCTGCGGTACGGTGATAGTAATTTCACTGTGGCGATTTTTTATGAAACTGTTGTCTTATGGCTTTCACGATAGCCGAGTTCATATCGTTTATGATCTCTCATCAAGACAATTATCTAAGGGTACCGTTTATTTATATGACCTTGCCTTGGAGAGTTTACACCAACCTCAGGTTCGATAAGAGAAATGTCACTCTTGTACGCCGGTTTTTTAAATAAACTTCAAGCAGCTAAGCTCACGGCTAGCTTATTACGCCCATCAACCATTCAACTGGCAAAATACCTGAAAAATATTATCTGAACAATCCCCGGTCCCAGAAGAACTATGGTATCCGCAGTAAAAATTAATATTGAAGTTTGAAGCTCACAGGAACATAACTAAAAAGTAAATAAAACAAAATTGAGTTTTTCATGCGCCAAGCCTGTTTAGTGATTCGCAGAAGTATTTCGAAACACTTCAAGTAATTTAAAGCGTGCCAGTTTAAACATTTCATGAAGATCTTAGGGTTTTAATACGATTGAATGAATTTGCGAACAATCTAAAAGTTCGATACTAATTTATGAGAAACGAGTGTCGTTGACATTGAGAATTGTAAAAAGGAAAAAAAAAACAACAAATATTGAAGTTCAAGAAAAAGTTTCTGCAAATCTAGCTAATTTTGCATACGATCCAATCAACTACTCGTGCTTCAGAAAGAGTTCTTATCTAGAACTTTTCATACAAAATTCGTCTGTGACAAAGGATAAGCTAGTCTCGCATGGAATAACTGAAATTTGCAATTTGTGTTTAAATAATTATTACTATTACTATAATTACACATAATATATTATTATAATTACACCTATATATATTCAAACACTAATTTCAGCAACCCTATTTCCTTGCCGCGTTCCGTTTCTATTCGTCCCGTCGCGTAACTCCGTTAGAATGTCGTTGGACAATGAGGATGCGGTTCCCTCAGGCGCGTCCGCGGTACCGCAAATTAGTGCGACCTCCATAAAACCGCCCGTGTTTTGGCAAGCAGAGCCAACTTTGTGGTTCTCTCAATTAGAGAGCCAGTTTGCGAACGCACACATTAAGTGTTCGCAAACAAAATATCACTATGTGATTTCCTCGCTGGGTCCTGAGCAGCTGAAGGTGGTCAGGGACGTGGTCGCGAGCCCGGACCCTGACACGCCTTACAAAATCCTCAAGAGGGCGCTTATATCGCGGCTTTCAGCCAGCGATTCGGCAAAACTTAAGCACCTCTTGGGGAACCTCTCACTAGGCGATAGACAACCTTCCCAGCTGCTTCGTGATATGAAGCAGTTGGGAGGTTCCGCGGTTGGGGACGACCTTTTGAGGACCCTCTGGCTGCAGCGGTTTCCGGAGCAGACTCAGGCTATTTTAGCCTGCTCTCCGGACGCCAGTATGAACAAGTTGGCGGAAACGGCAGACAAAATTGCTGAAGTTTTTGTCCAGCCACAAGTTCATTCTGTCGCCGTTTCCCACCAGCAGTCAGAGGTGGCCGCTTTGTCAGAGCAAGTTGCTGCCCTCACAAGGCTCGTCCACCAGCAATTGCGATCGAGGTCCCAAGGGAGATCTCGCTCGCAGCCACGTCGCCGAAGCCAGTCACGAGGGACTGGTATTTGTTGGTATCATTTCAAATTCGGCTCCAAGGCTTTAAAATGCATCTCTCCATGCGCCTTCAAAGCTGGTTCATCTGAACCAAAAAACTAAGTTGCTGTTCTCTTCAGACGGTAAGAAAACGCGACTTGTCACCTAGCCGTCGTCTAATAATTCATGACAACTTGTCTAAACGACACTACTTGATTGACACAGGCGCAGATATTTCGGTGCTTCCAGCACCTACTACCGGAAAACTTCCACCTTCTGGTATGCGACTTGCCGCGGCAAACCAGTCGACCATCAACACCTATGGACGAAAGGTGATCAAACTAGACCTGGGACTCCGTCGTGAGTTTTCATGGGATTTTATCATTGCCGATGTCTCTAGACCCATTTTAGGCGCAGACTTCCTCTGCCACTATGGGCTAGTCGTCGACTTGGCAAATGCTATCCTTGCGGATCCTCTTACTTCTCTTTCATCGAAAGGCACGTACACTTCGTACAAAGGTCCAAAACTTAGTGTTTTGTTTGAGCAAACCTCAGATCCACGGATACATGCCCTTCTCAACAAATACCATGCCATCACGGTCAACACAGGGTTCTCACAACCCTGTAAACATAAGGTGACACACCACATTTTGACCACAGGCCCTCCAATAGTATCGAGACCACGTCGACTTGCACCAGATAAGCTCGCGGCGGCTAAGAAAGAATTCGATTTCCTGCCACAGCAGGGAATTTGCCGCCCCTCAAACAGCAGCTGGTCTTCTCCGCTTCACATGGTACGTAAGAGTAATGGGGAATGGCGTACTTGCGGCGATTACAGACGCCTTAACGCCATAACCGTCCCGGATAGATATCCGATCCCCATTATTCAAGACTTCTGTCATGAATTACATGGCAAAAATATATTTTCCACCATAGACCTGACTAAGGCCTACCATCAAATTCCAGTCGAGCCGAACGATATTCCAAAGACCGCCATCTGCACACCTTTCGGACTCTTTGAGTTCAACCGAATGACTTTCGGACTTAGCAATGCGGCACAATCGTTCCAACGCTTCATACATGAAGTCCTACACGGATTAAAATTCTGCTTTATTTACCTCGACGACATTTTGGTAGCTTCGACTTCCGAAGAAGAGCATCTTGTTCACTTAGAACAAATTTTCAAAAGATTAGCGGACCATGGTCTTATAATCAATATGGAGAAATGCCATTTCCTTCGACCTTCAATCAAATTCTTAGGTCATGAGGTTTCGCCGAAAGGCATTAAGCCCTCCTCAGATCGGGTTGAGGCAATTTAAACAGCTAAACTCCCCAAGACCGTTAAAGACCTAAGAAGATTTTTGGGGATGGTCAACTTTTATCGTCGCTTTCTTCCTCACACAGCTGAGATGCAGCAACCACTCAACGCCTATCTTTGTGGCTCTAAGAAAGATGGTGCTAAGACTATCGACTGGTCAATAGAATCTAGCAATGCTTTCGACCAAGTCAAGACTGGTTTAACAGAAGCCACTCTATTGTCCTTTCCGGACTCAAACGCCGAGCTTGGTCTATTCGTAGACGCTTCCGATGCCGCCATCGGGGCTGCTCTGCAGCAAAAATGTCAAGGCTCTTGGCAACCCCTTGGTTTTTACTCGGCCAAATTAAGCGACGCACAAAGAAAGTATAGTGCATACGACCGCGAACACTTAGCGGCTTATCAGGGCATTCGTTATTTCCGATACTTTTTGGAAGCCCAAAGGTTCCCTCTATACACGGACCACAAACCACTGACTTTTGCTTTTAAACAAGAGCCAGAAAAGACCACACCTCGTCAACTTAGACATCTAAGTTATATAAGTGAGTTCACTTCTGACATTCGGCATATCTCTGGTTGCAACAACGTTGTTGCTGACGCACTCTCTCGTCTAGAAGAAATCATTCTTCCCAGTACTCTCGACTTTGCCGCAATTGCCTCGTCCCAAGCATCGGATGCAGAGTTTCAGAAGATTCTAAAGGACTCTAAATTTCTTTTAAAAAAACAACCAATATTTGGCACCAACGTCGACATTTTTTGTGAAGTGTCTGGCCCAACCATACGACCTTATATTCCTCACACGTTCAGGAAACAGATGTTCAACTCAGAACATAATATCGCTCACCCTGGTATTCGTGCTACAAGAAAGCACATTGCAACTAAATTCTTCTGGCCTTCGATGAACAAGGACATTGCCACTTGGGCCCGAGAATGTCTATCTTGTCAAAAATGCAAGATAACCAGACATGTGAGCAAACCTGTATCGACCTTTCCTACTGTCTCCGAACGTTTTAAGGTCATTCACATCGACATAGTTGGTCCCCTAACACACTCGCAGGGATACACTTACTGACTCACCATAATCGACCGTTTCACATGTTGGCCTGAAGCAATTCCTTTAGCCAGCATTACTGCCAATGACTGTGCTACTGCTTTATTAAGCACCTGCATTGCTAGATTTGGAGTTCCCCAATACATTGTCACCGACCAGGGCAGACAATTCGAGTCAGCGCTCCATGCTGAGCTTGGTCGACTCTTGGGCTTCGAACGCAATCGTACCACAGCGTACCACCCTCAGGCCAACGGTTTCTTAGAAAGATGGCATCGTACTCTTAAATCGGCTATCATGGCTCACAACGATGATTCTTGGACTAGAACACTACCTATAATTCTTCTTGGATTACGATCTCTAATCCGAGAAGAATTCACAGCATCACCGGCACAACTCCTGTACGGAGAAAACCTGCGTCTTCCTAGTGATTTTCTTCAAGAAAATCCTAGGAAGATTAGCCAAACAGACTTTGCCTCCGAACTAACGGCTACAATGGCGAAACTTCGACCGGTTGATGCTCAACACCACACAACACCGAAGATATTCATCTTCAAGCAACACGACTCTTGCTCACACGTCTTCGTTAGAGTCGATTCTGTTCGTCCACCACTCATTCCACCGTACGACGGTCCTTTCAAAGTCCTAGCCAGACATATTAACTATTACACTCTGGAAATCAGAAACAAATCCGTCAATGTTTCCATTAACAGGCTTAAGCCTTGTTACACGTCATCCTCTACGGAACCTATCGACAATTCTTCCAGAAACCAACAAGCATCGGCAACCTCGACTGCTCCATTACTGCCTTCAGCTCCCGAAAAGAGACCAGCGAGGAAAGTTACATTCGCTCCGTACGTCTCTCTAGCTGGGCGAACCACAAAGGTGCCACTCTCCTACGCCTTGCGATAACACGTAAAACGCTGGCAGGGGAGTATTGTGGATACACAAATACCTACACGTATCTAACTTACATTCCACAACTCACCACACTACTTGACATGAAACACAACACATTTTAATTTAGAAACAAAGTAGGTTAAGAAAAAATGTTTTCTGAAAAATATTGTGGAGTTGTCAATTGTTATTTTTGATATGAGTTGTCACGTTGTTTCGATAGAGAATTGAATATAGAATTTGAAACTACATGTTGTTTTGTTATAGTCCTGAATTTAGAATAGGAAACTAAAAGCTGTTAAGTACTACTTTAGCCACTTTGGCTTAGATTAAGCTATTGAAAAGAGTTAGACACACAGTGTTGTGCACTTGGTTGCGGCCTGAATTCTCCGCAAACCAACTTAGGTTAAGCGTATTAACTCGTCAGTCACGTTAACGTGCAAAACCCAAATTTGAATTTTTATTCTTCATTAACTCTTCACAGACTGAACAATGCCACTGCGTCACAGTAGTGAGGATCTATCTGGCACCACAGTGGAGGCTCAGTGCTCCATATGCCAGCAGTCATTCGCTACTGCCCAGGTCACGTATACCACAAAATGTGGACATACATTTCACAAAACGTGCCTGGAGCAATGGCATAGAAATCATACGGATTGCCCGCTGTGCCGTGGACCACTGAGTCTCCCCTTAGGAGTCAGGCAGACCCCCATTGCTGCAGCATCTATGCCACGAGGGGCTCGGCCTAAATCGCAACGGCCGGGAGTAAAAACCCGAGGCATGCGATCCGATGAAGTAGACACCCGGGCCTTCGATCTGCAAGCCGAGTCGGGGGCGGAAGGTTTAATTCAGTCACCTGGCCCGTCATCAAAAGCGTCCCCAATATCTGACGTACAATCCGAAGCCGCCGGAGTGCGCTCTATAGTGCACCAAGAATTAGGCGGACTTCAACAACAAATTTCTGATTTACAGAGCGGCATGCGTGCGATGCTGGAGCGCATGGCTCAGTTAAACCTTCCGTCCCGGACTGGGAATGTAGAGTCGCCGAGACTCAACCCTCGCGCGCAATCGTTCGTACCCGTGCAGCGTTCATACTCACCGCGCACCCCTCGTGGCAACAATGTCCAGTTTCACCACGATAAGGTGGCTAGCATCATTGGTGGGTGGGGCCTCAAGTTCTCGGGTCGCGAATCTACTGTGCCAGTTGAAGTTTTTATTTACAGGGTAGCGGCTCTCACAAGAAATACACTGGGCGGAAATTTCAACATTCTATGCCAGCACATTCACCTGCTTTTGACTGGACCTGCAGCTGATTGGTTCTGGAGGTTCCATAGTATAAGACGAGAGTTCAGTTGGAGAGAACTGGAGTCGGCCCTGAGCGATCATTTCGCTGATCGCTTCACGGATGCCGACCTGATGGAGCAAATTCGGAGTAGAAAGCAGCGTCCGAATGAAAGTTTCGACGATTTCAGTGCGGCAATTTATAAATTAGTTGACCGCCTACAGCGCCCTGTTGCTGACGCTGACTTAGCAGATATGCTTAGGCGCAATTAACTGCCAGAAATTCGTCGTGAACTGCTTCAAATCCATCTTCCTTCTGTCCGTCAGGCCGTCATCTGTGCGGAAAATTGAAATGGAGCTCGGAGGTCGACGCCGTCCTACTCAATGGAGAAATGCCGTGGAAGAATTACATGAAGAAGACTCGCTGGACCAGTTTGAAAATTCACCTGAAGAGCATGGAGTGGAAGCAGTCGCGGTCCTGCCTACATGCTGGAATTGTAGGAAGGTGGGACACCGTTTTGATGACTGCTTGGAGGCCAGAACTATTTTCTGTTATGGCTGCGGCAAGGCAGACACCTACAAGCCAAATTGTGCCAACTGCCAAACAAATACCTTACCACAGGGAGCGCGGAACAAGATCTCACGCCTCCCCCAGAGCAAACAGTCTCCCCCACGCTCCAGCAAGTAGACAGGACCGGCGATTTGTCCCCACATTCCTCTGGCCTAACCACCAATGATACTAGTATTCAGCCGTGTGGGGAATCCACCACCTTATCTATACCACACTTACAGGCTGAGCCTCCTACACCTTTGGCTTTTCTGCCATACCACCTAAGATGGCGGAAATATACGGCGGTCCTAGACCGAATATTTTATTCCGAAATTTCACGACCGAAACAAGATCGTTCCAAACCCAAGTGCTCAACGCTGAGGATGAGAGCATTCTATTCTCGGTTTCGGCATTGGCGCTACCAGCTCAACTGTGCTACTCTGATGGACGTGCCTTCAGGTGACGTCCGTCCATACGCGCAGGTTCTGCTGTTTGACCAACCAATTGCAGGCTTGATCGACACGGGAGCTTCCGTGAGCGTGATGGCGGCTGACTTGGCAAAGTCATTCCTCGAGAGGAACGCTTATCATTGGAAAAGAGCTTCTCTCGGGTTGAAGACTGCAGATGGCACACAACATCAAGCCGTAGGCCGAGTGTCAGCTGACATCACGTTCAGGGGAGTTACCAAGTCCTTGACGCTCTGGATAATTCCCACTCTCAGCCAAAATGTATATCTGGGAGTGGATTTCGTGCGTCAATTCGCCTTAGCAGCAGACCTGTTCGCGCCATCCCAACAAGTCAACACCACTAGTAGCCTCGAACAACTCGACGATCACGCCCACCCTTTCACACCGGAGCAGCGTCGCAGACCTACGTCTGTGATTGCTAGCTTTCCGTCGTTCGCCGTAGAGGGTTTAGGAAAAACAGCGCAGATCGAGCAGGAAATCGACACTGGCGATCAAAAACCTATAAAACAGAGACACTTCTCTGTTTCGCCAGCTGTCGAAAAACTCTTATATAAAGAGATAGATCGTATGCTCGCGCTGGGCGTGATCGAAAAGTCCAAGAGTGCGTGGTCCTCGCCAGTGACCCTAGTGGTCAAGCCCTCCAAGGTACGCCTGTGCTTTGATGCGAGAAAGGTTAACTCGGTCACAGTGAAAGATGCCTATCGCTTACCACTGATAGACGGCATCTTAAGCAGACTCCCTAAGGCAACTTTTATTACGAGCCTGGATCTAAAAGATGCCTTCTGGCAGATTCCTTAGGAGGAACGGTCAAGGGAGAAGACGGCTTTCACTGTGCCCGAGCGACCCTTGTATCACTTCGTCGTGATGCCGTTTGGTTTGTGCAATGCACCCCAAACGATGTCGCGACTCATGGACAAAGTGATACCTCCGCATCTAAAGCACCAAGTGTTCGTATACTTGGATGACTTGTTGGTGATAACCGAGGCCTTCGACGAACACCTGAAGGTACTGCACCAGGTCGCATTCCATCTGCGACAAGCTGGCCTTACCATCAATGTGGAGAAGAGCAAGTTCTTCTTGCGCCAGGTAAAATATCTTGGCCACATTGTTGGTAATGGGACGATCCGGACAGACCCCGACAAGGTGAGATCCATTATGGATTTCCCTCTTCCAACGACCACGAAGCAGCTGCGGAGATTTTTGGGAATCTGCGGCTGGTATCGACGCTTCGTCAGGGAATATGCGTCTTTGTCAACACCATTGACAGACATGCTTTCGAAGAGGACTCAATTTGTGTGGACCGACGAGAGGCTAAATGCTTTCAAGCAATTGAAAGTGAGCCTTGCTTCGGCTCCAGTGTTGCACAGCCCCGACTTCAACAAGCCCTTCTCCATCCAATGTGACGCGAGTCAACATGGAGTAGGTGCCGTGCTAGTGCAACGGACGGAAGAAGGAGACGAAGCCCCCGTCGCCTATATGTCCCACAAATTGAATCCCGCTCAGAGAAATTACACCGTCACTGAGCAAGAATGTCTGGCAGCGGTGTTGGCAATCAAAAAGTTCCGTGCCTACGTGGAAGGTCACGAATTTGAAATCGTGACCGACCATGCTTCCCTAAAATGGCTAATGCACCAACCGGATCTAAATGGTCGCTTAGCCCGGTGGGCCCTTAAACTTCAAGGGTTTAATTTCACCATCACCCACCGAAAGGGAAGCCAAAACGTAGTGCCGGACTCTTTGTCGCGCATGTTCTCTCCTGAGGCTTTAACGCCGGCAGAAGGCGAGGAGACTCCAATGGAGCTAGATTTGACTTCGCCGCATTTCAAAAGTGCTTCTTATTTGGAGCTAGCGGCGAAAGTCCAGGCACAACAACACCAACTGCCGGACCTAAAATAAGTAGACGGGTTCATATACAAGCGAACCGAATATGCGACCGGAAACGGACTACAAGACCAGTTGGCTTGGAAGTTGTGGGTGCCGTCAGAAATGACGGCAGAGTTAGTGAAGAGCCACCCTTGAGCGCGCATGGTGGCGTAGCCAAAACCCTCGGCCGACTACGGCAATGGTTTTATTGGCCACGAATGGCCGCTCAAGTCAGTGAATATGTGGGATCATGCCTCACATGCAAAACCACCAAAGCTCCTTCACACACCCTTTGACCACCAATGACGCTTCAGTCTGTCCCCGAGCGCATATTCCAGCGCTTGTATATAGACCTTATAGGCCCCTATCCTAGGTCCAAATCTGGCAACATAGGAGCCCTTGTCATCCTGGACCATCTCTCGCGGTTCCCATTTATTGAGCCGCTTCGAAAATGCACTGCGAAGGCAGTAGTAGACATCCTAAAGAAGAGGATCTTCCACCTTGTCGGAGTTCCAGAAACCATCGTGTCGGATAACGGCGTGCAGTTTCGGTCGAACATCTTTCAGGACGTAATGCAGGAATTCGGAATCGCTCACACGTTTGCAGCTGTGTATTCGCCACAGGCAAATGCTTCAGAGCGTCTAAACCGCTCGATCCTCGCTGCCATTAGAGCCTACATTGATCCCGCACATACCACCTGGGACGACAAACTATCGGATATTACTAGTGCCCTGCGTTTTTCACCTCACGCAACTATTGGGACTTCACCCTATCAGGCAGTCTTCGGGCAACCAATGGTCACCCATGGCCGAACCTATGACCTATTGCGGCGACTCCATCTGTTGGATGACCCCGAGACCACTTTGCCACCTCCTGACCACCTGGCGCTTCTACGCCAGAATATCCGCGACCTCACCACCAAGGCCCAGTCTCGCAATGCAAAGACCTATAATCTTCGTTCCAGGTTGGTTACATACCAGCCTGGCGAAGTGGTCTACAGGCGCAACTTCCGGCAAAGTGACGCAGCCGCACACTACAATGCAAAGCTGGACCAGAAGTTCTTACCTAGTAAGGTAATTAAGAAGATCGGCGGTGCTTATTACCAGCTGGCCGATCAAAATGGACGATCGGTGGGCGTCTTTCATGCGAAAGACATCACTAAGTGATATACCCACTGAGTTCACAAGTTCACGATCAGTTTCCAAATTTTATTTGGAGATGGTCCATTTGCGCCTATTTCAGGTGTCACTCTTGCCCCAATTAGAAAGTATCTAGGGATGTTTACCTGGTTCACCATTTCCTTTATCAAAGATACTTTCGTCATTAACTTAGCATACGTGTTCACGAAATTTCCTTCAATTAGATTTACCCCCTTTATTTGCTCACTAGTTCACGCAATACATATATAAAGGATTG
>OX376372.1:118781449-118801449 GCA_947369275.1 Nemotelus nigrinus | reverse complement strand
AGCAACTGATAACGAATATAATTAACCCGTGTTTTGCTCTTATAAACGTTGAAATTCATGCCAGTGGTAATATCTGAAACCTTCGAGCATATGAGTTACAATGCATTCTTAAGACGAAAGTAAAACGTGGCATTTGAAACAGTTTGGCCGTAATAAGCAGCACATGTGGTGGAATATGCACTCAAAACCTGCACGATTCTTCTACTGTTCTTCGAATATTAGTGTTTCTAGCGGTTCAGGTGCGCTAGAGTTTTTTTTATTTCTTTTTATTCAAAAATTACTGGACACATACCTCCGACCTACACTGTATGTGATCGGAGACGCTACAACATTTTCCAATTGAAAACGCATTTCAATTTGCACAAAAATAAAGTCCCGCAAGTCCTCGGTGACCTTATTATTGTTTTCGCACAGCAACGAAATTCCTAACGGGATTTCTTTTGGCTGTGCAAGTGCGCATTGCGAGCTGCAGCGCTTAATATCGGGACAGTCGGATCAAACTCGTGGTGAGAAGCGGCCGCTTTTGGCGTGGCGGGAGGATTGAAACGTGAAGTCGGCGAGATCTGCACCTTACGGCAAGAAATTGTGAAATTCTTTCTGTTCGTCGAAGATTGATTGGATACCTGCTAATAATCCATTTCGGTATTACCTCGGTGTGGGAAAAGTTAGGTATTTAAAAGAATCTGGTGCTCCTCGTGAACGATGTCGATGAAACCAATCGTACTCACCCGGATTTCGCTGCAATACGAATCGAAACAGTGGTATGTGCGCTGTAAATATGTTAGTGTTAACTAGATTCGAAAATTTGAACGCATTATATGTCGAATGAATGTATCGTTCTTACAACGTAACGGATTCTATTCGTTTAGTGCCCATATCGAGATTCAGAGTTTTTCCCCGCGGTGTGAAAGTTACAGGATCGACACTGGAGAGTCGATTTTGGTCCGTCACGTTAACGGTACCCGTCCTGGTCAAAGTTCGATGTGGCGCTTTCCAATTTTGTCATGGTTTGCAATAGTGCGTGAATAAAGAAATCAAATCGTGCTATTACCTCATTCTGTTCTCGTTACCTCATTCTGTTTTGCCACCAATCGTTTTTCGTGATTGCTTGAAGAGACAAACGAGCAAGTGTTTCCAGGGTGTATGTCAGTGTATCCATACAATAAATACAGTGATTGCTAAGAAAGAGTACTTAACTAGGAATATTAGTGATGTAATTAGTTCCGGCATAAATGCAAATGATTCTCGAATGCCTATATTCAAAAATTTCGGTGAATGTGTGTGGCAATCATCGCTTAGTGTGTAACTTGTTGACTGTAAGTCCCACCAATCAGCCATACATTCTATCCAGTCACAAGATGGAAGACACTCAACTGCGAAGGCGCCCAGGAGCATAAATATATAGATTCTCATATTGAATCATTGTGCATGTGTTTGGTTGTTCGCACTGTGCAAACCGGTAAATATGGATCTCTAGTGATGAATTCGGAATAGTTGACCTGTTTCAATTTTGACTGAAATCAATTGACAAACTCTTTCAAAGTTTCCGAACTGCCGTGTGCCAAAATCTATCGGTTGCTGCACTTTTGAATCATATGCTTTTTGCCACTCTTTTTTTACCAGTGTGCCCTCCATGAATACGCAGCTTGCACATAGGTCATATACATATGTATGCATGTACAGTGGGTCACAGCTTATTTCGTGCAGTGCTGTTTTCAAAATTTAGAACACGTTATCTGAAAAACTAATAAGAAAATCATGTAATTTTTAACGTAGGTTTACAACAGCATGCTCATTGGTAACACTTGAGAAAAAAAAATTATGAAAATAACCTTCGACACCCTTAAAAGACAAAAAACCGATTGTGGAGCAGAAACGCGCGTCACAGCTTATTTCGTGCAGTTGCTTTGTCTTCACTGTGGTTAGAGTTTGCCGCGTTGAATAGCGGGACTTTTTTTCCTGCGTTTTGATTGTAGCTGTCATTACCAGCTGTGGTAAATATTTAGTCTGATATTGTATGTTTAAGCGTTAAGAAGTATTTTTTAGAAAAATGCGCCGACGCACAACAATCGATTAGCGAGAATTGGTGTTGAACCATTTCAAGGAAGGTCTTTCACAGCGGAAAATTGCCCAAAGTGTTAAGTTGAGTTCCAGCACAGTGCAATCCATCATTCAACGTTTCATTCACGAAAATCGGATTCGAGACAAGGGCAGAACCGCTCCAAATAAAATTTTCAACTCGTCCGATGAGAGGTTAATTGTGCGGAAAATCAAGGCGAACCCCAAGTTATCGGTTCCAAAACTTCTCACGGAGATACAGCAAGGACTGGGTAAATCATGCAGTGCGGAAACGGTTCGTCGCGTGCTCCGAGCCAACAATTTGAATGGTCGCGTAGCAAGAAAAAAGCCTTTCATAAGCAAGAAAAATCAGATGACTCGTCTTGCCTTTGCTAAGGAGCACGTAAACAAAAACTCGGACTTTTGGAACAGCGTCATATTCGCGGACGAGTCAAAATTCAACATCTTTGGCTCTGATGGTATGACATATATGTGGCGGGAACCCAATACGGAGCTGCAGAAAGAAAATTTAAAACCTACAGTTAAGCATGGCGGTGGAAGCGTGATGGTTTGGGCCTGTATGTCAGCAGCCGGGGTTGGAAATTTAGAATTCATTGAAGGGAACATGAACAAAACCATGTATCTCAATATTCTGAAACAAAATTTTCTTCAGAGTGCTTCTAATCTTGAAATACAGAACACTTTTCGTTTCTATCAGGACAACGATCCCAAGCATAAGTCTGGGATTGTCCAATCTTGGCTGATTTGGAACTGCCCTCACGTTATGACACCGCCAGCACAAAGCCCAGACTTGAATGTGATTGAAAATTTATGGTCAATTTTAGACAATAACATTCGGAAACATACTATTTCCAACAAGGAACAACTGAAAAGGGTTATTTTGGAGGAGTGGATGAAAATAACACCAGCTTGCACCCAAAAACTTGTGGATTCTATACCAAGTAGACTTACTGACGTAATAAAAGCAAAGGGCTATCATACTAAATACTAAACTTTGTACATATACATTTTCTTTCCTGGAAATTAATATTTAAGTTTAACTGCACGAAATAAGCTGTGACTTTGAATTTAGCATTGTTTTCATAATTTTTGTTTTTTAACTATTATAATTTACAATTTCTCTAGTTTTTAAGTTTATAATCTAAAGAATACATATTTTTCTAAAATTTGACATTTCAATCTTATCAATATTTTATATAGTTTTCCAATAGAAGCATAACAAATTTTAAAATTGTTACTGCACGAAATAAGCTGTGAGCCACTGTAGGTAGCCTACAGACGTCAAATTTCTTATCTAGTTGTGGCCTGTCGAACGTGAAGTACTACAACCGACACGGATGCTATTCAGGTATCGTTGGATGCATATCAGAAATAATTCTTTCGGATGAAGTTCAATTAAAGCTGGATCCAGCAACGTAGGGATCACCACACAACGTAGAAGCTGGAACTCTCTGGAAATCAGTTATGACACATGACCCCTAACATTAGTACCATATAAATTCATTTTAGCTATTTTTGCGAAATAGGTATGCATAGTTTGTATTTCTTTACTAGCACCACATTTATATAATTTAATCGAATTTAACGGTTGTATTTTTTTTAAGTCACGCAACCATAAAATAAAACAGGTGCTAATTTTATATGTTCCGATCGTATTTATGAAACTATTTAGCAAAACGAACGAAGAACAAAATGATGAAAAAGAAATTATGACATAATCTTAGTTCTTCTCTGAATTCAAACAGTACTAGACGAAAGTGACTTTTGGTAGACAATCTCTTCGTAAGAAGCCAGTTCAACTACCAAAAACCAGTTTCAGTAAGTTTTAGCATGAAAGTGAGAAACATGGATGCAGTATGTTGATTCCAATTTTCGTTTGTGACGCTTAACGTCCCCATAGAGTGTGCGACAAATAGTGTACCATAAGAAGAATATATGAAACGAGTCTGTTACTTTTAACGACTGTAAATCGATCGCGAGACTCATGTCGATCGTAAACTTTATGCTAAACGAATTAAATTTCATCATTTTTATGTAGCCTAGGGCTGAATTCTTTATCGGCAGTAATTACAAATTCGCACCCTGACTCTCGCGATCAGTCTACTATTTATTGGAATGTGAAAAAAAAAAAAAAAATAAAGCGTTTTAAAGCAACTAAAATTTTAAAAGGTGGTGGACTAGCTAACAAAATATTTAATACTTCGAAAGAAACTCGAAAGAAAATGAAGAGAAGAATTTCGGTACCTGAGGTCGTACAATTCCACAAAAAAAAAAAAAAGAACCCTGACTTAGTAACAGAACCTGCATGACTGCTTGTAGCACATACTACCAACTACGAATAATACTTTCATACTAATATTTAAGCTTTGAATCATGAACCTGGTTTAAACCACCGGTTCGCTTCTGTAAATCGTTTAAGTGCCTGACTACTATTGCTACTTAAACTTACATTCCTCGAAATTCAACTATACAACTACATCCAAGTTACGCACTATTTTCTTTGCCCGTTATTAGTTAACTATCGTGCAGAACAAAGAAAAATTTTATTTGTAGTGAGTTAGGTCTGTATACATTCAAACTAAAAACAAAAAAAAAAAAAAATTTAAATGCGAGGAAATGATAATTATAGTATAATAATATGAAATGGATTGCAAATTTTGTTGAAGAAAAGAAAGTAACAATAGTCACTACCAGTTGAGCTAATGTAAGCAAGTTTAATACTTATTGCATATAATGAAAACAAGAATATGAGAAGGAAAGATGTTGACAGAAGTTTATTCCCGAGGACGGAATGTTTTGAATTTGATGATTTAATTTCTTTTGTTTGAAAGAAGAGAGAAAAAAAAAATAAAACACTATATTCGATTAAGATACCTGCATAGTTCCTAGGATAGTTACAGCTTAACATTAAAGTCAGTGATTGGTCTTAGGTTCTTTAAAGATTAAAGTCGAAAAAAAATATTCTTTTGAGAAAGAGCGAACTATACAAGAAAAAATGTATCTGTATGTAAGCTAAGATTACTATTAGAAATACAGAGATGATGTTGTATTAAACTTAACCGCTGGCCTTCTTATTGGGCGAAAGCCCGGGAAGTTCATTCCTCTTTTCAGGGTTTGCGCGTGGCCTGGCTGGCCGATAATGTAGTGTTTGTGCATTTTGCGGCATTTTCTTTCCTTTGAAGGGAAGGATACTGGCCATTCATACAAGTAGTTTCAGTATTTTTGTTAGATTTTTGAATTGTTTGAATATGAAGGCCAGTTTCAGTGGGTGGAGGACCCCAGACCATCGGGGTCAAGGCTCCACTACCATCGGGGGCCCAGGGGCCCCCGATGGGCAGGGGGTAGTGGGCATTTCCACTACCATCGGGGGCCCGGGGGCCCGGGTTCCTCTGAAAAGAGAAGTAGCGCGTTTTCCCTTTCCGTTTTTAGAATTTTCAAGTTTTGGCTCCGTGTTTTGTCACAAGCACTGGGTCTGCTTAGTCAGCCCATGTTGCAGAGCCTGGGTGGTTTCCTTTACGGAACTATGCCCCCTTTTGTCCTTGGGTATTTTTATATACCAGTTTGCGGCTACGAATTCATGACGGATGAATATTACGTAGCATCCCGTTTTCTTTGAGAGCAAACCATCCCCATTTTTCATGAACCCACCCCAGCCGCAGCGAGCTAGCAAAGCGGCACACCAGCGTCTGTCGAGGTTGGTTAAAGGGTGCTCCACTAATGCGGACGAGGGGCCTTCACGGCCATTTCTAGGGCACCCTGCTCTCGGGGCAATTCTTTTTTTTGTTTTGCCTCTGGAATGGCATTAGCCATTCCACTTTCTGACCTTAGCACTCTTGGTTCTGGACTTCGGTCTGGTTCTAAGTTGTGCTAAGGCCATCTTCAACCACACTTTCGCTACAAATGGTGCCCAACGTGGGGCCCGAAACTCGAAACGTTTTTGGGTGACCCACCAAAGTGAGAAAATACTTATGAGTTTCGACTCATACTCCCCTTAAGACTTTACGTCTTCAATCCTTATAATTCCATTCTCACTTGCAGGTCTTAGAATCGCCTCCTTTACGATTCCATGTTTCTTCGTTCGAAAGAACAAACCCCTTTTATTAAGACCTGCATTGCTCGCTCTTCCCTAATAGCCGCAAACATCCTTCCCAGTCCAATCCTTTTAAAATCATTCCTTTTAGATTACCTCTTGGGCAGCTTCTCTTTGTGTTGTCTTTTTGAGTTTTTTGACTCTGGGTGCAACCTGGAGGATGGCCGCGGATAACAGGTTTTGGTGGTTTACCGCCATTCCTGTCCCGGTCATCCGAAGGGCCCCTGCCCCACTTTATGTTGGGAAGCTGACCCAAACTTTGTATCCTTGTTGTCTTGACCCAGCTTCGGCTTTTGGCTTGGGTTTAGTTCAAGCTGTGGTGGATTACGTGGGGTTGGCGTGGTGCCACCTACACGTCCCTGCAGCTTGGCCAGACTTGAACCATTTGCTGAGGTTGAGTCAAGCAACAACATAGTTATTTTTGGTCCTTTGCTCCTCTCTTCCCGAGGAATTTCGGGTGGGTGTACAGTCTCCATACAGGGCGATTCTCTTCAGGAATCGACCCAGTTCATTTTTCATATGTAATTGAATTTGTAATACTCGTACAATTTTCTAACGTAAACAATTTTCTTTAAACTACCACATTTATTTCAATCAAACATTTTGCATACTTAAAAAAAAAAAAATTTCAACTCTCTTGCAATTATTATAAAAGCCAGCCAGCCAGCGGACCTGAAATGGAGAAGAGTGGATCGGGTTTCGTCTAATAAGAAGGCCGATCTTTGAAAAGTAAATTTTGATTCTAAGTTTGAAAAATCAAAACTTTTGAAAAATTTAAAACTTTTGAATTTATATTTTTCAATTCTAACTCTAGCCATCCGGCTTTGATATCTTAATATCATTTAATTAGTTAGTCACACCACAGGTGTGCACACACTTATACATTTCGAATTTGGCACTTTGGCCTATTAGCTTGTGGATACACAAACACCTACACGTATCTCACTTACATTCCACAACTCACCACACTACTTGACATGAAACACAACACATTTTAATTTAGAAACAAAGTAGGTTAAGAAAAAATGTTTTATGAAAAATATTGTGGAGTTGTCAATTGTTATTTTTGATATGAGTTGTCACGTTGTTTCGATAGAGAATTGAATATAGAATTTGAAACTACATGTTGTTTTGTTATAGTCCTGAATTTAGAATAGGAAATTAAAATTGGTAACCCCGACAGGAGCAGCTCTGTGGAGTTTACTTGGCGAAGCCAGCAAAATTCACCAACCGGCTGAAAGAGCAACATCTGGATTACGTATCGCTGCCGCTGCAGCCATATCAACAGTGGTAGTAGACTCGACGAACTCCTGTAACCTGCGAAAGTACCCAAGGGTGTTTAACAAAAGGCAGACACTACAACGCCAACAACTAATTCCCTCGAATTTTCTTATTTTGTCGAAACCAGGCCGAAACTGAACAAATCTGAAAAGAGGAAGAAAAACGAATCGAGAGTACTAACACCATCATCAAGAACTACTATAACTTGTGAAGGTACGCAAAAATAAATTCGAACGGAAGTGACAACATTCCAAAGAAATCTATCAACTAAGAACTTGGAATCCAAAACTGGAACAATCAGTAAGTAAAATTTAGTATTAAAACTAAAAAAAGAGTATCGAAATCGTGCAAATGTATTTGGTCCTGCGGTACGGTGATAGTAATTTCACTGTGGCGATTTTTTATGAAACTGTTGTCTTATGGCTTTCACGATAGCCGAGTTCATATCGTTTATGATCTCTCATCAAGACAATTATCTAAGGGTACCGTTTATTTATATGACCTTGCCTTGGAGAGTTTACACCAACCTCAGGTTCGATAAGAGAAATGTCACTCTTGTACGCCGGTTTTTTAAATAAACTTCAAGCAGCTAAGCTCACGGCTAGCTTATTACGCCCATCAACCATTCAACTGGCAAAATACCTGAAAAATATTATCTGAACAATCCCCGGTCCCAGAAGAACTATGGTATCCGCAGTAAAAATTAATATTGAAGTTTGAAGCTCACAGGAACATAACTAAAAAGTAAATAAAACAAAATTGAGTTTTTCATGCGCCAAGCCTGTTTAGTGATTCGCAGAAGTATTTCGAAACACTTCAAGTAATTTAAAGCGTGCCAGTTTAAACATTTCATGAAGATCTTAGGGTTTTAATACGATTGAATGAATTTGCGAACAATCTAAAAGTTCGATACTAATTTATGAGAAACGAGTGTCGTTGACATTGAGAATTGTAAAAAGGAAAAAAAAAACAACAAATATTGAAGTTCAAGAAAAAGTTTCTGCAAATCTAGCTAATTTTGCATACGATCCAATCAACTACTCGTGCTTCAGAAAGAGTTCTTATCTAGAACTTTTCATACAAAATTCGTCTGTGACAAAGGATAAGCTAGTCTCGCATGGAATAACTGAAATTTGCAATTTGTGTTTAAATAATTATTACTATTACTATAATTACACATAATATATTATTATAATTACACCTATATATATTCAAACACTAATTTCAGCAACCCTATTTCCTTGCCGCGTTCCGTTTCTATTCGTCCCGTCGCGTAACTCCGTTAGAATGTCGTTGGACAATGAGGATGCGGTTCCCTCAGGCGCGTCCGCGGTACCGCAAATTAGTGCGACCTCCATAAAACCGCCCGTGTTTTGGCAAGCAGAGCCAACTTTGTGGTTCTCTCAATTAGAGAGCCAGTTTGCGAACGCACACATTAAGTGTTCGCAAACAAAATATCACTATGTGATTTCCTCGCTGGGTCCTGAGCAGCTGAAGGTGGTCAGGGACGTGGTCGCGAGCCCGGACCCTGACACGCCTTACAAAATCCTCAAGAGGGCGCTTATATCGCGGCTTTCAGCCAGCGATTCGGCAAAACTTAAGCACCTCTTGGGGAACCTCTCACTAGGCGATAGACAACCTTCCCAGCTGCTTCGTGATATGAAGCAGTTGGGAGGTTCCGCGGTTGGGGACGACCTTTTGAGGACCCTCTGGCTGCAGCGGTTTCCGGAGCAGACTCAGGCTATTTTAGCCTGCTCTCCGGACGCCAGTATGAACAAGTTGGCGGAAACGGCAGACAAAATTGCTGAAGTTTTTGTCCAGCCACAAGTTCATTCTGTCGCCGTTTCCCACCAGCAGTCAGAGGTGGCCGCTTTGTCAGAGCAAGTTGCTGCCCTCACAAGGCTCGTCCACCAGCAATTGCGATCGAGGTCCCAAGGGAGATCTCGCTCGCAGCCACGTCGCCGAAGCCAGTCACGAGGGACTGGTATTTGTTGGTATCATTTCAAATTCGGCTCCAAGGCTTTAAAATGAATCTCTCCATGCGCCTTCAAAGCTGGTTCATCTGAACCAAAAAACTAAGTTGCTGTTCTCTTCAGACGGTAAGAAAACGCGACTTGTCACCTAGCCGTCGTCTAATAATTCATGACAACTTGTCTAAACGACACTACTTGATTGACACAGGCGCAGATATTTCGGTGCTTCCAGCACCTACTACCGGAAAACTTCCACCTTCTGGTATGCGACTTGCCGCGGCAAACCAGTCGACCATCAACACCTATGGACGAAAGGTGATCAAACTAGACCTGGGACTCCGTCGTGAGTTTTCATGGGATTTTATCATTGCCGATGTCTCTAGACCCATTTTAGGCGCAGACTTCCTCTGCCACTATGGGCTAGTCGTCGACTTGGCAAATGCTATCCTTGCGGATCCTCTTACTTCTCTTTCATCGAAAGGCACGTACACTTCGTACAAAGGTCCAAAACTTAGTGTTTTGTTTGAGCAAACCTCAGATCCACGGATACATGCCCTTCTCAACAAATACCATGCCATCACGGTCAACACAGGGTTCTCACAACCCTGTAAACATAAGGTGACACACCACATTTTGACCACAGGCCCTCCAATAGTATCGAGACCACGTCGACTTGCACCAGATAAGCTCGCGGCGGCTAAGAAAGAATTCGATTTCCTGCCACAGCAGGGAATTTGCCGCCCCTCAAACAGCAGCTGGTCTTCTCCGCTTCACATGGTACGTAAGAGTAATGGGGAATGGCGTACTTGCGGCGATTACAGACGCCTTAACGCCATAACCGTCCCGGATAGATATCCGATCCCCATTATTCAAGACTTCTGTCATGAATTACATGGCAAAAATATATTTTCCACCATAGACCTGACTAAGGCCTACCATCAAATTCCAGTCGAGCCGAACGATATTCCAAAGACCGCCATCTGCACACCTTTCGGACTCTTTGAGTTCAACCGAATGACTTTCGGACTTAGCAATGCGGCACAATCGTTCCAACGCTTCATACATGAAGTCCTACACGGATTAAAATTCTGCTTTATTTACCTCGACGACATTTTGGTAGCTTCGACTTCCGAAGAAGAGCATCTTGTTCACTTAGAACAAATTTTCAAAAGATTAGCGGACCATGGTCTTATAATCAATATGGAGAAATGCCATTTCCTTCGACCTTCAATCAAATTCTTAGGTCATGAGGTTTCGCCGAAAGGCATTAAGCCCTCCTCAGATCGGGTTGAGGCAATTTAAACAGCTAAACTCCCCAAGACCGTTAAAGACCTAAGAAGATTTTTGGGGATGGTCAACTTTTATCGTCGCTTTCTTCCTCACACAGCTGAGATGCAGCAACCACTCAACGCCTATCTTTGTGGCTCTAAGAAAGATGGTGCTAAGACTATCGACTGGTCAATAGAATCTAGCAATGCTTTCGACCAAGTCAAGACTGGTTTAACAGAAGCCACTCTATTGTCCTTTCCGGACTCAAACGCCGAGCTTGGTCTATTCGTAGACGCTTCCGATGCCGCCATCGGGGCTGCTCTGCAGCAAAAATGTCAAGGCTCTTGGCAACCCCTTGGTTTTTACTCGGCCAAATTAAGCGACGCACAAAGAAAGTATAGTGCATACGACCGCGAACACTTAGCGGCTTATCAGGGCATTCGTTATTTCCGATACTTTTTGGAAGCCCAAAGGTTCCCTCTATACACGGACCACAAACCACTGACTTTTGCTTTTAAACAAGAGCCAGAAAAGACCACACCTCGTCAACTTAGACATCTAAGTTATATAAGTGAGTTCACTTCTGACATTCGGCATATCTCTGGTTGCAACAACGTTGTTGCTGACGCACTCTCTCGTCTAGAAGAAATCATTCTTCCCAGTACTCTCGACTTTGCCGCAATTGCCTCGTCCCAAGCATCGGATGCAGAGTTTCAGAAGATTCTAAAGGACTCTAAATTTCTTTTAAAAAAACAACCAATATTTGGCACCAACGTCGACATTTTTTGTGAAGTGTCTGGCCCAACCATACGACCTTATATTCCTCACACGTTCAGGAAACAGATGTTCAACTCAGAACATAATATCGCTCACCCTGGTATTCGTGCTACAAGAAAGCACATTGCAACTAAATTCTTCTGGCCTTCGATGAACAAGGACATTGCCACTTGGGCCCGAGAATGTCTATCTTGTCAAAAATGCAAGATAACCAGACATGTGAGCAAACCTGTATCGACCTTTCCTACTGTCTCCGAACGTTTTAAGGTCATTCACATCGACATAGTTGGTCCCCTAACACACTCGCAGGGATACACTTACTGACTCACCATAATCGACCGTTTCACATGTTGGCCTGAAGCAATTCCTTTAGCCAGCATTACTGCCAATGACTGTGCTACTGCTTTATTAAGCACCTGCATTGCTAGATTTGGAGTTCCCCAATACATTGTCACCGACCAGGGCAGACAATTCGAGTCAGCGCTCCATGCTGAGCTTGGTCGACTCTTGGGCTTCGAACGCAATCGTACCACAGCGTACCACCCTCAGGCCAACGGTTTCTTAGAAAGATGGCATCGTACTCTTAAATCGGCTATCATGGCTCACAACGATGATTCTTGGACTAGAACACTACCTATAATTCTTCTTGGATTACGATCTCTAATCCGAGAAGAATTCACAGCATCACCGGCACAACTCCTGTACGGAGAAAACCTGCGTCTTCCTAGTGATTTTCTTCAAGAAAATCCTAGGAAGATTAGCCAAACAGACTTTGCCTCCGAACTAACGGCTACAATGGCGAAACTTCGACCGGTTGATGCTCAACACCACACAACACCGAAGATATTCATCTTCAAGCAACACGACTCTTGCTCACACGTCTTCGTTAGAGTCGATTCTGTTCGTCCACCACTCATTCCACCGTACGACGGTCCTTTCAAAGTCCTAGCCAGACATATTAACTATTACACTCTGGAAATCAGAAACAAATCCGTCAATGTTTCCATTAACAGGCTTAAGCCTTGTTACACGTCATCCTCTACGGAACCTATCGACAATTCTTCCAGAAACCAACAAGCATCGGCAACCTCGACTGCTCCATTACTGCCTTCAGCTCCCGAAAAGAGACCAGCGAGGAAAGTTACATTCGCTCCGTACGTCTCTCTAGCTGGGCGAACCACAAAGGTGCCACTCTCCTACGCCTTGCGATAACACGTAAAACGCTGGCAGGGGAGTATTGTGGATACACAAATACCTACACGTATCTAACTTACATTCCACAACTCACCACACTACTTGACATGAAACACAACACATTTTAATTTAGAAACAAAGTAGGTTAAGAAAAAATGTTTTCTGAAAAATATTGTGGAGTTGTCAATTGTTATTTTTGATATGAGTTGTCACGTTGTTTCGATAGAGAATTGAATATAGAATTTGAAACTACATGTTGTTTTGTTATAGTCCTGAATTTAGAATAGGAAACTAAAAGCTGTTAAGTACTACTTTAGCCACTTTGGCTTAGATTAAGCTATTGAAAAGAGTTAGACACACAGTGTTGTGCACTTGGTTGCGGCCTGAATTCTCCGCAAACCAACTTAGGTTAAGCGTATTAACTCGTCAGTCACGTTAACGTGCAAAACCCAAATTTGAATTTTTATTCTTCATTAACTCTTCACAGACTGAACAATGCCACTGCGTCACAGTAGTGAGGATCTATCTGGCACCACAGTGGAGGCTCAGTGCTCCATATGCCAGCAGTCATTCGCTACTGCCCAGGTCACGTATACCACAAAATGTGGACATACATTTCACAAAACGTGCCTGGAGCAATGGCATAGAAATCATACGGATTGCCCGCTGTGCCGTGGACCACTGAGTCTCCCCTTAGGAGCCAGGCAGACCCCCATTGCTGCAGCATCTATGCCACGAGGGGCTCGGCCTAAATCACAACGGCCGGGAGTAAAAACCCGAGGCATGCGATCCGATGAAGTAGACACCCGGGCCTTCGATCTGCAAGCCGAGTCGGGGGCGGAAGGTTTAATTCAGTCACCTGGCCCGTCATCAAAAGCGTCCCCAATATCTGACGTACAATCCGAAGCCGCCGGAGTGCGCTCTATAGTGCACCAAGAATTAGGCGGACTTCAACAACAAATTTCTGATTTACAGAGCGGCATGCGTGCGATGCTGGAGCGCATGGCTCAGTTAAACCTTCCGTCCCGGACTGGGAATGTAGAGTCGCCGAGACTCAACCCTCGCGCGCAATCGTTCGTACCCGTGCAGCGTTCATACTCACCGCGCACCCCTCGTGGCAACAATGTCCAGTTTCACCACGATAAGGTGGCTAGCATCATTGGTGGGTGGGGCCTCAAGTTCTCGGGTCGCGAATCTACTGTGCCAGTTGAAGTTTTTATTTACAGGGTAGCGGCTCTCACAAGAAATACACTGGGCGGAAATTTCAACATTCTATGCCAGCACATTCACCTGCTTTTGACTGGACCTGCAGCTGATTGGTTCTGGAGGTTCCATAGTATAAGACGAGAGTTCAGTTGGAGAGAACTGGAGTCGGCCCTGAGCGATCATTTCGCTGATCGCTTCACGGATGCCGACCTGATGGAGCAAATTCGGAGTAGAAAGCAGCGTCCGAATGAAAGTTTCGACGATTTCAGTGCGGCAATTTATAAATTAGTTGACCGCCTACAGCGCCCTGTTGCTGACGCTGACTTAGCAGATATGCTTAGGCGCAATTAACTGCCAGAAATTCGTCGTGAACTGCTTCAAATCCATCTTCCTTCTGTCCGTCAGGCCGTCATCTGTGCGGAAAATTGAAATGGAGCTCGGAGGTCGACGCCGTCCTACTCAATGGAGAAATGCCGTGGAAGAATTACATGAAGAAGACTCGCTGGACCAGTTTGAAAATTCACCTGAAGAGCATGGAGTGGAAGCAGTCGCGGTCCTGCCTACATGCTGGAATTGTAGGAAGGTGGGACACCGTTTTGATGACTGCTTGGAGGCCAGAACTATTTTCTGTTATGGCTGCGGCAAGGCAGACACCTACAAGCCAAATTGTGCCAACTGCCAAACAAATACCTTACCACAGGGAGCGCGGAACAAGATCTCACGCCTCCCCCAGAGCAAACAGTCTCCCCCACGCTCCAGCAAGTAGACAGGACCGGCGATTTGTCCCCACATTCCTCTGGCCTAACCACCAATGATACTAGTATTCAGCCGTGTGGGGAATCCACCACCTTATCTATACCACACTTACAGGCTGAGCCTCCTACACCTTTGGCTTTTCTGCCATACCACCTAAGATGGCGGAAATATACGGCGGTCCTAGACCGAATATTTTATTCCGAAATTTCACGACCGAAACAAGATCGTTCCAAACCCAAGTGCTCAACGCTGAGGATGAGAGCATTCTATTCTCGGTTTCGGCATTGGCGCTACCAGCTCAACTGTGCTACTCTGATGGACGTGCCTTCAGGTGACGTCCGTCCATACGCGCAGGTTCTGCTGTTTGACCAACCAATTGCAGGCTTGATCGACACGGGAGCTTCCGTGAGCGTGATGGCGGCTGACTTGGCAAAGTCATTCCTCGAGAGGAACGCTTATCATTGGAAAAGAGCTTCTCTCGGGTTGAAGACTGCAGATGGCACACAACATCAAGCCGTAGGCCGAGTGTCAGCTGACATCACGTTCAGGGGAGTTACCAAGTCCTTGACGCTCTGGATAATTCCCACTCTCAGCCAAAATGTATATCTGGGAGTGGATTTCGTGCGTCAATTCGCCTTAGCAGCAGACCTGTTCGCGCCATCCCAACAAGTCAACACCACTAGTAGCCTCGAACAACTCGACGATCACGCCCACCCTTTCACACCGGAGCAGCGTCGCAGACCTACGTCTGTGATTGCTAGCTTTCCGTCGTTCGCCGTAGAGGGTTTAGGAAAAACAGCGCAGATCGAGCAGGAAATCGACACTGGCGATCAAAAACCTATAAAACAGAGACACTTCTCTGTTTCGCCAGCTGTCGAAAAACTCTTATATAAAGAGATAGATCGTATGCTCGCGCTGGGCGTGATCGAAAAGTCCAAGAGTGCGTGGTCCTCGCCAGTGACCCTAGTGGTCAAGCCCTCCAAGGTACGCCTGTGCTTTGATGCGAGAAAGGTTAACTCGGTCACAGTGAAAGATGCCTATCGCTTACCACTGATAGACGGCATCTTAAGCAGACTCCCTAAGGCAACTTTTATTACGAGCCTGGATCTAAAAGATGCCTTCTGGCAGATTCCTTAGGAGGAACGGTCAAGGGAGAAGACGGCTTTCACTGTGCCCGAGCGACCCTTGTATCACTTCGTCGTGATGCCGTTTGGTTTGTGCAATGCACCCCAAACGATGTCGCGACTCATGGACAAAGTGATACCTCCGCATCTAAAGCACCAAGTGTTCGTATACTTGGATGACTTGTTGGTGATAACCGAGGCCTTCGACGAACACCTGAAGGTACTGCACCAGGTCGCATTCCATCTGCGACAAGCTGGCCTTACCATCAATGTGGAGAAGAGCAAGTTCTTCTTGCGCCAGGTAAAATATCTTGGCCACATTGTTGGTAATGGGACGATCCGGACAGACCCCGACAAGGTGAGATCCATTATGGATTTCCCTCTTCCAACGACCACGAAGCAGCTGCGGAGATTTTTGGGAATCTGCGGCTGGTATCGACGCTTCGTCAGGGAATATGCGTCTTTGTCAACACCATTGACAGACATGCTTTCGAAGAGGACTCAATTTGTGTGGACCGACGAGAGGCTAAATGCTTTCAAGCAATTGAAAGTGAGCCTTGCTTCGGCTCCAGTGTTGCACAGCCCCGACTTCAACAAGCCCTTCTCCATCCAATGTGACGCGAGTCAACATGGAGTAGGTGCCGTGCTAGTGCAACGGACGGAAGAAGGAGACGAAGCCCCCGTCGCCTATATGTCCCACAAATTGAATCCCGCTCAGAGAAATTACACCGTCACTGAGCAAGAATGTCTGGCAGCGGTGTTGGCAATCAAAAAGTTCCGTGCCTACGTGGAAGGTCACGAATTTGAAATCGTGACCGACCATGCTTCCCTAAAATGGCTAATGCACCAACCGGATCTAAATGGTCGCTTAGCCCGGTGGGCCCTTAAACTTCAAGGGTTTAATTTCACCATCACCCACCGAAAGGGAAGCCAAAACGTAGTGCCGGACTCTTTGTCGCGCATGTTCTCTCCTGAGGCTTTAACGCCGGCAGAAGGCGAGGAGACTCCAATGGAGCTAGATTTGACTTCGCCGCATTTCAAAAGTGCTTCTTATTTGGAGCTAGCGGCGAAAGTCCAGGCACAACAACACCAACTGCCGGACCTAAAATAAGTAGACGGGTTCATATACAAGCGAACCGAATATGCGACCGGAAACGGACTACAAGACCAGTTGGCTTGGAAGTTGTGGGTGCCGTCAGAAATGACGGCAGAGTTAGTGAAGAGCCACCCTTGAGCGCGCATGGTGGCGTAGCCAAAACCCTCGGCCGACTACGGCAATGGTTTTATTGGCCACGAATGGCCGCTCAAGTCAGTGAATATGTGGGATCATGCCTCACATGCAAAACCACCAAAGCTCCTTCACACACCCTTTGACCACCAATGACGCTTCAGTCTGTCCCCGAGCGCATATTCCAGCGCTTGTATATAGACCTTATAGGCCCCTATCCTAGGTCCAAATCTGGCAACATAGGAGCCCTTGTCATCCTGGACCATCTCTCGCGGTTCCCATTTATTGAGCCGCTTCGAAAATGCACTGCGAAGGCAGTAGTAGACATCCTAAAGAAGAGGATCTTCCACCTTGTCGGAGTTCCAGAAACCATCGTGTCGGATAACGGCGTGCAGTTTCGGTCGAACATCTTTCAGGACGTAATGCAGGAATTCGGAATCGCTCACACGTTTGCAGCTGTGTATTCGCCACAGGCAAATGCTTCAGAGCGTCTAAACCGCTCGATCCTCGCTGCCATTAGAGCCTACATTGATCCCGCACATACCACCTGGGACGACAAACTATCGGATATTACTAGTGCCCTGCGTTTTTCACCTCACGCAACTATTGGGACTTCACCCTATCAGGCAGTCTTCGGGCAACCAATGGTCACCCATGGCCGAACCTATGACCTATTGCGGCGACTCCATCTGTTGGATGACCCCGAGACCACTTTGCCACCTCCTGACCACCTGGCGCTTCTACGCCAGAATATCCGCGACCTCACCACCAAGGCCCAGTCTCGCAATGCAAAGACCTATAATCTTCGTTCCAGGTTGGTTACATACCAGCCTGGCGAAGTGGTCTACAGGCGCAACTTCCGGCAAAGTGACGCAGCCGCACACTACAATGCAAAGCTGGACCAGAAGTTCTTACCTAGTAAGGTAATTAAGAAGATCGGCGGTGCTTATTACCAGCTGGCCGATCAAAATGGACGATCGGTGGGCGTCTTTCATGCGAAAGACATCACTAAGTGATATACCCACTGAGTTCACAAGTTCACGATCAGTTTCCAAATTTTATTTGGAGATGGTCCATTTGCGCCTATTTCAGGTGTCACTCTTGCCCCAATTAGAAAGTATCTAGGGATGTTTACCTGGTTCACCATTTCCTTTATCAAAGATACTTTCGTCATTAACTTAGCATACGTGTTCACGAAATTTCCTTCAATTAGATTTACCCCCTTTATTTGCTCACTAGTTCACGCAATACATATATAAAGGATTGGACAGTTAAAGACCTGATCACCTGTTCACGTCATTGTCTTTCACATCTTACATCCATCCTTCAGCTCTTTCCACGCACTTACCCTTGTGGAAAGACCTGTGTTGTAGCATCCAGTAATTTTTACTAATGTTCGAAGAACATTAGTATTAAAATCGATTCGGCCAAAAATTCATATTTCCATATATATATATATATATATATATATATATATATATATATATATATATATATATATATATATATATATATATATATATATATATATATATATATATATATATATATATATATATATATATATATATATATATATATATATATATATATTATATATATATATATATCATCAAAAAAATTCAGTGATATAATCTCAGGAACGCGAAAGCCGATTGAGCTGAAACTTCCAGGATACATTAATGTATATGCAGAATAGGTCCAGGTCTCACTAAATGTCAGTTATTGTTAACCTTTTGGCGCCGGCGGCCATTTAAGTGATATTTTTAATATACCTATTATTTCGTACACAAATAATTTTCGCAAAAATAAAGTGCACGAAATAAATTTCGAACGTGTTTTACATGTAAATCGGATAATGTTTTGGAATTTTTTAACCCCATGTGTGCGCTGAGTGCCTAAAAAGAGAACGGGAAAATTTGAAAATTTTTAAATTGCGATAACTTTTGACAAAGCTATTCAATCGTTATGAAATTTTCAGGACATATTGATATTATTTAGTTGTAGATTTGTGTAGCTTTTAATGGAGGTGCTGGCAACCCTGTAGCAAGAGCAGGAACTGAAAGTGAAAACCTCCAAATCATCGTTTCTCTTGAAAAAATACCGTTTCTTCAATAAGAAGCCACTCATATGTAAATCTTGTGCTTTTTTTACATAGACAAAAAATAAATTTGATATGGTATAACGCGCACGCCTGGTAACCCTTGCCCAATTTACCTATATTTTAAGCATCAAAAACTTCTGTTCACGGAAACTCACGATCCGATGAGCAGAATGAATTGAAATTTGCAGAATGTAGAAATTTGCAAAATTGAAATTTGCAGTAAGTAGGACCAGGTCTGATAGAAGTGATTTTGAAACGCAGGCGATTCTGTGCCAGTGGTGCCATCTTGAATAATCACTAAAAAAGATAACTGCTTTTAGCCCTATAAATTCCGATTGAATCGTTCGATTTTGACGAAACTCACTCAGTAGCAGGACCCTACTTTAAACCAGGTTTGATAGAAATTTGGTTGAAAAATTCGGTTGGAACTGCCAGCTATGATAATTTTAGTGTCTTAAATTTGAAATAAAAACAATTTGGAAGTGAAAACATTCAAACCATCGAATATTCAAAAAAATGTCCGTTTCTTACAAGAAAACCAATCTGTATACAAATTTGATGTTTTATCTACACGTTCAAAGTAAAAATTTGAAAATTTAATATCGGACAAGAAGGGTAACCCTCTCTCAGTTAACCTATATTTTTAGCATCAAAAACTTCTGTTCACGGGAACTCACGAACCAATAATCAGATACAGCTGAAATTTACAGAATGCATTGGACTTAAGTAGGACCAGATTTGACAGAAGCAATTTTGAATTGTGGGCAACTCTGTGCCAGTGGTGCCATCTTGAAAAATTACAAAGAAAATAAACTGTTTTTTGCCCTATGAAATGTGAATAAGTTACCAGATTTTCATGAAATTGACACAGTAGCTGAACCTTACTCTAAACTCTGTTTGATATAAATTTGGTTTAAAA
>OX376372.1:118768949-118778949 GCA_947369275.1 Nemotelus nigrinus | reverse complement strand
TTGATGAAAATTTGGTTGAAAAATTCGATTGGTGCTGCCAGCTATGGTAATTTTTGTGTCTTTGGTTTTGAAAATTTGCTCAGGAAAATAAAACTTTTTGCCCTATAACTTCCAGTGCAGTCATGAAATCAATACGAATTTCATACAATTAATGAAACCTGTCATAAACATTATTCAGGCCAAATTTGGTTGAAAAGCCACGATAGGATTGCCAGCTATTGTTGGTTTTGTGCTTAATTGCAATATCTTTATTAAGCGGTTTTATCGTAGAATTTTCAAATGGTAATGATATTGTAGTGACAATAAACAGCAAATATTAAGCTTTCGATCATTTGAAAAAACTCGCTGCAGGTAACCCTAAATTTCTTTATACTCCTATAACTTCGAATGTAATTAAACAACGTGAAGCAGATTTGATATATTCTTGGCTTTGATACTGGCGAAAGGTTGCCAGAACGAGTCGGTTCTGCTACTTTTGTATCAATAAATGCTTACAGTTAGTTTTCATACCGGAAACATTTACAATGAAAATAAATAACCGATGTTACAATTCGCAAAGTTCTGCAAATTTTTCGGATCGCAGCCCCAAACACCAATTTCAGTTACAGTGCTGCAGGCACTGAGCATTTTCTTCATTGATGTTATATGAGATGCTGCTTTCAAAATTATGTGAAATAAGCAACTGATAACGAATATAATTAACCCGTGTTTTGCTCTTATAAACGTTGAAATTCATGCCAGTGGTAATATCTGAAACCTTCGAGCATATGAGTTACAATGCATTCTTAAGACGAAAGTAAAACGTGGCATTTGAAACAGTTTGGCCGTAATAAGCAGCACATGTGGTGGAATATGCACTCAAAACCTGCACGATTCTTCTACTGTTCTTCGAATATTAGTGTTTCTAGCGGTTCAGGTGCGCTAGAGTTTTTTTTATTTCTTTTTATTCAAAAATTACTGGACACATACCTCCGACCTACACTGTATGTGATCGGAGACGCTACAACATTTTCCAATTGAAAACGCATTTCAATTTGCACAAAAATAAAGTCCCGCAAGTCCTCGGTGACCTTATTATTGTTTTCGCACAGCAACGAAATTCCTAACGGGATTTCTTTTGGCTGTGCAAGTGCGCATTGCGAGCTGCAGCGCTTAATATCGGGACAGTCGGATCAAACTCGTGGTGAGAAGCGGCCGCTTTTGGCGTGGCGGGAGGATTGAAACGTGAAGTCGGCGAGATCTGCACCTTACGGCAAGAAATTGTGAAATTCTTTCTGTTCGTCGAAGATTGATTGGATACCTGCTAATAATCCATTTCGGTATTACCTCGGTGTGGGAAAAGTTAGGTATTTAAAAGAATCTGGTGCTCCTCGTGAACGATGTCGATGAAACCAATCGTACTCACGCGGATTTCGCTGCAATACGAATCGAAACAGTGGTATGTGCGCTGTAAATATGTTAGTGTTAACTAGATTCGAAAATTTGAACGCATTATATGTCGAATGAATGTATCGTTCTTACAACGTAACGGATTCTATTCGTTTAGTGCCCATATCGAGATTCAGAGTTTTTCCCCGCGGTGTGAAAGTTACAGGATCGACACTGGAGAGTCGATTTTGGTCCGTCACGTTAACGGTACCCGTCCTGGTCAAAGTTCGATGTGGCGCTTTCCAATTTTGTCATGGTTTGCAATAGTGCGTGAATAAAGAAATCAAATCGTGCTATTACCTCATTCTGTTCTCGTTACCTCATTCTGTTTTGCCACCAATCGTTTTTCGTGATTGCTTGAAGAGACAAACGAGCAAGTGTTTCCAGGGTGTATGTCAGTGTATCCATACAATAAATACAGTGATTGCTAAGAAAGAGTACTTAACTAGGAATATTAGTGATGTAATTAGTTCCGGCATAAATGCAAATGATTCTCGAATGCCTATATTCAAAAATTTCGGTGAATGTGTGTGGCAATCATCGCTTAGTGTGTAACTTGTTGACTGTAAGTCCCACCAATCAGCCATACATTCTATCCAGTCACAAGATGGAAGACACTCAACTGCGAAGGCGCCCAGGAGCATAAATATATAGATTCTCATATTGAATCATTGTGCATGTGTTTGGTTGTTCGCACTGTGCAAACCGGTAAATATGGATCTCTAGTGATGAATTCGGAATAGTTGACCTGTTTCAATTTTGACTGAAATCAATTGACAAACTCTTTCAAAGTTTCCGAACTGCCGTGTGTCAAAATCTATCGGTTGCTGCACTTTTGAATCATATGCTTTTTGCCACTCTTTTTTTACCAGTGTGCCCTCCATGAATACGCAGCTTGCACATAGGTCATATACATATGTATGCATGTACAGTGGGTCACAGCTTATTTCGTGCAGTGCTGTTTTCAAAATTTAGAACACGTTATCTGAAAAACTAATAAGAAAATCATGTAATTTTTAACGTAGGTTTACAACAGCATGCTCATTGGTAACACTTGAGAAAAAAAAATTATGAAAATAACCTTCGACACCCTTAAAAGACAAAAAACCGATTGTGGAGCAGAAACGCGCGTCACAGCTTATTTCGTGCAGTTGCTTTGTCTTCACTGTGGTTAGAGTTTGCCGCGTTGAATAGCGGGACTTTTTTTCCTGCGTTTTGATTGTAGCTGTCATTACCAGCTGTGGTAAATATTTAGTCTGATATTGTATGTTTAAGCGTTAAGAAGTATTTTTTAGAAAAATGCGCCGACGCACAACAATCGATTAGCGAGAATTGGTGTTGAACCATTTCAAGGAAGGTCTTTCACAGCGGAAAATTGCCCAAAGTGTTAAGTTGAGTTCCAGCACAGTGCAATCCATCATTCAACGTTTCATTCACGAAAATCGGATTCGAGACAAGGGCAGAACCGCTCCAAATAAAATTTTCAACTCGTCCGATGAGAGGTTAATTGTGCGGAAAATCAAGGCGAACCCCAAGTTATCGGTTCCAAAACTTCTCACGGAGATACAGCAAGGACTGGGTAAATCATGCAGTGCGGAAACGGTTCGTCGCGTGCTCCGAGCCAACAATTTGAATGGTCGCGTAGCAAGAAAAAAGCCTTTCATAAGCAAGAAAAATCAGATGACTCGTCTTGCCTTTGCTAAGGAGCACGTAAACAAAAACTCGGACTTTTGGAACAGCGTCATATTCGCGGACGAGTCAAAATTCAACATCTTTGGCTCTGATGGTATGACATATGTGTGGCGGGAACCCAATACGGAGCTGCAGAAAGAAAATTTAAAACCTACAGTTAAGCATGGCGGTGGAAGCGTGATGGTTTGGGCCTGTATGTCAGCAGCCGGGGTTGGAAATTTAGAATTCATTGAAGGGAACATGAACAAAACCATGTATCTCAATATTCTGAAACAAAATTTTCTTCAGAGTGCTTCTAATCTTGAAATACAGAACACTTTTCGTTTCTATCAGGACAACGATCCCAAGCATAAGTCTGGGATTGTCCAATCTTGGCTGATTTGGAACTGCCCTCACGTTATGACACCGCCAGCACAAAGCCCAGACTTGAATGTGATTGAAAATTTATGGTCAATTTTAGACAATAACATTCGGAAACATACTATTTCCAACAAGGAACAACTGAAAAGGGTTATTTTGGAGGAGTGGATGAAAATAACACCAGCTTGCACCCAAAAACTTGTGGATTCTATACCAAGTAGACTTACTGACGTAATAAAAGCAAAGGGCTATCATACTAAATACTAAACTTTGTACATATACATTTTCTTTCCTGGAAATTAATATTTAAGTTTAACTGCACGAAATAAGCTGTGACTTTGAATTTAGCATTGTTTTCATAATTTTTGTTTTTTAACTATTATAATTTACAATTTCTCTAGTTTTTAAGTTTATAATCTAAAGAATACATATTTTTCTAAAATTTGACATTTCAATCTTATCAATATTTTATATAGTTTTCCAATAGAAGCATAACAAATTTTAAAATTGTTACTGCACGAAATAAGCTGTGAGCCACTGTAGGTAGCCTACAGACGTCAAATTTCTTATCTAGTTGTGGCCTGTCGAACGTGAAGTACTACAACCGACACGGATGCTATTCAGGTATCGTTGGATGCATATCAGAAATAATTCTTTCGGATGAAGTTCAATTAAAGCTGGATCCAGCAACGTAGGGATCACCACACAACGTAGAAGCTGGAACTCTCTGGAAATCAGTTATGACACATGACCCCTAACATTAGTACCATATAAATTCATTTTAACTATTTTTGCGAAATAGGTATGCATAGTTTGTATTTCTTTACTAGCACCACATTTATATAATTTAATCGAATTTAACGGTTGTATTTTTTTTAAGTCACGCAACCATAAAATAAAACAGGTGCTAATTTTATATGTTCCGATCGTATTTATGAAACTATTTAGCAAAACGAACGAAGAACAAAATGATGAAAAAGAAATTATGACATAATCTTAGTTCTTCTCTGAATTCAAACAGTACTAGACGAAAGTGACTTTTGGTAGACAATCTCTTCGTAAGAAGCCAGTTCAACTACCAAAAACCAGTTTCAGTAAGTTTTAGCATGAAAGTGAGAAACATGGATGCAGTATGTTGATTCCAATTTTCGTTTGTGACGCTTAACGTCCCCATAGAGTGTGCGACAAATAGTGTACCATAAGAAGAATATATGAAACGAGTCTGTTACTTTTAACGACTGTAAATCGATCGCGAGACTCATGTCGATCGTAAACTTTATGCTAAACGAATTAAATTTCATCATTTTTATGTAGCCTAGGGCTGAATTCTTTATCGGCAGTAATTACAAATTCGCACCCTGACTCTCGCGATCAGTCTACTATTTATTGGAATGTGAAAAAAAAAAAAAAAATAAAGCGTTTCAAAGCAACTAAAATTTTAAAAGGTGGTGGACTAGCTAACAAAATATTTAATACTTCGAAAGAAACTCGAAAGAAAATGAAGAGAAGAATTTCGGTACCTGAGGTCGTACAATTCCACAAAAAAAAAAAAAGAACCCTGACTTAGTAACAGAACCTGCATGACTGCTTGTAGCACATACTACCAACTACGAATAATACTTTCATACTAATATTTAAGCTTTGAATCATGAACCTGGTTTAAACCACCGGTTCGCTTCTGTAAATCGTTTAAGTGCCTGACTACTATTGCTACTTAAACTTACATTCCTCGAAATTCAACTATACAACTACATCCAAGTTACGCACTATTTTCTTTGCCCGTTATTAGTTAAATATCGTGCAGAACAAAGAAAAATTTTATTTGTAGTGAGTTAGGTCTGTATACATTCAAACTAAAAACAAAAAAAAAAAAAAATTTAAATGCGAGGAAATGATAATTATAGTATAATAATATGAAATGGATTGCAAATTTTGTTGAAGAAAAGAAAGTAACAATAGTCACTACCAGTTGAGCTAATGTAAGCAAGTTTAATACTTATTGCATATAATGAAAACAAGAATATGAGAAGGAAAGATGTTGACAGAAGTTTATTCCCGAGGACGGAATGTTTTGAATTTGATGATTTAATTTCTTTTGTTTGAAAGAAGAGAGAAAAATAAAATAAAACACTATATTCGATTAAGATACCTGCATAGTTCCTAGGATAGTTACAGCTTAACACTAAAGTCAGTGATTGGTCTTAGGTTCTTTAAGGATTAAAGTCGAAAAAAAATATTCTTTTGAGAAAGAGCGAACTATACAAGAAAAAATGTATCTGTATGTAAGCTAAGATTACTATTAGAAATACAGAGATGATAGTGTATTAAGCTTAACCGCTGGCCTTCTCATTGGGCGAAAGCCCGGGAAGTTCATTCCTCTTTTTAGGGTCTGCGCGTGGCCTGGCTGGCCGATAATGTAGTGTTTGTGTTATTTTCAGCATTTTCTTTCCTTTGAAGGGAGGGATACTGGCCATTCATACAAGTAGTTTCAGTATTTTTGTTAGATTTTTGAATTGTTTGAATATGAAGGCCAGTATCAGTGGGTGGAGGACTCCAGACCATCGGGGTCAGGGCTCCACTACCATCGGGGGCCCGGGGCTGTCTGCCTCGCCCGGGTGCCTCTGAAAAGAGAGGTAGCGCGTTTTCACTTTCCGTTTTTAGAATTTTCAAGTTTTGGCTCCGTGTTTTGTCACAAGCACTGGGTCTGCTTAGTCAGCCCATGTTGCAGAGCCTGGGTGGTTTCCTTTACGGAACTATGCCCCCTTTTGTCCTTGGGTATTTTTATATACCAGTTTGCGGCTACGAATTCATGACGGATGAATATTACGTAGCATCCCGTTTTCTTTGAGAGCAAACCATCCCCATTTTTCATGAACCCACCCCAGCCGCAGCGAGCTAGCAAACCGGCACACCAGCATCCGTCGGGGTTAGTTAAAGGGTGCTCCGCTAATGCGGACGAGGGGCCTTCACGGCCATTTCTAGGGCACCCTGCTCTCGGGGCAATTCTTTTGTTTGTTTTGCCTCTTGAATGGCACTAGCTATTCCACTTTTGGACCTTAGCACTCTTGGTTCTGGACTTCGGTCTGGTTCTAAGTTGTGCTAAGGCAACTCCCAATCATCATTTTCGCTACAGATGTGCAATTTCTATCGTCGCTTTCTTCCTCACACAGCTAAGATGAAACAACTACTCAACGCCTATCTTTGTGGCTCCAAAAATGATGGTGCTATGACAATTGACTGGTCAATAGAAGCTAGCAAAGCTTTCAACCAAGTCGAGACTGGTTCAACAGAAGGCACTTTATTGTCCTTTCTAGATTCAATCGCCGAGCTTGGTCTATCCGTAGACGCTTCTGATTCCACTATCGGGGCTGCATTGCAGCAAAAATATCAAAGTTCTTGGCAACCCCGTGATTTTAACTCGGCCAAATCAAGCGAACTTTTTGCGGTTTATCAGGACATTTGTTCCTTCCGATACTTTTTGGAGGCCCAAAAATTTACACTATACACTGACCACAAATCACAGACTTTTGCTTTCAAACAAAAGCCAGAAAAAGCCAAACTATGCCGATTTAGGCATCTAAGTTACATAAACGAGTTCACTTCTGACATTTGGCATGTCTCTGGTTTCAACAACATTGTTGCTGACGCACTCCCTCGTCTAAAAGAAATCATTCTTAACAGTACTCTTGACTTTGCAGCAATCACCTCGTCCCAAGCATCGGACGTATCCGTATATATATAGATCCTAAAGGACTCTTAATTTGCTTTAAAGAAACAACCAGCCTTTGGCACCAATGTCGACATTTTGTGCAAAACGTCTGGCCCAACCATACGACTTTATATCCCTCATACCTTCAGGAAACAGGTGTTCAAGCCAGAACACAATATCGCTCACACTAGTGTTCGTGCTATATGAAAACATATTTCAGCCAAATTCTTCTGGCCTTCGATGAACAAGGACATTGCCACTTGGGCCAGGGAATGTATATCTTGTCAAAAATGCAAGATAACCAAACATGTAAGACTCTAAACTTTTTAAGGTCATTCACTTCGACATAGCTGGTCCCCTAGCACATTCGCAGGGATACACCTATTGGGTCACCGTTATGGACCGTTTAGCCAGCATTACTGCCATTGACTATGCTACTGCTTTACTAAGCACCTGCATTGCTAGATTTGGAGTTCCCCAATACATTGTCACCGACCAGGGCAGACAAGTCAAGTCAGCGCCTCATGCTGAGCTTGGTCGACTCTTGGGCTTCGAACGCAATCGTACCACAGCGTACCACCCTCAGGCCAACGGTTTCTAAGAAAGATGGCATCATACAGTAAAATTGGCTATCATGGCTCAAAATGATGTTTCTTGGACTAGAACACTACCTTTAATTCTTCTTGGATCTCTCTCCCGAGAAGAATTAACAGCATCACCGGCACAACTCCTATGCGGAGAAAACCTTTAAAAAAAAGTCTAGCGCATCAGAACCGCTAGAAAACCAATTTTCGAAGAAATTATCCTTGAATGATAAAAAAATGTGTAAAGACGTAATATACTTTTTTGTAGAATCATATCAACCATTCCTAATCCAAAGCAACAAAACTCAACTACAACACAAGTGATGAAAAATTTCAGTGCTGGCAACACTTTCCCAACGAAGCAGCATTAAGTTTACCATAACAAGCTCATACTTAAACCAACTTATCCTTTGAATTTTGTTCTCATCGGAGGATTTCATCGAAAGTTACAGCGGCTAAACGTTGTTTGAGGCTGCCATCCGAAAAATGTTCAAAACTCGGATAATTTAAAAATTGGTTTCTTATTTTTATTGCAAATGCTTCGCATATGAGTACGTAATATGAAGCATCTGTTGGTGCAATATTTACGAAAATGGCTAATGCTGGCTACCCTGTATCAGCAGCAGAGCAAAATATATACCAAATCTGCTTCACGTTCAGTAAAACCCAACCAGTAAGTTTTGTTTCGATTGAATCACTGCGCTGGAAGTTATACGGGTGAAAAGAATTTTAAGGTAACCACCCTCAAAACTTTTCAAACTTTTAAAGCGTTAATATTTGATGTTAATTTTCATTGCAGGATCATACCCCTTTTCAAATCTAATGACATAATCGCTCAGTATATAAATTCCACAAAATTATAAAAATTATCATAGCAGGCAGCCCTTTCCTGATTTCGGTACGAAATTTTGATTTCCACACTGGACCGGAAGTTATGGGGAAAAAAACTTTATTTTGCTGAGCAAATATGCAAGATTTAGGAGACAAAAATCGCCGTAGCTGGCAATTCTATTAGAATTTTTCAACCAAATTTTCACCAAATATAACCTAAAGTAAGGTCCAAGTACTGTGTGAATTTTGTTCAAATATGATGGCTAATCGGAAGTTATACGCTAAAAGCTTTTTTTTCAGTGATTTTTCAAGATGTTACCACTGCCACAGGATTGCCCGCATTTCAAAATCACTTCTATCTGACCTGGTCTTAGCTAATATAACAAGTTTTGTTAATTTCATTATGATCGGATAATCCGGTCGTCAGTTCTCGTGAGCAGATCTTTCGAGTGCTGAAAATAGAGGTAATTTGGTGATGGGTTGCCATTCTTGTGCAAATCGGAATTTTCGAAATTTTAATTTGACATGATGGACAAAGGTCACAATTTATCAATGATTTGAATTTTTTGTCAAAATTAAAAAATTTTTCAGGAGAGTCAATGATTTGAAGAATTTTTTTTCAGGAGCCTGCTGTAGCTACAGGGTTACCCGAACTATTTTGAAAATCCATGTGTATTAAACTTTAGTCAACTTCAATACGCTCTGCAAGTTTCACGATGATCCAATGTTTTCGTCAGAAGTAATGACAAATCAAAATTTGGACCCACACACGGCTCAAAATTACCTGATTTTTAACAAAGGCAAGCTTAAAACAGCATAACTTTTCATTTCCAATCATTTGTCTTACCAAATATTTATACTGCTTGGAAATATAGGAGTACCTCAAAATTAACTAAAACGCTCGCCGCCACCAACAGGTTTACCGCTGAAGCACACTGCGACGTCGTCTACCGCAGCCAGGCGCAACCAAGCTGTCAGTTGAGTTGACTATATGGGTTTTCCATAGCAGCGAGCACACCAAGTTGCAGCTATGCGCAGTCGGGCGCAGCCAGGCGCAGCTCAGGTCGCAATGGATTCAACTTTTGTCGCAGCGAAGAATTGCAATCAGCTGTAATTACTTGAGAAACGCACGGGATTTGAAATGTATGCGAAAATGTAAATAGAGTTGATTTTATGTTATTAATTTTTTGAGGAATTCGAAAATCACTCTTATTGGTAATAGCTTAGATAGTTAAAAGTAAAATAAAAAGATAGTTAATAGCAAATTTGAAAGATAATTTATACCAAATTGATTATAGTAATTTAAAATACTTGAGTAGTCTAGTTGGTAGATTACTGACTTCTTGCTTGTGGGATCCCTGATTCGAATCTAAGTTCGGACGAAGGCCCGCGAACC
>OX376372.1:118744598-118768749 GCA_947369275.1 Nemotelus nigrinus | reverse complement strand
CAACTAGCTCATCTTCCCCTATTGTTGCCACTCTTCTAAGCCGCCCTATTACCTCGTCTCGATTTTAAACTGTTCTATCGCTAATCTTCCCTAAGGCCCTACACTCGTCTACAATTCACTTTGCGATTCTCCTTGTTGGAGCGTTAGTAGCGGTGACAATTTCCCTAAGTTCACTTCCTTCCTTATGTATCTTTGGAAGGCATCTAATTCTTGGCAATGACTGGTTTGAGACCCGCAGTTTTTTTCCCTCTCCAATCGTCCGTTTGCACTCTTTGAACTCGTTTGATAGAGTCTGGTAAGGGATTTTTCCTAAGCTCATGGTAATCCTCTTTGTTGAGTTTTTCCATAACTAATCGGTCATATTCGTCTTTGTCCATTACGACCACGGCATTTCCTTTATCGGCTTTGGTATAAAATATCAGTTAAGCAGCCGACTCTTTGAGTACTCTTTGTGCCTTCCCAGTGCTTTCCCTCTTACGATTTTCCTTCCTGATGAGTTTAGCCACATTGCCACTAATCTGTCCTCTCTCCTCTTTGGGAAGGGTTTCAACCGCTGCTTCGATTTCTACTACCAAGTCGTCTGTTGGGAATACTGTTTCCTTGACAGCAAAACTCAGACCTTGGTTAAGCAGTTTCATTTGCTCTCCTGTGAATTGAACCGTGAACTTGTTCACCACATACAAAGTTGAGGATAGTCTCTACGGCATTCTTTTTCTTTTCCATAGTATCCTTTCCTCTCATCAGCTCCTTCAGTTTCTTTGAGAGAATTTTCTTATTTCTATCTTTCTGACATTCAAAGGCCCTGTTTGCTTTCGCAACTATTAAATTTGATTGCAATATTATGCCGAATATCAATTATTTATTACCAAGTATTAGTTTGCACTATAAGTGCATTTTGCGCACTTCAGGTAAGATCAAAGCTCCAGTAAATAACTACAGGCAATGATCGAACCAGCCGCTTCAAGTGATTTCCCAGTTTATTGTGAGCTAATGCAGCTTTGACTTAAACGGGTTTTCCACTCAGAAACCCGCCTCAGCAATTTCATTGAGGAAAGATTTTGTTGCTGTTTTCTGTCACACCTAGCCTAATCGGTTCTCGATGAGGTGCAAAAAACGTAGCTAAAGAGACTTTCTGGAAACTATTCTCTTAACTCGACACTCAGGGTATATTAATAATTTTTTTTGCAGTTCTGCCGGCAATCAGTTATTTCATATGTTACCCGCTATTGATGACAAAATATAAAACTCTAGTGCATCCGAACCGCTAGAAAACTGAAAATTCTAAACAAATATATATAGATATATATAAATATATATATATATATACATATATATATATATATATATATATATATATATATATATATATATATATATATATATATATATATATATATATATATATATATATATATATATATATATATATATATATATATATATATATATATATATATATATAAATTCTAGCGAATCAGGACCGCTAGAAAACTGATTTTCAAAAAAATTATCTATGAGTGACTTAAAGACGTAATACACTTTTTTGCAGTATCATATCAACCAATTCTTACTCAAAGTAAGAAATATCATATTTTGAAAGCATCTCTTATAACACAAATGATGAAACTGTTCAGTGCTGGCAACGTTTTTCCAACGCAGCAATAATAAGTCTACCCTAACATTCTCGAGCTTAATCAAGCTATCCTCTCAATTTCATTTGCATCCAAGGATGACACTGAAAGTTTCAGCGATTAAAGTATGTCTGGGGCTGCCATCCAAAAAATTTCCAGTAATAATACTATCTATAAATTTGAATCTTTCAAATGGATTAATACCCTTTAAATACTCAGGGAGTTTATTAAAACACTTAGGTCCAATGTAAGAAACAAATTTTTGTGTTTGTGTTTTACGGCAAGCGGGAACTACCATATTATTACGGTTTGTTCTCGTGACGAGGTAATCTTGAGCATTGTTCGGTTTTACATACTTGTAGGTATAAAAGAGAGTAGCGGCTAAGTAAAGTTTTTTAATATCAAATACTTTTGCTATGGCGAAGAGCTCAGCTGTCGGAAATCTACGGGGCAATTGGAAGATTACTTTTAGAATCTGTCTTTGCGTTGACTTTAAGTTTGTGAGGTGGGTAGAAAAGGTGCCACCCCAGGCAGCAATGGCGTATTGCAGACCAGATTGGACTAGCGCATAATAAATAGTTTTTAGTTGATCTATCGTCAATAAATCCCTTAAAGAATAAAAAATGTGTATGCTTCGCCTTAACTTAGCGTTAACTTCTTCTGTGTGATTATTCCATTTGAGATTACTATCGATAGTCACCCCTAGATATTTGGCATGGTCTACAACACGGATTGCTTTACATTTGACGTTACATGCAATGTTGTCTCCATGCCTACAGTTTTGGTCGTGTAAAGGAAGAATACGTACGTTAGGCTGACCTGTAGTTGTAAGAGAAAACGCAATTATGTTAGTTTTATCTGTATTTAGTTTGAGGTGGTGATTGCGAAACCACCTTAGTACATTATCCATGTGAACTTGGCATAACCTGAAACTCTCTGCCCAGCTTGGGGCCGAAATCAGCATTAACGTGTCGTCAGCAAAGGATATTATTTTACTATTAAGTACACTTTTGTTCAAATTGCAAAGATCATTTACATAAATGAGGAATAACAATGGTGAAAGGACAGTCCCTTGTGGTAAACCTACATCGGATTTGAAACACCAGTCACTATAAGCGTTGTTAGCTTTGACTCTTTGTTGCCTTTGGCTTAGGTATGAGCTCAGTAATTTTAGGGGTTTACCTATGATGCCAATCGCACTCAGTTTTTTTAACAGCAGGTTTTTGGGTACCGTGTCGAATGCTTTCTTTATGTCCATAAATACAGCTAAAGGCTTATTATTGATGTCGATTTCAGAATACAAGAAGTTTATGACCTTTAGTACTGCATCCTCTGTACCTAATTTTTCTTTGGTTTTTAGATAGTACATTGTTTTCCGTCAAGTATTAAGTTAATCTATTTTTTATACATCGTTCAAATATTTTTGCAAGTATGGGTAGAAGCGATATGGGTCTGTAGTTATTCACGTCCTGACGATTTCCTCCTTTGAATATGGGGATAACAATAGCTTTTTTGAAGTCAGACGGAAAGGTTCTTTCATTTAGACATTTATTGAGCAGTTTCGTCAAGGGGGATATAATGTTATTTTTAATTGATTGAATTGTTCTATTACTTAAACTGTCCCAACCTGGAGATGACTGCTTTTTAAATGAACTTTTTACAGTATGCAGTTCATTACTGTCTATTTTGTGAAGATGAAAGTAAGAGAGGATGGTATTTGTGGTTGGTGAAACGTCTTCGCTGTTGTTATCAAAATTCTTTGCTATTTGCTCTCCTATGGTTATGAAATAATTGTTGAAATGTTTAGGATGTGTTCTTTACACTCTCAGATGATGAAGCTAGCTCGGGATAAAGTGTGTCAATTAAACTCAATGAAATATTTTTGAGAATCTTACTATTTGTCATATCATTAACTATTTCCCATAACTTCTTGTTGTTATTAGCTTTGTTGATTTGTTTTTGGTACCAATTTCTCTTAGCTGCTGTTTTGATGGCATTTAATTTATTTCTATATTTAATGTAGTAAGCTTTTAGGTAGGTGTTGAATGGTTGCCTGTTAATTCTTTTTACTAATGTTCGAAGAACAATAGTATTAAACTCGTTTCGCCGAAAATTCATATTTCTTTATATATATATATATATATATATATATATATATATATATATATATATATATATATATATATATATATATATATATATATATATATATATATATATATATATATATATATATATATATTTATATATAAATATATATATATATATATATATATATATATATATATATATATATATATATATATATATATATATATATATCAGCAAAATGATTAAGGGAGATAATCTCTGGAGTGGCCGATTCGATTGAGTTGAAATTTTCGGAGAACGTAGATGTATATAGTAGGTAGGTCTACGACTTTGTCAAATTCAGATATGCTAAACATTTTGGCGGCGGCGAGCGTTTTAGTGAATTTTGAGGTACTCCTATATTTCCAAGCAGTGTAAAGTTTTGTTAAAGAAAAGTATTGGGAATGAAAACTAATTATGTTCTTAGCTTGTTTATGATAAAAAATTGGAAATTGTGAGCCGTGTGTGGGTACAGGGTGCCTAAAAGTAGGCAAGGATTTTTTTTCAAATTTTGATTTGTCATTACTTCTAAGAAAAACAATGAATCATCGTGAAATTTCCAGAGCGTATTAACGTTGACTAAAATTTAGCAAGTGTGGATTTTTAAGATAGTGCGGGTAGCCCTGTAGCTACGGCAGGCTCCTGAATAAAAAACTTTCACATCATTGACCTTCCTGAAAATTTTTTGATTTTTGACAAAAAAATCAGATCACTGATAAATTTTAACCTTTGGCCATTATGTCAAATAAAAATTTACAAAATTCCGATTTGCACAAGAACGGCAACCCATCACCAAATTACCTCTATTTTCAGCACTCGAAAGTTCTGTTCACGAGAACTGACGACCGGATTATCCGATCATAGTGAAATTTACAGGACATGTTGGTATTAGCTAGGACCAGGTCTGATAGAAGTGATTTTGAAATGCGGGCAACCCTGTGCCAGTGGTACCATCTTGACAAATTACTGAGAAAAAAAAACAGCTTTTTTGGCCTATAGCTTCCGATTCAGCCATCAGATTTTGACAAGATTCATCCAGTACTTGGATCTTACTTTATGTTACATTTGATGAAAATTTAGCTGAAAAATTAGAATAGAGTTGCCAGCTATGGTGATTTTTGTCACCTAAATCTTGCAAATTTGCTCAGCAAAATAAAGCTTTTTCCCTATAACTTCCGGTCCAGTGTAAAAATCAGAACGAAGTTCACGCAGTAAATGGACTTTATTGTGAACCAAATGTCATAGAAATTTCGTACCAAAATCATAAAGGGGAATTTTTGTTCAATTTCTTTACTGAGCGATTATGTCATTAGATTTCCAAATTGAAATGATCCTGCAATAAAAATTAACAACAAATATTAACGCTTTAAAAATTTGATAAGTTTTGAGGATAGTAACCCAAAAATTTTTTTCACCCGTATAACTTCCAGCGCAGTGATTCAATCGAAACGAAATTTACTGGTTGGGTTTAACTTAATGTAAAGCAGAATTGGTATGTTTTATGCTTTGCTGTTGAAACAGGCTAACCAGCATTAGCCATTTCCGTAAATATTACACCAACAGATGCTTCAAACAACGTTCTCATATGCAAAGCATTTGCAATAAAAATAAGGAATTCTTTTTTAAATTTTTCGAGTTTTGAACATTTTTCGGATGGCAGCCTCAAACAACGTTTAACCCATAGATATAAAATAGTAGAGTCGCCCATGTGATACAACTGCTTTGCATCTACCCCTGCAACTTTCGCCAAGCGGCCACGTGGTGATCATATGACGTATGATTCCAAATGAGATAGATGTGCAAGAGGGAAACACAACATCAGCAATAGGCAGAAAAAATATTGCTTACCCCTTACCTCTTCGTTACGTCCCCTCCAATACATTTCAAATGTGAGGGGCCACTCCATTGTCTACTACCTCCATTGTTTAACCGCTGAAACCTTCGATGAAATCCTGCGAAGAGAACGAAATTCAAAGGATACGTTGATTTGAGTATGAGCTTGTTATGGTAAACTAATTGCTGCTTCGTTCGGAAAGTGTTGCCAGCACTGAATTATATGTGTTATAGTTGAGTTTTGTTGCTTTGGATAAGGAATGTTTGATATGATTTAAAAAAACAGTGTATTACGTCTTTCCACACTTTTTTGTCACTCAAAGACAATTTCTTCGAAAATTAGTTTTCTAGCGGTTCAGGTGCGCTAGAGTTTTTTTATTTCGTCTCTTTTCCTTATTGATACAATTATACCGACAGTAATCCAATGCTTCAGGGGTGTGAGTTTTTTTCGGGATCAATTTGGAAGTTGTAGATTGCTTGATTGTGTTGCAGATAGACTATATAAATTTATGAGTAGATAAGTTAGCATCATCATCACTATTGATAACTAGGTCCCAATCGATTAGTCCAAGTTTCCTTTTTACTTCATTAAAGTTAATTATATTGGTCGTTCGTCTACTTACTGAGTTGGTATTTGATTCCTGGCAGTTAATTTGAACTTTAATTAGATTTGTGACATGGTCTGTTATTGAGTTTTGTAGAATAACAGGTGTAGCATGGCACTGGGGGGAGTTACTCCTAAGCAGGATATGGTCAATGCATGATTTGCTGATACCATCTATTCGAGTCGGTTTATTTATTTGCGATACGTAACCTATGCTGTTAAGAGTTGTCAGATAGTTGAAAGTTGTACTGGTATTATCTAATAAGTTAATATTGATGTCACCTATTATAATGTCGATAGAGGTATGGTCTGTGCAAATAACTGTATTGTAAATATCTGAAATGAAGCTATCATTGTCAATAGCTGGTGATTTATAAATCGCAAATATCCTAGCAGTTTTATTATTTGTCATTTATATATTTAATTGAAGGCCAGTAAAGTTTTGGGTGCTGATTTCGTCGCATGTGTGCTTGATTGCTTGCTTAATGCAAACTAAAACCCCATCATTTTTGTTGAGACATTGAGATGTATAATACATCAAATACATAGATATATTGAAGGATGGTGACATGATGTCAAAATCGACCAAGTAGCTACCGTGGTGCGTTTCCGACAACACAATTACGTCTAAGCTAATATCTAATTCATTTAGTAATATGGTTAATTCATCAAAATTTTTTTTTATGCTCCTAATGTTAAAATGAAGAATTTTTAGCCCTTTACAATCAGAACTGCTAAATAATTGCTTGCATTCAGTTGCACATTTAGCGATGTGTGTTTCGATATCGTTATTAGTAAGTATTTCATTGAACAAATCCATTAACAATGTGTAAAAATAAGAAAAATGATTTATGAAACCACTTTAATTTAAGACTTATCTTAGGAGATTGATATCTAATTCTGCTTCACAATTAATTCTGAAAACTCTACCCTGTTCAGTTTTTCTGATAAGGATACTTTCATCTCGAGTCCATACGAACTTAAATGAATTTTCTCTCGCAAATTGTTTTGTTAAATAAAGTAGTTTTTTGTTTGTTTTTGTGAGATGACTGTTAATGAAGAACTTTGAAGGTGGTAAGCTATCATGCAGGTTCTTACAAACTAAGTCAGCTTTTTACTAATTTTCGAAGAAAAGTAGTATTAAACTCGTTTCGCCGAAAATTCATATTTATATATATATATATATATATATATATATATATATATATATATATATATATATATATATATATATATATATATATATATATCATCAAAATCATTAAGGGAGATAATCTCTGGAGTGGCAAATTTGATTGAGCTGAAACTTTCGGAGAACGTAGATGTATTTAGTAGGTAGGTCCACGACTTGCTAGAATTCAGATATCTTAAACCTTTTGGCGGTGGCGAGCGTTTTAGTGAATTTTGAGGTACTCCTATATTTCCAAGCAGCGCGAATCTTTGTTCAAAAAAAGTAATGGGAATGAAAACTTCTTATGTTTTAAACTTGTCTATGACAAACAATTGGAAATTGTGAGCCGTATGTGGGTGCAGCGTGCCTAAAAGTAGGCAAGAATTTTTTTTCAAATTTTGATTTGTCATTACTTCTGACCAAAAACCATGGATCATTGTGAAATTTGCAGAACGTATTGATGTTGACTAAAGTTTAATACATATGGATTTCCAAGGTCGTGCAAGTAACCCTGTAGAAGCGGCAGGCTCTTGAAAGAAAATCCTTCAAATCATTGAACCTCAATAATGTGCACACCGCAGCCATTATGGAGAGCCTCCACGCACACAACACTCACCCCGCTATTTGTAGCTTCATAGGCAACATGCTTAACCACAGGCTCATATCAGCGGAGTGGTCGGGTGCGGAAATTACAAGAAAAGTCTGCAGAGGCACTCCGCAGGGAGGGGTTCTATCTCCTCTCTTGTGGAACCTTGTAACAAACTCAATTCTAGAAAAGTTGGAAAGCAAGGGACTCACGGTTGTGGCCTACGCTGACGACATTGCAATTTTAGTCTCGGGTAGGTTTCCACACCCTTGGTCAGCTCATCGAGTACTCTCTAGGGCTGGTTGAGGAGTGGGCGAATACCGTGGGTCTTGGCATTAACCCCAATAAGACGGATATTGTGCTCTTCACTAGGAAATATAAAACCCCGGATTTAGACCATATCATGCTAGGCGGCTCCAGGTTAGGTCTCAAGTTACAAACTAAGTACTTGGGTCTTATTCTGGACAGCAAGCTCACATGGAAGGCGAATTTAGAGGAAAGAGTTAAGCGGGCAAGCAACGCGATTTATGCCAGCAAGAGAGTGCTAGGTAAAACGTGGGGTCTAAGCCCTGCTTTAACGCACTGGATCTACTTGGCGATAGCAAGGCCGATCCTTGTTTACGGATGCTTGGTCTGGTGGCCAGCAGTGAATAAAAGCACCTTTGCTACCATGGCGAATAGAGTTCAGCGGCTGGCGGCCCTCTGCACTACAGGTGCCTTAGCCTCGACTCCTTCGTCTGCTCTGAACGTCCTGCTTCATGTCCCCCCGCTTGATCTCTTTATTAGAGGCACTGCTGCAAAGGCTGCTGTCAGGCTTAGGGAATCAGGGCACTTCGAGCCAGGATCCTTTGGCCACAGCAGTATTGAACGGGGTTACGCAGGAAGCACTGACTACCTGGTTCCCACTCTGTGCTTTGAGCGGGGATATCGAGCGACGGTGGGAGATGGGCAAGAATGGAATCGACAAATGTGTCCTGCAGCTCTTGGCATCTACACTGACGGCTCGAAGACAGCTGCAGGAGTGGGTGCTGCAGTATATTTTGCAGATGCAGCTATGGAAGCAGCTTTCAGGCTTCCGAATCACAGTAGTATTTTCCAGGCGGAGGTGTTAGCGATACGTAAAGCCGCAGACCTCATATGCGCCAAAGATACTACTAGCAAAATACTAAACATCTTTACTGACAGTCAAGCGGCGGTAAAAGCACTGCTGTCTCACACATACAAATCGAAGTGTGTATTCGATTGCATTCAGGCCCTGAACAGACTGGGTAACAGCAGAAGAGTTAGAATCTTCTGGGTTCCCGGTCATAAGGGTATTGATGGGAATGAAAAGGCGGATGCGTTAGCCAAGTATGGGGCCAGTCTTCCCCTTTTGGAAGCGGTTAACATCCTTACTCCTATCCAGGCGATTAAGTACTCAATCGACTCCAACATGATGCAGGGAGCGACGCGCAGATGGGATGCAACTCAGACCTGCAGAGTAACCAAAATCATGTGGGGGTCATACAATCTCGCATCGACCAAGTACCTCCTCGAGTTAGTGCGGATTGACTGCAAACGACTCGTTGGTATCATTACTGGTCACTGTCTTACAGCAGCACATGCTATGAAAATGGGACTCCTAACGAGCGACACCTGTAGAAGGTGTCAAGAGCCGGGGGTGTCAGAAACTATCCAGCATCTCCTGTGCCACTGCCCGGCACTGGGGAAAACCAGACTGCGATACTTCGGTGAGCCCTGGCTGGTGGATCTCTCACACGTGGCAGAGCAAAAGCTGAAGGACATCCTTCAGTTCGCGAAAAAGTCCGGGGCCTTTGATGGCCGCTTGGACTGAATTCCTTTCTCGAGGTCCATTTATCTGGTACCACTACGGACCGGTAGGTCTATGTGTGGCCATGTGCCAGCCAGTACAACCTAACCTTACCTTGAACCTCCTGAAAAAATTTTGATTTTTGATAAAAACTTCAAATCATTGATAAATTTTAACGTTTGTGCATCATGTCAATTTGAAATTTTAAAAATTCCAATTTGCACAAGAACGGCAACCCATCACTAAATTACGTCTATTTTCAGCACTCGAAAGTTCTGTTCACGAGAACTGACGACCGGATTATCCGATCATAATAAAATTCACAGAACATGTTGGTATCAACTGCGACCAGGTCTGATAGAAGTAATTTTGAAATACGGGTAACCCTGTGACAGTGGTACCATCTTGAAAAATCACTGAGAAAAAAAACAGCTTTTTGGCCTATAACTTCCGATTCAGTAATCAGATTTAAACAAAATTCACACAATATTTGAATTTTATTTAAAGTAACATTTGGTGAAAATTTGGCTGAAAAATTAGCATAGAGTTGCCAACTATGGTGATTTTTGTCTCCTAAATCTTGCAAATTTGCTCAGCAAAATAAAGCTTTTTTCCTTATAACTTCCGGTGCAGTCATGATATCAAAATGAAGTTTATGCAGTAAAAAGATTTTGATGTGAGCATTTTGAGTTGTAGCAAAATCATGAAAGAGCTGCCAGCTATGACCATTTTTGTAATTTTTTTGCGCGATTATGTCATTAGATTTGCAAATGGGAACGATCCTGCAATGAAAATAAACAACAAATACTAACGCTTTAAAAATTTGAAAAGTTTTGAGGGTGGCAACCCTAAACAATTTTTCACTCGTTTAACTTCTAGCGCAGTGATTCAATCGAAACAAAATTTACTGGTTGGGTTTAGTTTAACGTGAAGCAGATTTGGTATATATTTTGCTTTGCTGCTGACACAGGCTAACCAGCTTTAGCCATTTTCGTAACTATTGCATCAAGAGATGCTTCAAATTACATACACATATGCAAAACATTTGCAATAAAACTAAGAAACCAATTTATAATTTGCCGAGTTTTGAACATTTTTTGGATGGCAGCTTCAAACAACGTTAACCGCTAAAGCTTTCGACGAAATCCTCCGATGAGAGCGAAATTCAAAGGATAAGTTGAATTAAATATGAGCTTGTGAAGGTAAACTTATTGCTGCTTCGTTGGGAATATGTTGCCAGCACTGAACATTTTCATAATTTGTGTTTTAGTTGAGTTCTGTTGCTTTGAACAAGGAGTGGTTGATATGATTTTACAAAAAAGTGTATTACGTCTTTCCACATTTTTTTGTCACTCAAAGACAATTTCTTCGAAAATTAGTTTTCTAGCGGTCCAGGTGCGCTAGAGTTTTTTCAATTAAGATTTCTCCAGCCAAATATCTCTATGTTCTTTAGTGGAAAATCGGACAATTAAAGGCCTCGGTGGATTATTTTTTTGGTTACGTTGTATTTGTCTCCTAGCAAAAACCGGCTTGACGTGGTTAGCATCGACGTGGTTAGCACATATTCAGTAAACTCGCAACGCTATTCAGCACTTCCACTACGTTCTCGTTGGGTGTTTCAACTAGTCCATTCATTTTGATATCAGAACTAAATTTCTCCTGCTCCAGTTGGTTGACTTGGATTGTTAGATTTTTTACCTGTTTCCTTAAATTGATGTTATCAGCGTCCAGCTTGCCACATATATTGGAAAGGCTTTCGATTTTCTCGCCGTATTGGTCCATTTTTGTCTGAAACTCATCAATCTTATTGCAACAATAGTCCAAGGATCTTCGGTACTCCGATAGTTCTTCCTTGAACATATTGCGCATCTCTTGCAGTTCATTTGAGTGGGTTCTGTAGCGTAAATTAAGGTGAGAGTAGCCTTAGCACAACTTAGAACCAGACCGAAGTCCAGAACCAAGAGTGCTAAGGTCAAAAAGTGGAATGGCTAATGCCATTCAAGAGGCAAAACAAAAAAAAGAATTGCCCCGAGAGCAGGGTGCCCTAGAAATGGCCGTGAAGGCCCCTTGTCCGCATTAGCGGAGCACCCTTTAACCAACCCCGACGGATGCTGGGGTGCCGCTTTGCTAGCTCGCTGCGGCTGGGGTGGGTTCTTTAAACAAATGGGGATGGTTGGCTCTCAAGAAAATGGGATGCTACGTATATTCATCCGTCATGAATTGTAGCCGCAAACTGATATGTAAACATATCCGGGGACCAAAAGGGGGCACAGCTCCGTAAAGGAAACCACCCAGGCTCTGCAACATGGGCTGACTAAGCAGACCCAGTGCTCGTGACAACGCACGGAGCCAAAATTGAAAAATCTAAAAACGGGAAAAAGGAAAAAAGCACTACCTCTCTTTTCTAAGGAACCCGGGTGAGGCAGACAGCCCCGGGCCCCCGATGTTAGTGGAGCCCTGACCCCGATGGTCTGGGGTCCTCCACCCTCTGATACTGGCCATATGTTTCAAAATTCAAAAGAAAAAAATCTATCAAAAACTAATCAACAAACAGAAACTAACATTATGGATGGCCAGTATCCCTCCCTTTAAAGAAATTGCTGAAAAAATGCTAAAAATCACGAAAACACTACATTATTGGCCAGCCAGGCCTGAAACGGACCCTGAAAAAGAAGAAGAACTTCTCGGGCTCACGCCCAATAAGAAGGCCGAAGGTGTTGTTATTAGCAATTCATAATTATATATTTCCTTTCTTTTTTTCCTTTTTGTATTCGACTGTTCATTAATTTACACATTATGTATGTAACTAGAAGGAGCTCTCCTTGCTCGGTTATTTCGAATTCACAATTTAATTAACTTATTATTATGTACTAGGCGCGGCCAATATTGTACATTGATGCACGTATGCATACCAAAATGATTCTCATAGTGAGCTTTTCGTTTTTGTTGTCGTGCCAAAAAAACAAATAGTAAATGCAAACAAAATATGACTTGAACAGACGGCACCTTAAATTCAAGATATAGATAAGCAGACTGACGTAAATAATATAGATTCACTTTGTTTTACTGTAACAATGTCTTGATAATCCTGTTAATTTAATGGTTTATCGATTATTACGAGATCTCGTAGAAATCATATGTGGTCTAAGTTAGTATTTATTGAGGTATCTTATTTCAATAAATATGCCGTCACATTATTGTTTTCCTTTTCAATCAATTGGATCTACAGCTATATACATACATACTCATCGTACAAACTATATATTTCTGGTTAATGAAATTTTTGTCGGGGTTTTTTTTTTTTTTTTTTATGTTTTTGATGTTCATCGTGCAGTTCAAACTGTATATATTAAAACCAACATTGAATAAAAATAATTATGTTCTTTTTGTTTGTGTTGTTTTTTACGACATACTGTATGCGAAGAATTAAGGCAAAACGACTTGTTACCGAGCACAGTTATTGCGAAACAAAGGTTAGATTACGTTATTAAAGGCAAAGAATTAGTTGAAAGGAATGTCATGGATCGATCGGTAAAAAGTGAAGGAGCTATTGTGTTATTTCTACGGTTTAGACTGTTGCTCAGATTGCCGGATTACTCATTGACTCATTGAAATAAACACCAACTCATTGAAATAAACACCACAAGCAACATCTCCATCGTTCATGGCTTGGAATAGACTCTATAGTAGTGGTGTTGCACGATTCGAACCAATGTCACTACCACGTTCATACAACTTGCCAGGTAAATTAAGGTAAACGAAAATGAGATTTTCAAAAAAAATGCTGACAACTATGTTACCGCTTTCCTTCGTTCCAGTTGCATCCTCATAAATACCATCTTTATGCGAACGTCCTTGGTTATTGATGCTGGTCCTGTACCACCATTGCTGTGTTCAAACTCGCCAAGAATATATTTGCAGCTGATCCCTGCTTCACTGCTCAGGTTGGTTACGATATTTAAGAAATATCTGTTACGATGCAATTCCATCTGTTGAGAAGACTTATTGGCACGACGGCACGAAACCATCAAATCGTTGACGTTCATACATTTGTCTGACGCTTACTGCGACTCAGTATCAAATCTTCTAAGGATTACGTTCTCGTTTCGCGACTGAATTTGTCCCACTCTCTCAAGCACTTTCAATATGTCTTCGATCAGAACCCAATAGATTGTAATTTCCTGGATAAATTGTCACTTCCACTGAGTAACACACACTTTATATATCTGCAGATCTCTGCCACAACGTTCATTCACTTGGCGTAGATATTCTTTTGAGTATTGGAACGCACTTTTACTTTACTTGTTGCCACATTTATTACTGAACTATTTCTTTATCGAAGTTCCCCAAGGTGATCGAGGTTCCACTCAGGCTGAATGGCGCGAAATATCCAAACTCTTACTTTTTCGTCCGACAGACGATACTCAGGCTCTAATACTCCTAGTGGGTCATCAGTATCTCGGCGCTTGGTTTAATTAACCATTTATGATAAGGATTTCGAAATGCACTGCATTACGGGGCTGATTCTCCACTTGTTGCGAGTGGGTAATTATAGTTGCGCGCGCACTTGTTTATTCTCTCCGAAGAACGATTTTCAATTTTGATCAATTGAATGAATCACTACCAACACCAGGTTCCACCACTGAATCTCAACAACCGTACTTTATTCATCTCCGCGAGATTCCTCACGCGATCTCCTCGTCGCCACGACGGCCCAGAACTCTCTCCCGAATTCAGCCTCCAAGCTCGCAATCCGCGTTCGAGCAGCAAAACAAGATTCCGTTAGGAACTTGTTGCTACTCGAATTCAATAACAAGGTCGCCGGGGACGTACGGGACTTATTATTGACTCAAATTGAAATATGTTCAATTTGAAAAACATGTAGCAATTTCGAGCACATACAGTGTGTGGCGAAATTTCGTGTCCAGTAAGTTCGTAAAAAAATTACTGGATGCTACAACACAGATCTTTCCACAAGGGCAAGTGCGTGGAAAGAGCTGAAGGATGGATGTATTTTACGAAGGACAATGACGTGAACCAGTGATCATGCCTCTTACTATCCAATCCTTTATAGAAAAAAACGTGAACAAGGTGAACAGGAAAAGGAGTAATTTTAATGCAAGGAAGTATTGTGAACAAACGTATACTATATTAATTGTTTAAGTATCTTCGCAAGAGGAAATAGTGAACTTGGTGAACATATTCCAAGATACGGAGGGAGGATAAGGAAGAAGAAGAAGTTGAGGAATTGAGGTGCGTGAACTAGTGGACTAGATCACTTCTGGGCTTCTTCTTGTGCTGCAACCTCCTCAAGAGCTCCTCAATAGTCCAAAAGGTGTTTTCCACCCTTTGGAACTTATTCCACAGGACAGGGAACTTCAACGGGAAAATGTCGAAGTTGTGGAAATTAGAATAAATTGTTTGAGGAGGTGCTTTTGAAGGGATTTTATGGGTAGTGCTCTTCTGGAGCGTAATTTGCAGTCCCTTTAAAGCAGAATTACGCGGGTTGGAACGACGTCCGTGTAGGACCTTCTTCCAGAAGAGGCGGAGCCGAAGAGTGGATCGCTTAGGTTTTTGAGCGTTTGGGAGGGGAGGCTTGACGACCTGTTTCCTCCTTTCCGCCGGTAGTATTGGGGCCGATGTATCTGAAAACTCCAACCTTTGGTCAGAAGGGTGAGTGACTTTAGTCGGGCGGGAACATGCACGATGCCATGGATCCATTGATGGCGTCTCAACAACACCAACCTCAAGTTCTGCAGCTCCATGATATCCGTACTGGTGCATTTCCCGCTCAAAATCCTCCTCTCGAAGAACGGCTTGCCGAAGTAGTCGTACCGAAGGCAGATCAAGGAAGAGAATGCGGCGTTGCACTTCAGGCAGCAGGTTGCGGTGAAGGATTCCCACTAGCTCGCCATCCTCCATTGGTCGGACCATGCGGTCGACTAGCCGAAGCACCTCGGAGTGGAAGGTGTCGAATGGCTCGCCAGGTTTCTGGTAGCGGTCTCTTACCATCTCCGCGAGCTCGAAGTCGCTGAAGCGATCTCTGAGCATCGCAGAGATGGTGCCATTCAACACCTCCATTGTCACGAAGATGCCTCCAGAACCAATCGGCCGCCGGCCCGACAAACAGAAGATGTGCGTGTTGGCAGAGAAGGAGAAAATCTCCCTCGAGAGTCTGGCGCGTGAGACTTTCTACGCGGAACAAAAAAGATTCCAGGGGCAACGAATCCTCAAGGCCAGAGAATGATATATCCCAGCTGTGGATCACGTCTGGAACCCAATCCGCTATGGGTGCTGTCCAATAGGACGAAGAGCTGCCCGAAAATCCATCATAACCCCTTCCTGAATACATGTTTGCCTTAAATTTTCAGTGAATAAAAAAATAGAGTTAAGTTTCATATATTTTCTAGTTTTTGAAAAAAAGAATGCGTTACTGCGTAGTAAAGAGATAGTATGAAATCATAGATAATTTGGAATGACGGAGAAATGGAATATACTTATGGCTAATAGAATAAGTTCATAAAAAATTGAATCTGAATCAATTAATCTAATATTACGATGTTGGCCCCCTTATTGGGTTAGACCCGATCAGAACCCTCTCATCAGGTCCGCTGGCTGGCTGGCTGGCTGAATTGAAACAAATGAATTAATACAATAAGTTACGTTAAAGGAAATTTTAATGAACTGTAATATAGGGTCGCTTCCTAAATGGAAACGCCCATTTGGAGGTCTGTCCGCCTCCTCCGAAATTCCTAAGAAAAGAGAGGAGCTAGGATATCAAAACAAAAGTTGCAGCTGTCCAACACATGACAACCCTCCAAAGTACCGGTCGAACTGACGGGACGCGATAGTGGCAACACGCCAACCACACGTATTCCAAACATCAGTTCAAACCAGACCCAAAGAAGTTGCCCTATGCCAGACAGCTCCAAGACACAAGATGGCGTAGCTTCTAACAGAAAGAGGGGCAGGGGCCCTTTGGACAACTCGGACTGGAGAATGACGTAAAACGACCAAACCCAGTAAAATCCAGAGTAGTCCTCCAGGTTGCACCCGGAGCCTAAAGCTCAAAAAGACAACACATAAGAAGCTAACGCCAAAGGTATACTAATAAGGATTGATTCTAAAAGGATAGAATTGGGAAGGATGTTTGCGGCTATTAGGGAAAGAGCGAGCAATGCAGGTCTTAATAAAAGGGGTCTTGTTCTCTCGAACGAAATGAATTGAATCGCAAAGGAGGCGATTCTAAGACCTGCGAGTGAGAATGGAATATTTGGGATTGAAGACGTAAAGTCTTAAGGGGAGTATGAGTCGAAACTCATAAGTATTTCTCACTTTGGTGGGTCACCCAAAATCGAGTTTCGAGCCCCACGTTGGGCGCCATTTGTAGCGTAAATTAAGGTGAGAGTAGCCTTAGCACAACTTAGAACCAGACCGAAGTCCAGAACCAAGAGTGCTAAGGTCAAAAAGTGGAATGGCTAATGCCATTCAAGAGGCAAAACAAAAAAAGGAATTGCCCCGAGAGCAGGGTGCCCTAGAAATGGCCGTGAAGGCCCCTTGTCCGCATTAGCGGAGCACCCTTTAACCAACCCCGACGGATGCTGGGGTGCCGCTTTGCTAGCTCGCTGCGGCTGGAGTGGGTTCTTTAAACAAATGGGGATGGTTGGCTCTCAAGAAAATGGGATGCTACGTATATTCATCCGTCATGAATTGTAGCCGCAAACTGATATGTAAACATATCCGGGGACCAAAAGGGGGCACAGCTCCGTAAAGGAAACCACCCAGGCTCTGCAACATGGGCTGACTAAGCAGACCCAGTGCTCGTGACAACGCACGGAGCCAAAATTGAAAAATCTAAAAACGGGAAAAAGGAAAAAAGCACTACCTCTCTTTTCTAAGGAACCCGGGTGAGGCAGACAGCCCCGGGCCCCCGATGTTAGTGGAGCCCTGACCCCGATGGTCTGGGGTCCTCCACCCTCTGATACTGGCCATATGTTTCAAAATTCAAAAGAAAAAAATCTATCAAAAACTAATCAACAAACAGAAACTAACATTATGGATGGCCAGTATCCCTCCCTTTAAAGAAATTGCTGAAAAAATGCTAAAAATCACGAAAACACTACATTATTGGCCAGCCAGGCCTGAAACGGACCCTGAAAAAGAAGAAGAACTTCTCGGGCTCACGCCCAATAAGAAGGCCGAAGGTGTTGTTATTAGCAATTCATAATTATATATTTCCTTTCTTTTTTTCCTTTTTGTATTCGACTGTTCATTAATTTACACATTATGTATGTAACTAGAAGGAGCTCTCCTTGCTCGGTTATTTCGAATTCACAATTTAATTAACTTATTATTATGTACTAGGCGCGGTCAATATTGTACATTGATGCACGTATGCATACCAAAATGATTCTCATAGTGAGCTTTTCGTTTTTGTTGTCGTGCCAAAAAAACAAATAGTAAATGCAAACAAAATATGACTTGAACAGACGGCACCTTAAATTCAAGATATAGATAAGCAGACTGGCGTAAATAATATAGATTCACTTTGTTTTACTGTAACAATGTCTTGATAATCCTGTTAATTTAATGGTTTATCGATTATTACGAGATCTCGTAGAAATCATATGTGGTCTAAGTTAGTATTTATTGAGGTATCTTATTTCAATATATATGCCGTCACATTATTGTTTTCCTTTTCAATCAATTGGATCTACAGCTATATACATACATACTCATCGTACAAACTATATATTTCTGGTTAATTAAATTTTTGTCGGGGTTTTTTTTTTTTTTTTTTATGTTTTTGATGTTCATCGTGCAGTTCAAACTGTATATATTAAAACCAACATTGAATAAAAATAATTACGTTCTTTTTGTTTGTGTGGTTTTTAACGACATACTGTATGCGAAGAATTAAGGCAAAACGACTTGTTACCGAGCACAGTTATTGCGAAACAAAGGTTAGATTACGTTATTAAAGGCAAAGAATTAGTTGAAAGGAATGTCATGGATCGATCGGTAAAAAGTGAAGGAGCTATTGTGTTATTTCTACGGTTTAGACTGTTGCTCAGATTGCCGGATTACTCATTGACTCATTGAAATAAACACCAACTCATTGAAATAAACACCACAAGCAACATCTCCATCGTTCATGGCTTGGAATAGACTCTATAGTAGTGGTGTTGCACGATTCGAACCAATGTCACTACCACGTTCATACAACTTGCCAGGTAAATTAAGGTAAACGAAAATGAGATTTTCAAAAAAAATGCTGACAACTATGTTACCGCTTTCCTTCGTTCCAGTTGCATCCTCATAAATACCATCTTTATGCGAACGTCCTTGGTTATTGATGCTGGTCCTGTACCACCATTGCTGTGTTCAAACTCGCCAAGAATATATTTGCAGCTGATCACTGCTTCACTGCTCAGGTTGGTTACGATATTTAAGAAATATCTGTTACGATGCAATTCTATCTGTTGAGAAGACTTATTGGCACGACGGCACGAAACCATCAAATCGTTGACGTTCATACATTTGTCTGACGCTTACTGCGACTCAGTATCAAATCTTATAAGGGTTACGTTCTCGTTTCGCGACTGAATTTGTCCCACTCTCTCAAGCACTTTCAATATGTCTTCAATCAGAACCCAATAGATTGTAATTTCCTGGATAAATTGTCACTTCCACTGAGTAACACACACTTTATATATCTGCAGATCTCTGCCACACCGTTCATTCACTTGGCGTAGATATTCTTTTGAGTATTGGAACGCACTTTTACTTCACTTGTTGCCACATTTATTACTGAACTATTTCTTTATCGAAGTTCCCCAAGGTGATCGAGGTTCCACTCAGGCTGAATGACGCGAAATATCCAAACTCTTACTTTTTCGTCCGACAGACGATACTCAGGCTCTAATACTCCTAGTGGGTCATCAGTATCTCGGCGCTTGGTTTAATTAACCATTTATGATAAGGATTTCGAAATGCACTGCATTACGGGGCTGATTCTCCACTTGTTGCGAGTGGGTAATTATAGTTGCGCGCGCACTTGTTTATTCTCTCCGAAGAACGATTTTCAATTTTGATCAATTGAATGAATCACTACCAACACCAGGTTCCACCACTGAATCTCAACAACCGTACTTTATTCATCTCCGCGAGATTCCTCACGCGATCTCCTCGTCGCCACGACGGCCCAGAACTCTCTCCCGAATTCAGCCTCCAAGCTCGCAATCCGCGTTCGAGCAGCAAAACAAGATCCCGTTAGGAACTTGTTGCTACTCGAATTCAATAACAAGGTCGCCGGGGACGTACGGGACTTATTATTGACTCAAATTGAAATATGTTCAATTTGAAAAACATGTAGCCATTTCGAGCACATACAGTGTGTGGCGAAATTTCGTGTCCAGTAAGTTCGTAAAAAAATTACTGGATGCTACAGTTCGCATTTCCCGCTTGATCAACTCAAGGTTAGCCTCAATTTCATTCCTGTTAGGGTCGATATCATTTGGCGTTTTCGGCGGTGATTCAATTTTATGTATCTTAACAGTATCTAACGTAGTTTTACAATTTTGGCATTGCCAATGCTTCTTTTTTTTCTTTGTATAATATAGATCGTTAAATGTATTTAAGTAAAGTAATTAATAGACAATTAGTTGGTAACTAGTATTAGTTAATACTTTGAAAGTAAGCTCTATAAATAATATACCTAAGTTAGATTAAGATTAAACCGATAGATACTGAAGAAGAGGGCAGATTACCCTCGAAATATCGATATTTGTCACAAAATTCAATATATCTAGCTTCGAAAAGAAAAATCGTTGTTTTTTATTAAAAATTTTTTTACAAGCTATTAAAAAATTGGTACATATTAAACACAATAAGTTTTCTTTGTTAACTTATCTGCAAATACTGTTACTGAAATCTTTCCTAGATAGAAAAATTATAGCCAATACCAGAAAGTCTCATACAATTTACTTGGGTGAATGAAGCTGACCTTGAAAAATATCTTTCCTTTCCTTCTTTTAACATCATATGTAACATTTAATTGAATTGTCTCAAAGGCAATCAAACTCAATGATAAACTAAAAATTTCGAGATTGTTTCAAAACAAAAAAATTAAATAAAATTGGCAGTCCTTGGGGACTGACCGATTGAAGTTATACTTCTTTGGCTTTAATTATGAAGAAATTATTTATTAAATTTCCAAACCCATCTTATATTTTGTAACGAAATTCCATTTTCAAATAAAGATTTTATAATAACTTTCCAATTTATTAATTAAATTTTAATTCTACATTAGCAGAACGTTTTTTTTTAATATAATTAATTTTTTGTATCAAATTTTTTCCAGACAAATGTTGATAATCTTTGTTTTGTGAAATTTATTTTTAGGTCAAAATACTACAAGAGAATTAAAAATTTTTTTTTAAATATTTTTGCTACGCAGTTATACCATTACTGTGAAAAAATACTCACTTTTTTTTGTGCTGTTTTATTTTACATTACACAAATATTATACTTAATAAGACGCAAGAGTATACACCGTAAACACCAGTTTCGTGCCGGGTACTGAATATCAACAGCTATATACTAAGTATATCACACTGTACGTATGTGTGAGAAACAAACATGAATAAACAGAGCAAGTGAATCAACCCACACCTTCTTTCTCTTTCTTAAGCATTGCAATATATATTATACAAGAGCGTTTCACAAACATCTGACGGATCTGAGCGATTCTATTCCAAGCCTAGTCGCTCCTCTTCTCTCTCCTTCTTCTTTCTCTTTCTTAATCATTGTAATATATAATATATAAGAGCGTTTCACAAACATCTGACAGATCCGAGCGATTCTATCCCAAGCTTAGTCGCCCCTCTTCTCTCTCCGTCTTCTTTCTCTTTCTTAAGCATTGTAATATATAATATATAAGAGCGTTTCACAAATATCTGACGGATCCGAGCCATTCTATCCCAAGCCTAGTCGCCCCCCTTCTCTCTCCGTCTTCTTTCTCTTTCTTAAGCATTGTAATATATATACAATATATAAGAGCGGATCAGATTGATTTTCACCCATGTTTTTTAATACCTACCCAACGAGCCAAAAGTAGTATAACTTCACAAATGCTGGGAAAGAATTTGAGCAGCTCTAGCCATTTATTTTAGTATTTACTTACAGTGCCTTCCCAAACATTATTTGATTTCAACTTTTTGAAGTTGGTAATAAACAAAAAATCTCTAGCGCATCAGAACCACTAGAAAATTGATGGTCGAAGAAATTTTCTTTGAGTGCCCAAAACGTGTCGAAAGCAGTAATACGCTTTTTTGTAGCATCATATCAACCAGTTCTTATCCAAAGCAACAAAAAACATTTTCTGACAGCATCTCTTCTAACATAAATGATGAAAATGTTCAGTGCTGGCAGCACTTTTCCAACAAAGTAACAGTCTGTCGACCATAACATTCTTGTGTCACAATCAACTTATCCCTTGAATTTCGTTTTCTACCGAGCATTTCATCAAAAGTTTCGGCAATGTAGCAATTTTTCAGGCTGCCATCCGAACATTTTTCAAAACTAGGCAAATGTAAACATTGGTTCCTTATTTTTATTGTAAACGCTTTGCATATGAATATATAATGGAAGTATCTGTTGGTTCAGTATTAACGAAAATGACTTGTGCTGGCAGCCGTGTGTTAGCAGCAAAACCAAAAATATTCTTAGTCTGCTTCACGTAATGCTAAACACTCCCTATAAATGTCATTTAGATTAAATGAATGCGCTGGAATTTATAAGGCTGAAAAGAATTTTAAAGTTACAACTAGCAGGTTTTTTTATAAATGTTCGAAACCTTAATATTTGTTGCTAATTGTCCATGCTTGCAAATGTAATGACAGTACTGCTTAATAAGGAAATGCCAGAAAACTACAAAAATTACCATAGCGGGCAGCCCTTTCATGACTTTTCAAAGAAACTTCTACGGAATTAGGCTTATTATATTGTCCATTTACTTCAAGAGGTTTGTTTTGATTTAATGACTGCATAGGAAGTAAAAGCGAATATGCATAAAGCTTAGTTTTGCTTAGCAAATTTTCAAAATTTAGGTGACAAAAATTACTATAGCTGGCTACTCTATTCTAACTTTTCATTCAAATTTCTACCAAATGTGGTTTAGAGTGAAGTTCAACTACTGTGTCAATTTCATTGTAATTTCTTGGCTGAATCAAAAGCTAAAGGCCAATAAGCAATTTTTTTCTCAGTGATTTGAAAAACCACCTCCATAGGATTTGGTCCTAGTTAATATCACCACGTTATGTATATTTCATAATGATGGAATTATCTGGTCATCATTTCTCGAGAAGAGAAGTTTCGAGCGCTGAAAAAAGAGGCAATCTGAAGATGGGCTGCCGTTCTTGTGCAACTCGGGATTTTCAAAATTTTCAATATATATCAATTATGTGAATTTTTGTCAAAAGCAAAAAATTTTCAGAAGGGTCGATGATTTGAAGGATTATTTTACGTGCCTGCCAAAGCTGCAAAGTTGGCCGAGCAGTTTTGAAACCCATTGAGCCCACATAAGTTTCCTAACTCCCATTTTTACTAATGTTCGAAGAACAATAGTATTAAACTCGTTTCGCCGAAAATTCATATTTCTTAATATTTATATATATATATATATATATATATATATATATATATATATATATATATATATATATATATATATATATATATATATATATATATATATATATATATATATATATATATATATATATATATATATATATATATATATCAGCAAATTGATTAAGGGAGATAATCTTTGGAGTGACCGATCCGATTGAGCTGAAATTTTCTGAGAACGTAGATGTATCTAGTAGGTAGGTCCATGACATGACAAATTCAGATATCCTAAACCTTTTGGCGCCAGCGAGCGTTTTAGTGAATTTTGAGGAACTCCTATATTTCCAAGCAGTGTAAATTTTTGTTAAAGAAACGTATTGGGAATGAAAACTAATTATGTTTTTAGCTTGTCTATGATAAAGAATTGGAAATTTTGAGGCGTGTGTGGGTGCAGGGTGTCTAAAAGTAGGCAAAGAATTTTTTTCAAATATTGATTTGTCATTACTTGTAAGAAAAACAATGGATCATAGTGAAAATTACCGAGCGTATTGAAATTGACTAAAATTTAGCACATATAGATTTTCAGCATAAAGCGGGTAACACTGTAGCTGTGGCAGGCTGCTGAAAAAATTTTTTTCTAATCATTGACCTTCCTGAAAAATTTTTGATTTTTGACAAAAATTTCAAATCTTTGATAAACTTTATCCTTTGTCATTCATCTCAAAATAAAATTTTCAAAATTCCGATTTGCATA
>OX376372.1:118723972-118744398 GCA_947369275.1 Nemotelus nigrinus | reverse complement strand
TATATATATATATATATATATATATATATATATATATATATATATATATGTATATATATTTATATATATATATATATATATATATATATATATATATATATATATATATATATATATAAATATATATATATATATATATATATATATATATATATATATATATATATATATATATATATATATATATATATATATATATATCACCATCATCATCAACGTGGCACAACAGCCCGATGTCGGGCCTTGGCAACAAGGCTGAACTTGTCGAACTCCTCCAATTGTCTCGCGTCCTCCAAACTTGGAACCCCAATAGTTGTTCGGCGTTCGCATACACTGAGCCCTCCCACCGAGCTCTTGGTCTTCCTCTTGGTCTCGCTCCGTCGACTCGTCTTGCGTTCATAACACGTTTTGGCATGCGATCGTCATTCATGCGTTGCACGTTCCCAGCCCACTGTAACCGTTGTAGTTTGACAATTTTTGAGACTTGAAGCTCATCGTAAAGTTCGTACAACTCAGTGTTGTACCGGATGCGCCATCCATCTCGGTCGCGGATAGCTCCGAAAATCCGCCGTAGTACTTTCCGTTCGAAAGTTTCGATCATGTATTCGGAGGCTTGGGTCAGGGTCCATGTTTCGCAGTCATAGGACTTATAATAGTTTTATAAACGCGGAGCTTAGTCTTTCTGTGCTCATATTTCGATTTCATGATAGGGAGGACCGAGAAGAAAGTCTTATTTGCTAGTTGTATCCGTCGCTTGATTTCGTCAGTTTCGTTGGCGTCACTCGATAGATTGCTACCCAGGTACACAAAGTTGTCCACAAATTTGATGCAAAGTTCCCCTACGTTGATGGTCGTGTGCGCTGGCGTCCTTGTATATATATCATAGCTTTCGTTTTGTTCTCGTTGATTCGTAGTCCAACTTCCTTTGCTGCGGTGTCAAGTCTAAGCAGAAGTTCTTCTGCATCGGTCTGTTTTCGAGCCATGATGTTAATGTCATCCGCGTACGCTGCCAATTGTGTCGACTTAAAAAGTAGCGTGCCGCTGGTGCTCAGGTTCATTACTCGAATAGCGAACTCAAGTGCCAGGTTGAAGAGCGTGGGCGCTATTCCATCGCCCTGTTTCAGGCCACCCAGAGTTTCAGAAGCATCCGTCAATCTGTTTTGGATCCGGACTTGTGAGACGGAGTTGGTCATCGTCATCTTTGTAAGTCTGACTAATTTGGCAGGTACACCAAGTTGCAGCATGATGCTATATAGAGCGCTTCGGTTGATGCTGTCATATGCTTGTTTAAAGTCGACAAAGATTTGGTATACGTCGAAGTCGTATTCCCAGCACTTTTGCAAAATTAGCTTGACCGTGAAGAGCTGGTCGATTGTTGAGCGACCAGATCTGAAAACCGCCTTGATATTCGCCAATGATTTCTTCCGCAAACGGTTTAATCCTATGTTCCAGGATTTTTGACAGGATTTTGTAGGCCGTACAGACTAAGGAGATGTCTCTGTAATTCTTGCATCGCAGTTTATCTCCCTTTTTATGTATGGGACAGATGATGCTTCTGCGCCAATGGTCTGGGATCACCTCAGTCTCCCAGATTCGCAGCAGTAGTTGATGTAGCGCACTTAATAAACCCGCCCCACCAGACTTGAGTAGCTCAGATGGTATCTCGTCAGCGCCCGGCGATTTGTTCCTTTTCAGTGAACGCAAGGCGAGATCAACTTCTTCTACTGTCGGGGATTGTGTGGATGGGGGCTGTCCAACGGTATCGTCATGGAGCTCAGCTTCTGCTGCGAGGATGTTTGATGGCGGATTCAGAATCTCGTCGAAGTAGGACGCCCATCGTTTGCTAATAATTTCGGTATCGCTGATAATGCTTCCATCTTTGTCCTAACAGAGGCTAGTCCTGGGTTGGTAGCCATTTTTGATCATGTTTACTAGTCTGTACGCTTGTCTGGTGTTCTAGCTAACTAGGTTTACATTAATGTTCAGCAACTGCTCGTCGAAGTATATATATATATATATATATATATATATATATATATATATATATATATATATATATATATATATATATATATATATATATATATATATATATATATATATATATATATATATATATATAAATACATATATATTTTATATATATATACAAATTTATGTATGTATATATATATATATATATATATATATATATATATATATATATATATATATATATATATATATATATATATATATATATATATATATATATATATATATATTATATATATATATTATATATATATATATATGGCAGTCAAATGGTAGCATAGGCCACGGGGGCGTCATCGGGTGTTGGTTACCGAAGAAAAAGCAATTGAAATCCCGAGAAATGCCTGCTGGAAACAACATCTACAGCTCTGCTACTGAATCCTACCTTCGACCACCCCGAAGATGTGATTTTACAATTTCACATCGGGTGGCTGCCGGGAGCCTTCATAACATTTCAGATCATGAATGTTGCCAATGAAGGAGGGTGAGAGCGAGTTTCCCGCGCCTTAAATCGGGAACATTAACCAGACTGGCCCTCCAGGTTGGGGGTTGGGCAATGGGCCAATAACCCGTTCCCGTAAAACTTGACTTATTCAGAAACCTGATACTTCAAATCGTATACTTGGATTGGATCAACGGAAACGACCACTCAAACAAAATATGGACTACTCTATTGGAGCCTGGAACGTGCGAACCCTGTACAGACCGGGGGCCATCAAAGCTCTCCTGGAACAGGTCACTCACTACAACATCAACATTCTCGCTGTTCAGGAAACGAAACTGTTTGGTGCCGAGATTATGGATCGTACACAATCTTCAAAAGCGGGAAGTCATCAGGAAGTCACGAATTTGGAGTGGCCTTCATCGTGGACAAAAAAAAGGAAACCGCTAATAATCGACTTCAAGCCTGTCAATGAAAGATTGTGTGCGATCCGCATTCGTGCAAAGTTTTTTAACGTTTGGCTCATTAACGTTCATGCCCCTACTGAAGATAAGGATGAGGCGGTGAAAGATAATTTTTATAACCTTCTGGAAAAGTAATATGATTCTCTACCATCAAATGATGTGAAAATCCTGCTGGGTGACTTCAACGCAAAGGTTGAATACTAGGAAACACACCGCGGAACCACCGGCCAATTTAGTCCTCACGACCTATGCAAACGATAATGGACAACGATTGGTCGACTTTGCGAGTAGCAGAAATCTCGTCGTAAGCTCCACGTGTTTCCCGCATCGTGACATTCATAAAAGGGACATGGGCATCCCCCGACGGCCACACTTTTAATCAGATTGATCATATTTTGATTCAGAAAAGGGGGGCCTCCAATATTTTAGATGTGCGAACCTTCCGTGGAGCCAACTGTGACTCCGACCACTACTTAGTGAAGACTCGATATCGATGTCGAATATCACTGTCGTATGAAGCCAGAGCAAGTTCAAGACGCAAGTTCGATGTCGACAAGCTTCGAAACAAGACGATCGAAGCCGAATATAAATTTGCTCTGGAAATGGAACTAGCTTCCACGCCTAACACCACGTCTATCAACGATGTTTGGACTACTTTCAAAAGCGCAGTGAACGCAGCAGCCGAAAAAGTAGAGCGATATACAGCCGGGCAACGCAGAAGTGAATGGTTTGACGAAGAATGTCAAGCCGCGTTGGATGAAAAGAATGGGGCCTAAAAAATCCACATTGAACGACCGACTAGAGCCAAGAAAGAAAAATATGACGATCTTCGGAGAGTAGCTAATAGAATAATTAGACGTAAGAAACGAAAGCATTTTGACACCATGCTAAATAACATGAATGACAACTTTATGGCTAACAACACTCGACAAGCGTACAAAGTAGTGAGGCACTTAAAACAAGGCTTTAAAACCACGAACTAGCCTATGTAGGGCTGCCGATGGAAGCATCATTAGCGGCTCAGAACAGGTGAAGGAAAGATGGGCGTCCTATTTCCAGCTATTATTGAACGGAAATGTCCCCGCACCCAACGAATCGTCATCATTAATTGGCACATACCTTGACAGTGCCTCATCTCACCTTTCCACACTAGATGAAGTCCGACAGGCCATGGACCGCTTGAAATCCAACAAAGCACCGGGTATCGATTGTATCCCCGCGGAGTTCCTGAAGACAGGCGGGAATTCCGTATTAAGGGCGATCCATGGATTGGTGACAGTCATCTCAATCAAAAATTTTAGAGTTAAGGATTTCCCCATCACGCTGAGAAAATTCTTGGTGAATATCAAGGTGGTTTCAGACGTGGAAGATCGACAACTGACCAAATATTTACGGTCAAACAAATTTTGGAAAAATGCTGGGAATTCAACATTGATGTCCATCAAATATTCGTCGACTTCAAACAAGCGTACGACAGCATCAGCCGAACTGCATTATACAACATCATGCTGCAGTTCGGAATCGCAGCAAAGTTGGTACGACTGGTGAAAATGGCCATGACCGACTCCACGTCACAAGTGCTGATTCAGAATAATATGATCGACTCGTTTTCGACGAATAAAACAAGGGGATGGATTAGCTCCGGTACTCTTTAACTAAGCGCTTGAGTATTTCATCAGAAAAATTCCCGTGGACATGAGAGGAACTTTATTATTTAAGACGACATAGCTAGTAGCTTACGCTGAGGACATCAATATTATGTCACGTTCGTTTTACGACGCCAAGGAAGTATTTGTAGCTCAAGACGAAACCGCCAAGGAAGTTGGTCTTCAAATTAATGAACAAAAAAACTAAAGTTATGACTCAATCAAGGAAAAGGACGCCAATAAGACCAAACATTACGATAGGGGACTATAACCTTGAAAACGTAGACAAATTCGTGTACCTAGAGACACACATCTCGAAGGATGGGAATGAGCTTGACGAAATCAAACGACGGATTCAATTAGCCAATAAGACATTCTTTTCGGTGCTTCCCACTTTAAAATCTTGATGCGTACACAGGAGTACGAAGCTTCGCATCTACAAAACAATTATTAGACCTGTGCTATGCTACGGAAGCGAAACCTAGACACTGACCCAGGCGTCTGAAAAAGCATTGAATACGTCCGACAGAAGGGTATTGCGAAGGATCCTCGGTCCAATACGGGAAGAAGATGGAAGGCGAATCAGATGCAACAACGAGTTGTATACCATATATGAAGACCCGGAAGTCTCTCAAGGGGCGAGCGAGCGGAGCCAGGCCAGTCGGTAAGCCACGCAAGTGCTGGGAGGATTCTATAGATGCTGACAGCAGGTCACTTTTGGGAGCACCGAACTGAGGGACGCGGTCACTGAACCGAGACGAATGGAGGCGAAGTATTAAGGAGGCTTAGGTTCGATTCAGGCTGTGTTTTATCTTCCACTTGTAATTTAAGAATAAAAACGCGAAGATAACAATTCAATCATTTATTTGCAATTCACTTATGCGAAACAATCCAAACGTACGAAAATTAGAAAATACAATGCAAACGAATCTAAAGAAATACGAAAAAATCGAAAGATATGCGAAAGATATGCGAATCAAATCCAAATTTTATCTAACAAAGAACAGAGAGCGCGCAACTAATTGGTACTTTCTTTTATAGCGATGAAAATTTTGGTACATTTTTAACTATTTACTAAACTACTTTTAACTTAGTCGAAATTTCATAATAGAATACAGCATTAATATCCAACATCAGCTGACTGGAATTTCGTTATTTCCACGGGAACGGCTGGACGAGTCGTACTGACACCTGTCAGCTGGACGGATTGATCGGTATGTAACCATTTTCGTCAATTATTGCTAATTTTATTTTATTTTCAGGTTGTTGAAGCCGTACGCAACATTCTCCCCTCCCATGAGGCGACAGTCTCATAATTCACTGTAATTAGATTATTATTACTTAATTTTAACTAATAACAAAGATCATCTCCATCTTCTCTGCTTCTGGTCTGCTACTTGATATTTCTCCTTGAACGATGGCACGGTTCTATGGAGCGGCATTTCCTCCTTGCGACCATGAACCATGCCCGGGAACTTGAGGTTTTCAGGCGCCTCGCCTCGCCATTCTGGAACATTCATGCCGGGGGAGGGATAGGAAGTGGATTAGGAGTGCAAACACGGTATCACAATTCTAATTTGGGCTTATTGACGAATGTCGTTGAGAATTCATTAGGTCAGTGATTTGACTCATAAGTTCACATTTTGTATGATTCCATATTCAATGTTTAATTCCAAAAACACTAGTTCAGTTCAATAATATAACCAATTTAGTGTTTCTGGGGCTTTTCTACAGGTAGTAAAGCAATTTTGGTAATGGGTCTATCGAATTCTGTGGTGGATGTACGTACTCTTACTACTCGAACTAGACCATCTTGCCCCACCATATGTTTTTACGATTCGTCCCATTGGCCACTTGTATGATGGCAGACGTTCATCCTTAACGAGTACTAAGTCCTTGACTTCGATATTGGGATGGCGGCGATTCCACTTTGGTGGATCTTCTCCAAAAATCTTGGGGTCAAACGTTGAGTGTATTGCCAGCGATCTAGCTGATTGAGTTGAATATCTAATAACGTATTTTCTGGAACAGCGAGTAACATATCCCCTATGAGGAAATGACCTGGTGTTAAAGCGTTCAGATCATTCGGATCATTTGTTAGCGGGCAGAGAGGTCTCGAATTCAAACATGCTTCAATTTTAGTTAACACTGTGTTGAATTCCTCATAAGTTAATATTGAATTTCCAACGATTCTCCTTAAATGATATTTAGTAGATTTCACACCGGCCTCCCAAAGCCCTCCGAAATGTGGTGATGACGGTGGATTGAAATGCCACGTTATACCTTCACTAGCGAATTCTTGTATCAGGCCTTCATTTTGTTTAACTATTTTCTTCAAGTCTTTGTTGGCACCTACGAAATTGGTACCCGCAGTCACTGTATATGTGATCAGCTAGTCCGCGTCGGCTCGTAAAACGTCGAAAGGCTGCCAAAAAAGATTGCGTTGATAAATCACCAACTAATTCCAGATGTATAGCTTTGACCGAAAGGCAAACAAAAATTGCAATATATCCTTTAGTAATTTTGGAGCCTCTTCCTTTAAATATTTTGAGGTCCACTGGGCCACAATAATCGATGCCACAATGAGTAAAAGGCCGAGATGGAGATACTCTTTGCTCTGGCGAATTTCCCATAAGTTGAGTACTGGATTGTGCCTTTCGCTTATAGCATACAATGCATTTTTGGACGAAAAAACGAATAGAGTTTCTCGCATCAGCAATCCAATATTTTTGTCTAATAGCGTTCAACATTAGTTGTACTCCTCCATGAAGACTTATCGTGGGATACTTCAAAAGTATGAGAGGTAAGAATTTGCTTCGTTTGGAGACAATAATTGGATATTTTGTATCATACGGAATGCAAGCATTTGTAAGTCGGCCGCCAACTCGGAGTATTCCATTCGCATCTATAAACGGGCTTAATTTCAGTATACTACTTTTGCTACCTATAGGACGGTGATGTTTCAAGCAATCGATTTCTATTCTAAAATCATTTCGTTGAGTATGCTTTATCCAAAAGTTCATAGCTGAATCAAGTTCGGTTGTGCTTAAGTGTGGTGAGCTATAGCGATTTCCTTTAGCGATTGCAATAAATCAGAAACAATATGCCGTTATCCGAGTTAAACGGGATAGTATCGAATATTTGGTCAGCCATACACCAAAAAAATCTGATTCATCTTGAGTTGTTAGTAGTGAGACATTTGACCCTTTCTTTTTTTCTATTGTATATACCGGCAAAGGTGAGCGGGCAGGCCAATTCTGATTGTGTTCCTTCAGCCAGGCAGGACCATTCCACCATAGCTTACAGTCGATAATGTGTTTAGGGAGTATACCACGTGATGCAATGTCTGCTGGATTCTGCTCTGATGGCACATAATTCCATGGTATGTCCTTTGTGGCTTCGTCTATTTGAGTGATTCGATTCGCAACAATAGTCCAGTTCGATGGGTGCTTTGATAGCCATGCTAGCACAATAGTTGAGTCTGTCCATAAAAAAAATCCGTGATATGTCTAGTTGCAATAATTTTCTAACACGTTGTATGGTTTTGGCGAGTAATAGTGCTCCACAAAGTTCGAGACGTGGGGTCGAAATGACTTTTACAGGTGTTACTTTTGTTTTAGCAAATACTAACGAACAATTAGTTTGGTCTTGCCTACGAGAAACGATATAAATGGCTGCTGCATATTCCTTCTTTGAAGCATTACTAAACCCATGCAATTCAATACTGTCATTTAGTTCATTTTTAAGCCATCTAGGTATTCTTAGAGTATGAAGTGTTTTTAGATCCGATTTCAAACTATGCCATCGTGTTGCAATATCGATAGGGATTCGTTCATCCCATGCTATACCATCTAACCATAGTGATTGCATCAATGTCTTTGCTAATATAGTTACTGGTGATATCCATCATAATGGGTCAAACAATCGTGCGATATCCGACAATATTTTTCGCTTTGTATAAATGACGTCCTCCATATTAATGTTGATTTTATATGCAAATTCATCCTCTGTTGGGAACCAAATAATACCGAGGGTCTTAAGACCATTATCACAGTTCATGTCTAAGCTGGGGAGTGTTTCACAATCTTCTACAGGATATGCCACGTAAAATTTGTTCATTATTTGCAACCCATTTGCGTAACTTAAATCCTGCTGAAAATAATAATGTGTTTACTTCATTTCTTTTTGCTAACGCCTGATCTATGTCGGTTCCTCCTGATAAAATGTCATCCACATAGATATTAAAAATTACTTGATGTGCCATTTTGAAACGACGGTTGCGAATCTTCCGCAAGTTTCCGAAGGGTTCGGATAGCCAAAAACGGAGCACACGTGACTTCAAATGTGACAGTGTCTAAACAATAGTCTCGAATTGGCTCATTAGGGCTGTTACGCCATACAATGCGTTGAAGGTTGGCGTCTTCGTTGTGTATTCTTATTTGTCTATACATTTTTACTAATGTTCGAAGAACAATAGTATTAAACTCGTTTCGCCGAAAATTCATATTTCTTTATATATATATATATATATATATATATATATATATATATATATATATATATATATATATATATATATATATATATATATATATATATATATATATATCAGCAAAATGATTAAGGGAGATAATCTCTGGAGTGGCCGATTCGATTGAGCTGAAATTTTCGGAGAACGTAGATGTATATAGTACGTAGGTCCACGACTTTCTCAAATTCAGATATTCTAAACCTTTTGGCGGCGGCGAGCGTTTTAGTGAATTTTGAGGTACTCCTATATTTCCAAGCAGTGTAAAGCTTTGTTAAAGAAATGTATTGGAAATGAAAACTAATTATGTTTTTAGCTTGTTTATGATAAAAAATTGGAAATTGTGAGCCGTATGTGGGTGCAGGGTGCCTAAAAGTAGGCAAGGATTTTTTTTCAAATTTTGATTTGTCATTACTTCTAAGAAAAACAATGGATCATCGTGAAATTTGCAGAGCGTATTAATGTTGACTAAAATTTATCACATGTGGATTTTTAGGATAGTGCGGGTAACCCTGTAGCTACGGCAGGCTCCTGAATAAAAAACCTTCAAATCATTGACCTTCCTGAAAAATTTTTGATTTTTGACAAAAAAATCAGATCATCATGTCCATCATGTCAAATTAAAATTTTCAAAATTCCGATTTGCACAAGAACGGCAACCCATCACCAAATTACCTCTATTTTCAGCACTCGAAAGTTCTGTTCACGAGAACTGACGACCGGATTACCCGATCATAGTGAAATTTACAGAACATGTTAGTCTTAGCTAGGACCAGGTTTGATAGAAGTGATTTTGAAATGCGGGCAACCCTGTGCCAGTGGTACCATCTTGAAAAATCAATGAGAAAAAAAACCGGTTTTTGGCCTATAACTTCCGATTCAGCCATCAGATTTTGACAAGATTCATCCAATACTTGGATCTTACTTTATGTAACGTTTCATGAAAATTTGGCTGAAAAATTAGAATAGAGTTGCCAGCTATGGTGATTTTTGTCTCCTAAATCTTGCAAAATTGCTCAGCAAAATAAAGCTTTTTCCCCTATAACTTCCGGTCCAGTGTAAAAATCAGAACGAAGTTAACGCAGTAAATGGACTTTAATGTGAACCAAATGTCATAGAAATTTCGTACCGAAATCATGAAAGAGCTGCCAGCTATGACCATTTTTGTAATTTTGTTTAATTTCTTTACTGAGCGATTATGTCATTAGATTTCCCAATGGAAATGATCCTGCAATGAAAATTAACAATAAATATTAACGCTTTAAAAATTTGATATGTTTTGAGGATAGTAACCCTAAAATTCTTTTCACCCGTATAAATTCCAGCGCAGTGATTCAATCGAAACGAAATTTACTGGTTGGGTTAAACTTAACGTGAAGCAGAATTTGTATGTATTATGCTTTGCTGTTGATACAGGCTAACCAGCATTAGCCATTTTCGTAAATATTACAACAAAAATAAGGAATTCTTTTTCAAATTTTTCGAGTATTGAACATTTTTCGGATGGCAGCCTCAAACAACGTTTAACCGCTGAAACCTTCGATGAAATCCTGCGAAGAGAACGAAATTCAAAGGATACGTTGATTTGAGTATGAGCTTGTTATGGTAAACTTATTGCTGCTTCGTTCGGAAAGTGCTACCAGCACTGAATTATATGTGTTGAGTTTTGTTGCTTTGGATAAGGAATGGTGGATATGATTCTAAAAAACAGTGTATTACGTCTTTCCACACTTTTATGTCACTCAAAGACAATTTCTTCGAAAATTAGTTTTCTAGCGGTTCAGGTGCGCTAGAGTTTTTCTATGTCTGCCACAAATACAAATTTCAAACATCTCCATTTTAACAAGATTCAAGACTGGTTTGAAGTGCCGGGCCAGAGTAAAGTACATCGTTTAAAGATATTCCAGAGCTCGTTTTTCTGGAAGCATCAAAGACAACACGAGCCTTTGCACTTGTGCTTTCTTTGTACACAACGTGGTGAGGAAGGTAATTCGCTTTGCATTCCATTGTGCCATTTGCATTTACTTTAATGTCTTGATTGCAATCTGTTTCATGCATATGGTTTAAGTCTGCATATTCTTGGATGCACTTGGAGTATTCAGTATATAAGTCTGGATTCTTCGAAAATTTACGTTCTAGTGATATCAGATTGGCAGCTACCGTGTTTCTTGAAAAGCCCAACATGTTTCGATTAGTTCCTTCTTTGAATGGAAGGCGAGTAACGTACCTCCCATCAGCATTACGGTAAGTGTTTTGAACGTAAAACTCTTCACAAATTCGTTCTTCGGCTGTTTGCTCCCGGATTACTTCAATTTCTTCCAACTCCCAAAATTTTCTTAATTGCACATTCACTTCATTATGTTGGATTAATCCTATTTTATAACTGTGGAGATTCAACTCTGGTTGGGTATTGATGCCTCCGGAAACTATCCATCCTTAACTCGTTTTTTGAACAATTGGACCCATTGGTAGTCGGTGAATGTCGCCTGCTATTATTTGTGCATACACATCAGCCCCAAATAATAAGTCAATTCTCCCAGGTTTATCAAAATTTGGATCAGCTAAATCGAAATTTTGAAGTTTAGCCTTCAAGTCCGAAGTTACATTCCATATCGGTAACGAATTAGTTAATTGATTTAAAATATATGCATCGACATTTAGATATTGTTGGTTGCGTAATGTCACCTTCAAATTTACAAGTTCCTTAGTTGGAGTATTGTATGCCTTCCCAATACCACTCACACTAGTGTTTGTTCGCTTTCTCTGCAAGTTAAGTTGTTTAATTGCATTTTCGCTAATGAGTGACGCTTGCGATCTCTGATCTAATAATGCTCTCAAACCCGTGCAGCCACTTGTACGTTAACTAAAGCTGTAGCTAGAAGTACCCTTTTTGATGTAACGGCGCTCAATGTTTGCATATGCAATTCGTTTTGATTGGAATTGGTTGCCGGCACATGTACAGACTGGAATTCTGTTGCATTAATATTAAGGTAATTAGTTGGAATTGAATTTGAGTTCCTATGCAATAATGTGTGGTGCGCCCTTTGACATTTTGCGCATCTATTGCTACTGGGACATCGTGCTAGCATATGTCCTTTCGTCAAACAATTGATACATAGTTTATTACGTTTGACTATGTCAAACTTGGAATCATGGCTCATTTGGCTAAAAGTGGCACATTGTCGAATATGATGCTCAGCTTTGCAAACAACACAAGGTTGAACTACTTGACTCGTATGCATTTGCACATTGTGTGCTTGGTAAGTATTTGGGTTTCTTGATATTTTAATACGCTCGATTCCTGCGCCTCTAAAGCTCTAAATCTGCGCTGCATGAATTCAGACAAGTCGGTTAATGAAGGAAGAATAGTCCTTTGAACGTGTTCTTGCTCCCAGAGCTGCCTTGTGGCAGGACGCAACCTTTGTGTTACGACAAACACCAACATCGCATGCCAGAGATTTTCGACCCCCATGTTCTCGATCGCTTGTACACTCTCCATAGTTGTGTCAAGAAGAGTTTTTATAGAAGAAGATGACTCAATGGCGTTTGGCAGCGAAAATAACCTTTTAAATTGAGTATTCAGCAAGATGTTGACATTGTCGTATCTGTTGTTTAAGATTTGCCAAGCTATGTCATAATTTGCTTCGGTTGCTGCGTATTGGCGTAGCAGTCCCTCAGCTTCCCCCGATAAACTACATTTCAAGTAGTGCAACTTTTGCACTTTTGACAGATTCGTCCGTTTGTGAATAAGCGATGTGAACAAGTCCCGAAATGATATCCATTGGTCGTAGTTCCCATGGAATTTTGGTATAGAAATGCGAGGTAGCTTGATATCCTCCAAGTTTGATTCTAGGCCTTGCAATCCGACGTTCATTGACTTCCGATCTTCATCCAGTGTTGCTTTCACTGCATCTGGTTTTTCTGCCGTCCGTTTATCGTTATTCGATGCATTGACTTCTAGTTGCTCTGCTGCCCGCTGCTTATCCAATACTTCCTTCAACTGGTCATCTACCTCAGCCACGAATTCTAATTGCTGCTCATCAAACTGCATAAAAATTTCACTCGCGAAATAATCTATATTCAACTCTGCCTCATCACCCGTTAACAATGCTAAAATTTTCTTATGGTTTTCTTCGAAATCCGTATGTAAATTCTGTAAACGTTCTCTAACCCTTTCACAATACGACAACGTTTTACGACTTGTTGAAGTCTTTTTGAAATTAGACCGAAGTCTATTCAATTGCTGTAAAGACAGCTTGTGTTGCACAATTAAGTTCTCCATTCTGAATACTATTAGAAACTGCCAAATCAGACTGAAGTTTCTCAAATTTCTATGGAGATTTCAAGTCGGAATACCATAACGATTTATGAACGAAGTCACAACACCTTGAATGTGGCTTCTCAATTCAAAATACCCAAGCAATATTAACTTGATTCGAAGGCGAATTAGTTATTATTAGAATCAATGAATGACGATTTCAATTTTCAGTGTCAACTAATTCACTCAAGCCCGAATGTATTAAACCAGACTTTTTAATTCAAATGGTCTGATTTTTGCCCAATAGAATATATTTGTATGTATGTATATTAAAGTATTTCAACGACAAAGAACAATACGGAAATTTTAAAGGAAAAAAAACAGAAGGATTTATAGAATAAAAGGATAAATAGAAAGGAATGGGACTTACCCTGGCTTACTGCATACAATTTTCACGAATGTAAAATTTCACCAAACGGTTATAAACGAATCGCGCCACAAATTAAATTGTCTTTGTTAAACACATCACTTGCACTGATTTACTTTGTCCTTTTATTTTTCCACAAAAACTTTTTACTTTTCAACTTATCACACTATCCGGTTCGAAGGACCAAATTGTTTTATCTTCCACTTGTAATTTAAGAATAAAAACGCGAAGATAACAATTCAATCATTTATTTGCAATTCACTTATGCGAAACAATCCAAACGTACGAATATTAGAAAATACAATGCAAACGAAACGAAAGAAATACGAAAAAATCGAAAGATATGCGAAAGATATGCGAATCAAATCCAAATTTTATCTAACAAAGAACAGAGAGCGCGCAACTAATTGGTACTTTCTTTTATAGCGATGAAAATTTCGGTACATTTTTAACTGTTTACTAAACTACTATTAACTTAGTCAAAATTTCATAATAGAATACAGCATTAATATCCAACATCAGCTGACTGGAATTTCGTTATTTCCACGGGAACGGCTGGACGAGTTGTACTGACACCTGTCAGCTGGACGGATTGATCGGTATGTAACCATTATCGTCAATTATTGCTAATTTTATTTTATTTTCAGGTTGTTGAAACCGTACGCAACAGGCTGTATTGTCCCGATGATGATTATATATATATATATATATATATATATATATATATATATATATATATATATATATATATATATATATATATATATATATATATATATATATATATATATATATATATTTATATATATATATATATATATATATATATATATATATATATATATATATATATATATATATATATATATATATATATATATATATATATATATATATATATATATATATATATGTATATATATATATATATATATATATATATAGGAATATGAATTTTTGGCCAAAGAGATTTTGATACTAATGTTCTTCTTCGAACATTAGTAAAAAGAAGAAGAAAAAGAAGAAATTATCTTTGAGGGACTTAAAAATGTGGGAAGATGTAATACACTTCTTTGTAGTATCATGTCGTAGTATAATATCATTTTCTGACAGCATTTCCTATTACACAAATGATGAAAATCTTCTGTGCTGGCAACATTTGTCCAACACAGCAGCAATAAGTCTACCATAACATGCTCGTGTTTAAATAACCCATCCTATGATTTTCGTTTTCATCCAAGGATAACATCGAAAGTCTCAGCGATTAAACTTTGTCTGGGGCTGCCATCCGAAAAATTTCTAAAACTCGGAAAATTTAAATATCGGTTGTTTATTTTATTGTAAATGCTTTGCTCATGAATACAAAATTAAAGCATCTTTTGGTACAATATTTACCAAATTGTCTGGTGCTGGCAATCATGCGTTAGCGCCATAGCTGCTTCATGTTGAGTTAAATCCACTCTGAGAGTTTCGTTTCGATTAATGGCTGCGCTGGAAGCTTTAGGAGTGAACAGAATTTTGTGGTAACCATCCTCAAAACTTTTCAAAGTTTCGAAATCTTAATATTTGTCGTCAACTGTCATTGCAGAATCATTCCCATTTGGAAATTTTATGACAACATTGCTCAATAAAAAATGTCAATAAATAACGAAATTCATCATAGCTGGGCACTCTTTCATGCTTTTCCAATGAAATTCCTACAGAAATAGAAATGCAACAAGGTGCACTTCTCACATGATTTTCGTTTCGATTTCACTACTGAATCGGAAGCTACAGGGGAAAACCTTTATTTTCCTGAGCAAATTTACAATATTTGGGAGACAAAAATTGCCATAGCTGGCAACGTTATACTAAATTTTCAACCAAATTCTACGAAATCTATCTCAGAGTTAAGGTAGAACTATAATGCAATTAAGTGAACTTAAGTGAGCGCTGAAACTGAACGAAAATTCACTCAATTGAAGTCGATCGGTTAATTTGCCCATAATAGAATTAAGTGAAGCTTCATGAAGCAGCCGCCAGAGTGGCGAATATGAGTTTGAATTTGCAGCCATATGAGACCAAATGATATGAGCATTTGTGCAATACATTTGAATAGGATTTTGCTGCAATTTAAATATTGTTGTCTTCATAGCTTGATAGCTCTGTTGTAAGAAATCGTAGAAAATTGTTGCTGAGCTGAAACTCGGCACTTTGCTGTAGATTATTAGATCTATAATGATGGGCTTGGTGCAGGCTCTTAATTTGTACTTATATTCAAATAAGTGTACGAAAGAAATGTTTTTTGAGCAATATTGGTATGCGACCGGAATATATTCAATGAACAAGGTCTTTGCTGCTGAAGATTAAATTTCAATAGTGGACAGCTGAAGCATGGTCTGTGGTTATTCTTTGAAATTTTTGTTTTATTTACATTGAAAATTTTTATTTGATAAAGTGGGTTCAAAAGTATGCACTGATTTCCATCAGACACTAGCACACAGGCATACTTGACTGAAGTGACCACTTCCAGTTATAAAATCATTAACTTTTATTTACGCTAGTTGTGACAAATTTTAACATCTCCGACTTATATCCATCGATATAATATACTTGTAAAGGTTATTTAATTGTGATCATGGTTCCCTTCTTGTCTATAAATCAGCATATACAACGTATATCGTCTCTAAAGCTTATCAAAGCAGAGAATATTGATAAGTTAATGATTTCCAACTGCAAGTGGTCACATCAGTCAAGTATGCACTGTGCGCTGGTGTCTGATGAGAATCAGTGCATATTTTCGAAACCACTTTGTCAAATAAAAATTTTCAATGTAAATAAAAAAAAAATATTTCAATTTTAATCATCCCGCAAAAACAATTCCAATTTGATTCGGCTTCGGAGGTTTATTCCGTAAAACGATCGAGTTTCCTGTATCAATATTCTCTGCTTTGATAAGCTTTAGAGCTTTGTCTATGCTGATTTATAGACAAGAAGCGAACCATGATCACAATTAAATAACCTTTACAAATAAAAGGTCTGTTCCCGTACTACGATTAATTGCAATTAATTGCAATGAAGCCGTTTTTGTACTCCGTTTTACTGAAAACTTAAAGTTTCCCCTCTTTCAGTAAATTTCAGTAGGGTCTGAGCTACTGAAAAAAACTGAAAACAAATGGTTCTTGGCATAATGTTATTATGAAGGACGAATATTTTGGTGGCGATAATTTATCACCGCTTAGGATGGCTTTATAATCACTATTGTTCTCCCGAAAACCGACAACCGACACTTTTGTTTGTCAATTTTCAGGAAATGCAATGAGAGCGTTTTCGTACTTTTCATGGATTTCCCCCACCGCATGATTCAAGAAAATTCAGTAAAATTCAGTGACTGAAAGTACGCGAACAGACCTAAAATATTCAAATATTTCACATACCTATTATTGCTTCTACAATACCGCATACGAACGATCATTACTTCTACCTCCTGCAAAAATAGCAAGCGATCCACGAAAACATATTGAAATATTTTACGTGCCTTCTATTGGTCGTAGTCGTTACACAAACCTCCTGTCAAATTTACTTAATTGATGTACGGTCCCAGTCGTACGCCACTTAAGTGGCCCGAATTGAACGAAACTTAACGAAACGGCAGATAAGTACATTATGGGTATGCCGCTTGTTTTCTATGCAACCGTACTGTCACTTAAGCTACTTAAAGTTCACTTAATTGCATTATAGTTCTACCTTTAGTTTCATCTACTGCGTGAATTTCGTTAAAATCTGGTGACTCAATCGGAAGCTTTAGGCCAAAAGCTATTTTTTTTCTCGGCGTATTTTCAAAATGGCACCACTGCCGCAGTATTGCCTGTATTTCAACATCGCTTCTATCAGATCTGGCTCTAGTCGATACCAACTTGTTCTGTAAAGTTCATATTGATCGCATTATCCGATCGTCAGTTACCGCGAACAGAAATTTTGAGTGCTGAAAATCGAGGTAATTTGTTCATAGGCAGCCGTTCTTCAAAAAATTTTTATGACTTGGAGGACAAAAGTCAAAATTTATCAATAATTTGAACTCGTTTTTAAAAATCAATAGTTTTTAAGGAGGGTCGATGATTTGAAGGATTTTCTTCAGGAGCCTGCTGTAGGCACAGAGTTGCTTGCACAGTATTGAAAGTCCATGTGTGTTATCCTTTAGTCTACATCGATACGTTTTGTAAATTACACGATGAACTATTGTTTTTCTTAGAAGTTATTTAAAAAAAACTTATTTTCGAAGAAATTGTCTTTGAGTTACAAAAAAATGTGGAAAGACACTGTTCACTTTATTGTAGAGTCATATGAACCATTCCTTATCCCAAGCAACAAAACTCAACTATAACACAAATGATGAAAATGTTCAATGCTGGCAATACTTTCCCAACGAAGCAGCATAAAGTAAGAAGCTCATACTTAAATCAATTTATCCTTTGAATTTCGTGTTCTCATCGGCGGATTTCATCGAAAGTTTCAGCGGTTAAACGTTGTTTGAGGCTGCCATCCGAAAAAATGTTCAAAACTCGGAAAATTTAAAAATTGGTTTCTTATTTTTATCGCAAATGCTTTGCATATGAGTACGTCATATGACGCATCTGTTGGTACAATATTTACGAAGATGGCTAATGCTGGTTACCCTGTGTTAAATTAAACCCAACCAGTAAATTTTGTTTCGATTGAATCACTGCGCTGGAAGTTATACGGGTGAAAAAATTTTTAGGGTTACCACCCTCAAAACTTTTCAAGTTTTTAAAGCGATAATATTTTTCTTAGTTTTCATTGCTGGATGATTCCCATTTGCAAATCTAATAATATAATCACTTAGAAAAGAAATTCCACAATATTATAAAAATGGTCATACCTGGCAGCAGTGGCGGCTCGTGGCCTAATTTTATAGGGGTTCACAGATCGAAAACATATGTATTGGGCACATGAATATTTACCTTACTATACTTTTAAGAGTTGCATTTATTTTAGTTAATTTGCCAAAACATCGCAATACTGCTATAGAACGAGTTAAAAGAAAACTATTCTAAAAAACAGAACAACATATAAAATCCTTCAAAAGGCGATTTAAAAATCTTGAACAGCCATATTTTAACAAGACATCTAAGAGATTTGATACTTATATTTCCAGTGAACCTGGTATTTTCATCAGAAACCCTCATGATATCTTGACCGTGATGGGCTTAGCATAGATTATTACAAAAAATTTATGCACTGATATCTATAAAAATTTTTTACAAGTTTTGCCATAATTCCGTGATAAAGTAACACTTGCTAAATGCAAATTGTAATATTTTCCAAAAATATGTTTGTTAAAAATTACAATTTGTGATAAGCAATGAAAATGATCATTTATGGTTGCTATATAGAGATGAGTCCAAAGTAACTTCTGTAAGTCGAGATGACCTCAGTTTGTAAATTGGGATCATCAGAAAAACAAATACTTATCACGGTGATCGGAAGAATGTCTGAAGACGACTAATAAAAGGGTAATTTTACTGAGCTGGAAGTAAATACAATTGAGCATGTAATATGCTCAGTGTATTTACAAACAGTCCAAGGTAAACATAATCCCAAAATTTATAAAAAACGGGAAAATCCGTCTTGCATAAAACTTTTCATATATTTACACCCGAAAACCTTCAGTGTTTTATGGTATAATTAAGTGCCCAGACTATGTCTGCATAATTGAACCTGTCAATACATTCAAATGTATTTAGTTTTATAGTTCTAACCATCATAAAACGCCAGGAATTGGCGACAAAAGATATTAAACGCTCAAATCATTTCCAAGTATTTAATTTCTTCCAAGGATAATCTTCTAAAATACTGAATACATTTTACAAGTATTTAACAGCGAAAATATCAGAAGAATTATATATACTGCCCTACTAGTCATAAAGGTTTTATCTACATATTAGTACTTTTTAGATATTCAATGATTTTTGTTTTGATTTGTACTGGAGGTATATGGAGAGTGCATTTTTCAATATTAATTTTAACATACTTCCACAAAATATAGGTTTTTCAAATTTTGTAGAACGATGCAATAGAGTATATAGATTATATACTCAAAGTTATACTCAAAATTGAGAAAAATGCAGATAGAATGTTTATGCTTAGTAGAGCAGTATACATGGATCAAATTCCAAATGTGTCTTGTAATCATACAGACACAAATAGAGGCAATTGCTAAAATTATCTCTTATAGTTACAATAATTCATATAAAACGCTCGAATGGCAGCATGAATCAGCGCATGGAACTGACCACCGACAACAATGTTTGAATACATCAAATTGGTTGTCGATCGCACATTTTGAGTGTGAACCCCCAGCTAGTACTGAGCCGAGCTAAATGGATGCACCCCTCGCTTCCTCGCTCGCTCCTCTAGCCCCCTAATTCCAGCCACAAAATTGCACGTGCGATCGCTAGTACAAGAGGCAGTAAAGATAAGCAAAATTGTATGTGGTTTGTCGTGGCAATATTGTCGCTAGGTATGAATGAAATAATAATGCTGAAGATGACCGGCAGGCAACATTATGTGCTGCCATAACAAGTATTGTTCAATGTGTATTGTTCAATTGAATTATTAATTTTTTTG
>OX376372.1:118654034-118723772 GCA_947369275.1 Nemotelus nigrinus | reverse complement strand
TCTTGAAAGTCAATTAATTTTTGTCTTGTCTTACGTGTTTGTATATTTGAGTAATTGACCCATTACACCTCTTCCGTTTTAAGGAGTCGAGCATTTATATTTAAATGCGAGACTAATTTGTTGGTTATGTATTCTTGATAGGCTCTTAACAAATATTTAATTACATTGTCTTAAAAAAATTCTAATATCATATTTTATACATTATTGAGGATTTTTTTTTGTAGAACTTAAGCCTTTTGTTGCGTATCCATTTATTCTTATTTTCTATTTCGATTAATGTGTTCTTATCTTTCGTGTCTATTACTTTATACGGACCTTTATACGGTTTATCATGTTTTCTTCTATTTTGAGTTTTAACAATACTGAAGCACCTTGTTCTATGTTTAGAGGGTTTGAGTAATTCTGTTTGCTATTTCGTGCTGTTTTAGCTATTTCGATTAACTATTTGGCTTTTGTTAGAGACGTTCTTAATCTCAATTTTAACTCATTCTTGTAATTATCCAAAAAGTATATTTGTTCTGAATCTTTTAAAATATAATTCGGTAAATATGAAAGCTTGCCAAAAACTAGTTCGTAAGGTGTGTAATTTGCATCCATGTGTGGGGTTATATTATAGGAAAAAGTGTAGAAATGTAGCCATTCGTCCCAATTATCATTGTCAACAAAAGATAATAAGTATTCGTTCAACACACGATGATTTCTTTCTACTACGCCTCAAGTTTCATGATGGTATGATGTCGAAAATATTTGTTTGATATCTAGGAGATTGCACATTTCTTTTATTAAATTATTTGTGAATTCAGTGCCTAAATCTGTTTTTAATACTTTAAAATGTCCATATAAAAGAATAAACTTATTTACAAATGCTTTTGCCACTATTGTAGCATCCTTACTCTCCATGGGTATAGCAGTTATGTACTTTTTCAACTCACACTGTATAGTGAGGATGTATCGGTAGTCATTAGAAATTCTCAATGGTCCAACAACGTCTGCGCTTACAATTTCAAAACTAGTAGATGGCGTTTCAGTTTTCATCATATTTTCTTTAGTATGCTTTGTTACTTTATTCAGCTCGCATTTATCGCACTGGTTAATGTGTTTCTTAACCATTTTCTTCATATCTTTCCAACAATATCTTTCTTCAACTTTAGAAGTGTTTCGCGTACTCTTGCATGTCCTCCATGTGGCGAATTTTGGTACTCGATTATCAATTCCTTTTGCTTGTTAATATCTCGAATTCTTAAAGGTGACTCTTATATCAGTATTTTCAAGTCATGACTTTCTTCACGTTGCAACGTATTAAATAATCTCTTAAATTCATTTCTCGGTACGTACCTAAATATTTCATCTTTATTAGAAAGTGGTAGTGCATTTATGCTATGGTGTTTTGGATATGTTATCAACTTCTTCATGACAGTAATGAATTTCTTGTATGAATTATTATTGTGACTATCGTGAACTTTCGGCTTATCGTTGACGGAAACGGATTTCTCGTCACCTTTATCACTGTGGCGCACTGCTATGCCATCTTTCTCTTTGGCTATTGACATATCTTTTCTTCTTGATTTGTTATCCTTGTTGCTCAGTTCATCGTTGATGGAAACGGATTTCTTGTCACCTTTATCACTGTAGCGCATTGCTTTGCCATTTCTCTCTTTGGTTTATTTTATGTCTTCTCTTCTTGATTTTTTATCCTTGCTGCGGAGCATATACAATTTCAATTTAATAACGCCTTTAATATCTCACAGAGAAGTTCAATCAAACGCACGGAGGTGATCAGTCTCTTCGCTTTGTTTGTCACTTTGTCTGTCGATTATATTCCCAGGAAACAATTTAGTGAGCGTTCACTAAAAACGATAGTTTCTCGACAATCGACAGACATATCCCTCATACAAAACCGGATCTGTTCGTAAAGCGATAAGCAAGCAATAATTTTGCTTGAGATGAGTGAGGCGAGAAATAATGGCGTATGCGGCTCAAAGCAACATATCCTAGAATTTGTTTCCCTGTTTGCTGGTCGCGGTATGCAAAGAAAATTATCAGCCTTATCGTTAGAGTCGTATGTGCTGTGAGTGAAGAAGTGTTGAGTGTTGTGAGTGCTGCTGAATTTCACATTTTTATCATACATTTTGCAACATTTACATGTAAGTACAAAGTTAATTAGTAAATAACTCTGAATATGTATTGCTGTGAAAAGATTTTTGTTTTTTAAGAAAGACAGCTTTAGAATTTAGCTTATTGTGGCAATTTACAGCTTTTTTGAGAAACTATGTAGTATTTAATGATTGATTGTGGACATATTGAGCTACGATTAGTGTTTATGTGGTCTATTTTTTTTTAGTTGCATATTTGCACAATTCATTAATTGTGTTCAAATCGCTGATAATTTTAGTGCACAACTTATGCACAAACAAGTGAAGATTACATCTCCTCTTATAAAATATGAAGCGTAGAGTACTGAAACTGAAATAACATTGTTTTATTTAAATGAATTTTATTACCAGCACATAAATTTAGTCAGAAAAAAACACTTCAAAACATTTTAAACTCGATATCGATCACATAACCTGAATATTCATAATTTTATACTTTAGAAAAAAACAATATGAACCGGCGAGATTTTCGCAACAAGGCTAAAGACATATTCCGTGTGCTGGGAAGCAATTCTCCTAATTTTTCAAACACTAGTTCGAATTCAAGTCACTTTCAAGTTCAAGCAAATAATTTCGAATAGTGCACAGCCCCATTCTGTTCAAAGTCAAAATAGTTTAAGTCATGTTGAACCAAATCCTGATATTATAATAGATATCACTTACGGCGGTAGTGAGAAAAGTTGCTCAGAACAACTTGCAGAATGATAAAAGGTAAAATGCAGGTAAAATAAAGAATATCTTCCAGTGCAGCTAATGATTTACTCGCTATTCTTAAAAGACATATCAAAGATCTTCCAAAAGACATTCGAACGCTAAAATCAACACCCCGCGATTCTATAAAAATTGTCATGGGTGCCGGTGAATACGTTCACTATGGTATCAAAGGTGGCCTGACAGATTTTTTTAAGTAAATGTGATTTTCAAAGTAATCAAATTGAATTAGATTTTAATATTGATGGTCTCCCCATATCTAAGAGCTCAAAAAATCAAGTGTGGCCAATTTAAGCAAGTGTTGTTAGTACACAGAAAATCTTCGTAGTAGGAGTCTATGTAGGTAATTCCAAGCCAGTAGATTGCAATGAGTTTTTACGTCCAACTGTTGAAGAACTCCAAGAAATATTATCACACGGATTTGTTTAAGATAATAAGAAATTTATAGTTAAATGCAGGGCATTCATCTGTGATTCACCAGCAAAGGCTTTTGTATTGGGTGTTGAACATCATAATGGATACTATAGCTGTACAAAGTGCGTCCAAAAAGGAGAACATTTCGAACGAAAAACTATATTTAGATTCCAAGAACAAATATTAAGATCGAACGAATCATTTCAGTTAAGATCTCAACCTGAACACCACCGGCTAATTGAACCTCTTATTTTAGAATCATTGCCAATCGAATGTGTTTTTCAATTCGTTTTAGATTATATGCATGTAGTTTGCCTTGGTGTCATGAAAACATTACTTTCTATTTGGTTAAAAGAAAAGAGAGAAACATTTTCCTTGCGCAGCTCCAAAATTAATGAGTTGAATTCAAAGATGTTATACATAAAAACTCAGGTTCCTTCTGAATTTGTCAGATAACCACGTAATTCGGATGAGATAGATAGATGGAAAGCTACGGAGCTCCGTCAATTTTCGTATTACATAATATATTAGATGAATCACGATATTATCATTTTCTAAAACTGAGCATTACCATGAGAATTTTGTTACATCCCCAAAACTGTTACGTAAATAATAACTGAGCTCGGCTTTTGCTCAATAATTTCGTTGTAGACATGCCTCATTTATACTCACCGAAATATTTAACTTTAAATTTTCACTATTTGGTTCATTTACATGAAGAAGCATTGCGATTTGGGTCCTTGGAATACATAAATGCCTTTAAATTCGAAAATTTCCTCCAGCATGTTAAGAAATCAGTAAGAAATGGTAATCATGTAGTAACACAAGTGTATAATCGATTAGTAGAAGAAAGCTTACACGCTTCCAAAGTAGTTGATCCTGCATTTCCTGTTTATGGAAAATTTAATGGTCATTCATATCAGTTTATCACCACTTAAAACTTTAAACTAGCATTGAATTATCCGAATAATTTCTATTCGGTTGCCGGTGATATTTTCCAAGTAAAGAAAATAACGAAACTACATGATTTAAACTCTGTCATAGAAGGGTTAGCATTATGAAATATGTTACGCTTACAAGGGAAAGAGAGAGAAAAAAAAAACAAAACAAAACAAAACACCACAGTGAACAGGGACAATTATTGTATGTATAACATCACATAGACAGACATCAATAATTGTATGTATAACATCAGATTGGCATATCACACATCATTATAGCCTTACATTTAATCAGCGGAAAACATAAAGGACAGGTCACTTGTATGCTCGACATTTTTGCAACTTACCGCCGAAGATCTCCAGACTGACGAACAGACTACAATCGCGGAAGGGTTCAGCCACTACACGGCACCTTGTCGAACGCAGCCCCTGCAAACTGCGTTCGCAGACATCTCCCGAACAGATCTTCACCTAGGGAATGGCATGCAATTAAAGCCAAAATGCCGAAAATCCGTGTCAACATCTCGCCAAAACAATAATCACTAGTAACTGACATGGTTATGTCGATGACAGCTCGCGTCTGACAGATCGACCAGGCAATGTGTAGATCGGCTGCAAAGGTGTGCAGTGTGCAGACCGGCTGTAAATGAAACGCCGGCGATGTGGAGAAACATCGCAAGCAGCAACTTGAATACATGCCATCGCAACGAAAGGTGAATGCCCGGCGGTAAGGTGCATTCACCCTCAACGCATGAAAGGAGGTATTGATGAGAGCCGCAACGGACCTAGAGGAACCCCGTAGGTTGACGGGACCAAATGAAGCTTCGAGCGAAGTGGCAGGGCGATGCCGTGGTTCTTTTCGAGCGAGAAACGACACGGTGAGGATCTGAGTTACGAGCAATACCAGCGGAAAAGTCTGTGTTCTTCTTTTTCTTCTTTTTTTCTTGCTATCTGGCACCTGGTTGGAGGACAACGATCGTTTGAGGCGGTGGGTAAACGAAGGATAGCAAGTTAAGATCGAGAGCGACGATCCAGGCAGCGACGAATGAACAAAATTGCTTAATCGAGAACTTTGAAGAATTGAGGCGGCGGTAGCGACTTACTGAACCGAAATCGCGGGAATCCCCAACTTAAACAAGTCAAGATCGAGAGCGACGATCCAGGCATCGACGAATGAACAAAATTGCTTAATCGAGAACTTTGAAGAATTGAGGCGGCGGCAGCGACTTACAGAACCGAAATCGCGGGAATCCCCAACTTTCGATTAACGCAGACGAGCAAATTCACCACGGTTCCTGTCAAGGCTGATACAGGTACGTGCCACACGAGCCATTTAGTTCACCCAATAAATTAATACGAAAGAGCGGAAATTAGAATTAAATTTGTAAGTTAGTAGTAAGAGTAACGTAGAAAAATAAAATTCGTGCCCACACGAATAGTTTGCGTGTAGACGTAAGTTTCGGAAGCTTGATCGCGGCGCCGTCGTATGTAGGAAAATAAACAACCTTGTGCCGGTTAGTGTTCGAATCTCTTGGAAATAACAGAATAGTTGTACTAAATTGTAACGCTGCGGTGTTTGAGAATCGGGGCTTACCGGTATCTTTTGGTATCTTTTAGCGTCACACCTAACTCCGTACCGACTTCTCGTTTCGCGGCCACGGAAAAGTTAGCAGTCTCGTTCGAAACGAGTGGCGCCGAACCTACCCCCTTCTCCAGAGGGCACAGCCAGCCGAGACTGCCAACCTCGACGTTGTCTATATCGAGGTCTCGTTACCACTAGCGGGTCGGTAACAAATACACAAATGTTTTTTGAGTTACCATTAAAATCTTCTTCTTTCAATATAAAACAATGTACTAGTCTAGTATTTTCAACAAACTTAGTAAATCACACTATAAACCAGATTTCTGAGAAAATGATAATGCTTTCGAGTTATGATAATACGTCCTACGTATTTATTCCCTTAATTCATACTTAAATAAGAATCCTTACTAAGTGATTTGCTTCTTAGTAACGAAATGTCAGAGTCGCCAACACAAACCGAAGCTTTGGACTATCGCAGATTTTTGAGGATAAAAGGTAAAACCAACAAATTTATATCTCATTCTTGTAGTAAATATTTTTTCTGTTAACATGTATATTTTCAGGTGGCAACGTACCGCCTACTTCGACGAAAATTGATTTCAGCAATGAATACAATGATAAAAGTAGTTTGCTATTTAAACTATTACACATAATTATGTAAGGCTTATGCGTTTTCATTTAGATGATCAAAATCAAATACCAGCTTCTCCATCCGTAATTACTCGTAAGCAAAATCTTACCATCAAAAAAACCAAAACTTCAGGTTAAGTGATTCACCACAAAAAAAAACTATCATATATAATCTTCACTTTATTACTGAGCCAAAAAAGAAAATTTGTGACTGCGATAGCACTTTGAAAATGGCAATAGAAAAACAGGAAAAGATTTGACTACGTCTAACAGAGGATATAATAAACTTACGTAAAGAAATTTGGAACGGTAGGACAGAACATGGGAGAATAATTCATCGATTGGCTTGCCTTCTGCACCACTTCAAACAAAGGCTGAATTCTTGAAGTTCAAAAATGAACTGCAGTCGAGCGAGGAGAAATTAAATGATCTGGTAAGTCTATAAAATCTAATGACGTTAATTTTCAATTCAAATCCAACTTCTTTTTCCAGCAAAAAAATATTTAGTGAGGTAAAATTCATAGACCCAAAAAAATTTATAAGGGTAAACTATGGAAAAATCTTTACGGACAAAGTTGCAGAGCAGTTTTCTTGGAGGGGAACGGCAGAAAAAGGGAGTGTCAGAAGTCTTAGTGTAACATCCACATTAAAACGTAGCATTATTTCATATATCACCCCAATCAAAACGTTTAATCATAATTTTTATAGATGCATTCCATATTCGGTACAAGGACGCAAGCGAGGATATATTCGACCAAGTGGCCAAGAAGCATTTTCAATATGCAAAGAATCGCACTTAAAAAAGAACAGATTATTATAAGCAACGGTCAACAAAGCTCACCAATACATTATAAGTTTAATATTCTTTAACCTACAATATTTTTTTTATATTAATTTTCTTACATATAATATAAATAGTTAAATTTATTTTAAATTTATTTCTATAGTTATAATGGAATATCTTTGCTTAGTTGTCTTATCCTGTTTAACATTAATAAAAATTTGAATTAATTCCTCACTATGAAAACGTGAGTTTTTGCATTTGATTGCGACCGCAAATCATTTTCAAAAATGATTATACTCTAATGTTACGACGTTTAATATTCGTCTTTAGCAGCCTATTTCTCTTCCCGTCTTTCAGATTTACTCTACTAACTGAATAAAATAATGTGCAGCATCATTTCAGCTTAGTCGAGCGAGGAGAAATTAAATGATCTGGTAAGTCTATAAAATCTAATGACGTTAATTTTCAATTCAAATCCAACTTCCTTTTCCAGCAAAAAAATATTTAGTGAGGTAAAATTCATAGACCCAAAAAAATTTGTAAGGGTAAACTAACTTTAAATTTTCGCTATTTGGTTCATTTACATGAAGAAGCATTGCGATTTGGGTCCTTGGAATACATAAATGCCTTTAAATTCGAAAATTTCCTCCAGCATGTTAAGAAATCAGTAAGAAATGGTAATCGTGTAGTAACACAAGTGTTAATATTCTGTGTTAATAATTCGTAATATTCGTAACGTGTTAAAATTCGTATTCTGTGTTAACATTCGTAAAATATGACTCTTTTTTGAATTAACTACGATGCATTTGGTTTGCTGGGTTGCTATCTTCGCTTGGTACCTTTGTTGCTTTGCTTCTCGTTATCACCAATAATTTTTTGCTTATACTCTCATCGTTTGTTGGAGGTATCATTGATTTCACCATATCAGAGTTAAGTAGAATTCTTGACAGTGCATCCGCATTCGTATTTATGTTACCTTTTTCAATTTCAAAATCGCAATTTGACAATTTCAAAATTACAAATCCAAACGTATCCTCAATCTTGAATGGTAGCTTAATCGTTCCTAACGACATTGTGGTTTCATCTGTTATTCCTGTTAGTCTGCATCTGTTTTGTGTTTGTACATCATATAATACAGATGTAGAACTGTTAGTTTTTTAAATCGATATGTGAGCTCCAGTATCTATGAGCAGTTGTAACCATCGCTTCTCATTTTCGTTGTAAATCGATACATAATTTGTGCTTATACCCGTTATCCTATATATTCAATTATCTGAGACAAATTTATTATATTAACGACTTTATTTTCTAATTTTCTTCCGGGAGGCTGCCGAATTCCTCTCCGGAAGTTTGCTCGTTTCCCTGGTTCTCTATTACACGAAAATTTCTACGATTATTTCTCTGACTTTCGTTAAAGTGGTTATTTCCTCGTCTTTATTGGTGCGTCTTTAGTAATTGTTATCGCTTCCTTTGCGTCTATAATCATTTGTGTTATTATCACGACTTGACTCATCGTATCTACTGTTTCTCCTAAAACTATTATCGCCATCTCTATTATTTTGCACATTGTTTCTACGGTTATTATATCTGTATCCGATTTTATTATACGTATTACGCTTTCTATAATGGCTGATATGTAAAACATTATGCTGGCGAGCCTCGTTTTGCTCTAATTCAATAGCTAATGTAACAGCTTCGCCAAAGTTCTGCGGTCGTGATGCGAATACAGTATTCCTAAACTGAATGACCATTCTTAAAAACGGTAAGTGCATAGGTGTCATTAATACTTGCAATTGCCTGTTTTGTTACCTGATCTACTTCCGTATCTAATTCGCCAATTTGTAACTGATTGAAATCGTTCACCAAAGTCAATATTTTATTCTTGTATGCTGTCACAAACATACGTTTCTGTGATAAACCAGCAAGTTGTGCATGAATTTGAGGTACTATCTTATTATCTTTACATTCTTAACGTAATTGTCTTTCTAAATTGTCTATACTGTCAACATTTGCGCTATTAAAAGAAGACCTTACAATTTGGCTTAGCTTTACATGTAATACCAAATTTAATAGCTCTGCTTTACCTTTTTCTCTATTAGTTTTATGAAGGTTAAAAATGTCTCTAACTCATTATATTTTCCATCAAAAATTGGAATTATTTTAATTGCGGTTTCTACATTAAAATCTGATGAACCTCTTATTTTAGAATCATTGCCAATCGAATGTGTTTCTCAATTTGTTTTAGATTATATGCATGTAGTTTGCCTTGGTGTCATGAAAACATTACTTTCTATTTGGTTAAAAGAAAAGAGAGAAACATTTTCCTTGCGCAGCTCCAAAATTAATGAGTTGAATTCAAAGATGTTATACATAAAAACTCAGGTTCCTTCTGAATTTGTCAGAAAACCACGTAATTTGGATGAGATAGATAGATGGAAAGCTACGGAGCTCCGTCAATTTTCGTATTACATAATATATTAGATGAATCACGATATTATCATTTTCTAAAACTGAGCATTACCATGAGAATTTTGTTACATCCCCAAAACTGTTACGTAAATAATAACTGAGCCCGGCTTTTGCTCAATAATTTCGTTGTAGACATGTCTCATTTATACTCACCGAAATATTTAACTTTAAATTTTCACTATTTGGTTCATTTACATGAAGAAGCATTGCGATTTGGGTCCTTGGAATACATAAATGCCTTTAAATTCGAAAATTTCCTCCAGCATGTTAAGAAATCAGTAAGAAATGGTAATCATGTAGTAACACAAGTGTATAATCGATTAGTAGAAGAAAGCTTACACGCTTCCAAAGTAGTTGATCCTGCATTTTCTGTTTATGGAAAATTTAATGGTCATTCATATCAGTTTATCACCACTTAAAACTTTAAACTAGCATTGAATTATCCGAATAATTTCTATTCGGTTGCCGGTGATATTTTCCAAGTATAGAAAATAACGAAACTACATGATTTAAACTCTGTCATAAAGGGTTAGCATTATTAAATACACAAATGTTTTTTGAGTTACCATTAAAATCCTCTTCTTTCAATATAAAACAATGTACTAGTCTAGTATTTTCAACAAACTTAGTAAATCACACTATAAACCAGATTTCTGAGAAAATTATAATGCTTTCGAGTTATGATAATACGTCCTACGTATTTATTCCCTTAATTCATACTTAAATAAGAATCCTTACTAAGTGATTTGCTTCTTAGTAACGAAATGTCAGAGTCGCCAACACAAACCGAAGCTTTGGACTATCGCAGATTTTTGAGGATAAAAGGTAAAACCAACAAATTTATATCTCATTCTTGTAGTAAATATTTTTTCTGTTAACATGTATATTTTCAGGTGGCAACGTACCGCCTACTTCGACGAAAATTGATTTCAGCAATGAATACAATGATAAAAGTGGTTTGCTATTTAAACTATTACACATAATTATGTAAGGCTTATGCGTTTTCATTTAGATGATCAAAATCAAATACCAGCTTCTCCATCCGTAATTACTCGTAAGCAAAATCTTACCATCAAAAAAACCAAAACTTCAGGTTAAGTGATTCACCACAAAAAAAACTATCATATATAATCTTCACTTTATTACAGAGCCAAAAAAGAAAATTTGTGACTGCGATAGCACTTTGAAAATGGCAATAGAAAAACAGGAAAAGATTTTACTACGTCTAACAGAGGAAATAATAAACTTACGTAAAGAAATTTGGAACGGTAGGACAGAACATGGGAGAATAATTCATCGATTGGCTTGCCTTCTGCACCACTTCAAACAAAGGCTGAATTCTTGAAGTTCAAAAATGAACTGCAGTCGAGCGAGGAGAAATTAAATGATCTGGTAAGTCTATAAAATCTAATGACGTTAATTTTCAATTCAAATCCAACTTCTTTTTCCAGCAAAAAAATATTTAGTGAGGTAAAATTCATAGACCCAAAAAAATTTATAAGGGTAAACTATGGAAAAATCTTTACGGACAAAGTTGCAGAGCAGTTTTCTTGGAGGGGAACGGCAGAAAAAGGGAGTGTCAGAAGTCTTAGTGTAACATCCACATTAAAACGTAGCATTATTTCATATATCACCCCAATCAAAACGTTTAATCATAATTTTTATAGATGCATTCCATATTCGGTACAAGGACGCAAGCGAGGATATATTCGACCAAGTGGCCAAGAAGCATTTTCAATATGCAAAGAATCGCACTTAAAAAAGAACAGATTATTATAAGCAACGGTCAACAAAGCTCACCAATACATTATAAGTTTAATATTCTTTAACCTACAATATTTTTTTTATATTAATTTTCTTACATATAGTATAAATAGTTAAATTTATTTTAAATTTATTTCTATAGTTATAATGGAATATCTTTGCTTAGTTGTCTTATCCTGTTTAACATTAATAAAAATTTGAATTAATTCCTCACTATGAAAACGTGAGTTTTTGCATTTGATTGCGACCGCAAATCATTCTCAAAAATGATTATACTCTAATGTTACGACGTTTAATATTCGTCTTTAGCAGCCTATTTCTCTTCCCGTCTTTCAAATTTACTCTACTAACTGAATAAAATAATGTGCAGCATCATTTCAGCTTAGTCGAGCGAGGAGAAATTAAATGATCTGGTAAGTCTATAAAATCTAATGACGTTAATTTTCAATTCAAATCTAACTTCGTTTTCCAGCAAAAAAATATTTAGTGAGGTAAAATTCATAGACCCAAAAAAATTTGTAAGGGTAAACTAACTTTAAATTTTCGCTATTTGGTTCATTTACATGAAGAAGCATTGCGATTTGGGTCCTTGGAATACATAAATGCCTTTAAATTCGAAAATTTCCTCCAGCATGTTAAGAAATCAGTAAGAAATGGTAATCGTGTAGTAACACAAGTGTTAATATTCTGTGTTAATAATTCGTAATATTCGTAACGTGTTAAAATTCGTATTCTGTGTTAACATTCGTAAAATATGACTCTTTTTTGAATTAACTACGATGCATTTGGTTTGCTGGGTTGCTATCTTCGCTTGGTACCTTTGTTGCTTTGCTTCTCGTTATCACCAATAATTTTTTGCTTATACTCTCATCGTTTGTTGGAGGTATCATTGATTTCACCATATCAGAGTTAAGTAGAATTCTTGACAGGGCATCCGCATTCGTATTTATGTTACCTTTTTCAATTTCAAAATCGCAATTTGACAATTTCAAAATTACAAATCCAAACGTATCCTCAATCTTGAATGGTAGCTTAATCGTTCCTAACGACATTGTGGTTTCATCTGTTATTCCTGTTAGTCTGCATCTGTTTTGTGTTTGTACATCATATAATACAGATGTAGAACTGTTAGTTTTTTAAATCGATATGTGAGCTCCAGTATCTATGAGCAGTTGTAACCATCGCTTCTCATTTTCGTTGTAAATCGATACATAATTTGTGCTTATACCCGTTATCCTATATATTCAATTATCTGAGACAAATTTATTATATTAACGACTTTATTTTCTAATTTTCTTCCGGGAGGCTGCCGAATTCCTCTCCGGAAGTTTGCTCGTTTCCCTGGTTCTCTATTACACGAAAATTTCTACGATTATTTCTCTGACTTTCGTTAAAGTGGTTATTTCCTCGTCTTTATTGGTGCGTCTTTAGTAATTGTTATCGCTTCCTTTGCGTCTATAATCATTTGTGTTATTATCACGACTTGACTCATCGTATCTACTGTTTCTCCTAAAACTATTATCGCCATCTCTATTATTTTGCACATTGTTTCTACGGTTATTATATCTGTATCCGATTTTATTATACGTATTACGCTTTCTATAATGGCTGATATGTAAAACATTATGCTGGCGAGCCTCGTTTTGCTCTAATTCAATAGCTAATGTAACAGCTTCGCCAAAGTTCTGCGGTCGTGATGCGAATACAGTATTCCTAAACTGAATGACCATTCTTAAAAACGGTAAGTGCATAGGTGTCATTAATACTTGCAATTGCCTGTTTTGTTACCTGATCTACTTCCGTATCTAATTCGCCAATTTGTAACTGATTGAAATCGTTCACCAAAGTCAATATTTTATTCTTGTATGCTGTCACAGACATACGTTTCTGTGATAAACCAGCAAGTTGTGCATGAATTTGAGGTACTATCTTATTATCTTTACATTCTTAACGTAATTGTCTTTCTAAATTGTCTATACTGTCAACATTTGCGCTATTAAAAGAAGACCTTACAATTTGGCTTAGCTTTACATGTAATACCAAATTTAATAGCTCTGCTTTACCTTTTTCTCTATTAGTTTTATGAAGGTTAAAAATGTCTCTAACTCATTATATTTTCCATCAAAAATTGGAATTATTTTAATTGCGGTTTCTACATTAAAATCTGATGAACCTCTTATTTTAGAATCATTGCCAATCGAATGTGTTTCTCAATTTGTTTTAGATTATATGCATGTAGTTTGCCTTGGTGTCATGAAAACATTACTTTCTATTTGGTTAAAAGAAAAGAGAGAAACATTTTCCTTGCGCAGCTCCAAAATTAATGAGTTGAATTCAAAGATGTTATACATAAAAACTCAGGTTCCTTCTGAATTTGTCAGAAAACCACGTAATTTGGATGAGATAGATAGATGGAAAGCTACGGAGCTCCGTCAATTTTCGTATTACATAATATATTAGATGAATCACGATATTATCATTTTCTAAAACTGAGCATTACCATGAGAATTTTGTTACATCCCCAAAACTGTTACGTAAATAATAACTGAGCCCGGCTTTTGCTCAATAATTTCGTTGTAGACATGTCTCATTTATACTCACCGAAATATTTAACTTTAAATTTTCACTATTTGGTTCATTTACATGAAGAAGCATTGCGATTTGGGTCCTTGGAATACATAAATGCCTTTAAATTCGAAAATTTCCTCCAGCATGTTAAGAAATCAGTAAGAAATGGTAATCATGTAGTAACACAAGTGTATAATCGATTAGTAGAAGAAAGCTTACACGCTTCCAAAGTAGTTGATCCTGCATTTTCTGTTTATGGAAAATTTAATGGTCATTCATATCAGTTTATCACCACTTAAAACTTTAAACTAGCATTGAATTATCCGAATAATTTCTATTCGGTTGCCGGTGATATTTTCCAAGTATAGAAAATAACGAAACTACATGATTTAAACTCTGTCATAAAGGGTTAGCATTATTAAATACACAAATGTTTTTTGAGTTACCATTAAAATCCTCTTCTTTCAATATAAAACAATGTACTAGTCTAGTATTTTCAACAAACTTAGTAAATCACACTATAAACCAGATTTCTGAGAAAATTATAATGCTTTCGAGTTATGATAATACGTCCTACGTATTTATTCCCTTAATTCATACTTAAATAAGAATCCTTACTAAGTGATTTGCTTCTTAGTAACGAAATGTCAGAGTCGCCAACACAAACCGAAGCTTTGGACTATCGCAGATTTTTGAGGATAAAAGGTAAAACCAACAAATTTATATCTCATTCTTGTAGTAAATATTTTTTCTGTTAACATGTATATTTTCAGGTGGCAACGTACCGCCTACTTCGACGAAAATTGATTTCAGCAATGAATACAATGATAAAAGTGGTTTGCTATTTAAACTATTACACATAATTATGTAAGGCTTATGCGTTTTCATTTAGATGATCAAAATCAAATACCAGCTTCTCCATCCGTAATTACTCGTAAGCAAAATCTTACCATCAAAAAAACCAAAACTTCAGGTTAAGTGATTCACCACAAAAAAAACTATCATATATAATCTTCACTTTATTACAGAGCCAAAAAAGAAAATTTGTGACTGCGATAGCACTTTGAAAATGGCAATAGAAAAACAGGAAAAGATTTTACTACGTCTAACAGAGGAAATAATAAACTTACGTAAAGAAATTTGGAACGGTAGGACAGAACATGGGAGAATAATTCATCGATTGGCTTGCCTTCTGCACCACTTCAAACAAAGGCTGAATTCTTGAAGTTCAAAAATGAACTGCAGTCGAGCGAGGAGAAATTAAATGATCTGGTAAGTCTATAAAATCTAATGACGTTAATTTTCAATTCAAATCCAACTTCTTTTTCCAGCAAAAAAATATTTAGTGAGGTAAAATTCATAGACCCAAAAAAATTTATAAGGGTAAACTATGGAAAAATCTTTACGGACAAAGTTGCAGAGCAGTTTTCTTGGAGGGGAACGGCAGAAAAAGGGAGTGTCAGAAGTCTTAGTGTAACATCCACATTAAAACGTAGCATTATTTCATATATCACCCCAATCAAAACGTTTAATCATAATTTTTATAGATGCATTCCATATTCGGTACAAGGACGCAAGCGAGGATATATTCGACCAAGTGGCCAAGAAGCATTTTCAATATGCAAAGAATCGCACTTAAAAAAGAACAGATTATTATAAGCAACGGTCAACAAAGCTCACCAATACATTATAAGTTTAATATTCTTTAACCTACAATATTTTTTTTATATTAATTTTCTTACATATAGTATAAATAGTTAAATTTATTTTAAATTTATTTCTATAGTTATAATGGAATATCTTTGCTTAGTTGTCTTATCCTGTTTAACATTAATAAAAATTTGAATTAATTCCTCACTATGAAAACGTGAGTTTTTGCATTTGATTGCGACCGCAAATCATTCTCAAAAATGATTATACTCTAATGTTACGACGTTTAATATTCGTCTTTAGCAGCCTATTTCTCTTCCTGTCTTTCAAATTTACTCTACTAACTGAATAAAATAATGTGCAGCATCATTTCAGCTTAGTCGAGCGAGGAGAAATTAAATGATCTGGTAAGTCTATAAAATCTAATGACGTTAATTTTCAATTCAAATCTAACTTCGTTTTCCAGCAAAAAAATATTTAGTGAGGTAAAATTCATAGACCCAAAAAAATTTGTAAGGGTAAACTAACTTTAAATTTTCGCTATTTGGTTCATTTACATGAAGAAGCATTGCGATTTGGGTCCTTGGAATACATAAATGCCTTTAAATTCGAAAATTTCCTCCAGCATGTTAAGAAATCAGTAAGAAATGGTAATCGTGTAGTAACACAAGTGTTAATATTCTGTGTTAATAATTCGTAATATTCGTAACGTGTTAAAATTCGTATTCTGTGTTAACATTCGTAAAATATGACTCTTTTTTGAATTAACTACGATGCATTTGGTTTGCTGGGTTGCTATCTTCGCTTGGTACCTTTGTTGCTTTGCTTCTCGTTATCACCAATAATTTTTTGCTTATACTCTCATCGTTTGTTGGAGGTATCATTGATTTCACCATATCAGAGTTAAGTAGAATTCTTGACAGGGCATCCGCATTCGTATTTATGTTACCTTTTTCAATTTCAAAATCGCAATTTGACAATTTCAAAATTACAAATCCAAACGTATCCTCAATCTTGAATGGTAGCTTAATCGTTCCTAACGACATTGTGGTTTCATCTGTTATTCCTGTTAGTCTGCATCTGTTTTGTGTTTGTACATCATATAATACAGATGTAGAACTGTTAGTTTTTTAAATCGATATGTGAGCTCCAGTATCTATGAGCAGTTGTAACCATCGCTTCTCATTTTCGTTGTAAATCGATACATAATTTGTGCTTATACCCGTTATCCTATATATTCAATTATCTGAGACAAATTTATTATATTAACGACTTTATTTTCTAATTTTCTTCCGGGAGGCTGCCGAATTCCTCTCCGGAAGTTTGCTCGTTTCCCTGGTTCTCTATTACACGAAAATTTCTACGATTATTTCTCTGACTTTCGTTAAAGTGGTTATTTCCTCGTCTTTATTGGTGCGTCTTTAGTAATTGTTATCGCTTCCTTTGCGTCTATAATCATTTGTGTTATTATCACGACTTGACTCATCGTATCTACTGTTTCTCCTAAAACTATTATCGCCATCTCTATTATTTTGCACATTGTTTCTACGGTTATTATATCTGTATCCGATTTTATTATACGTATTACGCTTTCTATAATGGCTGATATGTAAAACATTATGCTGGCGAGCCTCGTTTTGCTCTAATTCAATAGCTAATGTAACAGCTTCGCCAAAGTTCTGCGGTCGTGATGCGAATACAGTATTCCTAAACTGAATGACCATTCTTAAAAACGGTAAGTGCATAGGTGTCATTAATACTTGCAATTGCCTGTTTTGTTACCTGATCTACTTCCGTATCTAATTCGCCAATTTGTAACTGATTGAAATCGTTCACCAAAGTCAATATTTTATTCTTGTATGCTGTCACAGACATACGTTTCTGTGATAAACCAGCAAGTTGTGCATGAATTTGAGGTACTATCTTATTATCTTTACATTCTTAACGTAATTGTCTTTCTAAATTGTCTATACTGTCAACATTTGCGCTATTAAAAGAAGACCTTACAATTTGGCTTAGCTTTACATGTAATACCAAATTTAATAGCTCTGCTTTACCTTTTTCTCTATTAGTTTTATGAAGGTTAAAAATGTCTCTAACTCATTATATTTTCCATCAAAAATTGGAATTATTTTAATTGCGGTTTCTACATTAAAATCTGATGAACCTCTTATTTTAGAATCATTGCCAATCGAATGTGTTTCTCAATTTGTTTTAGATTATATGCATGTAGTTTGCCTTGGTGTCATGAAAACATTACTTTCTATTTGGTTAAAAGAAAAGAGAGAAACATTTTCCTTGCGCAGCTCCAAAATTAATGAGTTGAATTCAAAGATGTTATACATAAAAACTCAGGTTCCTTCTGAATTTGTCAGAAAACCACGTAATTTGGATGAGATAGATAGATGGAAAGCTACGGAGCTCCGTCAATTTTCGTATTACATAATATATTAGATGAATCACGATATTATCATTTTCTAAAACTGAGCATTACCATGAGAATTTTGTTACATCCCCAAAACTGTTACGTAAATAATAACTGAGCCCGGCTTTTGCTCAATAATTTCGTTGTAGACATGTCTCATTTATACTCACCGAAATATTTAACTTTAAATTTTCACTATTTGGTTCATTTACATGAAGAAGCATTGCGATTTGGGTCCTTGGAATACATAAATGCCTTTAAATTCGAAAATTTCCTCCAGCATGTTAAGAAATCAGTAAGAAATGGTAATCATGTAGTAACACAAGTGTATAATCGATTAGTAGAAGAAAGCTTACACGCTTCCAAAGTAGTTGATCCTGCATTTTCTGTTTATGGAAAATTTAATGGTCATTCATATCAGTTTATCACCACTTAAAACTTTAAACTAGCATTGAATTATCCGAATAATTTCTATTCGGTTGCCGGTGATATTTTCCAAGTATAGAAAATAACGAAACTACATGATTTAAACTCTGTCATAAAGGGTTAGCATTATTAAATACACAAATGTTTTTTGAGTTACCATTAAAATCCTCTTCTTTCAATATAAAACAATGTACTAGTCTAGTATTTTCAACAAACTTAGTAAATCACACTATAAACCAGATTTCTGAGAAAATTATAATGCTTTCGAGTTATGATAATACGTCCTACGTATTTATTCCCTTAATTCATACTTAAATAAGAATCCTTACTAAGTGATTTGCTTCTTAGTAACGAAATGTCAGAGTCGCCAACACAAACCGAAGCTTTGGACTATCGCAGATTTTTGAGGATAAAAGGTAAAACCAACAAATTTATATCTCATTCTTGTAGTAAATATTTTTTCTGTTAACATGTATATTTTCAGGTGGCAACGTACCGCCTACTTTGACGAAAATTGATTTCAGCAATGAATACAATGATAAAAGTGGTTTGCTATTTAAACTATTACACATAATTATGTAAGGCTTATGCGTTTTCATTTAGATGATCAAAATCAAATACCAGCTTCTCCATCCGTAATTACTCGTAAGCAAAATCTTACCATCAAAAAAACCAAAACTTCAGGTTAAGTGATTCACCACAAAAAAAACTATCATATATAATCTTCACTTTATTACAGAGCCAAAAAAGAAAATTTGTGACTGCGATAGCACTTTGAAAATGGCAATAGAAAAACAGGAAAAGATTTTACTACGTCTAACAGAGGAAATAATAAACTTACGTAAAGAAATTTGGAACGGTAGGACAGAACATGGGAGAATAATTCATCGATTGGCTTGCCTTCTGCACCACTTCAAACAAAGGCTGAATTCTTGAAGTTCAAAAATGAACTGCAGTCGAGCGAGGAGAAATTAAATGATCTGGTAAGTCTATAAAATCTAATGACGTTAATTTTCAATTCAAATCCAACTTCTTTTTCCAGCAAAAAAATATTTAGTGAGGTAAAATTCATAGACCCAAAAAAATTTATAAGGGTAAACTATGGAAAAATCTTTACGGACAAAGTTGCAGAGCAGTTTTCTTGGAGGGGAACGGCAGAAAAAGGGAGTGTCAGAAGTCTTAGTGTAACATCCACATTAAAACGTAGCATTATTTCATATATCACCCCAATCAAAACGTTTAATCATAATTTTTATAGATGCATTCCATATTCGGTACAAGGACGCAAGCGAGGATATATTCGACCAAGTGGCCAAGAAGCATTTTCAATATGCAAAGAATCGCACTTAAAAAAGAACAGATTATTATAAGCAACGGTCAACAAAGCTCACCAATCCATTATAAGTTTAATATTCTTTAACCTACAATATTTTTTTTATATTTATTTTCTTACATATAATATAAATAGTTAAATTTATTTTAAATTTATTTCTATAGTTATAATGGAATATCTTTGCTTAGTTGTCTTATCCTGTTTAACATTAATAAAAATTTGAATTAATTCCTCACTATGAAAACGTGAGTTTTTGCATTTGATTGCGACCGCAAATCATTCTCAAAAATGATTATACTCTAATGTTACGACGTTTAATATTCGTCTTTAGCAGCCTATTTCTCTTCCCGTCTTTCAAATTTACTCTACTAACTGAATAAAATAATGTGCAGCATCATTTCAGCTTAGTCGAGCGAGGAGAAATTAAATGATCTGGTAAGTCTATAAAATCTAATGACGTTAATTTTCAATTCAAATCCAACTTCCTTTTCCAGCAAAAAAATATTTAGTGAGGTAAAATTCATAGACCCAAAAAAATTTGTAAGGGTAAACTAACTTTAAATTTTCACTATTTGGTTCATTTACATGAAGAAGCATTGCGATTTGGGTCCTTGGAATACATAAATGCCTTTAAATTCGAAAATTTCCTCCAGCATGTTAAGAAATCAGTAAGAAATGGTAATCGTGTAGTAACACAAGTGTTAATATTCTGTGTTAATAATTCGTAATATTCGTAACGTGTTAAAATTCGTATTCTGTGTTAACATTCGTAAAATATGACTCTTTTTTGAATTAACTACGATGCATTTGGTTTGCTGGGTTGCTATCTTCGCTTGGTACCTTTGTTGCTTTGCTTCTCGTTATCACCAATAATTTTTTGCTTATACTCTCATCGTTTGTTGGAGGTATCATTGATTTCACCATATCAGAGTTAAGTAGAATTCTTGACAGTGCATCCGCATTCGTATTTATGTTACCTTTTTCAATTTCAAAATCTCAATTTGACAATTTCAAAATTACAAATCCAAACGTATCCTCAATCTTGAATTGTAGCTTAATCGTTCCTAACGACATTGTGGTTTCATCTGTTATTCCTGTTAGTCTGCATCTGTTTTGTGTTTGTACATCATATAATACAGATGTAGAACTGTTAGTTTTGTAAATCGATATGTGAGCTCTAGTATCTATGAGCAGTTGTAACCATCGCTTCTCATTTTCGTTGTAAATCGATACATAATTTGTGCTTATACCCGTTATCCTATATATTCAATTATCTGAGACAAATTTATTATATTAACGACTTTATTTTCTAATTTTCTTCCGGGAGGCTGCCGAATTCCTCTCCGGAAGTTTGCTCGTTTCCCTGGTTCTCTATTACACGAAAATTTCTACGATTATTTCTCTGACTTTCGTTAAAGTGGTTATTTCCTCGTCTTTATTGGTGCGTCTTTAGTAATTGTTATCGCTTCCTTTGCGTCTATAATCATTTGTGTTATTATCACGACTCGACTCATCGTATCTACTGTTTCTCCTAAAACTATTATCGCCATCTCTATTATTTTGCACATTGTTTCTACGGTTATTATATCTGTATCCGATTTTATTATACGTATTACGCTTTCTATAATGGCTGATATGTAAAACATTATGCTGGCGAGCCTCGTTTTGCTCTAATTCAATAGCTAATGTAACAGCTTCGCCAAAGTTCTGCGGTCGTGATGCGAATACAGTATTCCTAAACTGAATGACCATTCTTAAAAACGGTAAGTGCATAGGTGTCATTAATACTTGCAATTGCCTGTTTTGTTACCTGATCTACTTCCGTATCTAATTCGCCAATTTGTAACTGATTGAAATCGTTCACCAAAGTCAATATTTTATTCTTGTATGCTGTCACAGACATACGTTTCTGTGATAAACCAGCAAGTTGTGCATGAATTTGAGGTACTATCTTATTATCTTTACATTCTTAACGTAATTGTCTTTCTAAATTGTCTATACTGTCAACATTTGCGCTATTAAAAGAAGACCTTACAATTTGGCTTAGCTTTACATGTAATACCAAATTTAATAGCTCTGCTTTACCTTTTTCTCTATTAGTTTTATGAAGGTTAAAAATGTCTCTAACTCATTATATTTTCCATCAAAAATTGGAATTATTTTAATTGCGGTTTCTACATTAAAATCTGATGAACCTCTTATTTTAGAATCATTGCCAATCGAATGTGTTTCTCAATTTGTTTTAGATTATATGCATGTAGTTTGCCTTGGTGTCATGAAAACATTACTTTCTATTTGGTTAAAAGAAAAGAGAGAAACATTTTCCTTGCGCAGCTCCAAAATTAATGAGTTGAATTCAAAGATGTTATACATAAAAACTCAGGTTCCTTCTGAATTTGTCAGAAAACCACATAATTTGGATGAGATAGATAAATGGAAAGCTACGGAGCTCCGTCAATTTTCGTATTACATAATATATTAGATGAATCACGATATTATCATTTTCTAAAACTGAGCATTACCATGAGAATTTTGTTACATCCCCAAAACTGTTACGTAAATAATAACTGAGCCCGGCTTTTGCTCAATAATTTCGTTGTAGACATGTCTCATTTATACTCACCGAAATATTTAACTTTAAATTTTCACTATTTGGTTCATTTACATGAAGAAGCATTGCGATTTGGGTCCTTGGAATACATAAATGCCTTTAAATTCGAAAATTTCCTCCAGCATGTTAAGAAATCAGTAAGAAATGGTAATCATGTAGTAACACAAGTGTATAATCGATTAGTAGAAGAAAGCTTACACGCTTCCAAAGTAGTTGATCCTGCATTTTCTGTTTATGGAAAATTTAATGGTCATTCATATCAGTTTATCACCACTTAAAACTTTAAACTAGCATTGAATTATCCGAATAATTTCTATTCGGTTGCCGGTGATATTTTCCAAGTATAGAAAATAACGAAACTACATGATTTAAACTCTGTCATAAAGGGTTAGCATTATTAAATACACAAATGTTTTTTGAGTTACCATTAAAATCCTCTTCTTTCAATATAAAACAATGTACTAGTCTAGTATTTTCAACAAACTTAGTAAATCACACTATAAACCAGATTTCTGAGAAAATTATAATGCTTTCGAGTTATGATAATACGTCCTACGTATATATTCCCTTAATTCATACTTAAATAAGAATCCTTACTAAGTGATTTGCTTCTTAGTAACGAAATGTCAGAGTCGCCAACACAAACCGAAGCTTTGGACTATCGCAGATTTTTGAGGATAAAAGGTAAAACCAACAAATTTATATCTCATTCTTGTAGTAAATATTTTTTCTGTTAACATGTATATTTTCAGGTGGCAACGTACCGCCTACTTCGACGAAAATTGATTTCAGCAATGAATACAATGATAAAAGTGGTTTGCTATTTAAACTATTACACATAATTATGTAAGGCATATGCGTTTTCATTTAGATGATCAAAATCAAATACCAGCTTCTCCATCCGTAATTACTCGTAAGCAAAATCTTACCATCAAAAAAACCAAAACTTCAGGTTAAGTGATTCACCACAAAAAAAACTATCATATATAATCTTCACTTTATTACAGAGCCAAAAAAGAAAATTTGTGACTGCGATAGCACTTTGAAAATGGCAATAGAAAAACAGGAAAAGATTTTACTACGTCTAACAGAGGAAATAATAAACTTACGTAAAGAAATTTGGAACGGTAGGACAGAACATGGGAGAATAATTTATCGATTGGCTTGCCTTCTGCACCACTTCAAACAAAGGCTGAATTCTTGAAGTTCAAAAATGAGCTGCAGTCGAGCGAGGAGAAATTAAATGATCTGGTAAGTCTATAAAATCTAATGACGTTAATTTTCAATTCAAATCCAACTTCTTTTTCCAGCAAAAAAATATTTAGTGAGGTAAAATTCATAGACCCAAAAAAATTTATAAGGGTAAACTATGGCAAAATCTTTACGGACAAAGTTGCAGAGCAGTTTTCTTGGAGGGGAACGGCAGAAAAAGGGAGTGTCAGAAGTCTTAGTGTAACATCCACATTAAAACGTAGCATTATTTCATATATCACCCCAATCAAAACGTTTAATCATAATTTTTATAGATGCATTCCATATTCGGTACAAGGACGCAAGCGAGGATATATTCGACCAAGTGGCCAAGAAGCATTTTCAATATGCAAAGAATCGCACTTAAAAAAGAACAGATTATTATAAGCAACGGTCAACAAAGCTCACCAATACATTATAAGTTTAATATTCTTTAACCTACAATATTTTTTTTATATTAATTTTCTTACATATAATATAAATAGTTAAATTTATTTTAAATTTATTTCTATAGTTATAATGGAATATCTTTGCTTAGTTGTCTTATCCTGTTTAACATTAATAAAAATTTGAATTAATTCCTCACTATGAAAACGTGAGTTTTTGCATTTGATTGCGACCGCAAATCATTCTCAAAAATGATTATACTCTAATGTTACGACGTTTAATATTCGTCTTTAGCAGCCTATTTCTCTTCCCGTCTTTCAAATTTACTCTACTAACTGAATAAAATAATGTGCAGCATCATTTCAGCTTAGTCGAGCGAGGAGAAATTAAATGATCTGGTAAGTCTATAAAATCTAATGACGTTAATTTTCAATTCAAATCCAACTTCCTTTTCCAGCAAAAAAATATTTAGTGAGGTAAAATTCATAGACCCAAAAAAATTTGTAAGGGTAAACTAACTTTAAATTTTCACTATTTGGTTCATTTACATGAAGAAGCATTGCGATTTGGGTCCTTGGAATACATAAATGCCTCTAAATTCGAAAATTTCCTCCAGCATGTTAAGAAATCAGTAAGAAATGGTAATCGTGTAGTAACACAAGTGTTAATATTCTGTGTTAATAATTCGTAATATTCGTAACGTGTTAAAATTCGTATTCTGTGTTAACATTCGTAAAATATGACTCTTTTTTGAATTAACTACGATGCATTTGGTTTGCTGGGTTGCTATCTTCGCTTGGTACCTTTGTTGCTTTGCTTCTCGTTATCACCAATAATTTTTTGCTTATACTCTCATCGTTTGTTGGAGGTATCATTGATTTCACCATATCAGAGTTAAGTAGAATTCTTGACAGTGCATCCGCATTCGTATTTATGTTACCTTTTTCAATTTCAAAATCGCAATTTGACAATTTCAAAATTACAAATCCAAACGTATCCTCAATCTTGAATGGTAGCTTAATCGTTCCTAACGACATTGTGGTTTCATCTGTTATTCCTGTTAGTCTGCATCTGTTTTGTGTTTGTACATCATATAATACAGATGTAGAACTGTTAGTTTTGTAAATCGATATGTGAGCTCTAGTATCTATGAGCAGTTGTAACCATCGCTTCTCATTTTCGTTGTAAATCGATACATAATTTGTGCTTATACCCGTTATCCTATATATTCAATTATCTGAGACAAATTTATTATATTAACGACTTTATTTTCTAATTTTCTTCCGGGAGGCTGCCGAATTCCTCTCCGGAAGTTTGCTCGTTTCCCTGGTTCTCTATTACACGAAATTCTCTGACTTTCGTTAAAGTGGTTATTTCCTCGTCTTTATTGGTGCGTCTTTAGTAATTGTTATCGCTTCCTTTGCGTCTATAATCATTTGTGTTATTATCACGACTTGACTCATCGTATCTACTGTTTCTCCTAAAACTATTATCGCCATCTCTATTATTTTGCACATTGTTTCTACGGTTATTATATCTGTATCCGATTTTATTATACGTATTACGCTTTCTATAATGGCTGATATGTAAAACATTATGCTGGCGAGCCTCGTTTTGCTCTAATTCAATAGCTAATGTAACAGCTTCGCCAAAGTTCTGCGGTCGTGATGCGAATACAGTATTCCTAAACTGAATGACCATTCTTAAAAACGGTAAGTGCATAGGTGTCATTAATACTTGCAATTGCCTGTTTTGTTACCTGATCTACTTCCGTATCTAATTCGCCAATTTGTAACTGATTGAAATCGTTCACCAAAGTCAATATTTTATTCTTGTATGCTGTCACAGACATACGTTTCTGTGATAAACCAGCAAGTTGTGCATGAATTTGAGGTACTATCTTATTATCTTTACATTCTTAACGTAATTGTCTTTCTAAATTGTCTATACTGTCAACATTTGCGCTATTAAAAGAAGACCTTACAATTTGGCTTAGCTTTACATGTAATACCAAATTTAATAGCTCTGCTTTACCTTTTTCTCTATTAGTTTTATGAAGGTTAAAAATGTCTCTAACTCATTATATTTTCCATCAAAAATTGGAATTATTTTAATTGCGGTTTCTACATTAAAATCTGATGAACCTCTTATTTTAGAATCATTGCCAATCGAATGTGTTTCTCAATTTGTTTTAGATTATATGCATGTAGTTTGCCTTGGTGTCATGAAAACATTACTTTCTATTTGGTTAAAAGAAAAGAGAGAAACATTTTCCTTGCGCAGCTCCAAAATTAATGAGTTGAATTCAAAGATGTTATACATAAAAACTCAGGTTCCTTCTGAATTTGTCAGAAAACCACGTAATTTGGATGAGATAGATAGATGGAAAGCTACGGAGCTCCGTCAATTTTCGTATTACATAATATATTAGATGAATCACGATATTATCATTTTCTAAAACTGAGCATTACCATGAGAATTTTGTTACATCCCCAAAACTGTTACGTAAATAATAACTGAGCCCGGCTTTTGCTCAATAATTTCGTTGTAGACATGTCTCATTTATACTCACCGAAATATTTAACTTTAAATTTTCACTATTTGGTTCATTTACATGAAGAAGCATTGCGATTTGGGTCCTTGGAATACATAAATGCCTTTAAATTCGAAAATTTCCTCCAGCATGTTAAGAAATCAGTAAGAAATGGTAATCATGTAGTAACACAAGTGTATAATCGATTAGTAGAAGAAAGCTTACACGCTTCCAAAGTAGTTGATCCTGCATTTCCTGTTTATGGAAAATTTAATGGTCATTCATATCAGTTTATCACCACTTAAAACTTTAAACTAGCATTGAATTATCCGAATAATTTCTATTCGGTTGCCGGTGATATTTTCCAAGTATAGAAAATAACGAAACTACATGATTTAAACTCTGTCATAGAAGGGTTAGCATTATTAAATACACAAATGTTTTTTGAGTTACCATTAAAATCCTCTTCTTTCAATATAAAACAATGTACTAGTCTAGTATTTTCAACAAACTTAGTAAATCACACTATAAACCAGATTTCTGAGAAAATTATAATGCTTTCGAGTTATGATAATACGTCCTACGTATTTATTCCCTTAATTCATACTTAAATAAGAAACCTTACTAAGTGATTTGCTTCTTAGTAACGAAATGTCAGAGTCGCCAACACAAACCGAAGCTTTGGACTATCGCAGATTTTTGAGGATAAAAGGTAAAACCAACAAATTTATATCTCATTCTTGTAGTAAATATTTTTTCTGTTAACATGTATATTTTCAGGTGGCAACGTACCGCCTACTTCGACGAAAATTGATTTCAGCAATGAATACAATGATAAAAGTGGTTTGCTATTTAAACTATTACACATAATTATGTAAGGCTTATGCGTTTTCATTTAGATGATCAAAATCAAATACCAGCTTCTCCATCCGTAGTTACTCGTAAGCAAAATCTTACCATCAAAAAAACCAAAACTTCAGGTTAAGTGATTCACCACAAAAAAAACTATCATATATAATCTTCACTTTATTACAGAGCCAAAAAAGAAAATTTGTGACTGCGATAGCACTTTGAAAATGGCAATAGAAAAACAGGAAAAGATTTTACTACGTCTAACAGAGGAAATAATAAACTTACGTAAAGAAATTTGGAACGGTAGGACAGAACATGGGAGAATAATTCATCGATTGGCTTGCCTTCTGCACCACTTCAAACAAAGGCTGAATTCTTGAAGTTCAAAAATGAACTGCAGTCGAGCGAGGAGAAATTAAATGATCTGGTAAGTCTATAAAATCTAATGACGTTAATTTTCAATTCAAATCCAACTTCTTTTTCCAGCAAAAAAATATTTAGTGAGGTAAAATTCATAGACCCAAAAAAATTTATAAGGGTAAACTATGGAAAAATCTTTACGGACAAAGTTGCAGAGCAGTTTTCTTGGAGGGGAACGGCAGAAAAAGGGAGTGTCAGAAGTCTTAGTGTAACATCCACATTAAAACGTAGCATTATTTCATATATCACCCCAATCAAAACGTTTAATCATAATTTTTATAGATGCATTCCATATTCGGTACAAGGACGCAAGCGAGGATATATTCGACCAAGTGGCCAAGAAGCATTTTCAATATGCAAAGAATCGCACTTAAAAAAGAACAGATTATTATAAGCAACGGTCAACAAAGCTCACCAATACATTATAAGTTTAATATTCTTTAACCTACAATATTTTTTTTATATTAATTTTCTTACATATAATATAAATAGTTAAATTTATTTTAAATTTATTTCTATAGTTATAATGGAATATCTTTGCTTAGTTGTCTTATCCTGTTTAACATTAATAAAAATTTGAATTAATTCCTCACTATGAAAACGTGAGTTTTTGCATTTGATTGCGACCGCAAATCATTCTCAAAAATGATTATACTCTAATGTTACGACGTTTATTATTCGTCTTTAGCAGCCTATTTCTCTTCCCGTCTTTCAAATTTACTCTACTAACTGAATAAAATAATGTGCAGCATCATTTCAGCTTAGTCGAGCGAGGAGAAATTAAATGATCTGGTAAGTCTATAAAATCTAATGACGTTAATTTTCAATTCAAATCCAACTTCCTTTTCCAGCAAAAAAATATTTAGTGAGGTAAAATTCATAGACCCAAAAAAATTTGTAAGGGTAAACTAACTTTAAATTTTCACTATTTGGTTCATTTACATGAAGAAGCATTGCGATTTGGGTCCTTGGAATACATAAATGCCTTTAAATTCGAAAATTTCCTCCAGCATGTTAAGAAATCAGTAAGAAATGGTAATCGTGTAGTAACACAAGTGTTAATATTCTGTGTTAATAATTCGTAATATTCGTAACGTGTTAAAATTCGTATTCTGTGTTAACATTCGTAAAATATGACTCTTTTTTGAATTAACTACGATGCATTTGGTTTGCTGGGTTGCTATCTTCGCTTGGTACCTTTGTTGCTTTGCTTCTCGTTATCACCAATAATTTTTTGCTTATACTCTCATCGTTTGTTGGAGGTATCATTGATTTCACCATATCAGAGTTAAGTAGAATTCTTGACAGTGCATCCGCATTCGTATTTATGTTACCTTTTTCAATTTCAAAATCGCAATTTGACAATTTCAAAATTACAAATCCAAACGTATCCTCAATCTTGAATGGTAGCTTAATCGTTCCTAACGACATTGTGGTTTCATCTGTTATTCCTGTTAGTCTGCATCTGTTTTGTGTTTGTACATCATATAATACAGATGTAGAACTGTTAGTTTTTTAAATCGATATGTGAGCTCCAGTATCTATGAGCAGTTGTAACCATCGCTTCTCATTTTCGTTGTAAATCGATACATAATTTGTGCTTATACCCGTTATCCTATATATTCAATTATCTGAGACAAATTTATTATATTAACGACTTTATTTTCTAATTTTCTTCCGGGAGGCTGCCGAATTCCTCTCCGGAAGTTTGCTCGTTTCCCTGGTTCTCTATTACACGAAAATTTCTACGATTATTTCTCTGACTTTCGTTAAAGTGGTTATTTCCTCGTCTTTATTGGTGCGTCTTTAGTAATTGTTATCGCTTCCTTTGCGTCTATAATCATTTGTGTTATTATCACGACTTGACTCATCGTATCTACTGTTTCTCCTAAAACTATTATCGCCATCTCTATTATTTTGCACATTGTTTCTACGGTTATTATATCTGTATCCGATTTTATTATACGTATTACGCTTTCTATAATGGCTGATATGTAAAACATTATGCTGGCGAGCCTCGTTTTGCTCTAATTCAATAGCTAATGTAACAGCTTCGCCAAAGTTCTGCGGTCGTGATGCGAATACAGTATTCCTAAACTGAATGACCATTCTTAAAAACGGTAAGTGCATAGGTGTCATTAATACTTGCAATTGCCTGTTTTGTTACCTGATCTACTTCCGTATCTAATTCGCCAATTTGTAACTGATTGAAATCGTTCACCAAAGTCAATATTTTATTCTTGTATGCTGTCACAGACATACGTTTCTGTGATAAACCAGCAAGTTGTGCATGAATTTGAGGTACTATTTTATTATCTTTACATTCTTAACGTAATTGTCTTTCTAAATTGTCTATACTGTCAACATTTGCGCTTTTAAAAGAAGACCTTACAATTTGGCTTAGCTTTACATGTAATACCAAATTTAATAGCTCTGCTTTACCTTTTTCTCTATTAGTTTTATGAAGGTTAAAAATGTCTCTAACTCATTATATTTTCCATCAAAAATTGGAATTATTTTAATTGCGGTTTCTACATTAAAATCTGATGAACCTCTTATTTTAGAATCATTGCCAATCGAATGTGTTTCTCAATTTGTTTTAGATTATATGCATGTAGTTTGCCTTGGTGTCATGAAAACATTACTTTCTATTTGGTTAAAAGAAAAGAGAGAAACATTTTCCTTGCGCAGCTCCAAAATTAATGAGTTGAATTCAAAGATGTTATACATAAAAACTCAGGTTCCTTCTGAATTTGTCAGAAAACCACGTAATTTGGATGAGATAGATAGATGGAAAGCTACGGAGCTCCGTCAATTTTCGTATTACATAATATATTAGATGAATCACGATATTATCATTTTCTAAAACTGAGCATTACCATGAGAATTTTGTTACATCCCCAAAACTGTTACGTAAATAATAACTGAGCCCGGCTTTTGCTCAATAATTTCGTTGTAGACATGTCTCATTTATACTCACCGAAATATTTAACTTTAAATTTTCACTATTTGGTTCATTTACATGAAGAAGCATTGCGATTTGGGTCCTTGGAATACATAAATGCCTTTAAATTCGAAAATTTCCTCCAGCATGTTAAGAAATCAGTAAGAAATGGTAATCGTGTAGTAACACAAGTGTTAATATTCTGTGTTAATAATTCGTAATATTCGTAACGTGTTAAAATTCGTATTCTGTGTTAACATTCGTAAAATATGACTCTTTTTTGAATTAACTACGATGCATTTGGTTTGCTGGGTTGCTATCTTCGCTTGGTACCTTTGTTGCTTTGCTTCTCGTTATCACCAATAATTTTTTGCTTATACTCTCATCGTTTGTTGGAGGTATCATTGATTTCACCATATCAGAGTTAAGTAGAATTCTTGACAGTGCATCCGCATTCGTATTTATGTTACCTTTTTCAATTTCAAAATCGCAATTTGACAATTTCAAAATTACAAATCCAAACGTATCCTCAATCTTGAATTGTAGCTTAATGTTCCTAACGACATTGTGGTTTCATCTGTTATTCCTGTTAGTCTGCATCTGTTTTGTGTTTGTACATCATATAATACAGATGTAGAACTGTTAGTTTTTTAAATCGATATGTGAGCTCCAGTATCTATGAGCAGTTGTAACCATCGCTTCTCATTTTCGTTGTAAATCGATACATAATTTGTGCTTATACCCGTTATCCTATATATTCAATTATCTGAGACAAATTTATTATATTAACGACTTTATTTTCTAATTTTCTTCCAGGAGGCTGCCCAATTCCTCTCCGGAAATGTGCTCGTTTCCCTGGTTCTCTATTACACGAAAATTTCTACGATTATTTCTCTGACTTTCGTTAAAGTGGTTATTTCCTCGTCTTTATTGGTGCGTCTTTAGTAATTGTTATCGCTTCCTTTGCGTCTATAATCATTTGTGTTATTATCACGACTTGACTCATCGTATCTACTGTTTCTCCTAAAACTATTATCGCCATCTCTATTATTTTGCACATTGTTTCTACGGTTATTATATCTGTATCCGATTTTATTATACGTATTACGCTTTCTATAATGGCTGATATGTAAAACATTATGCTGGCGAGCCTCGTTTTGCTCTAATTCAATAGCTAATGTAACAGCTTCGCCAAAGTTCTGCGGTCGTGATGCGAATACAGTATTCCTAAACTGAATGACCATTCTTAAAAACGGTAAGTGCATAGGTGTCATTAATACTTGCAATTGCCTGTTTTGTTACCTGATCTACTTCCGTATCTAATTCGCCAATTTGTAACTGATTGAAATCGTTCACCAAAGTCAATATTTTATTCTTGTATGCTGTCACAAACATACGTTTCTGTGATAAACCAGCAAGTTGTGCATGAATTTGAGGTACTATCTTATTATCTTTACATTCTTAACGTAATTGTCTTTCTAAATTGTCTATACTGTCAACATTTGCGCTATTAAAAGAAGACCTTACAATTTGGCTTAGCTTTACATGTAATACCAAATTTAATAGCTCTGCTTTACCTTTTTCTCTATTAGTTTTATGAAGGTTAAAAATGTCTCTAACTCATTTTATTTTCCATCAAAAATTGGAATTATTTTAATTGCGGTTTCTACATTAAAATCTGATGAACCTCTTATTTTAGAATCATTGCCAATCGAATGTGTTTCTCAATTTGTTTTAGATTATATGCATGTAGTTTGCCTTGGTGTCATGAAAACATTACTTTCTATTTGGTTAAAAGAAAAGAGAGAAACATTTTCCTTGCGCAGCTCCAAAATTAATGAGTTGAATTCAAAGATGTTATACATAAAAACTCAGGTTCCTTCTGAATTTATCAGAAAACCACGTAATTTGGATGAGATAGATAGATGGAAAGCTACGGAGCTCCGTCAATTTTCGTATTACATAATATATTAGATGAATCACGATATTATCATTTTCTAAAACTGAGCATTACCATGAGAATTTTGTTACATCCCCAAAACTGTTACGTAAATAATAACTGAGCCCGGCTTTTGCTCAATAATTTCGTTGTAGACATGTCTCATTTATACTCACCGAAATATTTAACTTTAAATTTTCACTATTTGGTTCATTTACATGAAGAAGCATTGCGATTTGGGTCCTTGGAATACATAAATGCCTTTAAATTCGAAAATTTCCTCCAGCATGTTAAGAAATCAGTAAGAAATGGTAATCATGTAGTAACACAAGTGTATAATCGATTAGTAGAAGAAAGCTTACACGCTTCCAAAGTAGTTGATCCTGCATTTTCTGTTTATGGAAAATTTAATGGTCATTCATATCAGTTTATCACCACTTAAAACTTTAAACTAGCATTGAATTATCCGAATAATTTCTATTCGGTTGCCGGTGATATTTTCCAAGTATAGAAAATAACGAAACTACATGATTTAAACTCTGTCATAAAGGGTTAGCATTATTAAATACACAAATGTTTTTTGAGTTACCATTAAAATCCTCTTCTTTCAATATAAAACAATGTACTAGTCTAGTATTTTCAACAAACTTAGTAAATCACACTATAAACCAGATTTCTGAGAAAATTATAATGCTTTCGAGTTATGATAATACGTCCTACGTATTTATTCCCTTAATTCATACTTAAATAAGAATCCTTACTAAGTGATTTGCTTCTTAGTAACGAAATGTCAGAGTCGCCAACACAAACCGAAGCTTTGGACTATCGCAGATTTTTGAGGATAAAAGGTAAAACCAACAAATTTATATCTCATTCTTGTAGTAAATATTTTTTCTGTTAACATGTATATTTTCAGGTGGCAACGTACCGCCTACTTTGACGAAAATTGATTTCAGCAATGAATACAATGATAAAAGTGGTTTGCTATTTAAACTATTACACATAATTATGTAAGGCTTATGCGTTTTCATTTAGATGATCAAAATCAAATACCAGCTTCTCCATCCGTAATTACTCGTAAGCAAAATCTTACCATCAAAAAAACCAAAACTTCAGGTTAAGTGATTCACCACAAAAAAAACTATCATATATAATCTTCACTTTATTACAGAGCCAAAAAAGAAAATTTGTGACTGCGATAGCACTTTGAAAATGGCAATAGAAAAACAGGAAAAGATTTTACTACGTCTAACAGAGGAAATAATAAACTTACGTAAAGAAATTTGGAACGGTAGGACAGAACATGGGAGAATAATTCATCGATTGGCTTGCCTTCTGCACCACTTCAAACAAAGGCTGAATTCTTGAAGTTCAAAAATGAACTGCAGTCAAGCGAGGAGAAATTAAATGATCTGGTAAGTCTATAAAATCTAATGACGTTAATTTTCAATTCAAATCCAACTTCTTTTTCCAGCAAAAAAATATTTAGTGAGGTAAAATTCATAGACCCAAAAAAATTTATAAGGGTAAACTATGGAAAAATCTTTACGGACAAAGTTGCAGAGCAGTTTTCTTGGAGGGGAACGGCAGAAAAAGGGAGTGTCAGAAGTCTTAGTGTAACATCCACATTAAAACGTAGCATTATTTCATATATCACCCCAATCAAAACGTTTAATCATAATTTTTATAGATGCATTCCATATTCGGTACAAGGACGCAAGCGAGGATATATTCGACCAAGTGGCCAAGAAGCATTTTCAATATGCAAAGAATCGCACTTAAAAAAGAACAGATTATTATAAGCAACGGTCAACAAAGCTCACCAATACATTATAAGTTTAATATTCTTTAACCTACAATATTTTTTTTATATTAATTTTCTTACATATAATATAAATAGTTAAATTTATTTTAAATTTATTTCTATAGTTATAATGGAATATCTTTGCTTAGTTGTCTTATCCTGTTTAACATTAATAAAAATTTGAATTAATTCCTCACTATGAAAACGTGAGTTTTTGCATTTGATTGCGACCGCAAATCATTCTCAAAAATGATTATACTCTAATGTTACGACGTTTATTATTCGTCTTTAGCAGCCTATTTCTCTTCCCGTCTTTCAAATTTACTCTACTAACTGAATAAAATAATGTGCAGCATCATTTCAGCTTAGTCGAGCGAGGAGAAATTAAATGATCTGGTAAGTCTATAAAATCTAATGACGTTAATTTTCAATTCAAATCCAACTTCCTTTTCCAGCAAAAAAATATTTAGTGAGGTAAAATTCATAGACCCAAAAAAATTTGTAAGGGTAAACTAACTTTAAATTTTCACTATTTGGTTCATTTACATGAAGAAGCATTGCGATTTGGGTCCTTGGAATACATAAATGCCTTTAAATTCGAAAATTTCCTCCAGCATGTTAAGAAATCAGTAAGAAATGGTAATCGTGTAGTAACACAAGTGTTAATATTCTGTGTTAATAATTCGTAATATTCGTAACGTGTTAAAATTCGTATTCTGTGTTAACATTCGTAAAATATGACTCTTTTTTGAATTAACTACGATGCATTTGGTTTGCTGGGTTGCTATCTTCGCTTGGTACCTTTGTTGCTTTGCTTCTCGTTATCACCAATAATTTTTTGCTTATACTCTCATCGTTTGTTGGAGGTATCATTGATTTCACCATATCAGAGTTAAGTAGAATTCTTGACAGTGCATCCGCATTCGTATTTATGTTACCTTTTTCAATTTCAAAATCGCAATTTGACAATTTCAAAATTACAAATCCAAACGTATCCTCAATCTTGAATGGTAGCTTAATCGTTCCTAACGACATTGTGGTTTCATCTGTTATTCCTGTTAGTCTGCATCTGTTTTGTGTTTGTACATCATATAATACAGATGTAGAACTGTTAGTTTTTTAAATCGATATGTGAGCTCCAGTATCTATGAGCAGTTGTAACCATCGCTTCTCATTTTCGTTGTAAATCGATACATAATTTGTGCTTATACCCGTTATCCTATATATTCAATTATCTGAGACAAATTTATTATATTAACGACTTTATTTTCTAATTTTCTTCCGGGAGGCTGCCGAATTCCTCTCCGGAAGTTTGCTCGTTTCCCTGGTTCTCTATTACACGAAAATTTCTACGATTATTTCTCTGACTTTCGTTAAAGTGGTTATTTCCTCGTCTTTATTGGTGCGTCTTTAGTAATTGTTATCGCTTCCTTTGCGTCTATAATCATTTGTGTTATTATCACGACTCGACTCATCGTATCTACTGTTTCTCCTAAAACTATTATCGCCATCTCTATTATTTTGCACATTGTTTCTACGGTTATTATATCTGTATCCGATTTTATTATACGTATTACGCTTTCTATAATGGCTGATATGTAAAACATTATGCTGGCGAGCCTCGTTTTGCTCTAATTCAATAGCTAATGTAACAGCTTCGCCAAAGTTCTGCGGTCGTGATGCGAATACAGTATTCCTAAACTGAATGACCATTCTTAAAAACGGTAAGTGCATAGGTGTCATTAATACTTGCAATTGCCTGTTTTGTTAGCTGATCTACTTCCGTATCTAATTCGCCAATTTGTAACTGATTGAAATCGTTCACCAAAGTCAATATTTTATTCTTGTATGCTGTCACAGACATACGTTTCTGTGATAAACCAGCAAGTTGTGCATGAATTTGAGGTACTATCTTATTATCTTTACATTCTTAACGTAATTGTCTTTCTAAATTGTCTATACTGTCAACATTTGCGCTATTAAAAGAAGACCTTACAATTTGGCTTAGCTTTACATGTAATACCAAATTTAATAGCTCTGCTTTACCTTTTTCTCTATTAGTTTTATGAAGGTTAAAAATGTCTCTAACTCATTATATTTTCCATCAAAAATTGGAATTATTTTAATTGCGGTTTCTACATTAAAATCTGATGAACCTCTTATTTTAGAATCATTGCCAATCGAATGTGTTTCTCAATTTGTTTTAGATTATATGCATGTAGTTTGCCTTGGTGTCATGAAAACATTACTTTCTATTTGGTTAAAAGAAAAGAGAGAAACATTTTCCTTGCGCAGCTCCAAAATTAATGAGTTGAATTCAAAGATGTTATACATAAAAACTCAGGTTCCTTCTGAATTTGTCAGAAAACCACGTAATTTGGATGAGATAGATAGATGGAAAGCTACGGAGCTCCGTCAATTTTCGTATTACATAATATATTAGATGAATCACGATATTATCATTTTCTAAAACTGAGCATTACCATGAGAATTTTGTTACATCCCCAAAACTGTTACGTAAATAATAACTGAGCCCGGCTTTTGCTCAATAATTTCGTTGTAGACATGTCTCATTTATACTCACCGAAATATTTAACTTTAAATTTTCACTATTTGGTTCATTTACATGAAGAAGCATTGCGATTTGGGTCCTTGGAATACATAAATGCCTTTAAATTCGAAAATTTCCTCCAGCATGTTAAGAAATCAGTAAGAAATGGTAATCATGTAGTAACACAAGTGTATAATCGATTAGTAGAAGAAAGCTTACACGCTTCCAAAGTAGTTGATCCTGCATTTTCTGTTTATGGAAAATTTAATGGTCATTCATATCAGTTTATCACCACTTAAAACTTTAAACTAGCATTGAATTATCCGAATAATTTCTATTCGGTTGCCGGTGATATTTTCCAAGTATAGAAAATAACGAAACTACATGATTTAAACTCTGTCATAAAGGGTTAGCATTATTAAATACACAAATGTTTTTTGAGTTACCATTAAAATCCTCTTCTTTCAATATAAAACAATGTACTAGTCTAGTATTTTCAACAAACTTAGTAAATCACACTATAAACCAGATTTCTGAGAAAATTATAATGCTTTCGAGTTATGATAATACGTCCTACGTATTTATTCCCTTAATTCATACTTAAATAAGAATCCTTACTAAGTGATTTGCTTCTTAGTAACGAAATGTCAGAGTCGCCAACACAAACCGAAGCTTTGGACTATCGCAGATTTTTGAGGATAAAAGGTAAAACCAACAAATTTATATCTCATTCTTGTAGTAAATATTTTTTCTGTTAACATGTATATTTTCAGGTGGCAACGTACCGCCTACTTCGACGAAAATTGATTTCAGCAATGAATACAATGATAAAAGTGGTTTGCTATTTAAACTATTACACATAATTATGTAAGGCTTATGCGTTTTCATTTAGATGATCAAAATCAAATACCAGCTTCTCCATCCGTAATTACTCGTAAGCAAAATCTTACCATCAAAAAAACCAAAACTTCAGGTTAAGTGATTCACCACAAAAAAAACTATCATATATAATCTTCACTTTATTACAGAGCCAAAAAAGAAAATTTGTGACTGCGATAGCACTTTGAAAATGGCAATAGAAAAACAGGAAAAGATTTTACTACGTCTAACAGAGGAAATAATAAACTTACGTAAAGAAATTTGGAACGGTAGGACAGAACATGGGAGAATAATTCATCGATTGGCTTGCCTTCTGCACCACTTCAAACAAAGGCTGAATTCTTGAAGTTCAAAAATGAACTGCAGTCGAGCGAGGAGAAATTAAATGATCTGGTAAGTCTATAAAATCTAATGACGTTAATTTTCAATTCAAATCCAACTTCTTTTTCCAGCAAAAAAATATTTAGTGAGGTAAAATTCATAGACCCAAAAAAATTTATAAGGGTAAACTATGGAAAAATCTTTACGGACAAAGTTGCAGAGCAGTTTTCTTGGAGGGGAACGGCAGAAAAAGGGAGTGTCAGAAGTCTTAGTGTAACATCCACATTAAAACGTAGCATTATTTCATATATCACCCCAATCAAAACGTTTAATCATAATTTTTATAGATGCATTCCATATTCGGTACAAGGACGCAAGCGAGGATATATTCGACCAAGTGGCCAAGAAGCATTTTCAATATGCAAAGAATCGCACTTAAAAAAGAACAGATTATTATAAGCAACGGTCAACAAAGCTCACCAATACATTATAAGTTTAATATTCTTTAACCTACAATATTTTTTTTATATTAATTTTCTTACATATAGTATAAATAGTTAAATTTATTTTAAATTTATTTCTATAGTTATAATGGAATATCTTTGCTTAGTTGTCTTATCCTGTTTAACATTAATAAAAATTTGAATTAATTCCTCACTATGAAAACGTGAGTTTTTGCATTTGATTGCGACCGCAAATCATTCTCAAAAATGATTATACTCTAATGTTACGACGTTTAATATTCGTCTTTAGCAGCCTATTTCTCTTCCCGTCTTTCAAATTTACTCTACTAACTGAATAAAATAATGTGCAGCATCATTTCAGCTTAGTCGAGCGAGGAGAAATTAAATGATCTGGTAAGTCTATAAAATCTAATGACGTTAATTTTCAATTCAAATCTAACTTCGTTTTCCAGCAAAAAAATATTTAGTGAGGTAAAATTCATAGACCCAAAAAAATTTGTAAGGGTAAACTAACTTTAAATTTTCGCTATTTGGTTCATTTACATGAAGAAGCATTGCGATTTGGGTCCTTGGAATACATAAATGCCTTTAAATTCGAAAATTTCCTCCAGCATGTTAAGAAATCAGTAAGAAATGGTAATCGTGTAGTAACACAAGTGTTAATATTCTGTGTTAATAATTCGTAATATTCGTAACGTGTTAAAATTCGTATTCTGTGTTAACATTCGTAAAATATGACTCTTTTTTGAATTAACTACGATGCATTTGGTTTGCTGGGTTGCTATCTTCGCTTGGTACCTTTGTTGCTTTGCTTCTCGTTATCACCAATAATTTTTTGCTTATACTCTCATCGTTTGTTGGAGGTATCATTGATTTCACCATATCAGAGTTAAGTAGAATTCTTGACAGGGCATCCGCATTCGTATTTATGTTACCTTTTTCAATTTCAAAATCGCAATTTGACAATTTCAAAATTACAAATCCAAACGTATCCTCAATCTTGAATGGTAGCTTAATCGTTCCTAACGACATTGTGGTTTCATCTGTTATTCCTGTTAGTCTGCATCTGTTTTGTGTTTGTACATCATATAATACAGATGTAGAACTGTTAGTTTTTTAAATCGATATGTGAGCTCCAGTATCTATGAGCAGTTGTAACCATCGCTTCTCATTTTCGTTGTAAATCGATACATAATTTGTGCTTATACCCGTTATCCTATATATTCAATTATCTGAGACAAATTTATTATATTAACGACTTTATTTTCTAATTTTATTCCGGGAGGCTGCCGAATTCCTCTCCGGAAGTTTGCTCGTTTCCCTGGTTCTCTATTACACGAAAATTTCTACGATTATTTCTCTGACTTTCGTTAAAGTGGTTATTTCCTCGTCTTTATTGGTGCGTCTTTAGTAATTGTTATCGCTTCCTTTGCGTCTATAATCATTTGTGTTATTATCACGACTTGACTCATCGTATCTACTGTTTCTCCTAAAACTATTATCGCCATCTCTATTATTTTGCACATTGTTTCTACGGTTATTATATCTGTATCCGATTTTATTATACGTATTACGCTTTCTATAATGGCTGATATGTAAAACATTATGCTGGCGAGCCTCGTTTTGCTCTAATTCAATAGCTAATGTAACAGCTTCGCCAAAGTTCTGCGGTCGTGATGCGAATACAGTATTCCTAAACTGAATGACCATTCTTAAAAACGGTAAGTGCATAGGTGTCATTAATACTTGCAATTGCCTGTTTTGTTAGCTGATCTACTTCCGTATCTAATTCGCCAATTTGTAACTGATTGAAATCGTTCACCAAAGTCAATATTTTATTCTTGTATGCTGTCACAGACATACGTTTCTGTGATAAACCAGCAAGTTGTGCATGAATTTGAGGTACTATCTTATTATCTTTACATTCTTAACGTAATTGTCTTTCTAAATTGTCTATACTGTCAACATTTGCGCTATTAAAAGAAGACCTTACAATTTGGCTTAGCTTTACATGTAATACCAAATTTAATAGCTCTGCTTTACCTTTTTCTCTATTAGTTTTATGAAGGTTAAAAATGTCTCTAACTCATTATATTTTCCATCAAAAATTGGAATTATTTTAATTGCGGTTTCTACATTAAAATCTGATGAACCTCTTATTTTAGAATCATTGCCAATCGAATGTGTTTCTCAATTTGTTTTAGATTATATGCATGTAGTTTGCCTTGGTGTCATGAAAACATTACTTTCTATTTGGTTAAAAGAAAAGAGAGAAACATTTTCCTTGCGCAGCTCCAAAATTAATGAGTTGAATTCAAAGATGTTATACATAAAAACTCAGGTTCCTTCTGAATTTGTCAGAAAACCACGTAATTTGGATGAGATAGATAGATGGAAAGCTACGGAGCTCCGTCAATTTTCGTATTACATAATATATTAGATGAATCACGATATTATCATTTTCTAAAACTGAGCATTACCATGAGAATTTTGTTACATCCCCAAAACTGTTACGTAAATAATAACTGAGCCCGGCTTTTGCTCAATAATTTCGTTGTAGACATGTCTCATTTATACTCACCGAAATATTTAACTTTAAATTTTCACTATTTGGTTCATTTACATGAAGAAGCATTGCGATTTGGGTCCTTGGAATACATAAATGCCTTTAAATTCGAAAATTTCCTCCAGCATGTTAAGAAATCAGTAAGAAATGGTAATCATGTAGTAACACAAGTGTATAATCGATTAGTAGAAGAAAGCTTACACGCTTCCAAAGTAGTTGATCCTGCATTTTCTGTTTATGGAAAATTTAATGGTCATTCATATCAGTTTATCACCACTTAAAACTTTAAACTAGCATTGAATTATCCGTCCTACGTATTTATTCCCTTAATTCATACTTAAATAAGAATCCTTACTAAGTGATTTGCTTCTTAGTAACGAAATGTCAGAGTCGCCAACACAAACCGAAGCTTTGGACTATCGCAGATTTTTGAGGATAAAAGGTAAAACCAACAAATTTATATCTCATTCTTGTAGTAAATATTTTTTCTGTTAACATGTATATTTTCAGGTGGCAACGTACCGCCTACTTCGACGAAAATTGATTTCAGCAATGAATACAATGATAAAAGTGGTTTGCTATTTAAACTATTACACATAATTATGTAAGGCTTATGCGTTTTCATTTAGATGATCAAAATCAAATACCAGCTTCTCCATCCGTAATTACTCGTAAGCAAAATCTTACCATCAAAAAAACCAAAACTTCAGGTTAAGTGATTCACCACAAAAAAAACTATCATATATAATCTTCACTTTATTACAGAGCCAAAAAAGAAAATTTGTGACTGCGATAGCACTTTGAAAATGGCAATAGAAAAACAGGAAAAGATTTTACTACGTCTAACAGAGGAAATAATAAACTTACGTAAAGAAATTTGGAACGGTAGGACAGAACATGGGAGAATAATTCATCGATTGGCTTGCCTTCTGCACCACTTCAAACAAAGGCTGAATTCTTGAAGTTCAAAAATGAACTGCAGTCAAGCGAGGAGAAATTAAATGATCTGGTAAGTCTATAAAATCTAATGACGTTAATTTTCAATTCAAATCCAACTTCTTTTTCCAGCAAAAAAATATTTAGTGAGGTAAAATTCATAGACCCAAAAAAATTTATAAGGGTAAACTATGGAAAAATCTTTACGGACAAAGTTGCAGAGCAGTTTTCTTGGAGGGGAACGGCAGAAAAAGGGAGTGTCAGAAGTCTTAGTGTAACATCCACATTAGAACGTAGCATTATTTCATATATCACCCCAATCAAAACGTTTAATCATAATTTTTATAGATGCATTCCATATTCGGTACAAGGACGCAAGCGAGGATATATTCGACCAAGTGGCCAAGAAGCATTTTCAATATGCAAAGAATCGCACTTAAAAAAGAACAGATTATTATAAGCAACGGTCAACAAAGCTCACCAATACATTATAAGTTTAATATTCTTTAACCTACAATATTTTTTTTATATTAATTTTCTTACATATAATATAAATAGTTAAATTTATTTTAAATTTATTTCTATAGTTATAATGGAATATCTTTGCTTAGTTTTCTTATCCTGTTTAACATTAATAAAAATTTGAATTAATTCCTCACTATGAAAACGTGAGTTTTTGCATTTGATTGCGACCGCAAATCATTCTCAAAAATGATTATACTCTAATGTTACGACGTTTAATATTCGTCTTTAGCAGCCTATTTCTCTTCCCGTCTTTCAAATTTACTCTACTAACTGAATAAAATAATGTGCAGCATCATTTCAGCTTAGTCGAGCGAGGAGAAATTAAATGATCTGGTAAGTCTATAAAATCTAATGACGTTAATTTTCAATTCAAATCCAACTTCCTTTTCCAGCAAAAAAATATTTAGTGAGGTAAAATTCATAGACCCAAAAAAATTTGTAAGGGTAAACTAACTTTAAATTTTCACTATTTGGTTCATTTACATGAAGAAGCATTGCGATTTGGGTCCTTGGAATACATAAATGCCTTTAAATTCGAAAATTTCCTCCAGCATGTTAAGAAATCAGTAAGAAATGGTAATCGTGTAGTAACACAAGTGTTAATATTCTGTGTTAATAATTCGTAATATTCGTAACGTGTTAAAATTCGTATTCTGTGTTAACATTCGTAAAATATGACTCTTTTTTGAATTAACTACGATGCATTTGGTTTGCTGGGTTGCTATCTTCGCTTGGTACCTTTGTTGCTTTGCTTCTCGTTATCACCAATAATTTTTTGCTTATACTCTCATCGTTTGTTGGAGGTATCATTGATTTCACCATATCAGAGTTAAGTAGAATTCTTGACAGTGCATCCGCATTCGTATTTATGTTACCTTTTTCAATTTCAAAATCGCAATTTGACAATTTCAAAATTACAAATCCAAACGTATCCTCAATCTTGAATTGTAGCTTAATCGTTCCTAACGACATTGTGGTTTCATCTGTTATTCCTGTTAGTCTGCATCTGTTTTGTGTTTGTACATCATATAATACAGATGTAGAACTGTTAGTTTTGTAAATCGATATGTGAGCTCTAGTATCTATGAGCAGTTGTAACCATTGCTTCTCATTTTCGTTGTAAATCGATACATAATTTGTGCTTATACCCGTTATCCTATATATTCAATTATCTGAGACAAATTTATTATATTAACGACTTTATTTTCTAATTTTCTTCCGGGAGGCTGCCGAATTCCTCTCCGGAAGTTTGCTCGTTTCCCTGGTTCTCTATTACACGAAAATTTCTACGATTATTTCTCTGACTTTCGTTAAAGTGGTTATTTCCTCGTCTTTATTGGTGCGTCTTTAGTAATTGTTATCGCTTCCTTTGCGTCTATAATCATTTGTGTTATTATCACGACTCGACTCATCGTATCTACTGTTTCTCCTAAAACTATTATCGCCATCTCTATTATTTTGCACATTGTTTCTACGGTTATTATATCTGTATCCGATTTTATTATACGTATTACGCTTTCTATAATGGCTGATATGTAAAACATTATGCTGGCGAGCCTCGTTTTGCTCTAATTCAATAGCTAATGTAACAGCTTCGCCAAAGTTCTGCGGTCGTGATGCGAATACAGTATTCCTAAACTGAATGACCATTCTTAAAAACGGTAAGTGCATAGGTGTCATTAATACTTGCAATTGCCTGTTTTGTTACCTGATCTACTTCCGTATCTAATTCGCCAATTTGTAACTGATTGAAATCGTTCACCAAAGTCAATATTTTATTCTTGTATGCTGTCACAGACATACGTTTCTGTGATAAACCAGCAAGTTGTGCATGAATTTGAGGTACTATCTTATTATCTTTACATTCTTAACGTAATTGTCTTTCTAAATTGTCTATACTGTCAACATTTGCGCTATTAAAAGAAGACCTTACAATTTGGCTTAGCTTTACATGTAATACCAAATTTAATAGCTCTGCTTTACCTTTTTCTCTATTAGTTTTATGAAGGTTAAAAATGTCTCTAACTCATTATATTTTCCATCAAAAATTGGAATTATTTTAATTGCGGTTTCTACATTAAAATCTGATGAACCTCTTATTTTAGAATCATTGCCAATCGAATGTGTTTCTCAATTTGTTTTAGATTATATGCATGTAGTTTGCCTTGGTGTCATGAAAACATTACTTTCTATTTGGTTAAAAGAAAAGAGAGAAACATTTTCCTTGCGCAGCTCCAAAATTAATGAGTTGAATTCAAAGATGTTATACATAAAAACTCAGGTTCCTTCTGAATTTGTCAGAAAACCACGTAATTTGGATGAGATAGATAGATGGAAAGCTACGGAGCTCCGTCAATTTTCGTATTACATAATATATTAGATGAATCACGATATTATCATTTTCTAAAACTGAGCATTACCATGAGAATTTTGTTACATCCCCAAAACTGTTACGTAAATAATAACTGAGCCCGGCTTTTGCTCAATAATTTCGTTGTAGACATGTCTCATTTATACTCACCGAAATATTTAACTTTAAATTTTCACTATTTGGTTCATTTACATGAAGAAGCATTGCGATTTGGGTCCTTGGAATACATAAATGCCTTTAAATTCGAAAATTTCCTCCAGCATGTTAAGAAATCAGTAAGAAATGGTAATCATGTAGTAACACAAGTGTATAATCGATTAGTAGAAGAAAGCTTACACGCTTCCAAAGTAGTTGATCCTGCATTTTCTGTTTATGGAAAATTTAATGGTCATTCATATCAGTTTATCACCACTTAAAACTTTAAACTAGCATTGAATTATCCGAATAATTTCTATTCGGTTGCCGGTGATATTTTCCAAGTATAGAAAATAACGAAACTACATGATTTAAACTCTGTCATAAAGGGTTAGCATTATTAAATACACAAATGTTTTTTGAGTTACCATTAAAATCCTCTTCTTTCAATATAAAACAATGTACTAGTCTAGTATTTTCAACAAACTTAGTAAATCACACTATAAACCAGATTTCTGAGAAAATTATAATGCTTTCGAGTTATGATAATACGTCCTACGTATTTATTCCCTTAATTCATACTTAAATAAGAATCCTTACTAAGTGATTTGCTTCTTAGTAACGAAATGTCAGAGTCGCCAACACAAACCGAAGCTTTGGACTATCGCAGATTTTTGAGGATAAAAGGTAAAACCAACAAATTTATATCTCATTCTTGTAGTAAATATTTTTTCTGTTAACATGTATATTTTCAGGTGGCAACGTACCGCCTACTTCGACGAAAATTGATTTCAGCAATGAATACAATGATAAAAGTGGTTTGCTATTTAAACTATTACACATAATTATGTAAGGCATATGCGTTTTCATTTAGATGATCAAAATCAAATACCAGCTTCTCCATCCGTAATTACTCGTAAGCAAAATCTTACCATCAAAAAAACCAAAACTTCAGGTTAAGTGATTCACCACAAAAAAAACTATCATATATAATCTTCACTTTATTACAGAGCCAAAAAAGAAAATTTGTGACTGCGATAGCACTTTGAAAATGGCAATAGAAAAACAGGAAAAGATTTTACTACGTCTAACAGAGGAAATAATAAACTTACGTAAAGAAATTTGGAACGGTAGGACAGAACATGGGAGAATAATTTATCGATTGGCTTGCCTTCTGCACCACTTCAAACAAAGGCTGAATTCTTGAAGTTCAAAAATGAGCTGCAGTCGAGCGAGGAGAAATTAAATGATCTGGTAAGTCTATAAAATCTAATGACGTTAATTTTCAATTCAAATCCAACTTCTTTTTCCAGCAAAAAAATATTTAGTGAGGTAAAATTCATAGACCCAAAAAAATTTATAAGGGTAAACTATGGCAAAATCTTTACGGACAAAGTTGCAGAGCAGTTTTCTTGGAGGGGAACGGCAGAAAAAGGGAGTGTCAGAAGTCTTAGTGTAACATCCACATTAAAACGTAGCATTATTTCATATATCACCCCAATCAAAACGTTTAATCATAATTTTTATAGATGCATTCCATATTCGGTACAAGGACGCAAGCGAGGATATATTCGACCAAGTGGCCAAGAAGCATTTTCAATATGCAAAGAATCGCACTTAAAAAAGAACAGATTATTATAAGCAACGGTCAACAAAGCTCACCAATACATTATAAGTTTAATATTCTTTAACCTACAATATTTTTTTTATATTAATTTTCTTACATATAATATAAATAGTTAAATTTATTTTAAATTTATTTCTATAGTTATAATGGAATATCTTTGCTTAGTTGTCTTATCCTGTTTAACATTAATAAAAATTTGAATTAATTCCTCACTATGAAAACGTGAGTTTTTGCATTTGATTGCGACCGCAAATCATTCTCAAAAATGATTATACTCTAATGTTACGACGTTTATTATTCGTCTTTAGCAGCCTATTTCTCTTCCCGTCTTTCAAATTTACTCTACTAACTGAATAAAATAATGTGCAGCATCATTTCAGCTTAGTCGAGCGAGGAGAAATTAAATGATCTGGTAAGTCTATAAAATCTAATGACGTTAATTTTCAATTCAAATCCAACTTCCTTTTCCAGCAAAAAAATATTTAGTGAGGTAAAATTCATAGACCCAAAAAAATTTGTAAGGGTAAACTAACTTTAAATTTTCACTATTTGGTTCATTTACATGAAGAAGCATTGCGATTTGGGTCCTTGGAATACATAAATGCCTTTAAATTCGAAAATTTCCTCCAGCATGTTAAGAAATCAGTAAGAAATGGTAATCGTGTAGTAACACAAGTGTTAATATTCTGTGTTAATAATTCGTAATATTCGTAACGTGTTAAAATTCGTATTCTGTGTTAACATTCGTAAAATATGACTCTTTTTTGAATTAACTACGATGCATTTGGTTTGCTGGGTTGCTATCTTCGCTTGGTACCTTTGTTGCTTTGCTTCTCGTTATCACCAATAATTTTTTGCTTATACTCTCATCGTTTGTTGGAGGTATCATTGATTTCACCATATCAGAGTTAAGTAGAATTCTTGACAGTGCATCCGCATTCGTATTTATGTTACCTTTTTCAATTTCAAAATCGCAATTTGACAATTTCAAAATTACAAATCCAAACGTATCCTCAATCTTGAATTGTAGCTTAATCGTTCCTAACGACATTGTGGTTTCATTTGTTATTCCTGTTAGTCTGCATCTGTTTTGTGTTTGTACATCATATAATACAGATGTAGAACTGTTAGTTTTGTAAATCGATATGTGAGCTCTAGTATCTATGAGCAGTTGTAACCATCGCTTCTCATTTTCGTTGTAAATCGATACATAATTTGTGCTTATACCCGTTATCCTATATATTCAATTATCTGAGACAAATTTATTATATTAACGACTTTATTTTCTAATTTTCTTCCGGGAGGCTGCCGAATTCCTCTCCGGAAGTTTGCTCGTTTCCCTGGTTCTCTATTACACGAAAATTTCTACGATTATTTTTCTGACTTTCGTTAAAGTGGTTATTTCCTCGTCTTTATTGGTGCGTCTTTAGTAATTGTTATCGCTTCCTTTGCGTCTATAATCATTTGTGTTATTATCACGACTTGACTCATCGTATCTACTGTTTCTCCTAAAACTATTATCGCCATCTCTATTATTTTGCACATTGTTTCTACGGTTATTATATCTGTATCCGATTTTATTATACGTATTACGCTTTCTATAATGGCTGATATGTAAAACATTATGCTGGCGAGCCTCGTTTTGCTCTAATTCAATAGCTAATGTAACAGCTTCGCCAAAGTTCTGCGGTCGTGATGCGAATACAGTATTCCTAAACTGAATGACCATTCTTAAAAACGGTAAGTGCATAGGTGTCATTAATACTTGCAATTGCCTGTTTTGTTACCTGATCTACTTCCGTATCTAATTCGCCAATTTGTAACTGATTGAAATCGTTCACCAAAGTCAATATTTTATTCTTGTATGCTGTCACAGACATACGTTTCTGTGATAAACCAGCAAGTTGTGCATGAATTTGAGGTACTATCTTATTATCTTTACATTCTTAACGTAATTGTCTTTCTAAATTGTCTATACTGTCAACATTTGCGCTATTAAAAGAAGACCTTACAATTTGGCTTAGCTTTACATGTAATACCAAATTTAATAGCTCTGCTTTACCTTTTTCTCTATTAGTTTTATGAAGGTTAAAAATGTCTCTAACTCATTATATTTTCCATCAAAAATTGGAATTATTTTAATTGCGGTTTCTACATTAAAATCTGATGAACCTCTTATTTTAGAATCATTGCCAATCGAATGTGTTTCTCAATTTGTTTTAGATTATATGCATGTAGTTTGCCTTGGTGTCATGAAAACATTACTTTCTATTTGGTTAAAAGAAAAGAGAGAAACATTTTCCTTGCGCAGCTCCAAAATTAATGAGTTGAATTCAAAGATGTTATACATAAAAACTCAGGTTCCTTCTGAATTTGTCAGAAAACCACGTAATTTGGATGAGATAGATAGATGGAAAGCTACGGAGCTCCGTCAATTTTCGTATTACATAATATTTTAGATGAATCACGATATTATCATTTTCTAAAACTGAGCATTACCATGAGAATTTTGTTACATCCCCAAAACTGTTACGTAAATAATAACTGAGCCCGGCTTTTGCTCAATAATTTCGTTGTAGACATGTCTCATTTATACTCACCGAAATATTTAACTTTAAATTTTCACTATTTGGTTCATTTACATGAAGAAGCATTGCGATTTGGGTCCTTGGAATACATAAATGCCTTTAAATTCGAAAATTTCCTCCAGCATGTTAAGAAATCAGTAAGAAATGGTAATCATGTAGTAACACAAGTGTATAATCGATTAGTAGAAGAAAGCTTACACGCTTCCAAAGTAGTTGATCCTGCATTTCCTGTTTATGGAAAATTTAATGGTCATTCATATCAGTTTATCACCACTTAAAACTTTAAACTAGCATTGAATTATCCGAATAATTTCTATTCGGTTGCCGGTGATATTTTCCAAGTATAGAAAATAACGAAACTACATGATTTAAACTCTGTCATAGAAGGGTTAGCATTAGTAAATACACAAATGTTTTTTGAGTTACCATTAAAATCCTCTTCTTTCAATATAAAACAATGTACTAGTCTAGTATTTTCAACAAACTTAGTAAATCACACTATAAACCAGATTTCTGAGAAAATTATAATGCTTTCGAGTTATGATAATACGTCCTACGTATTTATTCCCTTAATTCATACTTAAATAAGAAACCTTACTAAGTGATTTGCTTCTTAGTAACGAAATGTCAGAGTCGCCAACACAAACCGAAGCTTTGGACTATCGCAGATTTTTGAGGATAAAAGGTAAAACCAACAAATTTATATCTCATTCTTGTAGTAAATATTTTTTCTGTTAACATGTATATTTTCAGGTGGCAACGTACCGCCTACTTCGACGAAAATTGATTTCAGCAATGAATACAATGATAAAAGTGGTTTGCTATTTAAACTATTACACATAATTATGTAAGGCTTATGCGTTTTCATTTAGATGATCAAAATCAAATACCAGCTTCTCCATCCGTAATTACTCGTAAGCAAAATCTTACCATCAAAAAAACCAAAACTTCAGGTTAAGTGATTCACCACAAAAAAAACTATCATATAAAATCTTCACTTTATTACAGAGCCAAAAAAGAAAATTTGTGACTGCGATAGCACTTTGAAAATGGCAATAGAAAAACAGGAAAAGATTTTACTACGTCTAACAGAGGAAATAATAAACTTACGTAAAGAAATTTGGAACGGTAGGACAGAACATGGGAGAATAATTCATCGATTGGCTTGCCTTCTGCACCACTTCAAACAAAGGCTGAATTCTTGAAGTTCAAAAATGAACTGCAGTCGAGCGAGGAGAAATTAAATGATCTGGTAAGTCTATAAAATCTAATGACGTTAATTTTCAATTCAAATCCAACTTCTTTTTCCAGCAAAAAAATATTTAGTGAGGTAAAATTCATAGACCCAAAAAAATTTATAAGGGTAAACTATGGAAAAATCTTTACGGACAAAGTTGCAGAGCAGTTTTCTTGGAGGGGAACGGCAGAAAAAGGGAGTGTCAGAAGTCTTAGTGTAACATCCACATTAAAACGTAGCATTATTTCATATATCACCCCAATCAAAACGTTTAATCATAATTTTTATAGATGCATTCCATATTCGGTACAAGGACGCAAGCGAGGATATATTCGACCAAGTGGCCAAGAAGCATTTTCAATATGCAAAGAATCGCACTTAAAAAAGAACAGATTATTATAAGCAACGGTCAACAAAGCTCACCAATACATTATAAGTTTAATATTCTTTAACCTACAATATTTTTTTTATATTAATTTTCTTACATATAATATAAATAGTTAAATTTATTTTAAATTTATTTCTATAGTTATAATGGAATATCTTTGCTTAGTTGTCTTATCCTGTTTAACATTAATAAAAATTTGAATTAATTCCTCACTATGAAAACGTGAGTTTTTGCATTTGATTGCGACCGCAAATCATTCTCAAAAATGATTATACTCTAATGTTACGACGTTTATTATTCGTCTTTAGCAGCCTATTTCTCTTCCCGTCTTTCAAATTTACTCTACTAACTGAATAAAATAATGTGCAGCATCATTTCAGCTTAGTCGAGCGAGGAGAAATTAAATGATCTGGTAAGTCTATAAAATCTAATGACGTTAATTTTCAATTCAAATCCAACTTCCTTTTCCAGCAAAAAAATATTTAGTGAGGTAAAATTCATAGACCCAAAAAAATTTGTAAGGGTAAACTAACTTTAAATTTTCACTATTTGGTTCATTTACATGAAGAAGCATTGCGATTTGGGTCCTTGGAATACATAAATGCCTTTAAATTCGAAAATTTCCTCCAGCATGTTAAGAAATCAGTAAGAAATGGTAATCGTGTAGTAACACAAGTGTTAATATTCTGTGTTAATAATTCGTAATATTCGTAACGTGTTAAAATTCGTATTCTGTGTTAACATTCGTAAAATATGACTCTTTTTTGAATTAACTACGATGCATTTGGTTTGCTGGGTTGCTATCTTCGCTTGGTACCTTTGTTGCTTTGCTTCTCGTTATCACCAATAATTTTTTGCTTATACTCTCATCGTTTGTTGGAGGTATCATTGATTTCACCATATCAGAGTTAAGTAGAATTCTTGACAGTGCATCCGCATTCGTATTTATGTTACCTTTTTCAATTTCAAAATCGCAATTTGACAATTTCAAAATTACAAATCCAAACGTATCCTCAATCTTGAATGGTAGCTTAATCGTTCCTAACGACATTGTGGTTTCATCTGTTATTCCTGTTAGTCTGCATCTGTTTTGTGTTTGTACATCATATAATACAGATGTAGAACTGTTAGTTTTTTAAATCGATATGTGAGCTCCAGTATCTATGAGCAGTTGTAACCATCGCTTCTCATTTTCGTTGTAAATCGATACATAATTTGTACTTATACCCGTTATCCTATATATTCAATTATCTGAGACAAATTTATTATATTAACGACTTTATTTTCTAATTTTCTTCCGGGAGGCTACCGAATTCCTCTCCGGAAGTTTGCTCGTTTCCCTGGTTCTCTATTACACGAAAATTTCTACGATTATTTCTCTGACTTTCGTTAAAGTGGTTATTTCCTCGTCTTTATTGGTGCGTCTTTAGTAATTGTTATCGCTTCCTTTGCGTCTATAATCATTTGTGTTATTATCACGACTTGACTCATCGTATCTACTGTTTCTCCTAAAACTATTATCGCCATCTCTATTATTTTGCACATTGTTTCTACGGTTATTATATCTGTATCCGATTTTATTATACGTATTACGCTTTCTATAATGGCTGATATGTAAAACATTATGCTGGCGAGCCTCGTTTTGCTCTAATTCAATAGCTAATGTAACAGCTTCGCCAAAGTTCTGCGGTCGTGATGCGAATACAGTATTCCTAAACTGAATGACCATTCTTAAAAACGGTAAGTGCATAGGTGTCATTAATACTTGCAATTGCCTGTTTTGTTAGCTGATCTACTTCCGTATCTAATTCGCCAATTTGTAACTGATTGAAATCGTTCACCAAAGTCAATATTTTATTCTTGTATGCTGTCACAGACATACGTTTCTGTGATAAACCAGCAAGTTGTGCATGAATTTGAGGTACTATCTTATTATCTTTACATTCTTAACGTAATTGTCTTTCTAAATTGTCTATACTGTCAACATTTGCGCTATTAAAAGAAGACCTTACAATTTGGCTTAGCTTTACATGTAATACCAAATTTAATAGCTCTGCTTTACCTTTTTCTCTATTAGTTTTATGAAGGTTAAAAATGTCTCTAACTCATTATATTTTCCATCAAAAATTGGAATTATTTTAATTGCGGTTTCTACATTAAAATCTGATGAACCTCTTATTTTAGAATCATTGCCAATCGAATGTGTTTCTCAATTTGTTTTAGATTATATGCATGTAGTTTGCCTTGGTGTCATGAAAACATTACTTTCTATTTGGTTAAAAGAAAAGAGAGAAACATTTTCCTTGCGCAGCTCCAAAATTAATGAGTTGAATTCAAAGATGTTATACATAAAAACTCAGGTTCCTTCTGAATTTGTCAGAAAACCACGTAATTTGGATGAGATAGATAGATGGAAAGCTACGGAGCTCCGTCAATTTTCGTATTACATAATATATTAGATGAATCACGATATTATCATTTTCTAAAACTGAGCATTACCATGAGAATTTTGTTACATCCCCAAAACTGTTACGTAAATAATAACTGAGCCCGGCTTTTGCTCAATAATTTCGTTGTAGACATGTCTCATTTATACTCACCGAAATATTTGACTTTAAATTTTCACTATTTGGTTCATTTACATGAAGAAGCATTGCGATTTGGGTCCTTGGAATACATAAATGCCTTTAAATTCGAAAATTTCCTCCAGCATGTTAAGAAATCAGTAAGAAATGGTAATCGTGTAGTAACACAAGTGTTAATATTCTGTGTTAATAATTCGTAATATTCGTAACGTGTTAAAATTCGTATTCTGTGTTAACATTCGTAAAATATGACTCTTTTTTGAATTAACTACGATGCATTTGGTTTGCTGGGTTGCTATCTTCGCTTGGTACCTTTGTTGCTTTGCTTCTCGTTATCACCAATAATTTTTTGCTTATACTCTCATCGTTTGTTGGAGGTATCATTGATTTCACCATATCAGAGTTAAGTAGAATTCTTGACAGTGCATCCGCATTCGTATTTATGTTACCTTTTTCAATTTCAAAATCGCAATTTGACAATTTCAAAATTACAAATCCAAACGTATCCTCAATCTTGAATTGTAGCTTAATGTTCCTAACGACATTGTGGTTTCATCTGTTATTCCTGTTAGTCTGCATCTGTTTTGTGTTTGTACATCATATAATACAGATGTAGAACTGTTAGTTTTTTAAATCGATATGTGAGCTCCAGTATCTATGAGCAGTTGTAACCATCGCTTCTCATTTTCGTTGTAAATCGATACATAATTTGTGCTTATACCCGTTATCCTATATATTCAATTATCTGAGACAAATTTATTATATTAACGACTTTATTTTCTAATTTTCTTCCAGGAGGCTGCCCAATTCCTCTCCGGAAGTGTGCTCGTTTCCCTGGTTCTCTATTACACGAAAATTTCTACGATTATTTCTCTGACTTTCGTTAAAGTGGTTATTTCCTCGTCTTTATTGGTGCGTCTTTAGTAATTGTTATCGCTTCCTTTGCGTCTATAATCATTTGTGTTATTATCACGACTTGACTCATCGTATCTACTGTTTCTCCTAAAACTATTATCGCCATCTCTATTATTTTGCACATTGTTTCTACGGTTATTATATCTGTATCCGATTTTATTATACGTATTACGCTTTCTATAATGGCTGATATGTAAAACATTATGCTGGCGAGCCTCGTTTTGCTCTAATTCAATAGCTAATGTAACAGCTTCGCCAAAGTTCTGCGGTCGTGATGCGAATACAGTATTCCTAAACTGAATGACCATTCTTAAAAACGGTAAGTGCATAGGTGTCATTAATACTTGCAATTGCCTGTTTTGTTACCTGATCTACTTCCGTATCTAATTCGCCAATTTGTAACTGATTGAAATCGTTCACCAAAGTCAATATTTTATTCTTGTATGCTGTCACAAACATACGTTTCTGTGATAAACCAGCAAGTTGTGCATGAATTTGAGGTACTATCTTATTATCTTTACATTCTTAACGTAATTGTCTTTCTAAATTGTCTATACTGTCAACATTTGCGCTATTAAAAGAAGACCTTACAATTTGGCTTAGCTTTACATGTAATACCAAATTTAATAGCTCTGCTTTACCTTTTTCTCTATTAGTTTTATGAAGGTTAAAAATGTCTCTAACTCATTATATTTTCCATCAAAAATTGGAATTATTTTAATTGCGGTTTCTACATTAAAATCTGATGAACCTCTTATTTTAGAATCATTGCCAATCGAATGTGTTTCTCAATTTGTTTTAGATTATATGCATGTAGTTTGCCTTGGTGTCATGAAAACATTACTTTCTATTTGGTTAAAAGAAAAGAGAGAAACATTTTCCTTGCGCAGCTCCAAAATTAATGAGTTGAATTCAAAGATGTTATACATAAAAACTCAGGTTCCTTCTGAATTTGTCAGAAAACCACGTAATTTGGATGAGATAGATAGATGGAAAGCTACGGAGCTCCGTCAATTTTCGTATTACATAATATATTAGATGAATCACGATATTATCATTTTCTAAAACTGAGCATTACCATGAGAATTTTGTTACATCCCCAAAACTGTTACGTAAATAATAACTGAGCCCGGCTTTTGCTCAATAATTTCGTTGTAGACATGTCTCATTTATACTCACCGAAATATTTAACTTTAAATTTTCACTATTTGGTTCATTTACATGAAGAAGCATTGCGATTTGGGTCCTTGGAATACATAAATGCCTTTAAATTCGAAAATTTCCTCCAGCATGTTAAGAAATCAGTAAGAAATTGTAATCATGTAGTAACACAAGTGTATAATCGATTAGTAGAAGAAAGCTTACACGCTTCCAAAGTAGTTGATCCTGCATTTCCTGTTTATGGAAAATTTAATGGTCATTCATATCAGTTTATCACCACTTAAAACTTTAAACTAGCATTGAATTATCCGAATAATTTCTATTCGGTTGCCGGTGATATTTTCCAGGTATAGAAAATAACGAAACTACATGATTTAAACTCTGTCATAGAAGGGTTAGCATTATTAAATACACAAATGTTTTTTGAGTTACCATTAAAATCCTCTTCTTTCAATATAAAACAATGTACTAGTCTAGTATTTTCAACAAACTTAGTAAATCACACTATAAACCAGATTTCTGAGAAAATTATAATGCTTTCGAGTTATGATAATACGTCCTACGTATTTATTCCCTTAATTCATACTTAAATAAGAATCCTTACTAAGTGATTTGCTTCTTAGTAACGAAATGTCAGAGTCGCCAACACAAACCGAAGCTTTGGACTATCGCAGATTTTTGAGGATAAAAGGTAAAACCAACAAATTTATATCTCATTCTTGTAGTAAATATTTTTTCTGTTAACATGTATATTTTCAGGTGGCAACGTACCGCCTACTTCGACGAAAATTGATTTCAGCAATGAATACAATGATAAAAGTGGTTTGCTATTTAAACTATTACACATAATTATGTAAGGCTTATGCGTTTTCATTTAGATGATCAAAATCAAATACCAGCTTCTCCATCCGTAATTACTCGTAAGCAAAATCTTACCATCAAACAAACCAAAACTTCAGGTTAAGTGATTCACCACAAAAAAAACTATCATATATAATCTTCACTTTATTACAGAGCCAAAAAAGAAAATTTGTGACTGCGATAGCACTTTGAAAATGGCAATAGAAAAACAGGAAAAGATTTTGCTACGTCTAACAGAGGAAATAATAAACTTACGTAAAGAAATTTGGAACGGTAGGACAGAACATGGGAGAATAATTCATCGATTGGCTTGCCTTCTGCACCACTTCAAACAAAGGCTGAATTCTTGAAGTTCAAAAATGAACTGCAGTCGAGCGAGGAGAAATTAAATGATCTGGTAAGTCTATAAAATCTAATGACGTTAATTTTCAATTCAAATCCAACTTCTTTTTCCAGCAAAAAAATATTTAGTGAGGTAAAATTCATAGACCCAAAAAAATTTATAAGGGTAAACTATGGAAAAATCTTTACGGACAAAGTTGCAGAGCAGTTTTCTTGGAGGGGAACGGCAGAAAAAGGGAGTGTCAGAAGTCTTAGTGTAACATCCACATTAAAACGTAGCATTATTTCATATATCACCCCAATCAAAACGTTTAATCATAATTTTTATAGATGCATTCCATATTCGGTACAAGGACGCAAGCGAGGATATATTCGACCAAGTGGCCAAGAAGCATTTTCAATATGCAAAGAATCGCACTTAAAAAAGAACAGATTATTATAAGCAACGGTCAACAAAGCTCACCAATACATTATAAGTTTAATATTCTTTAACCTACAATATTTTTTTTATATTAATTTTCTTACATATAATATAAATAGTTAAATTTATTTTAAATTTATTTCTATAGTTATAATGGAATATCTTTGCTTAGTTGTCTTATCCTGTTTAACATTAATAAAAATTTGAATTAATTCCTCACTATGAAAACGTGAGTTTTTGCATTTGATTGCGACCACAAATCATTCTCAAAAATGATTATACTCTAATGTTACGACGTTTAATATTCGTCTTTAGCAGCCTATTTCTCTTCCCGTCTTTCAAATTTACTCTACTAACTGAATAAAATAATGTGCAGCATCATTTCAGCTTAGTCGAGCGAGGAGAAATTAAATGATCTGGTAAGTCTATAAAATCTAATGACGTTAATTTTCAATTCAAATCCAACTTCCTTTTCCAGCAAAAAAATATTTAGTGAGGTAAAATTCATAGACCCAAAAAAATTTGTAAGGGTAAATAAACTTTAAATTTTCACTATTTGGTTCATTTACATGAAGAAGCATTGCGATTTGGGTCCTTGGAATACATAAATGCCTTTAAATTCGAAAATTTCCTCCAGCATGTTAAGAAATCAGTAAGAAATGGTAATCGTGTAGTAACACAAGTGTTAATATTCTGTGTTAATAATTCGTAATATTCGTAACGTGTTAAAATTCGTATTCTGTGTTAACATTCGTAAAATATGACTCTTTTTTGAATTAACTACGATGCATTTGGTTTGCTGGGTTGCTATCTTCGCTTGGTACCTTTGTTGCTTTGCTTCTCGTTATCACCAATAATTTTTTGCTTATACTCTCATCGTTTGTTGGAGGTATCATTGATTTCACCATATCAGAGTTAAGTAGAATTCTTGACAGTGCATCCGCATTCGTATTTATGTTACCTTTTTCAATTTCAAAATCGCAATTTGACAATTTCAAAATTACAAATCCAAACGTATCCTCAATCTTGAATTGTAGCTTAATGTTCCTAACGACATTGTGGTTTCATCTGTTATTCCTGTTAGTCTGCATCTGTTTTGTGTTTGTACATCATATAATACAGATGTAGAACTGTTAGTTTTTTAAATCGATATGTGAGCTCCAGTATCTATGAGCAGTTGTAACCATCGCTTCTCATTTTCGTTGTAAATCGATACATAATTTGTGCTTATACCCGTTATCCTATATATTCAATTATCTGAGACAAATTTATTATATTAACGACTTTATTTTCTAATTTTCTTCCAGGAGGCTGCCCAATTCCTCTCCGGAAGTTTGCTCGTTTCCCTGGTTCTCTATTACACGAAAATTTCTACGATTATTTCTCTGACTTTCGTTAAAGTGGTTATTTCCTCGTCTTTATTGGTGCGTCTTTAGTAATTGTTATCGCTTCCTTTGCGTCTATAATAATTTGTGTTATTATCACGACTTGACTCATCGTATCTACTGTTTCTCCTAAAACTATTATCGCCATCTCTATTATTTTGCACATTGTTTCTACGGTTATTATATCTGTATCCGATTTTAATATACGTATTACGCTTTCTATAATGGCTGATATGTAAAACATTATGCTGGCGAGCCTCGTTTTGCTCTAATTCAATAGCTAATGTAACAGCTTCGCCAAAGTTCTGCGGTCGTGATGCGAATACAGTATTCCTAAACTGAATGACCATTCTTAAAAACGGTAAGTGCATAGGTGTCATTAATACTTGCAATTGCCTGTTTTGTTACCTGATCTACTTCCGTATCTAATTCGCCAATTTGTAACTGATTGAAATCGTTCACCAAAGTCAATATTTTATTCTTGTATGCTGTCACAGACATACGTTTCTGTGATAAACCAGCAAGTTGTGCATGAATTTGAGGTACTATCTTATTATCTTTACATTCTTAACGTAATTGTCTTTCTAAATTGTCTATACTGTCAACATTTGCGCTATTAAAAGAAGACCTTACAATTTGGCTTAGCTTTACATGTAATACCAAATTTAATAGCTCTGCTTTACCTTTTTCTCTATTAGTTTTATGAAGGTTAAAAATGTCTCTAACTCATTATATTTTCCATCAAAAATTGGAATTATTTTAATTGCGGTTTCTACATTAAAATCTGATGTCTCGGTATATTCGATACTTTTTCCAATTGTCACGATTACATTAAAGGCATTCAAACGCTCAACAAGTAATGTAATCAATATTTCACTGATTTATATAAAACTTGATTTCAATTCTAATTCTTCACCTTCTTTAATTTTATTTATTAATTATATTCCTACTTCTTTGGAACTAACCTTATGCTATTATTTTTCATTAAGAGTTTTAACTGTATAAGTTTTCGTCTTTTTCAGATTTGTTAGAATAATCTGCAATTCAAGCAACAATTCTTTTACTTTTGTAACAGTCATTTATTCATATTAGTGTATTCCTAACATTAAAAATTCTATCTTTTATTATAATTTTTTTTTGACATTGTACGAATATATATATACATTTCTCTTTAAACAATATTCTGGTTCATTCCTAACATAATATTCCTAACCATAATTTTCTTTGCGTATCTCCTCTCTTTAGCATTGTACACTGTTGCGGAACAGCTGTGAACAGCCGCCACCACAACAGAAATTGTAGCCTGGCCTGCTACCCTCGCGTAACTAATTGTGCCGGCTAGTCACCGGTTTCGTGGGTTAATTGAGGGGCAGGCCAAGCCCTAGCTGGGTCACGCAGATGCACCAATAAACACAACGAGAGGACCAAAAAAACTACGTAATGGAAGGAAGGAAGCCCACACATGGCTCCACTGAACATATAAATTTGCCAAAGTTAGTTACCCATTTTTAACGCATTGGCCATTCGGAAAAAAAACTAAGAAAACTTAACGAAATAATAAAAAAATAAACCCAAGATTTACTGAAAATTAACAAATATATTGTAGGTGCCATAAAAGAAACAAAAGAAATCAGATCCAAATTAAAACTAACAGATCAGCAACAATAAAATATAATTCCTTAAATGATATTTAAATTTTTACTGATTTAAGAAAAAAAACCAATACTAACTAAAACTTGAAATATATAAATGCCATCAAAACAAAAAAAATCATATAGAATATGAAAGAAAACAAAAAAAAAAACTTTTCCACTTACCAGTGCGATCCGGACGACGGTCGACCGTGCTCTGGAGCCACTGCAAAATTATTTCTTCTTTTTTTCTTGTTATTTAAATTAACTAACACCAAATCATTTGTATTCCAATTCTAATATAGTGGAAATTCGTAATGAAGTTAAATATCAAATTGAAAATTTAGGACTTTTGAGCTTTTTTTTTTCAATTCTTTCGGTTTTTTCTCATTTACAATTCATTATATTGCGGAATACACACACGTCACATTTACAGGTGCCAATTCCATAAATTATTCCACAATATCCGTTTCGTTGGCGATATAGAAAGCGTCGTAATCACTACAAAACTCCTCTCGCTTCTTCAAATGTAGAGATATCTACATGCGATCCAGCAACAGATCGCAAAATATAAATTGGTATAATTGATATCCTAGCACAGCAGCCCATAAAGCACCAGTACTATGTATTTTCTTCGTCAGTAAGTAGGTAACTACCGTAGTAAGCGAAGAGAGAAATGAAGCAAAAAATACGCACATATTTCGTCTGTCGATCGTGATGCTCAGCAGTAGTTTTATTGGCTATAGAATGGCAGACATTATCATCAAGTAGGTATCACGCCCGATCATCGAACCAGTGGTGGGATTTATAGAAAAAAACTCTCTTCAGTTAATTACTGAGTTGTGCGGTAATTGAAACAATGCATCAATAACATCACTTTCGAATTACAACCAAAGAAAAGCCGCCTAACACAAGACAAAATAGCAGCAATCAGTTAACTCCACAGTTTTACTAGCTATATCTGTTTCACTAAATTAATCTGTGTTGTCAGCTTTATCACATATTCAACTTCTATATCTATTCTGGGCTCGGAAAATTCAAATGTTCAATAAAAAATTCAATGGCAGTCTATCATTCTTCTAGACCCAACACTGTTCCAAATGACATAGCTATCAAATCTTCTGTTCAGTTACTTTAGCACTTCGCGGATCTGCTACACCGTTCAAACACTGTGAAATCCACTCCAAATTTCACTCAACTCCAGCACGCTAATCGTTTTTTCTAGCCAATGGTTGCGGCAGAATTTCACACGCATGCAAATTTTTTTCTCGTTAATTTGGCTCACGACAACAACACCAGCTTTTTTTGCAAGATAATTTCCACGGCTGTTTCACCCTTATTCACCAATTTGTCTCCCGTTCAAATTTCCCCAATCCCCCAAGAGCCAAAATCCAACTCTTTGTACAACGACAACCAAAAACAACCAACTTCAACGGACAGCTTATTCTTTTTTCCAACCTTCACGGTCCAGTGTCCAAGAGCAAACTCCTCGTCTCCAGCCAAAAACTCCCGCCAACCAGCCAGTGCAGTTTCTCAGTTGATCATCCCGTTGCCACCATCTCCCGTAACAAACCATAATCTTCAGCAACGACTGGTCATCGCCCGAGCATCAAGCAATGCAGTTCAAATACATTTCGAGCCAACGAAACTCAATCAAAGCAAGTGCATCTGAACTGCACCGCTTCGTTGTTATTGTTTTTTTCCTTTAGTGCTTTTTAGTGCCCGTAAAGCAATAACCAGTCGCATATCTACATACAGGCAATGCAATTCAAATGCCATTAGGTGCCAATACTATTAATTGAGTGCAATGACACTCGAAGCGCATCGCCTGCCTGTTTTTTTTTCTTTCTTTCATTGTTGTGAGTGGCGGCAAACAGCTGTCCGTAACAGCGTGGGGACGACTAACCCCAGGAGAAGGGTGTCAATGCCGGGCAACAACTAGTCGCAGAGAGACAGATACGTCAGGATCCTTATCGGATATCTTAAGCGTGATAGACGCCCATCGAGTTCCCCTTCACAGCTCTGGGTCCACATTGGTGGCCACATCCGTGGTCGTGGGATGCCGTTGTTGGATGGAAGATGGACTGCTCCGAATCCCCATATTCGTCGCGATCCGTCTGGCGTTTCCCGAGCTGTTGCATCGTCCACACCTAGGCTTAAGCACATCGGGAGCTCCACAACCATAGCGAAAAATTAGGGTTGGGACTATGGGACAATCCTGATACGAATGCCCTAGATCTTGACACTTCCAACAGATCCTCAGATCGGTGGAATATTGCGCTGAACGGGGGTTTGACGATGCCACTGGTTGGGGCCTACGTGTCGTTAGAGGAGCGCCTGATATCAACGTCACTTCGACGGTCCTCAAAATGCTCTCGCTCCAGATCAGACCATGACACCGAGCGATGGAGCTCCATATAACGCCAGTACCACTCTTCTGCTGAGCGGGTACGGCCAACGAAACTCCATAGCTAGACGCCATGGTCTTGATTCTAAATAAAAACCGAGTCACGTTGAGACCTATCGAAGTGCCATCAAACCGAATCGACCACTTTGACGGTGGCATACCAGCAGCGGACCCACTAGAATTAAGACTGGTAGCCATATCCTGCCTGTCCAACTCAACAGGCATTGCTGGAATTCCTGGACCAATCTTGCCTCCGTCCAAATGACCTGTCGAATGAAAGTGATAAGGTGCTGATGATTGTCCAGGAACGGCGCTTAGAATAATTTGCTGCGGCACCGTCAAGTTGTGCAGGGGATACTGTCCTGCTGGTGGAGTGATAGATAGTCGTTTTAATGCTCGACTTAAGCGTTCAAAGCTAGAATCGTTATTTGTTGGCCTACGTTTACGCGTCGCTCGTGGCATTTTGCTCACAATTATAAAGCGAAGTGAGTGAAAACAAATAAAGGGAATATATGTAAATACTTCAGCACGAATTCAAATCCTAACTAAACCTAAAACCAAAAAAAAATAAGTAAATTTTCAAAAACAAAACTAACCCCTAACTAAATAAAAATAAAATTCATTTAAATTTGCACTAGATTACAATTTATGCTATTCAATTAGACCCCCTAGCCCTGGAACAAGTGAAACTGTAGCGACAATCAAAGTCGTAAGGCGCCACCTCTGTGACAACCGAAACATACAACGTAAATTAAAAGATCTAACGTTGGACAGCGTCCTCGGGACTCACGCTCTCTTCTGTGTGATACAACGACGAGTGCAACATCGCGAATCCTGAGCTTAACATATATATTTTATTATATATATATTTTATTATCGTTTTTTATAGATTCTGGGCGTGTTGATTTTATATAGAGATGATAATATCCCTATAAAACTAAGGCAGGTCCGACAAAACTTAATAATAATAAAATATGGAATTCAGCTTCAATATCAAACAAAATCAATAAAACCATGCAAAAAATCCAATAAATGAAATAATGTAATAATTATAATGGGTAACAAAAAAAAACGCGCTAAAACCTATATTAATGAGTGTATTGCCAAAAAAATTCATAGGTTCAGTGAAACCAAGTGCCAGTGGGCAGTTAAGGATGGGGAAAGGTATAAAAATTAGGAAAGGAAAATAAAAACAAACTGATGGAGGAAAGATGAACCATGATTCCGGGTGGAGCAACCCAGAAGATGCCAGAAGGGAACACCCAGTTCAAAATTGATGACATCTGGTCATCGACAGCTATTGCCGGATATGGGGTCCCCAAGGCATCGACGGTATCACCCCAGCAACCTGACGAGAGTGTAGAGGCGCCACTCAATTCAAATTGCTTAGTCATGCTAAGCAACTCGCAGACGAGGATATGAGTGACGGCACTACCCCCATCAGGCCCAGAACCACAGTTCAATCTTCCTGTTCAAAACACTTGACCAACACAACAGCTGAATAGGTGCCACTGTTGTGGTAGTGACCGTTCACAAAGAAAGAGAGCAAAATTGGAATTTACGCGAAAAAGGACAAAAAAATTTTTAATGAATATAATCCAAAATGAATGATTTGACATAATACCAACTACGGCCAATTAAACAAAAAAAGTGGCTGAGGCAACCAAGTGCTCCCGGGAACAAGTGTCACCCCAGCCTGCCCGATCATTCATTCAGAGCAAGTAAAAAAACTTAATCAAAGATAAAAATTCAAAACTAAATGGAAAATAAGCAAAACAAACTAATCAAGTACAAGTTAAAATTAAGGAAATTCGCGAAAATATAAAACGGAATTTGTTGCACTATATAAAAACTTTAACATGAGTAACATTTCAACAAAATAAAAAAAAAACTAAAACTGAATTGTTTGGGCGCCATTTGTTGCGGAACAGCTGTGAAAAGCCGCCACCAAAACAGAAATTGTAGCCTGGCCTGCTACCCTCACGTGACTAATTGTGCCGGCTAGTCACCGGTTTCGTGGGTTAATTGAGGGGCAGGCCAAGCCCTAGCTGGGTCACGCAGATGCACCAATGAACACAACAAGAAGACCAAAAAAACTACGTAATGGAAGGAAGGAAGCCCACACATGGCTCCACTGAACCTATATATTTACCAAAGTTAGTTACCCATTTTTAACGCAACGGCCATCCCGAAAAAAACCAAAAAAAACTTAACGAAGTAATATAAACTCTAGCGCACCTGAACCGCTAGAAACACTTATGTTCGAAGAACAGTAGAAGAATCGTGCAGGTTTTGAGTGCATATTCCACCACATGTCCTGCTTATTACGGCCAAACTGTTTCAAATGCCACGTTTTACTTTGGTCTCAAGAATGCATTATAACTCATATGGTGGAAGGTTTCAGATATTACCACTGGCATGAATTTCAACGTTTATGAGAACAAAACACGGGTTAATTATATTCGTTATCTGTTGCTCATTTCATATAATTTTGAAAGCAGCATTTCATATAACATCAATGAAGAAAATGCTCAGTGCCTGCAGCACTGTAACTGCAGTTGGTGTTTGGGGCTGCGATCCGAAAAATTTGCAGAACTTTGGGAATTGAAACATTGGTTATTTATTTTCATTGTAAATGTTTCCGGTATGAATACTAACTATAAGCATTTATTGATACAAAAGTAGCACAACCGACTCGTGCTGGCAACCTTCTGCCAGGATCAAAGCCAAGAATATATCACATCTGCTTCACGTTGTTATATTACATTCGAAGTTATAGGAGTATAAAGAAATTTAGGGTTACCTGCAGCGAGTTTTTTCAAATAATCGAAAACTTAATATTTGCTGTATATTGTCACTACAATATCATTACAATTTGAAAATTCTACGACAAAACCGCTTGATAAAGATATTGCAATTAGACACAAAATCAACAATAGCTGGCAACCCTATAGTGGCTTTTCAATCAAATTTGGCTTGAATAATGTTTATGACAGGTTCCATGAATTGTATGAAATGCATGACTGCACTGGAAGCAATAGGGCAAAAAGTTTTATTTTCCTGAGGGAATTTTCAAAACCAAAGACACAGAAACTACCATAACTGGCAGCACCAATCAAACTTTTGAGCCAAATTTTTACCAAACAGAGACTAGAGTAAGGATCAGCTACTGTGTCAATTTCATGAAAATCTGGTAACTTATTCACATTTCATAGGGCAAAAAGCAGTTTTTTTTCTTGGTAATTTTTCAAGATGGCACCACTGGCACAGAGTTGCTGACAATTCAAAATCGCTTCTATCAGACCTGGTCCTACTTAAGTCCAATGCATTTTGTAAATTTCAGCTGTATCTGATTATTGGTTCGTGAGTTCCCGTGAACATAAGTTTTTGATACTAAAAATATAGGTAAATTGGGAGAGGGTTACCGTTCTTGTCCGACAATAAATTTTCAAAGTTTTACTTTGAACGTGTAGATAAAACATAAGATTTGCATACAAATTGGTTTTATTGTAAGACACGGACATTTTTTTGGATATTCGATGGTTTGAATGTTTTCACTTCCAAATTTTTTTTTTTTCAAATTTAATACACCAAAATTATCATAGCTGGCAGTTCCAACCGAATTTCTATCAAACGTGGCTTAAAGTAAGGTCCAGCTACTGTGTGAAATTCATTGAAATCAAACTATTAAATAAGAATTTATAGGGCTAAAAGCAGTTATCTTTTTTAGTGATTTTTCAAGATGCCACCACTGGCACAGAATCACTCGCATTTCAAAATCACTTCTACCAAACCTGATCCTATTTAAGACCAACACATTCTGCAAATTTCAATTAATTTTGCTAATCAGATCGTGAGTTTCCGTGAACAAAAGTTTTTGATGCTAAAAATATAGGTAAATTGGGCAAGGGTTACCAGGCGTGCCCGTTATACCATATCAAATATTTTTTATTGTCTATGTAAACAAAGCACAAGATTTACATATGAGTGGCTTGTTTTTGAAGAAGCGGCATTTTTTCAAGAGAGACGATGATTTGGAGGTTTTCACTTTCAGTGCCTGCCCTAGCTTTAGGGTTGCCAGCGCAGAAATTTCCAGCAATATGCTCTGGAAATTTCTTAATGATTGAATAACTCTGTCAAAAGTTATCACAGTTTAAAAATTTTCACATTTTCGCAATCTCTTTTTAGGCACCCAGCGCACACATGGGGTTAAAAAATTCCAAAACATTATCCGATTCACATGAAGAGCACGTTCTTAATTTATTTCGTCAGCTTAATTTTTGCGAAAATTATTTGTGTACGAAATAATAGGTATATTAATAATATCACTTAAATGGCCTCAGAAGCGCTAGAAAACTAATTTTCGAAGAAATTGTCTTTGAGTGACAAAAAATTTGGAAAGACGTAATACACTTTTTTGTAGAATCATATCAACCATTCCTTATCTCGAGCAACAAAACTCAACTATAACACAAATGATGAAAATGTTCAGTGCTGGCAACACTTTCCCAACGAAGCAGCAATAAATCTTCCATAAAATGATCGTGCTTAATCAACCTATCCTTTGAATTTCGTTCTCATCGGAGGATTTCATCGAAAGTTTCAGCGGTTAAACATTGCTTGAAACTGCCATCCGAAAAATGTTCAAAACTCGGAAAATTTAAAAATTGGTTTCTTATTTTTAATGCAAATACTTTGCATATGAATATGTAATTTCAAGCATCTGTTGGTGCAATATTTACGAACATGGCTAATGCTGGTTACCCTGTGTCAGCAGCAGAGCAAAATATATACAAAATCTGCTTCACGTTAAGTTAAACCCAACCAGTAAATTTCGTTTCGATTCAATCACTGCGCTGGAAGTTATACGGGTGAAAAGAATTTTTGGGCTGCCACCCTCAAAACTTTTCAAATTTTTAAAGCGTTAATATTTGTTGTTAATTTTCATTGCAGGATTATTCCCATTTGCAAATCTAATGACATAATCGCTCAGTAAAGAAATTCCACAAAAATACAAAAATTGTCATAGCTGGCAGCCCTTTCATGATTTCTGTACGAAATTCCTACGACATTTACTTCACATTGAGGTCCGTTTACTGCATGAACTTCGTTTTGATTTCTGCGCTGGACCGGAAGCTAAAGGGAAAAAAGCTTTATTTTCCTGAGCAAATTTGCAAGATTTATGAGACAAAAATCACCATAGATGGCAGCCTTATTTTAATTTTTCAACCAAATTTTTACCAAACGTTACATAGAATACGATTCAAGTACTCTGTGCGTTCTGTTAAAATCTGATGGCTGAATCGGAAGTTATAGGCCAAAAAGCTGTTTTTTTCTCAGTGATTTTTCAAGATGGTACCACTGCCACAGGGTTCCCCGCATTTCAAAATCACTTCTATCAGACCTGGTTCTAGCTAATACCAACATGTCCTGTGAATTTCATTATGATCGGATAATCCGGTCGTCAGTTCTCGTGAACAGAACTTTCGAGTGCTGAAAATAGAGGTAATTTGGTGATGGGTTGCCGTTCTTGTGCAAATCGGAATTTTCAAAATTTCAATTTGACATGTTGGACAAAGATCATAATTTATCAATGATTTAAAACTTTTGCCAAAAATAAAAAATTTTTGGGGTGGGTCAATGATTTGAAGGATTTTTTTTCAGGAGCCTGCCGTAGCTACAGAGTTACCCGTACAACCTTGAAAACCCATATATGCTAAGTCCTAATCAACATCAATACGCTCTGAAATTTTCACGATGATCCGATGTTTTGATCACAAGTAATGGACAAATCAAATTTTGAAGAAAAATCCTTGTCTACTTTTAGGCACCCTGCACCCTCACACGGCTCAACATTTCCAGTTCTTTATCATAAGCAAGCTAAGAACATAATTAATTTTCATTCGCAATACTTTTTTTTAACGAAAAATTTCACTGCTTGGAAATATAGGAGTACCTCAAAATTCACTAAAACGCTCGCCGTCGCCAAAAAGTTTAGGACATCTGAATTGAGAAAGTCGTGGACCTACCTACTATATACATCTACGTTCTCCGAAAGTTTCAGCTCAATCGAATCGGCCACTCCAGAGATTATCTCGGAAATCATTTTGCTGATATATATATACATATATATATATATATATATACATATATATATATATATATATATATATATATATATATATATATATATATATATATATGTATTTATATATATATATATATATATATATATATATATATATATATATATATATATATATATATATATATATATATATATATAAATATATATATATTTATATATATATATATATATATATATATATATATATATATATATATATATATATATATATATATATATATATATATTAGATATATATATATATATATATATATATATATATAATATATATATATATATATATATATATATATATATATATATATATAGTATATATATATATATATATATATATATATATAATATATATATATATATATATATATATATATATATATATAATATATATATATATATATAAAGAAATATGAATTTTCGGCGAAACAAGTTAAATACTAATGTTCTTCGAACATTAGTAATAAGATATCAGCAACAATAATATATAATTCCTTAAATCAAATTTAAATTTTTACTGATTTAAGAAAAAAAACCAATACTAACTTAAAATTGAAATATATATAAATGCCATCAAAATAAAAAAATCATATAGAATATGAAGGAAAACAAAAAAAATAAAAATTTTCTACCTACCAGTGCGATCCGGACGACGGTCGACCGTGCTCTGGAACCACTGCAAAATTATTTCTTCTTTTTTCTCTATTTT
>OX376372.1:118611717-118653834 GCA_947369275.1 Nemotelus nigrinus | reverse complement strand
AGACACAGCTTTAAGGCTTTTCGGTTGTGAGTGCGGTAGAAAGGGGTGCACTGAGCGGAATTTTTGTGAGAGAGCAGTGTTGTGCGTGTATTAAAAAAGGCGCATTCACCTACGGGTACACGGATAGCAATTTCGTATCCATATTCTTTCCTATCTATGTCCTCAACAAACCTTTTTACTATTCCACACATATGCTCGACAAGATGGCTAAACTCAAAACAATTCGTCAAATGACTCAGACTTGTACCTCTAAATTTTTAATCGGGTGTAATACTTCTTCCAACCCTCTGGTGTCCTCCTTAAGCTCCAATCATTTGGTCAGTTAATCTTAAGGCTAGTTTTAAGCAATAGCCTTAAGTCTATTTAGGTTAGGCTACGCATACCATTAGGTTTTAAGCTAATTTTTCCTAAAACCCCCTAATACACTTTTGTAAATTTTCATACTTCATTTTTGTATATAACTCATAACTTAGCTATAAAGACTCTGTCTTAACATTAGAATAAGCATATTGTAGCCTCTGTAAAACACAAACAATAATAAAGCTACCATTGTTATTATTATTATATGCATCGACTGCTTCATGGAACTGAAAAGACTATTGCTTGATAAACACAAGCTCGCATGCTTTGACATCAAAAAAATTATTATTCCTGACGAGTCACGCTGACATAAAGACTAAGTACTGTTTCTGCTATATTTTCCTCACGGCTCCGTAAAGCTCTCTAAGTCAAACAAGATTGACGCGATCGATCACGTTAAGGTAAAATGCAGCCCCTGGACACGGACGGTATAGCTTTCCACCATTAGCCCCTTCAATCCTTTCGCACACAAAGCGTGTTAAAGCTGCTTTTACGCCATTTCGCTCTCATTGTCAAATTGGAGGAGAACTACTTGGATTCGACCCGATTTGACAATGAGCAGACAAAAAATTACTACCATCCCCTTCAATGTAAATCTTATGGGCATGTCCACTCCATTTCTACTACCTCACTGGTAAAATGGAACTATCAGCGCAAAAGAGCAGTACAACCACTGCAGTGCAAGAACTGCCAAGCTTATGGCCACGGTACCTCTTTTTGCCATATGCCAGCAAAATGCCTGATTTGCGGGAACCAACACAGTAAAACCGAATGCCCAACAAAAGACCGTGCTCAAAATTCGTGCGCTCTATGATCTGACTTAAGCGATAGTTCTCTCTGTCACAAACGCGAAGAGTATTTGAACATCCGCAAATGATCAACTCAACGGCTCTCTCGCGGCAAAGGCCAAATCAGAAGTATACCTAAACCTTCGCCTGCATTACATCAAACAAATTTCTCGTCACTGCCTTACGGAAAAACACTCATTGGGCCTTTTTAGACTTGTATTTTTGATGCAGTCTAATAACCAGATTTCTGGGCAAGAGGCAGAAGAATCGAGGGGAAATCTCTACAAAAAGTGATGCACTTGGAGAGAATTTTTCATCACTTTTGAAACTGATTGAAACTGATGCAAATCACTAACACAACTATAAACATAGTTCACGGGTCAGGAATTTTTCATGAAACACTCAAGTCGAAATGAGAAAACAACAACACGCACACATTCATATGCATAATCGGTATATGAACGCTTCCGTTGCTGATGCACACCAAGTGTGGAAATGTTGATTGTGTAAAACCAGTTTCAGGAGTGCATGAAGAATACACGTGTAAAAAGGCCCATTAACACTCATCCTTCAGTGTAAGACTGCTCTCCGCCTACCAACTCATACAGCGCAGTATTGCGTTGTCATATGGATATGAATAGCACTCCCCATACTGTTGGTAATGTGCCGTCGTCTGCCAATGACCTCTTTTCTGCTACTGAACTGATTAGCTTAGCCCGAGAAATAATAAGAAGGTTGTCTGTTTGCAATTCACGCCAAGACCAGTTTAATGTAATTATAGAGTTACAGTCTTTTTCTGTCTCTCTCTCACTCTGTCAAGCTACAGTCCTTCTCAAACATGTACAAAATTCCGGCTGGAGTCCGTCAGGGATCAGTTTTAAGTCCTAACCTCTTCAATTTATACAAACTTCCCCACCGCAATATCGCTATGTACGCTTATAACACCACCAGTTTCTCTAGCGGCAGCAATCCAGACTCCATAGTGAATAACCTGCAGTTTCAGCTTCAACATATAAGCAACTTCTGCAACAAGTGCAGAATTCAAATCAATTCTGAAAAAGTATAGATCATCAGAACCGCTAGAAAACTAATTTTCAAAGAAATTGTCTTTGAGTGGCAAAAAAATGTGGGAAGACGTAATACACTTTTTTTGTACAACCATTCTTTATCCTAAGCAACAAAACTCAACTATAACGCAAATGATGAAAATGTTCAGTGCTGGCAACACTTTCCGAATGAAGCAGCAATAAGTTTCCCTTAACAAGCTCATACTTAAATCAACTTATCCTTTGCATTTCGTTCTCATCGCAGGATTTCATCGAAAGTTTCAGCGGTTAAACTTTGTTTGAGGCTGCCATCCGAATAATGCTCAAAACTCGGAAAATTTAAAAATTGGTTTCTTATTTTAATCGTAAATGCTTTGCATATGAGTACGTTATTTGAAGCATCTGGTGGTGCAATATTTACGAAAATGGCTAGTGCTGGTTACCCTGTGTCAGCAGCAAAACAAAAAATATACCAAATCTGCTTCACGTTAAGTTAAACCCATAGACATATAAAGAATGGACACGCAATCACAATGCATGAACCCGTACGTGAATGAATGCAATTTATATATATATATATATATATACATAAATATATATATATATATATATATATATATATATAAATATATATATATATATATATATATATATACATATATATATATATATATATATATATATATATATATATTATATATATATATATATATATATATATATATATATATATATATATATATATATATATATATATATATATATATATATATATATATATATATATATATATATATATATATATATATATTATATATATATATATATATAAAGAAATATGAATTTTCGGCGAAACGAGTTTAAAAATAATGTTGTGGATACACAAACACCTACACCTACAATTAACATTCTCACATTCCACTACTCACCACACTACTTTACATCAGACACAACACACCCAAATGGTACAATCAAGTAGGCTAAGAAAAAATATTGTTTTTGATGTTGTATATAAAAAATATTATTGAGTTGTCAATTTTATTATTTTTGATATGAGTTGTCACGTTGTTTCGATAGAGAATTGAATATAGAATTTGAAACTACACGTTGTTTGGTTATAGACTTGAATTTAGAATTGGAAACTAAAATTGGTGACCCCGATAGGAGCACGCCGGAGCCTGGACCACCGAGACTTGAATGATCAATCAAAATAGAAGTACATCTACATCCGACTTCTCTCCGAGATATCATTTATACTCAACAACCTGAAAATAGTCTTCAAGCATCTGATGTTCATCAAATATTCACTTCGTTTTACTGGGAAGTACAACTACATAGCACGATTATAGATTTCGAATATTCAAGAAATAGAAGAATTCTCAAGCAACAAGATCGTTCTTTGTCAACGAATTGAATCAAGGAGATGATTAAATGAGAAGAAGAACATTTGATGCGGCTGCTACAAGAAAGGCAAGAGAATAACTGTTCAGGACTCAAACATATTGATGCTAAAATCGATTTGGAGTAAGTACTCGTTAAATCAACACAAAGTCAGTGCAGCTCGTAGCCACGTAGATGCCAAACGAGATAAGGTGAAAGCAAATGTTTTGTTTTGTCAAAAATTTTCAAAATAAACTCCACTCCGCTATTCAATCAGCTTAATGTATCAACGTCTATTCAATCAGCATCAATATATCAAAAACAAAGCAAGAAATTCGCAAATCAACGTGAACTGGTGTAGTAGTTTTAGACAATTTATTTATATTTAAAAAAATTTTTTAAATTATTGCGACACCACTATAGATTTATTTACACACTTTTCAGCCACAATATTTTTCTGCCGCGTTTCGTTTGTTCCGTCGCGTAACTCCGTGTATAATGTCGTTGGACAATGAGGATGCGGTTCCCTCAGGCGCGTCATCCGGTCCCGAAATTTCTGCAACATCCGTTAAACCACCCGCATTTTGGCAAGCAGAGCCAACTTTGTGGTTCTCTCAATTAGAGAGAAAGTTTGCGAACGCACACATTAAGTGTTCGCAAACAAAGTATCACTATGTGATTTCCTCGCTGGGTCCTGAGCAACTGAAGGTGGTCAGGGACGAGGTCGCGAGCCCGGACCCTGACACGCCTTACGAAATCCTCAAGAGGGTGCTTATATCGCGGCTTTCAGCCAGCGATTCGGCAAAACTTAAGCACCTCTTGGGGAACCTCTCACTAGGCGATAGACAACCTTCCCAGCTGCTTCGTGATATGAAGCAGTTGGGAGGTTCCGCGGTTGGGGACGACCTTTTTAGGACCCTCTGGCTGCAGCGGCATCCGGAGCAGACTCAGGCTATTTTAACCTGCTCTCCGGAGGCCAGCCTGAGCAAGTTGGCGGAGACGGCAGACAAAATAGCGGAGGTTTTTGTCACGCCACAAGTAAGCTCAGTCGCCGTTTCCCCCCAGCAGTCAGAGGTGGCCGCTTTGACACAGCAGGTTGCTGCCCTCACGAGGCTCGTCCACCAAACACTACGATCGCGTTCGAGGTCCCAAGGGAAATCTCGCTCGCAGCCACGTCGCCGAAGCCAGTCACTAGGGACTGGTATTTGTTGGTATCACTTCAAATTCGGCTCCAAGGCTTTAAAATGCATCCCTCCATGCGCCTTCAAGGCTGGTTCATCTGAACCAAAAAACTAATTCGCTGTTCTCTTCAGACGGTAAAAAAACGCGACTTGTCACCTAGCCGTCGTCTAATAATTCATGACAACTTGTCTAAACGACACTACTTGATTGACACAGGAGCAGATATTTCGGTGCTTCCAGCACCTACTACCGGAAAACTTCCACCTTTTGGTATGCGACTTGCCGCGGCAAACCAGTCGACCATCAACACCTATGGACGAAAGGTGATCAAACTAGATCCGGGACTCCGTCGTGAGTTTTCATGGGATTTTATCATTGCCGATGTCTCTAGACCCATTTTAGGTGCAGACGCCCTCTGCCACTATTAGCTAGTCGTCGACTTGGTGAATGCTATTCTTGTGAATCCTCTTACTTCTCTTTCATCGAAAGGCACGTACACTTCGTACAAAGGTCCAAAACTTAGTGTTTTGTTTGAGCAAACCTCAGATCCGCGGATACATGCCCTTCTCAACAAATACCATGCCATCACGGTCAACACAGGGTTCTCACAACCCTGTAAACATAAGGTGACACACCACATTTTGACCACAGGCCCTCCAATAGTATCGAGACCACGTCGACTTGCACCAGATAAGCTCGCGGCGGCTAAGAAAGAATTCGATTTCCTGCTACAGCAGGGAATTTGCCGCCCCTCAAACAGCAGCTGGTCTTCTCCGCTACACATGGTACGCAAGGCTAATGGGGAATGGCGTCTTTGCGGCGATTACAGACGCCTTAACGCCATAACTGTCCCGGATAGATATCCGATCCACATTATTCAAGACTTCTGTCATGAATTACATGGCAAAAATATCTTTTCCACCATAGACCTCACTAAGGCCTACCATAAAATCCCAGTCGAGCTGAACGATATCCCAAAGACCGCCATCTGCACACCTTTTGGACTCTTTGGGTTCACCCGAATGAATTTCGGACTTTGCAATGCGGCACAATCGTGCCAACGCTTCATACATGAAGTCCTACACAGATTAAAATTCTGTTTTATCTACCTCGACGACATTTTGGTAGCTTCGACTTCCGAAGAAGAGCATCTTGTTCACTTAGAACAAATTTTCAAAAGATTAGCGGACCATGGTCTTATAATCAGTATAGAGAAATGCCATTTCCTTCGATCTTCAATCAAATTCTAAGGTCATGAGGTTTCACCGAAAGGTATTTAGCCCTCCCCAGATCGGGTTGAGGCAATATCAACAGCTAAACTCCCCAAGACGGTAAAAGACCAAAGAAGATTTTTGGGGATGGTCAACTTCTATCGTCGCTTTCTTCCTCACACAGCTGAGATGCAGCAACTACTCAACGCCTATCTTTGTGGCTCTAAAAAAGATGGTGCTAAGAGAATCGACTGGTCAATAGAAGCTAGCAAAGCTTTTGACCAAGTCAAGACTGGTTTAACAGAAGCCACTCTATTGTCCTTTCCGGACTCAAACGCTGAGCTTGGTCTATTCGTAGACGCTTCGGACTCCGCCATCGGGGCTGCTCTGCAGCAAAAATGTCAAGGCTCTTGGCAACCCCTTGGTTTTTACTCGGCCAAATTAAGCGATGCACAAAGAAAGTATAGTGCATACGACCGCGAACTCTTAGCGGCTTATTAGGGCATTCGTTATTTCCGATACTTTTTGGAAGACCAAAGGTTCACTCTATACACTGACCACAAACCACTGACTTTTGCTTTTAAACAAAAGCCAGAAAAAGCCACACCTCGTCAACTTAGACATCTAAGTTATATAAGTGAGTTCACTTCTGACATTCGGCATGTCTCTGGTTGCAACAACGTTGTTGCTGACGCACTCTCTCGTCTAGAAGAAATCATTCTTCCCAGTACTCTCGACTTTGCCGCAATCGCCACGTCCCAAACATCGGACGCGGAATTTCAGAAGATTCTAAAGGACTCTAAATTTCTTTTAAAAAAACAACCAATGTTTGGCACCAACGTCGACATTTTTTATGAAGTGTCTGGCCCAACCATACGACCTTATATTCCTCACACGTTCAGGAAACAGGTGTTCAACTCAGAACATAATATCGCTCACCCTGGTATTCGTGCTACAAGAAAGCACATTGCAACTAAATTCTTCTGGCCTTCGATGAACAAGGACATTTCCACTTGGGCCCGAGAATGTCTATCTTCTCAAAAATGCAAGATAACCAGACATGTGAGCAAACCTGCACCGACCTTTCCTACGGTCTCCGAACGTTTTAAGGTCATTCACATCGACATAGTTGGTCCCCTAACACACTCGCAGGGATACACATACTGTCTCACCATAATTGACCGTTTCACACGTTGGCCTGAAGCAATTCCTTTAGCCAGCATTACTGCCAATGACTGTGCTATTGCTTTATTAAGCACCTGGATTGCTAGATTTGGAGTTCCCCAGTACATTCTCACCGACCAGGGCAGACAATTCGAGTCAGCGCTCCATGCTGAGCTTGGTCGACTCTTGGGCTTCGAACGCAATCGTACCACAGCGTACCACCCTCAGGCCAACGGTTTCTTAGAAAGATGGCATCGTACTCTTAAATCGGCTATCATGGCTCACAACGATGTTTCTTGGACTAGAACACTTCCCCTAATTCTTCTTGGATTACGATCTCTAATCAGAGAAGAATTCACAGCATCACCGGCACAACTCCTGTACGGAGAAAACCTGCGTCTTCCTAGTGATTTTCTTCAAGAAAATCCTAGGAAGATTAGCCAAACAGACTTTGCCTCCGAACTAACGGCTACAATGGCAAAACTTCGACCGGTTGATGCTCAACACCACACAACACCGAAGATATTCATCTTCAAGCAACTCAACTCTTGCTCACACGTCTTCGTCAGAGTCGATTCTGTTCGTCCACCACTCATTCCACCGTACGACGGTCCTTTCAAAGTCCAAGCCTGATATATTAACTATTACACTCTGGAAATCAGAAACAAATCCGTCAATGTTTCCATTAACAGGCTCAAGCCTTGTTACACGTCATCCTCTACGGATCCTATCGACAATTCTTCCGAAAACCAACAAGCATCGGCAACCTCGACTGCACCATTAATGCCTTCAGCTCCCGAAAAGAGACCAGTGAGGAAAGTTACATTCGCTCCGTACGTCTCTCTAGCTGGGCGAACCACAAAGGTGCCACTCTCCTACGCCTCGCGATAATGCGTAAAACGCTGGCAGGGGAGTATTGTGGATACACAAACACCTACACCTACAATTAACATTCTCACATTCCACTACTCACCACACTACTTTATATCAGACACAACACACCCAAATGGTACAATCAAGTAGGCTAAGAAACAATATTGTTTTTGATGTTATATATAAAAAAAACTCTAGCGCACCTGAACCGCTAGAAATACTAATGTTCGAAGAACAGTAGAAGAATCGTGCAGGTTTTGAGTGCATTTTCCACCACATGAGCTGCTTATTACGGCCAAACTGTTTCAAACGCCACGTTTTACTTTGGTCTCAAGATTGCATTATAACTCATATGGTGGAAGGTTTCAGATATTACCACTGGCATGAATTTCAACGTTTAGAGAGCAAAACACGGGCTAATTATATTCGTTATCAGTTGCTTATTTCACAAAATTTTGAAAGCAGCATCTCATATAACATCAATGAAGAAAATGCTCAGTGCCTGCAGCACTGTAACTGAAGTTGGTGTTTGGGTCTGCGATCCGAAAAATTTGCAGAACTTTGGGAATTGAAATATTGGTTATTTATTTTCATTGTAAATGTTTCCGGTATGAATACTAACTGTAAGCATTTATTGATACAAAAGTAGCCCAACCGACTCGTGCTGGCAACCTTCTGCCTGTATCAAAGCCAAGAATATATCACATCTACTTCACGTTGTTTTATTACATTCGAAGTTATAGGAGTATAAAGAAATTAAGGGGTTACCTGCAGCAAGTTTTTTCAAATAATCGAAAACTTAATATTTGCTGTTTATTGACACTACAATATCATTACCATTTGAAAATTCTACGATAAAATCGCTTAATAAAGATATTACAATTGAACACAAAACCATCAACAGCTGGCAACCCTATCGTGGGTTTTCAACCAAATTTAGCCTGAATAATGTTTATTATAGGTTCCATCAATTGTATGAAATTCGTATTAATTTCATTACTGCACTGGAAGTTATAAGGCAAAAGGTTGTGTTTTCCTGAGCGAATGTTCAAAACCAAAGACACAAAAATTACCATAGCTGGCAGCACCAATCCAACCAAATTCAACCAAATTTCCACCAAATAGGGTCTAAAGTAAGGTTAAGCTACTGTGTGAATTTCATGAAAATCTGGTAACTTATTCACATTTCATAGGGCAAAAAGCAGTTTTTTTTCTTTTTAATTTTTCAAGATGGCACCACTGGCACAGAGTTGCCTACAATTCAAAATCGTTTCTACCAGATCTGCTCCTACTTAAGTCCAATGCATTCTGTAAGTTTCAATTGTATCTGATTATTGATTCGTGAGTTCCCGTGAACAGAAATTTTTGATGCTAAAAACATAAGTTAACTGTGAAAGGGTTACCGTTCTTTTATTTATTTAGTTATTTACCAAACAAGGCAACATAACAACAAGAAAACATAATATATAATTCTTAAATACAATTAATCATAAATATATAAAACAAATTGTTCGTAAAAAAGATACAATACACCACAAATTTTGTAGCAGTTATTCTACATTATTTTAATTAAATTTAGGCTAGTAACGATGGAAGTTAAGCGGGTTCGGATGTGGAAAAAGCTTTGGACAAGTTATTTTTGAAGTTTGATTTAGTAATCCTCGAAGAGTAGTGGCTGCTTATAGAATTGAATATCCTACAGCACCTATTAATGGGCTCATTATATGCATAGGTAGTGTGATGACTGAATTCATTGAGCAGATTTGCATATCTGGTGCGTCTTGGTCGGTTATTGAAAGTAATTTTACTAGAGAGATCTTCAATGATTACCGCACCACTAATAATATCAAATGTAAGGCAAGCGCTGAGCAGAGTTCTTCTAGAAGAAAGAGACATTAAATTTAGAAGACTCAGTCTGAATTTGTAAGATGGCAGATGTTGAAAATCTCGTGGGTCATAGAGATTTCTCAAAGCGAAAAGTACAAATTGTTTCTGAACAGACTCAACTCTATCGCTATGTAGCTCGAAAGCAGGGTTCCATATAATGCAAGCATATTCTTTATTTACCGATTACAATATCGAACAACTACCCCAGCGCAAATGTACAACTAAATATGCCTGGCTCTTTATCGATCTCAATGGAAATAGCGACAGGTTCGACTGGAAAGGAATCACGTTCAGCCCTTGGAAGAAAGTCAGCAACAAAATTAGCAGTAAGAAAAAAAAGAATATTGTAAAGAAAAAATGTATATATCCAAATGTCCCTACTTGCGATATCCCCTTCAACCACAAACCTTACTCCTTATCTTCTCCTAAATCTCTTCTTCTCAAAGATACTGATCCTCTGCCTCCCACAACTTCACGAGAACGCCTCTTTAGCGGTCCGTTCAATGCTACTACTAACCGTACCAAGATGCTGAAGTCACTTGATTCTAGTATTTCCTTTTCCTCTTCTCTAAAAGCTTGTAACAGCGCGGCGAATATAAGCCCATTGAGAAACCATAACAAAGGGACTGCAAATCTTGCATCCACTGCGGCAACGGGAACTTCAATATCGAATGATAACTTGGCGACTTCTGCATCTCCTCAAAGACCTGACCACTCTGTTAGGAATTTTTCCTAACAAAACACACACAAACCTCAAACTGTTTTACCACAATTGTGGTGGTATGAGAGGTAAACTATCTAAACTTTTTCTTGACGCCAAATCATGCCATTTTAATTTATTTGCCTTCACTGAAACTTGGCTTAATGACTCACATACAAACGAGGAAATTCTTGACAGTAGCTGGACCATTTACAGAGATGATTGCGACTACTGCTCTACAGGCCAAACGCGAGGAGGTGGTGTCTTAATTGCTGTGAGCAACAAATTTTCAAGCAAACGCATCGATACCACACCAAACGTAATGTTCCAGCACTTAATTGTTCAAATCTCTTTGAATAATACATCGATTTACATTGGTGTAGTTTATATTCCACCCAGATCCGACGAATCGGTATACGACCATTTATGCGAATCTGTATCTTCCTTCGTATCATCCCTAAACGAAAAGGACAAAGTTATATTCCTGGGAGATTTCAATCGCCCCAATCTATATTTCATTCCCGATGAAAATGACACTTACCTGCTCCCTGTAAACCTTTCAGATCGGAACGACTTTAACCTTATGAGTACCTTCTATGGCAATGATTTGCAGCAAGTTTGTCCGGCTCCCAACCAAAACGGTAATTGGTTAGATCTTGTGTTCACTAACGCTTATGACGAGGTAGTGGTAAGTCCAACTAATGACATAGAGCATCTTTTTTGTAATAGTTCGCACCATTCAGCACTCTCAGTTGAACTTGCCACTCCTGATTCTACTTACTTAAGAACGTACAATAATTCAATTGTATATGACTTTCGTAATGCTAATTATGAAAACATTCATCATTTTCTTGACTCTATAGATTGGACGAATATTCTTTCAACTTTAGACCTTGAGGAAGCCATTTCTACTTTTTACAATAAAATATTTGACGCCGTTGAGAGATATGTACCAAAGGTAAAGAAAAAGAATAAACTCTCTGAACCATGGCTTGATAGGGACCTTAGGCATTTACGGAATCGTAGGAACAAGCTTTATAAGCGAATTAAAAATAATATTGACGTTAGTTCGGCTATTCAGGAAGAATATAACGAAATTGCTAAGCAGTTTTTAACGAAGTCCCACGAGGCTTATGACAACTACATTAAGACTACCGGCGAAAATATAATCCGCGACCCGAAAAAATTTTATGATTTTGTAAATGTGAAGCGGAAAACTACTGGTTATCCATCATCGATGTTCTTTAATGATATCACTTCTTCCTCTCCTAATGTGATTTGTGATTTATTCGCAGATAATTTCCAGAATATTTTTATTGCTACTGACTCATCAAACTCACATCTTCCTTCGTCCCATTCTAATCCTACAGCTTTTATCAGTCACTTAGAAATTACACGTGACGAAATACGTAAAGCTATTTCGGAACTCGACTGCAACAAAGGTCCAGGGCCAGATCTTCTTCCTCCAACTTTCTTGTGCAAATGTGTAGAGCAGCTTATAACTCCCTTTCATATTTTTTTCAACAGATCACTTTCGTCTGGAGTTTTCCCATCCTGTTGGAAACTTTCATATGTCACACCCATCTTCAAAAATGGTGATAGACGCTGTATCGGAAATTATAGAGGCATTGCCATCTTATCTTCTATTCCGAAACTTTTTGAAAAGATTGTCTATGATAAACTTTCTCCACTTGTTGACTCCCGACTGAACGAGCAACAACATGGTTTTAGAAAAGGTCGCTCAACTACCACAAATTTGACAGTCCTAATCTCAGACGTCCTGTGTAAAATGGAGAAAGAATACCAAATTGACGCAGTCTATACAGACTTTAGTAAAGCTTTTGACAGAGTTGACCACCCTACCTTAATTCTAAAGCTACTGAAATTCGGACTTGGTGGGTCTTTGCTTAGCTGGCTGACTTCTTACCTTGGAAATCGAACTCAGCTGGTAAAATTTCAAGGACTTTTATCGAAAAATATTTCTGCTACCTCTGGTGTACCACAAGGTAGCCATCTTGGCCCACTTCTCTTTAATATATTTATTTCTGACCTATCTGACGTCCTAGCAAATATACCTCATCTACTTTATGCCGACGATCTCAAAGTCTATCATATCATTAAATCTTAATCCGATGCACTCTTTCTCCAGTCCAAACTTGATTCACTTGATCATTGGTGCAATGAAAACAAGCTCTCTCTCAAAATTGCTAAGTGCCAAGTTATAAGTTTCTCCCGAAAATGCACCGTCTCACATAACACATACTTCCTCGGGAATAAGTTGTTGGCTCGAGTTGATAACGTTGTCGACCTTGGTGTTGTCTTGGATGAGCGACTCCGCTTCACCTTGCATTATGATAAAATACTTTCCCGGGCAAACAAACAGCTAGGCTTCATCAAAAGACGTGCCAAGGAATTTCGTAACCTGTGGGTCACACGATCCTTATACATCTCTCTAGTACGCCCCATTCTCGAATATGCTTCCATTTGCTGGAATCCGGCTTTTGAAACCCACAGTAGCAGACTCGAGTCCATACAAAAGCAATTCTTACTTTTCGCATTGAGAGAACTATACAGCCCTTACGATTTTAATACCCTTCCTCCTTATGAGTTTCGACTGGGTCATCTAAACTTATTAACACTTGCATCTAGAAGAAAGATGCTTTCGACCTGCTTTACATTCGACGTCATTAGAGGCGTCATCAAAGTTGAATTCCTGAATACCAAAATAGTTTTGAATAACCCTGTAAGAAACACCAGGTCCTCTCGTTTACTTAAGGAATATCCACACTCCACTACTTACGCAGCTAATGAGCCGATAAATAGATGCTGCAGGATATTCAATAGCATAAGTAATCTGTATTCTCCAACAGTCTCAAAATTATCCTTCAAATCCTCCCTTTTCAAAGCCATCCGCAACCCTTTATCCTAAGCTATATGTTCAATGTTTTATTTATATATTTGTTATTTATTAATTTGTTATTGATTTATCTTGTTAATTATTTTATTTAATTTTTCGTTTTATTTCTATGTACTCGTAATTTCCAATTTTGTTTTTTTACTGTTTACTTTACTTGTACCTTGCTTGGTTAAGAAATAAAATAAAATAAAATAAAATAAAATAAAATAATAAAGGACGCACTAGGGTGGTATATAATGATTTGGTAACCCATATATTTTTAAACTCTTTAGCGCGTCTCTTTATGAATCCAAGCTGTTTATTAGCCCTGGCAAGGATTTCGTCATAGTGCAAATTGAAGCGCATCTTGTAATCCAATACTACGCCAAGGTCTATAATATGATCGACCCTATTCAATTTGACGTCGTTAAGGTAGTAGGAATACATTGTGGTTGCATGCCTACGAGAAAAACTTATCACATGGCACTTATTGATGTTAAGATTGAGATTATTCACATCGCACCACTGTTCGAGGGATTGAAGCTTGGATTGTAGAAAGGTTGCATCAGACTGCGAGTTTATGATGTGATAGATTTTTAAGTCGTCTGCATAGAAGAGATGCGGTATACCAAGCAGTATCTCAGACAGATCAGAAATGAAGATGTTAAAAAGCAGAGGGCCTAAATGACTGCCTTGTGGTACTCCAGAAGATGCCAAAATTTTTTTTGGATAAGTGGCCTTGAAATCTTACGAATTGGATTCGATCGCAGAGGTAAGACTGGAGCCAGTTAAGAAGAGAACCGGAAATACCAAAGTTGCGAAGTTTTTGAACCAGAGTTTGATGGTCAACTCGGTCGAAAGCCTTACTAAAGTCCGTATAGACCGCGTCAATTTGGTTCCCTTTTTCCATTTCACAGAGTACAGTAGAAACTAGTATCATGAGGTTGGTGGAAGTCGATCTATCCCTACGAAATCCATGTTGTTCCTCATTAAGAAGGGGGTCGATAATGCGAGTAAGATTATCACAAACTAACTTCTCGAAGAGTTTGGGGATAACAGATAAGATAGCAATTCCTCGATAGTTATCGACTGATCGTTTATCACCACTTTTGAAAATAGGTGCGAGGTATGAGGATTTCCAGAAAGACGGGAAGACACCAAGAGACAGGGATTTATTGAAAACCATGTGCAAAGGGGTGATTAATTGGTCTGCACATTGGAACACGAAGAAAGGAGATACTAGGTCCGGGTCAGGTCCTTTGCCAATCTTTAGTTGCAGAATAGCATAATAATATAGTAATAGCCTGCCGTGTAAGGACAAACCCTTCGATAGGAGATCTGGCAGCGTGTCTAGTAGTGAAAGTAGGGATCTTCGGAGAGCAGTAAGTGTTTTGAAAATGGTCGGCGAATAAGCTACAAATGACTTGTGGACAAGACGAAACCGTGTTATCACGAAACATAGAACAAGGATAGCCAGTGGTTTTATGTTTTAAATTGATGAAATCAAAGAACTTTTTCGGGTTAGTGAGAATTTTTTCCCCCATTGGATTGACATAGAGCTCATACGCCTCGCGAGATTTGATGGAAAATTCTTTGGATAGCTCATCATATAATCTTATTTGATCCTCCTGGAGAGAGCCTCCATTTTTGATTGCTTTATGTAATTTGTTTCTATGGTTTCTGAGCCGCCTTAAATAATTGTCAAGCCAAGGTTCGGAGAGTTTTTTCTTCTTCTTCAGCTTTGGTACAAATTTGTGAATGGCGTTAAAGATTATTTTGTAAAAGGAAGACAACATTTCGTCTTAATCTGATGCCGATAGAGCACTTGTCCAGTCAATTGTGCCCAAATAGTTTTTAATGCTTAAGTAGTCAGCATTTAGAAAATCAAATACAATTTCATTATTGTATGACTGGGCGAAAGAAATATCTGTAGTGGATAGCTCAATTGTAAAAGCGGAGTGATGCAGGGTGTTAGAGAAAAGATTCTCGGCGTCAATAGTTGGACTAACCACCACTTCGTCATAAACATCTGAGAAGATAAGGTCTAACCAATTGCCATTTTGGTTAGGGATAGGGATAATTTGTTGTAAATCATTGCCATAAAACGTGCTTATGAGGTTAAAGTCAATTGAATCAATAAGGTTAATTGGAAGAAGGCGGTTATCATTTTCGTCAGGAATAAAACTGATTTTCGGACGATTAAAATCACCAAAAACAATTATTTTGTCTTCTTCGTGCAAGGAAGCTGTTACGGAAGATATCATGTCGCATACGTCATTGTAAGTAGTTTCATCGGAATGAGGGGGGACATAAAAGATACCAATGTAGAGGTAATGCTTATCAAATAAAACTCTGACGAATTTATGTTCGAAAGATTTATGAGAACTGGTCACAACGAGTTCGCTGGGGAGGGTATTGTGAATTGCAATAAGAACACCACCACCTCTTGAAACGCCTGTAAAAAGGTAGTCGCGATCAGCTCTATAGATGGTCCAATTACTGTCAAGAATTTCTTCGTTAGCGTGTGAGTCGTTCAACCACGTTTCGGCGATCGTTAATATATTAAAATGGCAAGATTTCGCGTCAATAAAAAGTTTATTTAATTTGCTTCGCATACCACCGCAATTGTGGTAAAGAAACCTTGGGTAACTTAAAGTAGCTTTCATGTTAGGAGAAATATTTTTTCTGGTCATCGCGAGATTTTTGTAAGAGCGAAATATGTTTAGAATTAACATAAGAGCGATAAGTCAAAAGATCACGTCCAACCTGGTCCGGAGACATTCCGAGTTCTTCGTGGTAGCGGTTAAAAATAAGGCGTAAAGAGTCAATGTCGGTGGGAAGACCCTCCTGTTGAATCATAACTTTAAGGTTAGTCTTCGTTTTCCCTTCGAAGCAAGTGGCATCATGTGCATCATGCATGTATGCGAGAAAAACACGGACATTATCATAAATTTTATGATCTCTGAAACGAGACAAGAGGTACCTGCCCTCTAATTCTTCATTAGAGTTTATGGTAAGCTTTACGACAGGAAGAACAAGTGGGTCGTGAAATTTGGGTGAGGATTGGAGACTGACAGGAGTTTCTGGTATAATGATTGAGCCAGATTGCGATGGTATCAGATCCTCTCCACGGACAAAATTAGAATATTTGGATGACGGCGTGGCTTCAGGAGCACTTGCTTGCATTAACGCTCCATTGGGTGCGGAATCCACTGTTTGTAAAGAATTAGCCGGCTGCACACTGATAGAGGATTGACTTTCCGTTGAAACAGTAGAAGGTAACGCCTTAGCCTCACTGTTTTTAGTGTGGTTATTTAAATTCGGAGGCGATTTAAAAGATAGTGAAGCTTGGGGAAGTAAAGGAGAGTAATTACGGGAGCTACAAATGGGAGAATAGCCTAAATACGTACTATTTTTTGGCGATTATATTGTTGAGTTGGTTGTTTGGGATCTCGTTTGTTGCATCTGTATATCCAATGGCTGGATTTCATTCCATTCCAGGTATAGCTGTCAACTCCATTTCGCTCGTGGTTACAAAACATCCATCCATATTGACCAGGTATTGATAATTTGAAGCATGTGTAGGATTTACGCTTTTTACCACGTATACGGGCGGTTAATGCAGCGCATTTGCAATTATCGATGCCCAACTCCTTCTTCAACATTTTTGAAAGCCAGGCTGCGTCAGCGAAAATAGGGGCTCCTTTCACAAAAAAGCTTCTGGTTAAAGATTTGTCTAAAGCAACAGCACTATCAACTAGCTTGAAAATTGCACTGGAAGTATCAGATGATTGTTGAGACCTTTTAATCCTATTGATTCTGTTGTTCCACTCTTCACGAGACCACGTGGTGCCGAATCTAGAAATCGGACGCTTCGGAGAATCGGAGGCTGTCGGTGCGGAGGTGGTGTTTAATAAAGTCGGTGGCTGCTCCAAGGATGCATAAATTTCTGATTGAGCTGCCTGTATTATTGGCCCGGAACTAAGGGCTTCGTTCTCAGAAGGCTGGATGGCCAGTTTATTGATTTTTACAGAAAGTAAGTTGTACCCACAGTCGAGGCTATCTAGTTTTTCGCAGATTTTCGCAAGGATTTCAACCACTAAATCATTGTTTAACACTGCATTATTTAAAACTGCATTATTTAAAACTGCGTTATTTAAATCTGCATTGCAATCACGGGGCGATGGTGAATCTACACAACCAGTCATCTGATTATCAATAATCGTCGTCAATTTTTTGTCGAGTGCCGATATTGCATTCTCGATACTCTGGTTGTTGTGGAAGTTAGAGACTGCGTTCACAAGCCCATCAAAACATCTTGCCATTTCTGTGAAACTACCAGTGCTAGCTGAAGATTGCACAAGCTGTTTAGCTATTAAGTTGTCTTTGTCTGCATTGAGGTTGTCGATACGACTGCTGATGTCATCGTACATACGTCTAAGTAATCCTTCAGTATTCTGGCAGTCAGAGCATATAAAATGATCTGAGAGGTAGTTTGAATACCAATCTCTTGGCGCATCCATACATGCTCCATGCAATTTGCGCTGGCAGAAACCTTTGCAGACAACAGATTTTAGTTTGTTATCGTAAGCGGTGCAATTTCCCAAGCAGCACTTATGATTCATGATTGTTATATTAATAGTAGATCACGATGTACTACATGACATCAAATTTGCAAAGTTTAACTTTGAACGTGTAGATAAAGCATAAAATTTGTAAACTGATTGGTTTTATTGTAAGAAACGGACATTTTTAGGATATTCGATGGTTTGAATATTTTCACTTCCAAATTTTTATATTTTCAAATTTAAGACACCCAAATTATCATAGCTGGCAGCTCCAACCGAATTTTTCGACGTGGTTTAAAATAAGGTGGTTTAAAATAAGGTCCAGCTACTGTACGAATTTCGTCAAAATCGAACGATTCAATCAGAATTTATAGGGCTAAAAGCAGTTATCTTTTTTTAGTGATTTTTCAAGATGGCACCACTGGTACAGCATCGCCTAAATTTCAAAATCACTTCTATCAAACCTGGTCCTATTTAAGACCAATACATTCTGCAAATTTCAATCAATTCCGCTTATCGGATCGTGAGTTTCCGTGAACAGAAGTTTTTGATGCTAAAAATATAGGTAAATTGGGCAAGGGTTACCAGGCGTGCCCGTTATACCATATCAAATTTTATTTTTTGTCTATGTAAACAAAGCATAAGATTTACATATGAGTGGCTTTGTTTTGAAGAAGCGGCATTTTTTCAAGAGAGACGATGATTTGGAGGTTTTCACTTTCAGTGCCTGCCTTAGCTACAGGGTTGCCAGCACGCCCATTAAATGCTACACAAACCTACAACTAAGTAATACCAATATGTTCTGAAAATTTCGTAATAATTAAAAAGCTTTGTCAAAAGTTACCACAATTTAAAAATTTTCAAGTATTCCCGTTCTCTTTTTAGGCACCCAGCGCACACATGGGGTTAAAAAATTCCAAAAAATTATCCGATTTACATGTAAAACACATTCGAAATTTATTTCGTCAACTTTATTTTTGCAAAAATCATTTGTGTACGGAATAATAGGTATATTAAAAATATCACTAAAATGGCTGCCGGCGCCAAAGAGTTAAAGATTATTAACTTTTTGTGAGACCTGGCACTATTCTGCATATACACCAATGTGTCCTGAAAGTTTCAGCTCAATCGGATGGCGCGTTCCTGAGATTTTTTCGCTGAAATTTTTTGGAGATATATATATATATATATATATATATATATATATATATATATATATGTATATATATATATATATATATATATATATATATATATATATATATATATATATAAATATATATATATATATATATATATATATATATATATATATATATATATATATATATATATATATATATATATATATATATATATATATATATATATATATATATATATATATATATATATATAGAAATATGAATTTTCGGCCAAAGTGATTTTAATGCTAATGTTCTTCTTCGAACATTAGTAAAAATATTATTGAGTAGTCAATTTTATTATTTTAGATATGAGTTGTCACGTTCTTTCGATAGAGAATTGAATATAGAATTTGAAACTACACGTTGTTTGGTTATAGACTTGAATTTAGAATTGGAAACTAAAATGTTCTTCGAACATTAGTAAAAACGCAGGCTATCTTTCTTTCTAAAAAAGTGAAGCAAAGAATCTTCCAAACCCACAGCTTAATATCTTAGGATCTAATATCTCGTGGTCAAATTACATTAAATACTTCGGTTTGAATCTTGATTCCAAATCAACATTCAACAAAAACACGGAAATGATTCGATCTAAAATATTGAAGAGCATTTTTTCAAACTACCCACTGATAAACAGAAAATCAAAACTTTCAACTGACAATAAGCTACTTATTTACAAGCAAGTCTTCCTACCAATAATTCTTTATCGCTGCCCAATCTGGTATAAATGTGCTTACGCTCATAAGCTTAAACTTCAGATCATCCAAAATAAGTGTTTTAAAATAATCCTCAACAAACCTTTTTACTATTCCACACATATGCTCGACAAGATGGCTAAACTCAGAACAATTCGTCAAATGACTCAGACTTGTACCTCTAAATTTTTAATCGGGTGTAATACTTCTTCCAACCCTCTGGTGTCCTCCTTAAGCTCCAATCATTTGGTCAGTTAATCTTAAGGCTAGTTTTAAGCAATAGCCTTAAGTCTATTTAGGTTAGGCTACGCATACCATTAAGTTTTAAGTTAATTTTTCCTAAAACCCCCTAACACACTATTGTAAATTTTCATACTTCCTTTTTGTATATAATCCATAACTTAGCTGTAAAGACTCTGTCTTAACACTAGAAAAAAGCATATTGTAACCTCTGTAAAATACAAACAATAATAAAGCTTCCATTGTTATTATTATTATATGCATCGACTGCTTCATGAACGCTTGGCAGGTTAAATTCGAAATTTTCTCTAGAGACTTGATTGAAGTAACCGGTATTTCAAACGCAAACAACTTGCGCGTGTAAATTTTCAAGTCTTTCCATAGAACTGCGAAACAAGCCAAGGAAGTTTAGAGTTGCCCCTTGTACTTGCGCATCCAAATTATTGGCTCATTATCAACTGGCAACGGATCCATTAGCTAATTCCAACATCAATTCGAAGAAACATCTGTCAGTCCCAGCATGTTCCAGCCGGAATAGCTCTAAGAAAAGAAGAGCTCTAAGTTAGCTGACGCCAGCATGTTTGAACCGGAGCTAATCACACAAAAACAACAACAAATCTTATTTAGACGGCCCCAGGAAGTTCCAACCGGAACAAATTATTTTTAAACACTCTTTCGTTCATATAAATTTCTTCAGTCACTATTGTTATTGTAATCCTCATATTTAGCGAATTATGAGTAATTATCAGCAAAATACATAAATGCCAACCGTGGTAACTAGTCTCAGCATTTTGTGTGATGTATTGAACATTGATATGAACATTTTATTCTTTGTGTTCTCAACCATATTAACGATAACAACAATGCTAAATTCTTCCCGTAACGTAAGTTTAATTAGTCATTGTTTGTGATTGCAATCAGCATTTTTATTTAACTGTGAATTATTCCAAGTGAGACAAATTAGTCCACATCATTTGTATACATTCCTTATGAGCATTTGTTGCAATATGTCAATCAGTAGTTTTAACATCGATTTATTGAAGCTAGAATTGTGCCAATATTTCTATATGCATATTTTGAATTCATTTATTTGTAAATTATATCAGAATAATATTGTAATAAATTGTACATTATTGTTATGAATAAAGTGAGTGAAACAAATTTTCATTTATATTTATACTTAACTTTACACATCGCTGAGTTTTGTACAGATGGCAACCCCAAACTCCTTTCTCTCAACTCCACCGATCACAAGTCTAACTTGTGAAATGCCGGTCCCAAGCCCGGAGAAAAGAGGAGGGTTTGAGTTTGAGCAGTAAAATGTGTATAATTGCAGCTTATGGCTGTAGTAAGCATGAGGATGAAACCTAATGATTTTATGCCTGCAGGTGGCAGCCAGCCTAACTCTGGAAATACACCCGTGCTGGGCGTGCTCAGCACGGCAGGGGCTCGGATTCTGCAGGTTTCAACCTCATGTATGACTGCAAAGGAGGACCCTAGTTGCCGTGGAAGCTCACAGGTTACCATCGTGGAAGACTCCATGGCCAGCAAGTTTTCGGACTTGCTGATGCATTCCCCTGATCACAGGCTTCTGAAAGGCGAGTACAGTGTCAGCTGGAAGTCTGACTACGGCCGTACCAGGGGAAAATATGTTTCTTCCCGAAACCTCACATAAGAGGAGAAGGGATGCATTAGAGGAGGTAGCTCCGACTAGTGCAAATGAGACACCCGCAGGCAGTACAGATAGTAAGAGTGCTCATTCCTCTGAACTCTGGAAACCTGTGGAGGCTCTCAGTCGCAGACAACGTAGGAAACTGCGCAAAAGGGGCAAGCTGTCGGCAAAGGCTGACAGAGAGACAAATGCAGTATTAACTGTAGGTGTTTCCCTGGAGACTGGATGTCAGGCAGCGAAACCTCTGAGCCGACCTGAAATAGCGAAAGAAAGCAAGCTCGCATGTTTGGAGCAGAAATGCTCTGGACCGGTGGCTGGATGCAAAGCTTCGCCGGGTGGACTTTGTGAACCAGTGATAGCTCTCAGCCGTCGATAGAAGAGGACTCTGTTCAAGAAATCGACAACTCCTGATGCAAATCGGGATTCAGTGACGACGCTGAAAGGTAAGGAGGGACCGGTTACATCGAAGATCTCTCAGCCTGCCAGCACAGATAACAAATCTGCCAGCGGTGGCGCACGAAAGAGACGCAAGGTTGAGACGAAAGCGGATGCCTGCGTCTCTGAGCGCAAGGTGCCAAAAGGTGTCAAAATCTGCGAGAGAGATCTCGCAGAGGCTGGCCCTTCTGGCACAAATACACCTTTCGCAATGGTAGGGAAGAGAACATATGCAGAAGCTGCGTCTTCTTCGCTGGTTGTTGTGATAGGCGTGTCTGGTAAGGGTGGGAAACTGACCAAAGGTCAGTGTGCTATCCTTAAGAACGAACTGTGGCGAGAGATAGTGGAGTCGGGTCCAATTTACAACCTCACGCAAGCGAGGTTTGTGGACGGTCACCTCCAAGTCGCCTGCTCCAATCACACATCTAAGGAGTGGCTCACACAGATCGTTCTTAAATTGGGTACTGGCAGTCGGCCCAAATTTACCATTTTGGACTCAGACCTGGCCAAACCCTATTATGTCAGTTGTTGGATCAATGGTCCTCGCAAGAGTGCAGGTGACATCACTGGCGTGTTCGGCAAACTGAATCCGGGCATCGATGCGAAACACTGGATCATCAAGTACATAAATTCCAGGAAGAACCCCACCACAGGTGAAGATGGTTTCAACCTGGTGATTGTACTTGACCAGAGAAGTTTCTCGATGCTGAGAGACAGGTACTGGATGGTGCTGAGCTACTTCTTGTATGCGGTTAAATTTAACCAAATCAAGAAGTGGTGAGGCACGAACTTTTGTGACTGTCTATGGACAGATCTCCAGAGCAAAACGCAGAGATCCAAAGGAAATTCTCTTCTACAGAGTTTTTTTTCACTGAGGTCACGCGGACATTGTCTGAGGGTCCCTGCAAAGGGATCCAAAGATTTAAACTCCGAACGTTTCTGTGCCTGAAGGTATAAGATTTTTCCAGATCAGCTTGCGGCGTGCCAAGGTTTCGTCCAATCTTTTGAGCGACAAATTGACAAAACTACAAGCCTCCCCCTACACTGCACTTGTGCAGGAACCGTGGGTTCGAGGCAGTAGGATCTACGGACTCAGTACAACCACGGGGGTCAAAATCTTTTATGATGAAAGATTAAGAAAGATTAAAGTATAAAATAATGTTGCACAATAAAGTCAAAAGCGGATCTTATCAATGTTTCTTAAAGTTTATTAATTTCTCTTAATTACATTCGATAGTTTATTGTAGATATGGTGCTTTAATAAACGATTCGGAACTCGACTTTTATACTAAGATTCCAACAAACTATGATTTCTATTAAACTTTGATATTCAACGACTTCGAACTCCAATTTATTACAAAATGATTCCAACACAAACGAGATTTCTTAACTAAATTAGCAACTTCAAAACGCCTAACCGACAAGTACCGGAATTTTCGATTTGCATTTAATTTGAACGACAACGAATAACAAGACTTTTTTCAACCAGCGTGTTGAACCTTGCCGGTTTTTGGAGATTGAAAAATTCCGGTAAATCTCGATTTTGATAACACTATAACGATGACAATTGCACTTCAATTGCATTTCCAGTGGTCCGAAACATACACCCCCCGCTGATCTGCCAGGATCAGAAATTAATGTTAAAGCTTGGATTTCAATATCGTAGAACATCAAAACCTCTCCGGGAACAGGCTTCGTTAACTTCGGGTCCACAATGATGCATTTGTTACCTGTGGCAGTTCCTCCAAAACACATGACGCATAACTCCTGCTGCAAAGGGTTATTTTAATGTGGCGCCCCGACTCGCCACCTCGAACGGAGGGGTGAAAGGGAGTACCTTTAGGCATGACTATTGAAATGAGTTTTTTTAAGGTTGTATTACAATCTAAATGATTAACATATATTTATGAACTAAAGTTGCTGTTTGAAAACATTCAAATTCAAAATATGCAATTGCTTATTTTTAGTTCGTTTTATTTCGGGTGGGTGCACTTTCACATTCTTGGATGGGTAACACTGTTATTTTAGTTATCGAGCGTTTGAAAGTTTTACCATGGAATAAAACTGATACGACACGCACGAGCCCATCTTTCCCCGGGTGTACTTGAACTATTTTTGCAAGTGGCCACTGATAAGGTAGGGATCTATCGTCTTTAATGATGCAAATGTCTCCAACTTTGATACTATTCTGCCGAAGTAACCACTTCGGTCGTGTTTGGAGTCGTGATAAATATTCTTCCTTCCATCGGCTCCAAAACTGTTGAATCAAGTTTTGCACGAATTGCCATCTGTCCAAACGGTGAACATTTATCGGCGTGAAATCTTCTTCTGGTGGAGCCAACATTGAATCTCCAATCAGGAAATGAGCTGGAGTGAGTGGTTGTATGTCATGCGGGTCATCGTTAAGCGGACAATGTGGGCGCGAATTAAGACACGCTTCGATTCGCACTAACACAGTGGACAGTTCTTCGAACGTTAAAGCTGCACTACCTTTCGTACGGCGTAAGTGAGTTTTAATAGATTTTACTCCTGCCTCCCATAAACCTCCAAAATGGGGAGAAGCAGGAGGGTTGAAGTGCCAGGTGACACCCCTTTGTGCAACATTTTCCGCTGCTTCACTGCTCGCTTTGCTAATTATGCGTTCAAATTCAGCTTTGGCTCCAACAAAATTAGTCCCACAGTCACTATAAATATGACTACAGAGACCCCGTCTTCCCACAAACCGATGCAATGCCGCTAAGAATGCTTGTGTAGTGAGATCACTCACGAGTTCTATGTGAATTGCTTTGACGCTCAAACAGATAAAAATTGCAACATATCCCTTATGAATTTTACTTCGTCTCCCTTTTCGTTCACGCACATCAAATGATCCACAGTAATCAATTCCGGTGTGCGTGAAAGGTCTCGATATGGCTGTCTTCGGTGCTGGCAAGTCTCCCATGCGCTGAGTAGAACCTTGAGCGGAAGCACGAAAGCACTTAATACTTTTATGTATAATGTGTTTTACTACGTTACGTCCATTCAGCAACCAAAACTTTCGACGGAGTGTATTTAGCATGAGCTGCGTTTGTCCATGCATCGTCTCCTTGTGTATCTGCTGCAACAAGAGCTCTACAACGAATCCATTCTTTGGTAATATGATCGGGTATTTCGCATCGTATGCCAAATCTGAGTTTGAAAGTCGTCCCCCAACTCGAAGCATTCCTTTGTCATCAATGAAAGGATTTAATTTAACAATATTACTTCCTTTATCGAGTGGTTTTCCAGTATTCGAAGCCTGCAGGTCAGAGCCAAATCCTTCCTGCTGTGTGTATTTTACCCAAAATTCAAATGCTCTCTTATATTCATTTGCTGTTATGTATCCATTGTAAGTCACAGTTTTGCGTGTTAACTCAATAAATCTCCAACAATAAGCTGTTACGCGAACCAACCGAGAAAGTGATGAGTATTTATGCGACCATTCGTGTAAATCTGGGAATTTAATTGTGTTCAAGTGAACCAAAATGTTGGTGTTACTTTCCATATTGGTTGATATTATGCGTTTCGATTTTGGCCAAAGATCTGTATTGCGGACCAACCAAGCAGGACCTCTCCACCAAAGAGTGTTGTTAATGAGATCATGTGCTGTTAATCCACGAGATGCTTAGTCTGCTGGGTTTTGATCGGACGGAACGTGTCGCCAGAGAGTGTTGACTACATTTGAAAGTATTTCACTCGTGTGGTTTGCAATAAATGATTTCCATTTAGATGGATGAGTTTGCAACCAACTTAATACTATTTCGGAGTCCGTCCAGAGCCATGTATCAATCTTCTCATCTTTGAGAAATTCCTTGACTTTCTTAATTAATCTAGAGAGTAGAACTGCTCCACATAGTTCTAAACGTGGGATTGATATAGTGCGAATTGGTGCAACCTTGCTCTTAGAAAGAATGAGGTGAGCATGAGTTTCGACAGTATCGCGGACAACTTAATATACTGTGACAGCATATGCTTTTGTGGATGCATCGCAGAACCCATGTATTTCCAATTTAAACGACAGTTCAAAATGAATCCACCTAGGGATACGAAGTTCCGCACAATGCTTCACGCCATTTCGAAATTCTATCCAACTTTGATTTGTATCCTTCGACACTGGCTCATCCCAGCTAAGTCTCTGCAACCACAGCGATTGCATCAATGTTTTTGCTACAATTATGACTGGTGTCAACCATCCCAATGGGTCATACAACCGAGCTATATCCGATAATAATTGTCGTTTGGTGAATGGTAAGTCGTGATCTTTCAATTTTATCTGATAACTGAAACAATCCACTGTTGGGTGCCAAATGATACCTAATGATTTATACCCTTCATTCCAATCTATTTCATGTGATGGTTTCATTTCGCGGTCTGCCACAGGAATGTCTTCCAAAATTCGCAAGTCATTCGAGATCCATTTTCGTAACGGAAAACCTCCTGCCTTCAGCAAATCTTTTACTTCGTCCCGTTTCAGCTTTGTGCTTGACAGATCATGTCCACCGGACAAAAGATCATCAGCGTAGAATTCCCTCATAACTGCGTTATAAGCATTCGGATAAGTTGCTTTTTCTTCTTCGGCTAACTTTTGCAAAGTTCTCATTGCCAAAAATGGAGCACAGGTCGTGCCGAACGTGACAGTAGTTAAACAGTAGTCCTCAATGTTTCCGACTTGATTTCTCCATAGAATTTTTTGATAATTACTATCATCTACATCCATGGCGATCTGCCGATACATTTTTGCGATATCTGCTATAAATGCGAATTTGTATAATCTCCAGTTTGTTAAAACTGCTAATATGTCGTTCTGATCTTGCAACGTGATTCGGGCGTTTACTGGTTTTGCGACAAATGTAGGAAACACTCAATGGTGTCCTACGCTTCTCGTCTACGTTCAGCGAAGACCGCCATCGATACTCTTTCCAATGCACTTGCGAAACTAACGGACGATTTTCGCTACACTAGCAAGGAGGTCGATGAGCTGGTCCGTATTGCTGACATTGAGCAGCCCACTGTGATATCACACGCAACATTGAATGAGGACTGCATTCGACAAACCCACCTAGATCTCCTACAGCTGTACGTACTCGTTCGCAGGCTCAAGCTGTAGCTAAAGCGTCGAAACGGGTCCCTCAACACTCACCATGTAGTCATCAATAGCTGCTGATACCTTCGATCTCTTCATTGTCTTCTATCCAGACGATGCAAATTGCACATTCTTCACCGCAGGATAGAAACTCAACTATTCAACATCTATCCGCCTCTGCAAATGCTTCTCAAACACTACCGACGGTGCAAATTGCACCCTCTTCACCGCAGGATAGCAACTCAACTATACAACATCTTTCCACCTCTGCAACTGTTTCTCAAATACGACCGGACATAGAAGTTGTTAGTCCTCCACTGAAGGTTTTTATTTCACGGCTAGCATATCGTACTTCTGCCAAATCCATCAAGAAGTACGTGGCTGCTAAACTCGGATACGCGCCTCCGCTACTGCTGTGCAGAAAACTTACCGCGGATAATCTTCGAGATCAGACCATTGCTTCTTTCTGCATCACGGTTTCTTCTGGCATCAATGAGTTACTTAAGTACAACTTCTGGCCACCTGGGGTCTTCGTAAAGGAGTTTACTAAGATTCCGCGTGAAAATTTTCGGTCCAGAGCAGGAAAAAAGACACAAACATAAACGTAAACCGTTCCTTAAAGCTTTACTACCAAAACGTCCGTGGCTTGAGGACCAAGTCCTATAAAGTAAGTCTTTCTTCTACTTTATCAGCTCATGATATCATATGCCTTACGGAAACCTGGTTGAACGAGGATATTTTTGATGCTGAGATCTTGCCACAGTACACTGTTTTCTGCAAGGACCGTGACCGTTTAGTCTCTGGTAAGTCTGATGGTGGAGGGGTTCTCGTTGGCATTCACGAATCTCTCGCTTGTTCCGTTTGCAGCGATTTTACTACTTCTTCCTCAGTGGAATGTATTTTAGTGCGTGATTCTTTAGCTCCTACTTCATTGTTATTGGTTGCTTCAATCTATATCCCCTGTAATAGCCCTTCTTCACCTTACGAACTTTTCTTTTCTGAGCTATCATCCTATCTTCTATGTCGTTTTACATCCGACCACTTAATGTTATGTGGTGATTTCAATATGCCCTCAATCGAGTGGATCACCTCCTTTTCAACCATTACTTCTAGTAATAATCTTTCCTTAATCCTGTCTTCCTTCATTTCTTTATGCTCCCTTTCTCAATTAAACTCGATACCTAATACCAATAGAAAAATACTAGATCTTATCTTTTCTAATCTTCCAATGTCTTCCGTTTACTTAGATTCCGCTGTTTTACCGTATGTCCCTCCCAATCCCCATCACCCTCCTTTACTTTTAGAACTTTCTTTAAATTTTCCCTCTAGATCTAAAGTCTCTTGCTATTCCCGGTTCAATTTCTTTAAAGCCAACTTTGCCGGAATGGCGAACGAAATCAACCATGTTAATTGGTACGCATTTCTTCGCTGTTTAGACGTTGACGAGGCTCTTCATAGACTTTACGTCTTCCTTACAAACCTCATTCATCGCTTTACTCCCACATGTTGTTCCAGAAGGCCTAATAATGCTCCATGGTTTACCACTAAAGTTGCTGCCGCCCTTAGGCAAAGGATGTTGCACGTAACAAATACAGACGTTCTTTTCTGCTTGTTGATCTTCTTGAATTCAAAAAACGACGCTCTTATACCAAAAGGGTCGCTAAAGAAGCCATGTGTGCCTAAGTTGCCAGAGTTGAGGCTTCGATCTGTTCCAACAATTCTAAACCATTCTGGTCATTCATTCACTCCCTGAAAAAATCCCCCGTTATCCCTCAAAGCATGTTTCTTCACGAAAATTCTGCTGCCACAACTGAAGAGACCTGTGAGCTCTTCGCTCGTTTTTTTTCGTCGTTTTCAACACCGCAAAACTCTCTTTCTCCCCCACATGTTTCTTTTTCAACTTCTTCGTCGTATCGTGATAGCCTGAAAGCGCTCTCTTCTTTCCATACAAACCCTTTAGAAGTTGAGAACTTAATGAGTTGTCTCGATTCTAGCTCTAGTTGTGGCTCTGACGGTATTCCAAACATACTACCCAAGTCACTATCTTCTTCACTTTGTGTACCCTTGTCGATAATATTTAACCTCAGCATCGCAACTGGCGTTTTTCCTTTCTTATGGAAATCTGCCAATATTTTCCCTATACTTAAAACCGGTGACCCCGCTTGCATCTCGAATTACCGCCCTATATCGCTTTTTCCTTGCTTCAGTAAACTACTAGAAAGAGTTGTCTACATCAGAGTATATCCTCTATTTGTGCCTTTCCTCGCCACCGAGCAACATGGATTTGTGAAAGGCAAATCTACTGTTACTAATTTGCTATCGTTCATCAACACTGTTGCCTCCGCCATTGATCAGAAAAGACAGGTGGATGTTCTTTACACAGATTTCTCCAAGGCGTTTGACTCTGTCAACCATGAGCTTCTTCTGTTGAAATTAGAGAAATATGGTTTTCATGGTACGCTGCTTTCCTGGTTTTCTACTTACATTCATGAGCGTACTTGTGTTGTTACGGTGAACTCCTGTTCGTCCACTCCCTTCTACCCCTCCTCAGGTGTTCCACAGGGTTCGATCCTTGGCCCCTTATTATTCTTAATTTTCATTAATGATCTCCCGGGTCTGCTTAACTCTTCTTCTCTTCTATACGCAGACGATCTAAAAATATTCAGAGTAATCGATACATACGAAGTTTGCTTACAGCTACAGAATGACCTGCTCACTCTTATCAACTGGTGTAATGCAAATCATCTTACTTTGAATGTTTTAAAATGTCGCCAAATGTCATTCACGCGTAAAACTTACCCACTAGTATTTTCTTACTACGTTTCTGGAGCCTCTCTCGAAGTCGTTTTAAATTTTAAAGACCTCGGGTTAATTTTTGACTCTAAACTTTTATTTGATAAACATATCTTGCACATAACCTCCAAAGCGTCCAGACTTTCGGGCTTTATACTGAGATCTTCTAAATATTTTACCGATATCTCTACTTGTGTACACTTGTTTGTCTCCTTTGTCCGCAGTATCCTCGAATACTGTTGTCAAATTTGGTGTCCACATTTTCAATATTTGATTGATGCGGTTGAATCTGTACAACGCAGGTTCACCCGCTCTCTTCTTTACAAATTCAATTTTGATTACTGTGGGTATAGTGCGAGACTTACCATGCTGCAAATACCATCCATGAAATCTCGCAGACTTTTTCTCGATGAATGCCTTCTGTTAAACTGCACCATCAACTTGTCCCATCTGACCTCTGTAACCAGGTTTCCGTTCGTGTTACGGATCGGTCAAATAGATCCACGTTAACGTTTAACGTTCCTTTTGCGCGGACTGACACGTACTACTTTTCACCGCTTTTACGCATACCTAGGCAGCATAATACACTCGGACTAGGTTCTCTGCCACCGACCTTGTCACGTTTCAAAACCATTTTAAAGGATAAAGTCGTTACTTTTTCTATTTAATACGTTTTTATCTTTTTTCCTTGTTTATATGATACATGAATTTTCATTTTGATTTTCTTATTTCGATATTCTGTTTGTTCTATATATATGTTTACATTTTTCTTAATTTTGAATTTATTCATTTTCACCTTGACTTTGTTTATGATATTTGATCTTTTTATTATTATTATTTTGTGCTCTCTATTTTACATTCACTCATTCGTAGATTCTTTGTATATATTATATGTTTCTATATTCAGTTATTGGATTTTTATCTGTTGTATATGTAATTAAACAAATAAATAAATAAATCAATACGGCCGAGGACTTGTGTTCTGGCTTCCAATCTGCTTGATGCCGTTTTACATTCACTCATTTGGTTATTCTTTGTATATATTATATGTTTCTATATTCAGTTATTGGATTTTTATCTGTCGAATATGTAATTAAATAAATAAATAAATAAATCAATACGGCCGAGGACTTGTGTTCTGGCTTCCAATCTGCTTGATGCCACCATGCTCAGACAGATTTCAAGCCCGGACCTGTCAGCGGCCGTTGTACAATACCGAGAAAATGGTAGACTTCAGCGCACGATAGTCGCCTCAGCTTACTTTCACTTTGACTCTTTCCTCCCGCCGCCGATACAGGAGTTAAAGGACCTGGTCATGTACGCTGAATCGGAGAGACTTGCACTTGTGGTGGGCTGCGATGCCAACTCCCAGCATACCAGCTGGGGCAGCAGCAAATGTAACGCCAGGGGTAACAGTCTCTTTGATTTTATCACTTCTGCTGGGCTGATGATTTTAAACACTGGGACTACTCCCACATTTGTCACCACAAACAGAAGGGCAGTCATTGATGTATCGCTATGTTCATCTGGAATAGTTAGATCAATGACTGGATGGAATGTATCAGATGAGGATTCACTCTCTGATCATCGCTACTTGGTGTTCTCTTTAGCCACGGATCTAACACCCGTGGTGGAAAGAAGAAACCCAAGAAACACTGATTGGCCTAAGTTCAATCGGCTTCTTGCAGACAGAGCGCGTCCTAGTGGTAGGATAAAATCGCCAAAGTCAATAGAATCCTGGTTGAGCACTCTGAATAGAGACCTAATAAGTAGCTATGAAGAGGCCTGCCCGATCAGTAAGAGCAAATGTGGCAAGACGGTTCCCTGGTGGAATCGGGAGCTACAGAAGCTAAGGAAAAGTACCAGGCAAATTCTCAACAGAGCTTGTAAGAGCAACAATGAGGATGACTGGATCGCCTACAGAACTTTGCAGAGAACGTATAAGAAGCTGGTGAGGACCTCTAAGAAGGAATCATTTAGATCTTACTGTGAGAGACTGGAAGGCGCACGGGAGACGTCTAGGCTTTTGTAAAGTCCTAGAGAAGGATCAATCAGCTAAGCTAGACTCTCTAAAACGCTCGGATGGTGATTTTACCAAGTCCAAAAAGGAGTCTTTGCAGACTTTACTTGGGACTCACTTCCCGGGAGCTCCGGTGATTGAGTCGCACAAGGCAAATGCACCTGTGACCAAAATTCCTGCTCTTCACAGCAGTAGGAAGTGCTGGTACACAACTAGATCTGTGGTCACCAGTGAAAAGGTCAGGGATGCAATCATGTCTTTTGAAAATTTCAAATCGCTGGGCCTGGATGGTATCGATCCGGTTATGCTTAGGGAGGGAATTGACCCCTTGGGGGCAGACCTGAGAGAAATCTTCTGGGCATGCCTTTCCTTGGGGTATGTTCCGTTACCTTGGCGAGAGGTTTAGGTAGTTTTTATACCTAAACCGGGGAGAGATGACTTTTCCGATCCAAGGAACTTTAGACCGATCAGCTTAACTTCGTTTATGTTGAAATGCCTAGAGACACTTGTCGAACGACACATATGTAATACGGCACTTATGTTTAACCCTTTGAATGATGAGCAACATGCGTACCAGCGAGGAAAATCATGCGAGTCGACCCTTCATTCTTTGGTGGCCAGAGTTGAGGGAGCGATCTCTAATGGTGAGTATGCGTTGGGGGTATTTATGAACATTGAAGAGGCCTTTGATTGCGCACTCTTCGTGGAACTATGTGATGCTGCGAAAGGTGATGGCGTGGATGATGTCTTAGTAAGGTGGATTCATACCTTGCTGACGCAGAGATGGTTGCTGGCGGAAGGTGGATCCGACTGCTACTTAAGAACAGAGGCGACAAATAGATGCCCTCAAGGGCATCCATTTATCTCTTTCTCTAGTCGACTCCCTGCTTAACGAACTGCAACAAGAAAGGCTGCATGCACATGCTTATGCTGATGACGTGGCCACACTGGCTGTCGGTAAAGATCTGAATGTTGTATGTAGAAATACACAGCGTGCATTGGATCTGATTGGCAGCTGGTGTTTGAGGCACGGCCTGACAGTGAATCCTGGTCAGACGAGACTTGTTTTGTTTACCAGGAAAAGAAAACTGGGAGGACTAGTGCTTCCAAACATGAAGGGTGTAACACTTCAACTTTCAGATGAAGTCAAATATCTTGGAGTAATCTTGGACAAAAAACTTATCTGGAAGAAACATGCGGAAAAGAAGCTTACTCGTGCTTTAAAAGCTTTCAGGCAGTGCAAGAGAGCTTTTGTCACCACATGGGGTCTTAAGCCTCGTGTAGTAATGTGGATCTACACAGCATTAATTAGGCCAATGTTCACGTACGCATCGGTGGTGTGGTGGACTATCGTGAGGCTATTGTATGCTCGGAAAAAGTTAGCCACGCTGCAAAGGACGGTGTGCCTGGGTATCTGTGGTGCCATGAGCACTACTCCGGGTTCAGCCTTTGATGCGCTTCTCAATCTGCCTCCTCGACACTCAAGTTCAGAGTGTGGCGATGGGCTCTGCCCATAGACTAGCTCAGCTGGGCTTATGGGTAGGTGAAGACGATGTGGGGCACTGCTCTATTAGGGGTTCGATGTATGAGATCTCTCCGATCCTCACTATGCCTTCAAACGCTCGGGTGCCTTTCCTCGACTTCAGAAGACGGTACGAAGTAATCCTCTTAAGCAGAAGTAACTGGGACGATCCAGATCTGTGTACGAGGAGATATTCTGAGATCTTCTTCACGGACGGCTCGAGGTCAAATAGTAGATCTGGAGCTGGTGTCTATCCACATTCATCGAATGGCAGGTAGGCTTTCTCTCTTGGAGAGCACGTTTCAGTTTTTCAAGCAGAAATATTTGCTATCCTGAGAGCTGCCTGTTGGGCAATTGAAGAAAGATGGAGGGGGAAGAGCATTGCTATTTGCAGTGACAGTCAAGCTGCACTGATGGCGCTGCGTAGACCACTGACAAACTCGAAAATTGTCCAAGAGTGCAAAGCACGATTGAACTCTGTCGCCAGGTTCAGTAGGGTGCATCTGCTCTGGGTACCGGGGCACTGTGGTGTTGAGGGGAATGAAATTGCTGACGTCATTGCGAAGCAAGGTTCGGGACTTCCACTACGGGGCCCTGAACCCGCCTTGCGTGTGCCGACCGCATCTGCACGTGCCATTATTCGAAAGTGGGTAGATGATGCGCACAAAGATAGATGGACGACTGCTGGTGTGGCCAGGCACACGAAGGTCTTCCTTTCAGAGCCCAACCATGTGACTGCGGGATTCTTGCTCAATAAGAGCAGGAAAGTTTGCAGGGCCATGGTAGGTATTCTGAATGGACACAACTGCCTAGGAGGACATACGTACCGAATAGGTGTTGTACAGGATGACCTATATTCATCCTGTCTAGAAGAGGCTGACTCTGCGGAGCATTTGCTCTGTGAATGCCCAGCATTTGCGCGTCTCATATATCAATGCTTTGGCTGGGATGTTGCAAGCATGCAGACGATAGCCTCTTTTCCCCTATTAGTGATCCTAGACTTTATCAAGAAGTCTGGGAAACTATGCTAGGCAGGGGGAAATGAGTACAATGGGTCCTTTGGCCAGTGTGCTTAGAGGTGCCAATGCACCTCTCCCCCAACTCTCACACGCACACACACACCTTTCTCTCGCTGAAGCTTTTGATGAAGTCTCCGATATTAAATTCGCATAGGGTCTTTTATTAATTAGAGTGTATTGGTCTTTAGTAAAAGAAGTTGCTAGTGGTAGTAGTCTTAAGTAACTAGTGCTAGAATATACATTCTAAATCTGCACAAATCTTCGACTGTTCTTCAAACATTAGTGTTTCTAGCGGCTCTGATGTGCAAAGGCTTTTGCAATTTTCCATGAGATCAGTATGTTTCACGATTCATTTCACTTTGGATGTGTTGGTAAAGGTAATATTATCTAGGTATCGTATTTTGCATTTGTGTGGATCACAAATTAACGGCCAATTTGCCTTTTCAATTTATGATCAATTCGTTACGTGCTTCTTTTCATTATCTTCTCGCAACGTTGAACGTTCTTCGTTGTACTCACTTTGCTCCTTAAATCACAAAAACCAACAGCGAAAATGAATTAACTCCGAAATGGAAGGGAACCATTTTCAACGAACAAAAAACTCTGACGCACCAAAACCACTTAAAATACTAATGTTCCACGAACAAGAGAGGAAGCTAATATCAAGCTGATATTCTACCATACGTGCTCCAACCTGTTTTGAAGGCAAAGCCGCCTTGATCCTAACAATGCATTTAAATTGATGACCAACCCTGACTAAGTCCCACGAATCACTGAAGAAGACGCTCTAGCTTAAAATCCAAGCTCAACGAACAATGGAAACCCTACAACCAATAGCTTCGCGAAAGGACGTACATTAACTCACCGTCGGCTATATACAGTACTACAATGCCTAAACGTCCTATCTACATTTAGATAATATCGATATATTCAATGATTTGTGTTTTGATTTGTGTTGGAGGTATATGAAACGCGCATTTTTCAAGTTTGATGCAAATTTCGCAGAATGATGCAATAGAGTATGTAGTTTTCGAATAAAATGTTAGCTCAAAAATGAGTTAAGGGCTAATATTGGTTGGCGGGCTAGTTATGTATGCGTCAGCACATCCACAAACATGAATGACGCTAGCGACGCGGCGCGGCGAGTAGCGCAACTAATAACAGCTGTATAGCGACAATTAATGTAACCATTAAGAAACAGCATTAATGTAACCATTAAGTATTAAAACACCCGATCCATATAGAATAAGTATAACTGTAAATATTTTAGCTATATAAGTAAGAGACGAGCGTGAATAAAGAAGTCTGATTACAGGAGCCATCTCAGTTAGGCACTACAGACCTCAGAAATTGAAACCAAGTGTTTAATTTCTTTCCTTCATCGTAATACCAGGAATCTTTTGCAAAGCGGCGACTTGTTCGCCAAGCATTAGACAAAAGGTATACAACTCTGGATTCCTGTGCGGAACTATAAGTGAATCTTTTCTTTTTACTAATTTTCGAAGAAAAGTAGTATTAAACTCGTTTCGCCGAAAATTCTTAATTCTTTATATATATATATATATATATATATATATATATATATATATATATATATATATATATATATATATATATATATATATATATATATATATATATATATATATATATATATATATATATATATATATCATCAAAATGATTAAGGGAGATAATCTCTGGAGTTGCCAATTCGATTGAGTTGAAACTTTCGGAGAACGTAGATGTGTTTAGTAGGTAGGTCCACGATTTGCTAAAATTCAGATATCCTAAACTTTTTGGCGGCGGCGAGCGTTTTAGTGAATTTTGAGGTACTCCTATATTTCCAAGCAGCGTGAATTTTTGTTCAAAAAAAAGGATCGGAAATGAACAATTATTATGTTCACAAATTGCCTATGACAAAAATTTGGAAATTTTGAGCCGCGTGTGGGTGCAAGAGCCTAAAAATAGGCAATGATTTTATTTTAAATTTTGATTTGTCATTTCTTCTGACAAAAACATTGGATCATCGTGAAATTTGCAGAGCATATTGATGTTGACTAAAGTTTTATACATATGGATTTCCAAGGACGTGCAGGTAGCCCTGTAGCTGCGGCAGACTCTTGAAAAAAAATCCATCAAATCATTGAACCTCATGAAAAATTTTTGATTTTTGACAAAAAAATTCAAATCATTGATAAATTTTATCGTTTGCGCATCATGTCAAATTGAAATGTTAAAAATTCCGATTTGCACAAGAACGGCAACCCATAACTAAATTACCTCTATTTTCAGCACTCGAAAGTTCTGTTCACGAGAACTGACGACCGGATTATCCGACCAAAATGAAATTCACAGAGCATGTTGATTTTAACTAGGACCAGGTCTGTGATTTTGAACTGCGGGCAATCCTGTGGCAGTGGTGCCATCTTGAAAAATCACTGAGAAAAAAAACACCTTTTTGGCCTATAACTTCCGATTCAGAAATCAGAATTAAACAAAATTCACACAATATTTGGATCTTACTTAAGGTAACATTTGATGAAAATTTGGCTGAAAAATTAGAATAGAGTTGCCAGCTATGGTGATTTTTGTCTGCTAAATCTTGCGAATTCGCTCAGCAAAATAAAGCTTTTTCCCCTATAACTTCCGGTGAAGTCATGATATCAAAATGAAGTCTATGCAGTAAACAGATTTTAATGTGAGCCAAATGTCATAGGAATTTCGTACAAAAATCATGAAAGGGCTGCCAGCTATGACCATTTTTATAATTTTTTAGAATTTCTTTACTGCGCGATTATGTCATTAAATTTGCAAATGGGAACGATCCTGCAATGAAAATTAACAACAAATATTAGCGCTTTAAAAATTTGAAAAGTTTTGAGGGTGGTAACCCTAAACAATTTTTCACCCGAATACCTTCCAGTGCAGTGATTCAATCGAAACGAAATTTATTGGTTGGGTTTAGTTTAACGTGAATCAGATTTGGTATATATTTTGCTTTGCTGCTGACACAGGCTAACCAGCTTTAGCCATTTTCGTAACTTTTGCATCAACAGATGCTTCAAATAACATACTCATATGCAAAACATTTGCAATAAAACTAAGAAACCAATTTTTAATTTTCCAAGTTTTGAACATTTTTTGGATGGCAGCCTCAAACTACGTTAACCGCTAAAGCTTTCGACGAAATCCTCCGATGAGAACGAAATTCAAAGGATAAGTTGATTTAAGTATGAGCTTGTGAAGGTCAACTTATTGCTGCTTCGTTGGGAAAATGTTGCCAGCACTGAACATTTTCATCATTTGTGTTATAGTTGAGTTTTGTTGCTTAAGGAATGGTTGTTATGATTTTACAAAAAAGTGTATTACGTCTTTCCACATTTTTTTGTCACTCAAAGAAAATTTCTTCGAAAATTAGTTTTCTAGCGGTTCAGGTGCGCTAGAGTTTTTTTATATTCAGGCGGTCTCGTCCACGTAATTGGCGCAGTCGGCAAACGTTTAGGTAAAATAGCGCATTAGTGAAAACGAGCGGTTTTAACTGAGACAAAAACGCGAGTGTTGGCAAGAACAGCACAAGTAAGCTGTTTAAAATATCCGGTGAAATTTCCGAATCTCTTGCCTGATAACAACACTTAGTGAAATAATCGAGTGAGATTAAAAAGTGAATGCAAGAACGAAGGGAGAAGCGATACGCTCTACATCAGAATTCTAGAAGTCCCGTAACAATGGAAGCCAGAATTAATGACTTGGAGGAGAAATTGTTGCAAAAGGAAGTGGAATACGCACAACTTGCAGCGGTAGTGCAACAAATAATATCCAATCAAAACAGAGACGACCAAATCAACCACCCAACGGAAGCGATTAGCAGAATGTACAGCTCACAGAGTTACACGCCTGATCCATCGCACAAAATCCTTAAAGAGATACGACATATGAACATTTTTACTGGATCGGGAGACGTATCAATAAACTCTTTCATTAGCAGCACCGAGTTTTATTTGAGCACCATCGAGGATCCGGAACTAAAACGAATCGCAACCAGACACATTTTTGTCGAAAAAATTCAAGGAGCAGCGAAAGATGTAGTCATCAACATTAAAGAGCCAGAAAATTGGGAGGCGATCAAAAGAGCGTTACAACTAAGGTACAAGCCGGACACGGAGCCTTTCGAGATTTACCGGATGATAAGTGATCTAAGGATTAACACAGTAAGTGATTTGGCTTTTGAAATACAAAAAATTAAATGTAAGAAAGATGAATTGAGTATCTATTATCACAATTCTCTACACGTAGAGCTAAGTAACGTGGATTCAATTTTAGTAAATACTGTTAAGGAAATAACGCAAGGAATACTCCTTGATAAAACCATAGAAATGCATGATATAAATGATATAATTCATCTAATAACAAGTAGATGTTTTGAGAATTCCTGTATTAGGTATGAGTACAGAAAAGTGAAAAGTGAAAAAGTGGCGAGAGTGTTCGGGAGTGACCGCCATAAAAATTCAAATAACGGTAACAATAATAAACGAAATTTTAATAAGGACTATTCACAAAATAACGGTTCAGGACAGTTTAGACAAAAAACGTACGAAAACAGACAACAAAATCGTGACTACTACCAAACTAATGATCAATCTAATAATAATTCAGGTCAATTTTGACATCAAAATAATCAAGAAAATAGTTTTGGTGGACAAAACCGTTTTAATGCTAAATCCGGACAATTACGCAACAATAATCGTTATTCCGACCCACAAAACCAAGCTTATAATAGAAATTCGAATCAACGGCGTCAATCTGGACAAAATAGATTTGAAAGAAATGAAAATTTCGGTTTTCATAGACAAGAGCCTATGGAAATCGACAACGTTGAAAGAACCCACTCGAGAAATTTCTCTCGAAATACTTCTCAAGATTCTTCAAATTATAATCCGGTTTCTTCTGAAACAGAACAAAACCGCCCGGAAGTAAATAATACTGACAAAGAGGCAATGTTTTTTTTCAAAATTAGCCTCGGATACATTACCCTTGATCGAAATTACAATCAACGAAACAAAATATGTTGCCCTTATCGATACTGGATCATCATTTTCCATAATTGATGATTCAATAACTTGTTTTAGTAGAGTGCCAATACAGCCAATCTCATTCAACACAAACACAAGTAGAGATGTGATTAAATTTGAAGTGCATACTCAAGCTCCAAAGGAATTAAAATTACCTTCGGCAGCAAGAATTAAGTGGAAAGTAAAATCCTTAAACAAAAAAAAACCAATTTATTATCGGTATTGACCTGCTCAATACTCTTGATACTCTAATTGATGTCGAAGAAAAAACAATCTCTTTAAATGGGCAAATTATAAAATTTACAAACACCCCGTATACCTTCAAAGAAATCTGTTCGTTACAGAGTGTTGAAAATAACTTTATTCAACGACTTAAGTTGGATCACCTAAATGAGGAAGAATGCTCAGAAATTTTAAAAGTGATCAAAAAGTCTGATATAATTTTTTATAAAGAAGGAGACCTATTAACCAGTACGCCTTCTATTGAGCACGAAATTAAAACAATTACAGATGCTCAAATAAATGCAAAACTATATAGGTACCCTCCAAAACATGAAGAAGAGGTCCGCCGTCAAATATCTGAAATGGAAACTCAGGGTATAATAAGAAAGAGTTGTTCTAAATATTCAAGTCCTTTAATCGTAGTACCGAAAAAAAGTGATAATTCAGGGAATAAAAAGTTTCGATTAGTGATCGACTACCGTAAACTTAATGAAGTTACCGTAGACGATAAATATCCCCTACGAAATATTGACTCACTATTAGATAAACTTGGTAGAGCTCAATACTTTTCAACGATAGACCTCGCCAAAGGCTATCATCAAATCCTGGTAAAGGAGGATGACAGACATAAGACCGCTTTCGTGACACCCCACGTTCTCTATGAATTTGTGCGAATGCCGTTTGGTTTGAAAAACGCGCCAGCGACATTCCAGAGACTGATGAATGACGACTGATGAATAAAACTTCTGTCGTTTATCTCGATGATGTACTAATATTCAGTACTTCATTACAAGAGCACATAAACGCAATTACCGAAGTATTCAAAAGACTTACAGGACAATCAGTTAAAAGTACAAATTGATAAATGCAATTTTATGCAAAGGGAAACCAGTTTTTTAGGCCATATAATCACCAAAGAAGGACTAAAACCCAACCCCGAAAAAATTAAAATAATTGAAGAATTAAAATTACCTCGAACAGAGAAACAAATTAAAAGTTTTTTAGGACTCACAGGGTACTATCACAAGTTTATACTAGATTATGCCAAGGTGGCACAACCAATGACAAAATTCTTACGGAAAAATTGTAAAATTAATACTAAAGACCCGACTTATATCGAAGCCTTTGAAAAACTAAAAACTCTCATTAGTTCCCATCCCATTTTACGATTCCCAAATTTTAACAAACCGTTTCATCTCACCACAGATGCTTCAAATTACGCAATAGGCGCCGTTCTTTCGCAAGAAGGTCACCATATTTGCTTTGCATCTAGAACACTTAATTGTCACAAGCGCAACTATTCCGCCACGGACAAAGAATTTTTAGCCATCATATGGCCTGTGGGATATTTCAGGCCATATTTGTATGGAAATAAGTTCAAAATTTTTACGGATCACCAACCGATTAAATATTTACAAGCCAAATATAGAGGCAAGGATCTGTCTCCAAGACACCAAAGGTGGTTGTTAAAACTAGGCGAGTACCAATTCGACATCGAATACATCAAAGGCAAATAAAATCGAGTGGCAGACTTTTTGAGTAAACTCAAACCTAACGAAAAAATCAAATCCGAAGCCCCAGGCTCAGATAAGACAAATACATTTTCAGACTTTGGAGTCCTTTTAAATATTAAAAATGTGAATGATGATGCCACTATGGCAACCATACATTCCGCTGATGAAGAACTTCTTGATCACATCCCAATCAAGGAGGAAATTGTTAGTAAGTACAATACTCAAATTATCCTCACAAATAACAAAATATGCGAAATAGATTTTGTACACAGAAAACGCGTTATTTATATAGCCGAATATGATTTCGAAAATCTCAGTAACATTCTTAGAAGATATATAAAAACTCTAGCGCACCTGAACCGCTAGAAAACTAATTTTCGAAGAAATTGTCTTTGAGTGACAAAAAAATGTTCACGGCTGGCAATACTTTTCCAATGAAGCAGCAAAAAGTTAACCATAACAAGCTCATACTTAAATCAACTTATCCTTTGAATTTCGTTCTCATCGCAGGATTTCATAGAAAGTTTATGCGGTTAAACGTTGTTTGAGGCTGCCATCCGAAAAATGTTCAAA
>OX376372.1:118583679-118611517 GCA_947369275.1 Nemotelus nigrinus | reverse complement strand
TATATATATATATATATATATATATATATATATATATATATATATATATATATATATATATATATATATATATATATATATATATATATATTATATATATATATATATATATATATATATATATATATATATATATATATATATATATATATATATATATATATATATATATATATATATATATATATATATATATATATATATATATACATATATATATATATATATATATATATATATATATATATATATATATATATATATATATATATATATATATATATATATATATATATATATATATATATATATATATATATATATATATATATATATATATATATATATATATATATATATATATATATCATCAAAAAATTTCAGTGAGATAATCTCGGGAACGCGCCATCCGATTGAGCTGAAACTTTCAGGATACATTGGTGTAACTGCAGAATAGGTCCAGGTCTCTTTAAATGCCAGTAATTGTTAACCTTTTGGCGCCGGCGGCCATTTAAGTGATATTTTTAATATACCTATTATTTCGTGCACAAATGATTTTCGCAAAAATAAAGTTAACGAAATAAATTTCTTACGTGTTTTACATATGAATCGGATAATGCTTTGGAATTTTTTAACCCCATGTGTGCGCTGGGTGCCTCAAAACAGGACGGGAAAATTTTTAAATTTTTAAATTTCGATAACTTTTGACAGAGCTATTCAATCATTACGAAATTTTCAGGACATATTGATATTATTTAGTTGTAGATTTGTGTAGCCTTTAATGAGCGTGCTGGCAACCCTGTAGCTAGGGCAGGCACTGAAAGTGAAAACCTCCAAATCATCGTCTCTCTTGAAAAAATGCCGTTTCTTCAAAAAAAAGCCACTCATATGTAAATCTTGTGCTTTGTTTACATAACCAAAAAAAAAAAAGATATGGTATAACGGGCACGCCTGGTAACCCTTGCCCAATTTACCTATATTTTTAGCATCAAAAACTTCTGTTCACGGAAACTCACGATCCGATGAGCAGAATTATTTGAAATTCACAGAATGTATTGGCCTTAAATAGGACCAGGTCTGATAGAAGTGATTTTGAAATGCGGGCGATTCTGTGCCAGTGGTGCCATCTTGAAAAACCACTAAAAAAGATAACTGTTTTTAGCCCTATAAATTCTGATTGAATCGTTCGATTTTGACGAAACTCACACAATTGCTGGATCTTTCTTTAATTATGAAATTTGGTCGGAAAATTCGGTTGGAGCTACCAGCTATGATAATTTTGGTTTCTTCATTTTGAAAAAAAAAATTTGGAAGTGAAAACATTCAAACCATCGAATATTCAAAAAAATGTCCGTTTCTTACAATAAAACCAATCTGTATATAAATCTTATGTTGTATCTACACGTTCAAAATAAAACTTTGAAAATTTCATGTCGGACAAGAACGGTAACCCTCTCCCAGTTAACCTATATTTTTAGCATAAAAAACTTCTGTTCACGGAAACTCACGAACCAATAATCAGATACAGCTTAAATTTACAGAATGCATTGGACTTAAGTAAGAACAGATTTGATTGAAGCGATTTTGAATTGTGGGCAAGTCTGTGCCAGTGATGCCATCTTGAAAAATTACAAAGAAAAAAAACTGCTTTTTGCCCTATGAAATGTGAATAAGTTACCAGATTTTCATGAAATTGACACAGTAGCTGAACCTTACTCTAAAAACTGTTTGATGAAAATTTGGTTGAAAAATTCGATTGGTGCTGCCAGCTATGGTAATTTTTGTGTCTTTGGTTTTGAAAATTCGCTCAGGAAAATAAAACTTTTTGCCCTATAACTTCCAGTGCAGTCATGAAATCAATACCAATTTCATACAATTAATGGAACCTGTCATAAACATTATTCAGGCCAAATTTGGTTGAAAAGCCACGATAGGGTTGCCAGGTATTGTTGGTTTTGTGTTTAATTGCAATATCTTTATTAAGCGGTTTTATCGTAGAATTTTCAAATGGTAATGATATTGTAGTGTCAATAAACAGCAAATATTAAGCTTTTGATCATTTGAAAAAACTCGCTGCAAGTAACCCTAAATTTCTTTATACTCCTATAACTTCGAATGTAATTAAACAACGTGAAGCAGATTTGATATATTCTTGGCTTTGATACTGGCGAAAGGTTGCCAGCACGAGTCGGTTGTGCTACTTTTGTATCAATAAATGCTTACAGTTAGTATTCATACCGGAAACATTTACAATGAAAATAAATAAACGATGTTTCAATTCCCAAAGTTCTGCAAATTTTTCGGATCGCAGCCCCAAACACCAACTTCAGTTACAGTGCTGCAGGCAATGATCATTTTCTTCATTGATGTTATATGAGATGCTGCTTTCAAAATTATGTGAAATAAGCAACTGATAACGAATATAATTAACCCGTGTTTTGCTCTCATAAACGTTGAAATTCATGCCAGTGGTAATATCTGAAACCTTCCACCATCCAGCAACAAAACTCAACTATAGCACAAATGATGAAAATGTTCAGTGCTGGCAGCACTTTCCCAACGAAGCAGCAATAAATTAACCTTAAAAAGCTCATACTTAAATCAACTTATCCTTTGAATTTTGTTCTCATCGCAGGATTTCATCGAAAGTTTCAGCGGTTAACACTAGAAGGGCCGGGCTTCATACTATACCTTCAAAGACCGCAGCGGTCAATTTGACGGTACTAGAGATTCAGTCAGAAAACTTATGAAATTATCACATATAGCACATTAAAATAAAAAAAATAACGTCAAATAATTTTTTTATTAGTAATAAACAATTTTAGCACTTAAACTGAGTAACATTTGTAACCAGTTATAGTTTTTTTTTGAATCTCTTATACATATCCCACAAACAGCTTTTTCACAGATTGTGCAGTTTTCACACGTTTTGGTTTTTTTTACAATTACTTTTGACATTGCCGCCTCTTATTGTTTGTAGTACATCGTTCACTTGTTTCAGAATTAGTTTCTTGTCTTTGAGTCGCAGTTGAAGTAAATTTTTTTCACATACTCTGGACGTAAAACGCTAACTAGTTGAAGGATAAAATCATGCCCAGATATTTTTATGCCTGTGACTTTTTGGTATAGAATTCACGAGTTTATAGCTGCTAAATCAAGTATATTGTAAAAAATGTGAACAGGCCATCTTCGATTTCCAGCCCTTACAGTGTACTTTCGTGCCATTTGATCGATGATGTCTACACCAAATTTGGTTTCGTAGTAAAATTAAATAGTCTCAGGCATTTTTTTTTTATCAGCACCTATGCTCACGTTGGGGTGCAGAGTACTTAAAATAATAACATTTTTTGCTGGTTTTCCTTGATAGACAGTAAGGGTTGTATCGGTCTCGGTTTTCATTATAAAAGTTTCATATCTTGTAGTACGAATACCTCTACAAATCAGCGGTACTTCTCGTCTCGCACGCAGCATTGTTCCAACAATACTAGTCTGTTCGACCATTAGTTTTTCAGACAAATTTAGAGAATTGAAAAAATTGTCAGTGGTAACGTTTTGGCCCTTTTTGAAATAGGGTTGTACCAGTTTCAAAACCACATATTCGGGTAATGAAATATCATTTGAACGGTTCTCGTCTTTTCCTAGATACAGAAATCCTCCACATAGGTACTTACTCTCGACATCCACTAGTAGCCAAAACTTTATGCCGAATTTATCGGGTTTGTTTGCAATATATTGTAAAACGGACAGCGAGTTTTTGATAGAAATCACTGCTCATCAACTGTCAAATTTTCTCCAGGAATGTAACACATTTGACAATTATCTATAAATTTGTTCCATATATCCGAAATCATCGCAAATTTGTCATTAGCTAAGCGAACAGAACGGGTGCTTCTCAAATCGAAACGTAAGTATTTGATGATCTCCTTGAATCTATTTTTGCTCATAGTATTTTTGAAAACAGGTGGTCCCTAACCTTGCGACCACAAAATGTATAAATCTAGGTGGCTCATGTTGTAGGCTCCACGAGCGTAAATCAAAGCAATAAATGCATCTTGTTCGTCTAGGGATAAGTTCCAAGTGTCATCTTGACTCTTGTCATGTGCTTCCTTTTCAGTACATTCCTACTCATTTTTACTAATTTTCGAAGAAAAGTAGTATTAAACTCGTTTCGCCGAAAATTCATATTTCTTTATATATATATATATATATATATATATATATATATATATATATATATATATATATATATCATCAAAATGATTAAGGGAGATAATCTCTGGAGTGGCCGATCCGATTGAGCTGAAACTTTGAGAAAACGTAGATGTATTTAGTAGGTAGGTCCACGACTTTCTTAAATCCAGATATCCTAAACCTTTTGGCGGCGGCGAGCGTTTTAGTGAATTTTGAGGTACTCCTATATTTCCAAGCAGCGTGAATTTTTGTTCAAAAAAAGTATTGGGAATGAAAACTTACTATGTTTTTAGCTTGCTTATGGTTAAGAATTGGAAATTTTGAGCCGTGTGTGGGTGCAGCGTGCCTTAGAGTAGGCAAGGATTTTTTTTCAAATTTTGATTTGTCATTACTTCTAAGAAAAACATTGGATCATCGTGAAATTTGCAGAGCGTATTGATGTTGACTTAAGTTTAATACACATTGATTTTCAAGGTCGTGCGGGTTACTCTGTAGCTGCGGCAGGCTCTTGAAAAAAAATCCTTCAAATCATTGAACCTCCTGAAAAATTTTTGATTTTTGACAAAAAATTCAAATCATTGATAAATTTTAACATTTGTGCATCATGTCAATTTAAAATTTTTAAAATTCCGATTTGCACAAGAACGGCAACCCATCACTAAATTACCTCTATTTTCAGCACTCGAAAGTTCTGTTCACGAGAACTGACGACCGGATTATCCGATCGTAATGAAATTTACAGAACATGTTGATATCAACTAGGACCAGGTCTGATAGAAGTGATTTTTAAATGCGGGCAACCCTGTGGTAGTGGTGCCATCTTGAAAAATCACTTTGAAAAAAACAGCCTTTTGGCCTATAACTTCCGATTCAGCCATCAGATTTAAACGAAATTCACACAATATTTGGATCTTACTTAAGATAACATTTAGTGAAAATTTTGCTGAAAAATTAGAATAGGGTTGCCAGCTATGGTGATTTTTGTCTTCTAAATCTTGCAAATTTGCTCAGCAAAATAAAGCTTTTTTCCCTATAACTTCCGGTGCAGTCATGATATCAAAATGAAGTTTATGCAGTAAATAGATTTTAATGTGAGCCAAATGTCATAGGAATTTCGTACAAAAATCGTGAACGGGCTGCCAGCTATGACCATCTTTGTAATTTTTTGTAATTTTTTTACTGGGCGATTATGTCATTAGATTTGCAAATGGGAACAATCCTCCAATAAAAATTAGCAACAAATATTAACGCTTTAAAAATTTGAAAAGTTTTGAGGGTGGTAACCCTAAAACTTTTTTCACCCGTATAACTTCTAGCGCAGTGATTCAATCGAAACGAAATTTATTGGTTGGGTTTAGTTTAACGTGAAGCAGATTTGGTATATATTTTGCTTTGCTGCTGACACAGGGTAACGAGCTTTAGCCATTTTCGTAACTATTGCATCAACAGATGCTTCAAATTACATACTCATATGCAAAACATTTGCAATAAAACTAAGAAACCAATTTTTAAATTTTCCGAGTTTTGAACATTTTTTGGATGGCAGCTTCAAACAACGTTAACCGCTAAAGCTTTCGACGAAATCCTCCGATGAGAACGAAATTCAAAGGATAAGTTGATTTAAGTATGAGCTTGTGAAGGTAAACTTATTGCTGCTTCGTTGGGAAAATGTTGCCAGCACTGAACATTTTCATCATGTGCTATAGTTGAGTTCTGTTGCTTTGAACAAGGAATGGTTGATATGATTCTAAAAAAAAGTGTATTACGTCTTTCCACATTTTTTTGTCACTCAAAGACAATTTCTTCGAAAATTAGTTTTCTAGCGGTTCAGGTGCGCTAGAGTTTTTTTTATAATAAATTACGACTGCTCACTAAACGAAACCAATGTGAAATGAAACAAGCTAAACAGTAACAACTTACTCAGAATTCAATATAAATAAAAACAAAAGTACTTTCATTAGTTTGAAGAAATCGTTGTTTACAATTCTTATCGCTGCCTTTGTATGCCGTCACATTGACAGTGTGCGGTCTTAGTAGGTATTTGTAAAGAAATCTCATATACAACATACAGTATAATATTTTTACTAATGTTCGAAGAACGTTAGTATTAAAATCGATTCGGCCAAAAATTCATATTTCCATATATATATATATATATATATATATATATATATATATATATATATATATATATATATATATATATATATATATATATATATATATATATATATATATATATATATATATATATATATATGTATCATCAAACAATTTCAGTGAGATAATTTCAGGAACGCGCCATCCGATTGAGCTGAAACTTTCAGGATACATTGGTGTATATGCAGAATAGGTCCAGGTCTCTTTAAATGTCAGTTATTGTTAACCTTTTGGCGCTGGCGGCCATTTAAGTGATATTTTTAATATACCTATTATTTCGTGCACAAATGATTTTCGCAAAAATAAAGTTAACGAAATAAATTTCTAACGTGTTTTACATATGAATCGGATAATGCTTTGGAATTTTTTAACCCCATGTGTGCGCTGGGTGCCTCAAAAGAGGACGGGAAAATTTTTAAATTTTTAAATTTCGATAACTTTTGACAGAGCTATTCCATCATTACGAAATTTTCAGGACATATTGATATTATTTAGTTGTAGATTTGTGTAGCTTTAAATGAGCGTGCTGGCAACTCTGTAGCTAGGGCAGGCACTGAAAGTGAAAACCTCCAAATCATCGTCTCTCTTGAAAAAATGCCGTTTCTTCAAAAAAAAGCCACTCATATGTAAATCTTGTGCTTTGTTTACCTAACCAAAAAAAAAAAAGATATGGTATAACGGGCACGCCTGGTAACCCTTGCCCAATTTACCTATATTTTTAGCATCAAAAACTTCTGTTCACGGAAACTCACGATCCGATGAGCAGAATTATTTGAAATTCACAGAATGTATTGGCCTTAAATAGGACCAGGTCTGATAGAAGTGATTTTGAAATGCGGGCGATTCTGTGCCAGTGGTGCCATCTTGAAAAACCACTAAAAGAGATAACTGTTTTTAGCCCTATAAATTCTGATTGAATCGTTCGATTTTGACGAAACTCACACAATTGCTGGATCTTATTTTGAGCCACGTTTGGTAGAAATTTGGTTGAAAAATTCGGTTGGAACTGCCAGCTATGATAATTTTGGTTTCTTCATTTTGAAAAAAAAAATTTGGAAGTGAAAACATTCAAACCATCGAATATTCAAAAAAATGTCCGTTTCTTACAATAAAACCAATCTGTATATAAATCTTTTGTTGTATCTACACGTTAAAAATAAAATTTTGGAAATTTAATGTCGGACAAGAACGGTAACCCTCTCCCAGTTAACCTATATTTTTAGCATCAAAAACTTCTGTTCACGGAAACTCACGAACCAATAATCAGATGCAGCTGAAATTTACAGAATGCATTGGACTTAAGTAGGACCAGGTCTGATATAAGCGATTTTGAATTGTGGGCAACTCTGTGCCAGTGGTGCCATCTTGAAAAATTACAAAGAAAAAAAACTGCTTTTTGCCCTATGAAATGTGAATAAGTTACCAGATTTTCATGAAATTGACACAGTAGCTGAACCTTACTCTAAACTCTGTTTGATATAAATTTGGTTTAAAAATTCGATTGGTGCTGCCAGCTATGGTAATTTTTGTGTCTTTGGTTTTGAAAATTCGCTCAGGAAAATAAAACTTTTTGCCCTATAACTTCCAGTGCAGTCATGAAATCAATACGAATTTCATACAATTAATGAAACCTGTCATAAACATTATTCGGGCCAAATTTGGTTGAAAAGCCACGATAGGGTTGCCAGCTATTGTTGGTTTTGTGTTTAATTGCAATATCTTTATTAAGCGGTTTTATCGTAGAATTTTCAAATGGTAATGATATTGTAGTGACAATAAACAGCAAATATTAAGCTTTCGATCCTTTGAAAAAACTCGCTGCAAGTAACCTTAAATTTCTTTATACTCCTATAACTTCGAATGTAATTAAACAACGTGAAGCAGATTTGATATATTCTTGGCTTTGATATTGGCGAAAGGTTGCCAGCACGAGTCGGTTGTGCTACTTTTGTATCAATAAATGCTAACAGTTAGTATACATACCGGAAACATTTACAATGAAAATAAATAACCGATGTTACAATTCGCAAAGTTTTGCAAATTTTTCGGATCGCAGCCCCAAACACCAACTTCAGTTACAGTACTGCAGGCACTGAGCATTTTCTTCATTGATGTTATATGAGATGCTGCTTTCAAAATTATGTGAAATAAGCAACTGATAACGAATATAATTAACCCGTGTTTTGCTCTCATAAACGTTGAAATTCATGCCAGTGGTAATATCTGAAACCTTCCACATATATATATATATATATATATATATATATATATATATATATATATATATATATATATATATATATATATATATATATATATATATATATATATATATATATATATATATATATATATATATATATATATATATATATATATAGGGCATTTCACGTGAAGTGGACAACGAAAATAAGTCGAGGTTCCGGATATCGTTCATATTATGCATAATGGTACTTCTAGAGGATATGAACGTGGATGCACAATTTTTTTCTTCTATGAGGTTCAGTTGCCGAGTTATGGGCTTCTGAAGAATTGAAGAAGCTGATGAAGGGTTTTTTTGGAAGCCGATTTTGAGATTGAAAAAAAAATATTAAAAACATTAAACATATTGATTGGTATAGAAAATCAACTGTTCTTTTTAATTTTAAAATTAGATTTGGAATAAAAAAAAAAATTTTTCCTGTTTAAAACCGGAAGTAACCATTTCAACTCGTTATTTGAGTAACTCGGACCAGGTTAATTTTTTTTATTTTTGTAGTAAAACAAAGCTTAAACTCTACTTGTTTTATCATAAAATTTTTAGAATGGGATGGCGAGTGGTTTTGGGAGGTAGATAAATTTTAGTACATACAAGTCGTATGAAGCGTGACACCCGGAGCTTGATTAGGATAGCCAGTGAGTGTGAAAGCAAAACATGTTCAGTAAAATTATTGCTATATCGTTAAAGTATTATATATAGAATTAATATAGTTAAAATAAAGCGATAGAGTTTCAATATTAAAAGTTGCTAATGCTAATTTATTTAATAAAAGAAAAAACTTGTTTATGGAAAAATGAATTTATTTCACAGTTTTTACAATTACATATATAATTAACTTACATATAGAGGTTAAAATATAAAACAATTGCTAATGCTTATTTACTAAATGAAAAAAAATGATTTATGGGAAAATGAATTTATTTCACCATTTGTACAATTTGACACTCATTACTTAAACTTGTTCTTTTTATAAGAAGGCCTTCAGTAACTGGAATAAAACAGTGAAATTTCTTAGTCCCGGGAATAGTAATAGAGGAATCAAACCGTGGTTTTAAAAATATTCTCTGGCGTTGAAGTTCCTCTGATGAGCAATAGTAAGTGGCTGTTAGGGATAAAGTATATCCAAATTTGTCATTAGCTAAGCGAACAGAACGGGTGCTTCTCAAATCGAAACGTAAGTGTTTGATGATCTCCTTGAATCTATTTTTGCTCATAGTATTTTTGAAAACAGGTGGTCCCTAACCTTGCGACCACAAAATGTATAAATCTAGGTGGCTCATGTTGTAGGCTCCACGAGCGTAAATCAAAGCAATAAATGCATCTTGTTCGTCTAGGGATAAGTTCCAAGTGTCATCTTGACTCTTGTCATGTGCTTCCTTTTCAGTACATTCCTTTATACATCGTAGAATGTACTCATGAATAAAAAGTCTCCACGTAGAAATTGGCTTGTTATTTTCAATGCATCGTTTGGCGTATAAAGTAGGCCCTGAGATTTCTCTAACTATATTTTGTTGGGTTCGACGTCCTACTCCACTAGTGTCTGTAGAAATACAGGTCCATTCTGTGCCGTCACTTGCTACTTGTAACATCCCGAATTCCGGTACTGATGTCCTAGCTGAACGTCCACCGCGTGCTGCTCACCCTCTGCTAATGGATCCACGAGATACCCCGCGTCCTCTGCGCGAATTTACAATAATGTTGGTTTTTTGTAGCAGAGGAATCTACTTCGGAGTCTTCTGATGAAGAAATGACCTGTACCAGCTGAAATACTGCATCATTGTCTGATAAATCATCACCACTTTCATCACCTGACACATCTAGTTGTATATCCCGATATCGCAACAATTCTTGTTCTATTTGAGATATCCTGAGACCCCTACTCATTTTTACTAATGTTCGAAGAAGAACATTAGTATTAAAATCACTTTGGCCAAAAATTCATATTTCTATATATATATATATATATATATATATATATATATATATATATATATATATATATATATATATATATATATATATATATATATATATATATATATATATATATATATATATATATATATATATATATATATATATATATATATATATATATATATATATATATCATCAAAAAATTTCAGTGAAAAAATCTCAGGAACGCGCCATCCGATTGAGCTGAAATTTTCAGGACACATTGGTGTTAATGCAGAATAGTGCCAAGTCTCACAAAAAGTCAATAATCTTTAACCCTTTGGCGCCGGCGGCCATTTTAGTGATATTTTTAATATACCTATTATTTCGTACACAAATAATTTTTGCAAAAATAAAGTTGACGAAATAAATTTTGAACGTGTTTTACATGTGAATCGGATAATGTTTTGGAATTTTTTAACCCCGTGTGTGCGCTTGGTGCCTAAAAACAGAACGGGAAAACTTGAAAATTTTTAAATTGCGATAACTTTTGACCGAGTTATTAAATCATTACGAAATTTTTAGGACATATTGATATTGTTTAGTTGTAGATTTTCGTAGTTTTTGATGCGGGTGCTGGCATGCCTGTAGCTAGGGCAGGTACTGAAAGTGAAAACCTTCAAATCATTGTCTCTCTTGAAAAACTGCCGCTTTTTCAAAAAAAAAGCCACTCATATGTAAATCTTGTGCTTTGTTTACATAAACAAAAAAAAAAAAGATATGGTATTACGGGCACGCCTGGTAACCCTTGCCCAATTTACCTATATTTTTAGCATCAAAAACTTCTGTTCACGGAAACTCACGATCAAATGAGCAGAATTAAATGAAATTTGCAGAATGTATTGGTCCTATATAGGACCAGGTCTGATAGAAGTGGTTTTGAAATGCGGGTGATTCTGTGCCAGTGGTGCCATCTTGAAAAATCACTAAAAGAGATAATTGCTTTTAGCCCTATAAATTCTGATTGAATCGTTCGATTTGCGAAATTCACACAGTAGCTGAACCTTATTTAATACCACGTTTGGTAGAAATTTGGTTGAAAAATTCGGTTGGAGCTGTCAGGTATGATAAATTTGGTGTCTTAAATTTGAAAAAATAAAAATTTGGAAGTGAAAACATTTAACCATCGAATTTCCAAAAATTGTCCGTTTCTTACAATAAAACCAATCTGCATACAAATCTTATGCTTTATCTACACGTTCAAAGTAAAACCTTGGAAATTTCATGTCGGACAAGAACGGTAACCCTTTCCCAGTCAACCTATATTTTTAGCATCAAAAACTTCTGTTCACGGGAACTCACGAATCAATTATCAGATACCATTGAAATTTACAGAATGCATTGGAATTAAGTGGGACCAGGTCTGATAGAAGCGATTTTGAATTGTGGGCAACTCTGTGCCAGTGGTGCCATCTTGAAAAATTACAAAGAAAAAAAACTGCTTTTTGCCCTATGAAATGTGAATAAGTTACCAGATTTTCATGAAATTGACACAGTAGCTGAACCTTACTCTAAACTCTCTTTGATAGAAATTTGGTTGAAAAATTCGATTGGTGCTGCCAGCTATGGTAATTTTTGTGTATTTGGATTTGAAAATTCGCTCAGTAAAATAAAACTTTTTGCCCTATAACTTCCAGTGCAGTATTGAAATCAGTACGAATTTCATACAATTAATGGAACCTACTAAAAGCATTATTCAGGCCAAATTTGGTTGAGAAGCCACGATAGGGTTGCCAGCTATTGTTGGTTTTGTGTTTGTTTGCAATATCTTTATTAAGCGGTTTTATCGTAGAATTTTCAATTGGTAATGATATTGTAGTGACAATAAACAGCAAATATTAAGCTTTCCATTATTTGAAAAAACTCGCTGTAGGTAATCCTAAATTTCTTTATACTCCTATAACTTCGAATGTAATATAACAACGTGAAGCAGATGTGATATATTTTTGGCTTTGATACTGGCGGAAGGTTGGCAGCACGAGTCGGTATTATGGTTAGTATAGTTAGTATTCATACCGGAAACAGTTACAATGAAAATAAATAACCGATGTTTCAATTCCCAAAGCTCTGGAAATTTTTCGGATCGCAGCCCTTAACACCAACTTCAGTTACAGTGCTACAGGCACTGCGCATTTTCTTCATTGATGTTATATGAGATGCTGCTTTCGAAATTTTGTGAAATAAGCAACTGATAACGAATATAATGAACCCGTGTTTCGCTCTCATAAACGTTGAAATTCATGCCAGTGGTAATATCTGAAACCTTCCACCATATGAGTTATAATGCATTCTTGAGACCAAAGTAGAACGTGGCGTTTGTAACAGTTTGGCCGTAATAAGCAGCTCATGTGGTGGAATATGCACTCAAAACCTGCACGATTTTTCTACTGTTCTTCGAACATTAGTATTTCTAGCGGTTCAGGTGCGCTAGAGTTTTTTTTATAATAAATTACGACTGCTCACTAAACGAAACCAATGTGAAATGAAACAAGCTAAACAGTAACAACTTACTCAGAATTCAATATAAATAAAAACAAAAGTACTTTCATTAGTTTGAAGAAATCGTTGTTTACAATTCTTTTCGCTGCCTTTGTATGCCGTCACATTGACGGTGTGCGGTCTTAGTAGGTATTTGTAAAGAAATCTCATATACAACATACAGTATAATATTTTTTATATAGATTTAGTCTTAACCCCTTCAGTCCCTGTTGGCATAATTATGCCCACAATCTTCAAGCCTCGATTTCTATGCTTGCATTTCATTTGCAACGTTTCTGACCAAAAGGGCAGAAAAATGAATATGTTCACTTTCTATGGTTGGAAATCAGTTGCGTATAGAAACTTTAGAAATTATTTCATTTGTGGTGAAATACAATGGAGTCTAGCAGCATGTTGCAATCGAGTAAGTGCATGCAGTTTTTTTATGAAAATCTAATATTTTTAAGTGTTTTTATAATAAATAAAGTAGATGAAATATAACTTATGGGTGCAATGAATAGCTTCAGTGACAATATGTTTATTTCTGTTGTTGTATTTTGATATAGTATAAGAGCGAAATATTGTGTGCATAATTGTGCACAATTATTCTGAAGCGTCATCGTATACCCATAATAAGTTTGTAGAAAACGCAATTATTTATTTGTTGTTTGTGTTTGGAATCGTTTTGTTACATGCAGAAAAACGATATAATGTGGCATCGCCTCGGGACTTGGCCGAAATTTTAAATTTGGTGACGAATTCGGACATTGAGCTGAGCGATGACGAGGATGGCGATATACTCGTACAACCAAATGTAGCTGCTTCTTCGTCAGTACGTGTTGGTGCTGATAAAATTAGACCACTAGACCAAGAAATAATTGAACCTGATATAGATAGTGATTCTGACATCGAGGCTGACTTACCATTGCTGCTTTTGAAAGAGCGCGACCAAGGACAAATTACGGAAAAGGGCGCGGTGAAATGGTGCCGTCAAAGTTTCGTCAATTTGTCAGAAACCGTTTGGAGTGGTACTGAACCTGAACATTTGAAATTCCTGAGTCCACTGGCTTATTTTGAAAAATATATTGGCGAAACCCTTTACGAAGACATGGCCACCTACACAAATATGTATGCGCTACAGCAGGATGCTGGCTTCAAACCAACCTGTGCAGCCGAAATCAAAGCGTTATTCGGGTTGCATATAGCTATCGGGAGTCTGAAGCTTCCAAGGGTACGCTTATTTTGGAATAAAGGATTACGAATTAACCTGTTTAACGATACAATGTCAAGAGACAGATTTTTTAAAATTCGCTCAAACCTACATTGTGTTGATAATCTGCAAATACCCGAAAACTGTCAGGATAGAATGTATAAAGTCCGTCCACTTTTCGATGCAATTAGGAAGCGCTGCCTTGAATTGGATATGGAGGAAAATCTTTGCATCGACGAGCAAATTGTTCCATTTCGGGGAAAGTTGGCGATCAAACAGTACATAAAGGGCAAACCAACACCATGGGGTGTTAAAATTTTTGTTCTATGTGGGAGATCGGGACTTGCTTACGATTTTCTAATATACCAAGGGGCTACTACTGGATTAGACCCAGAAAACATGAAAAACTTTGGTCTTGGTGCTTCAGTTGTGCTCCATCTTTCGGAAAGAGTAACTAAGGAAGGACATAAATTATATTACGACAATTACTTTTCGTCGTTTCAGTTGCTGGAAATATTGAAGCAGCGAAAAATTTTTGCAGGCGGAACAATCAGATTGAACAGGTTTTCTAATCCTCCACTGGCTTCCGACAAAGACATGAAAAAAATTGAACGAGGATCACACGATGAGCTGGTTAGTGAAAATGGCGCAGTCATTTTGGTGAAATGGCTAGACAACAGGTCAGTCTGCTTGGCATCGAATTTTGTTGGTTGCGGAAATGAAGACGAAGTTTCTCGATGGGATAAAAAACAAAAAAAATATGTGACGGTTAAACGACCTGAGATAGTCCGTTTGTATAATCATTCGATGGGTGGTGTCGACCTTCTGGACCAAATGATCGGACTATACAGAATATATGTGCGCTCTCGTAAATGGACTCTACGAATGATTTTTCATGCAGTAGACCTTGCATTGGCGAATTCTTGGTTTGAATACAGACGAGACTGTAAAAAGCTCTCAATCCCGAAAAATAAGCAGTTAGATTTTTTGGACTTCCGTTTGTATATCGCAGATTGCCTTTGTAAAGTTGAAACGAACAACAGGAAAAGAGGGCGTCCCAGTAACACAAATACGAGCCAAACACCGAGAAGTAAAGAGGAGATTCGACCGCTGCCAGATTCATAGCACGATGGGATAGGCCATCTTCCACATCTAGATGGAAACCGAGAAGGAAAGAGGTGCAAAAAATGCAATAAAAAGACTCATTTTTATTGCGGCAAATGTAATGTACATTTGTGTATAAAGAAAGAGAGGAATTGTTTTGTACTTTTTCATACAAAATAAAAATATTGGGTGATTATATCCATCACTTCCCTTCATACACAAGTGTATACTAAGGAAAGAATTTATTTTGTTTGCACGTTGAATTGTTTATTATTATGTTATTAGTTATTTTGGATAATGAATAAAGTTAAATTGTTATTTTTGTGATATCCCTTTCTTTTTTTTACTATGTTTAGCAACCATTGGGCAGTTTTGTGCATTATTATGCACACGCCACAGATTCCACCAGCGCCATCTATTTGGAAAACTATTTCAACTAAAATGCAAAACAAGCCCCAGAAATCAGAATTACCAAAAAAAAATTTTTTTTTCTCCACCATAAACAGTCAGGTCTGAAGGGGTTAAAATAACAAACTAAGAAAAGTCATAAAATATCAAAAGAAACAAAAACAAAGTTTGTAAAATATTTAAGAATGAAATCGCCGCGCGGTCAAATTGATGGTCTTGATCTTTCTAGTGTTAAACGTTGTTTGAGGCTGCCATCCGAAAAATGTTCAAAACTCGGATTATTTAAAATTGGTCTCTTATTTTTATCGCAAATACTTTGCATATGAGTACGTAATTTAAAGCATCTGTTGGTGCAATATTTACGAAAATGGTTAATGCTGGTTACCTTGTGTCAGCAGCAGAGCAAAATATATACCAAATTTGCTTCACGTTAAATTGAACCCAACCAGTAAATTGCGTTTCGATTGAATCACTGCGCTAGAAGTAACATGGGTGAAAAGTATTTTAGGGTTTTCACCCTTACAACTTTTCAAATTTTTAAAACATTACTATTTCTTTTAATTTTTCATTGCAGAATCATTCCCATTTGCAAATCTAATGACATAATCGCTCAGTAAAGAAATTCCACAAAATTACAAAAATGATCATAGCTGGCAACCCTATCATGATCTTAAAACGAAATTTCTATGACATTTAGTTTACATTATGGTTACATTATGGCTTCGTTATGGTTTCATAACTGGACCAGAAGTTATAGGGAAAAAAGCTTCATTTTGCTGAGAAAATTTGCAAGATTTGGGAGACAAAAATCAACATAGCTGGCAATTCTATTCCAATTTTTCAGCCAAATTTTTACCAAATGTTATCAAAGGTAAGATCCAAATATTGTGTAAATTTTGTTTAAATGACATGGATGAATCGGAAGTTATAGGCCAAAAATGGTTTTTTTTCTCAGTGATTTTTCAAGATTGTACCACTGCCACAGGGTTGGCCGTATTTCAAAATCACTTCTATCAGACCTGGTCCTAGTTAATATCAACAAGTTCCATAAATTTCATTATGATCGAATAATCCGGTCATCAGTTCTCGTGAACAGAACTTTCGAGTGCTGAAAATAGAGATAATTTGGTGATGGGTTGCCGTTGTGGTGCAAATCGGAATTTTGAAAATTTTTTGTTGACATGATGGACAAAGGTTAAAATTTATCAATAAATTGAATTTTTTTGTCAAAAATCAAAAATTTTTGAGGAGGGTCAATGATTTGAAGGATTTTTTTCAGGAGCCTGCCGTAGCTACAGGGTTAACCGCACTATCTTGAAAATCCATGTGTGTTAAATTTTAGTCAAAGTCAAAACGGTCTGCAATTTTCACGAGGATCCAATGTTTTTGTCAGAGGTAATGACAATTCAAAATTTGAAAAAAAAACCTTGCCTACTTTTAGGCAGGCTGCACCCACACACGGCTCAAAGTTTCCAACTTTTCAACATAGACAAGCTAAAAACATAATAAGTTTTAATTTCGAAACGTTTATTACTTCAAAAATTTACACTGCTTGGAAATATAGGATATATATGGAGATATATATATATATATATATATATATATATATATATATATATATATATATATATATATATATATATATATATATGTATATATATATATATATATATATAGGGCATTTCACGTGAAGTGGACAACGAAAATAAGTCGAGGTTCCGGATTTAGTTCATATTATGCATAATGGTACTTCTAGAGGATATGAACGTGGATGCACAATTTTTTTCTTCTATGAGGTTCAGTTGCCGAGTTATGGGCTTCTGAAGAATTGAAGAAGCTGATGAAGGGTTTTTTTGGAAGCCGATTTTGAGATTGAAAAAAATATTAAAAACATTAAACATATTGATTGGTATAGAAAATCAACTGTTCTTTTTAATTTTAAAATTAGATTTGGAATAAAAAAAAATTTTCCTGTTTAAAACCGGAAGTAACCATTTCAACTCGTTATTTGAGTAACTCGGACCAGGTTAATTTTTTTTATTTTTGTAGTAAAACAAAGCTTAAACTCTACTTGTGGGTTCACAAACTATGCACCAGTGCACTAAATTGTCCTGGATGGAACCACCAAAAAATGTTCCTGAGCCTATGCACCAATGCGCAAAAATTGTATCCTTAAATACAAGATAATGAGGTGTGTAGCGGTATGAAAATATCACTTAGTTCCTTATTCAAAACTTTATTGCAAACAAATTCAATTCCTATTTAACCAAAAATACAACAATAACTTAAAATATTAATTTCAATACACTTCACTCAATCACAAATATCAAATGGTACGGGATTAAAATAACCGTTTGCATATTGTGTGTTCTATGAACTCTATAGCATATCAACACACTATACGAAACGGTACTTTCTGGGTGTACCGTACATTAATATTACACAACCTTAACTACACGTGTATTTGTTAATATCTTACTTACTACACTTCTTATATTTTATCAAAGTTATAAGTGAGTAAGATGGAATTTGAATGTTGTGTAAAGATAGCCTTATCGGCATGCGTTTACACCTATTCGAAATTCCGAGTGAAACTGTTAGTCAGAAGAGAGAAAGAACAATTAGCATTTTAAAGGCACAATACCTGAAAGAATATGTTGCCTCAATGAGTCTAATCGCAAATAGGACGATTGTCGAGTTGGCTCTGCCTTTTATTGCGTTTTTCTGTCCTCCATCTTGAGTGGGGAAATTCTCCACATTTATGATAATCATTGAATTTGACGTTATTATTATTTGAACTTCTGATATTGTTATTTCAAAAATTCGTGAATTTAATTTTCCTTGATTACCAACTGAATATCATAATATTTGAATAATTTTAATTGAGTTTGAATAAAATTTCATGTTCCATAATTTTATTCACACAATAAATGGCGGCCTAGTCTCCACTTTCGCTTTGCTATAAAGTTGGCGGATTCTCATGTATTTCATCTTTCATATGATTTTGAGGCGCCAATTTCAGTTTGAAAAAAGAAAACAAACAAACGATATTTGGTTTATTTTATAATACAATTTTAATTTTAATGGACTATATATATATATCTATTAATTACAACTGTGATGACAAATTGTTTTTTTGGTTATTTTGATAAGTTGCTGCAACATAGTCCCCCCTGTTGAATGTTTGCATTCAACCGATTTCGGATTTTTTGTATGCCGCGCTTGTGATAGTGATGAAATGTTAACGTGCCATCCGCTCTTACTTTCAGTACCGCCTGGTATCGGTCAGGTAAATTTATCGTTTTTTCCTTATTGCGTCACTTTTTAATTTCTTGTAAATTGATTTTTTTTAATATTCTGCTCGGCAAAAAGATGTCGACGCCTTCCCAGGTCACGAACCTTTGGACCGAGTTGTCCAATCGCACTTGAAATTCTTGTACGGTTGTCGTCGGTCGCAGCTTTTGTACATCCTTTATGATCTTTCCATTTACGTGGATGGTATCAGTAAACACTGGATGCGTGTGTGGAGTGATCTGCATCTGTGTTGGTTGCCCGAGCTCTGCAGGTTTCCAGTTAATAGCTTCTAGCACCTGAATCCTAGAGCTGTTTGTTGGTGCATTGGACGGACCTGGCTCAGTAGCTTGTACTGATGGAGGGTTGTTGGGCTCTATATCCGTGAGCCGCCTTGTTGAAACACTTGGGGTCAATTGAACATCTCCCCAAAGTTGTAGGAACTCTTCTGATTCGTAAGCTGACATCTGAAATATCGGAGTTGAAATTGAGTAATACTGAACTTATTACTTAGGACGACACAGGTTTTAGTACGTTAACATGCCAAATTAAATGTTAACTTCGAGAGCAACGTAATGGTTTGGTATTAAGAGTTGTTGATTGGTAATTGACAAATCTTGTTGATAGGTCTGGTGAAAGTATTTGATTCTGTTCGTATTCGTACTACACGAACAAGTCCATCTGCGCCTGGATATACTTCTTCAATTATTCCCATTGGCCAGTGAGTCGGTGACGTGTTTTCAATCCGCAATAGAACGATTTGCCCTTTTTTAATGTTAGCAAGTGGTTTCAACCATTTTGGACGATGTTGTAATTGATTCAAATAATCCTGAGACCACGATTTCCAGAATTGTTGTGTAATGTGTTGTAGATACTTCCATCTACGAGACGATGACATGCTGGTTGTAGTATGTATCGGTTCGGGTACTGCGTTGAGTGGTTGTCCAACCAGAAAATGTCCGGGTGTCAAGATGAAATTGTCATTTGGATCGTTCTTGACTTGACACAATGGTCTTGAGTTCAAACATGCCTCTATTTGAGCGAGAATAGTGGCATATTCTTCGAATGTAAGTGCTGAATTGCCAACGGTTCGGCGTAAGTGATATTTTATAGATTTTACTCCAGCCTCCCAGAGTCCACCAAAATGGGGTGCTGCAGGAGGATTCATGTGCCAGTTTATGAATTTGGTTGTTAGGTATTTCGCTGCTAACGGTTGGGCTTCTTTGATGGCTTGCTGTAGGTCCTTTTCTAGTAGTGCTTTTCCTCCAATGAAGTTAGTGCCGCAGTCTGAGTAGATGTCTGTGCACAATCCTCTTCTGGCGGTAAAGCGTTTGAGTGCCGCTACAAAAGCTTCTGCTGAAAGACTAGACACCAATTCGATGTGTACAGTTTTTGTTGCCATGCACACAAGAATGCAGAAATATGCCTTTTGAATCTTGGCATTGCGAATAGTTGATGATTTTATCATCACTGGTCCAGCATAATCTATTCCGACCTTTGTAAATGGTTTTGTTATATTAACCCTGGCTGACGGTAAGTTCCCCATTAATTGATTGGAGACTGCTTGCCTGTGTCGAGTGCACCTGATACATTGATGTAATCTTGTAGTTATAGTCCGTCTGCCATCTAATATCCAGAATGAATTTCTGATAGTATTCAAAACCAGCGACGTACCTCCATGCATTGTTTGTATGTGGGTTTTGTCAATCAGCAGCAACGTCACATGATGGTCTCTAGGCAAGATTATTGGATGCCTTCTATCATAAGGTAATAGAGCATGTTTTAATCTTCCTCCTACCCGGATTACTCCATTTTTATCAGCTATTGGATTTAGCCTTAATAGTTTACTTTTGTTGGATATGGGCTGATTTTGTAGTAACTTGTGGTATTCTTCTGGAAATGATGCCATCTGTACCAACTTGACTATAGTGGTTTGGGCTTGCTTATATTCTTTTGTTGATATTGCTTGAGATCTTTTAGTGTGTGCATTTTTGCAATTGTATACAAAGCGTTGAATTAACGCAACAACTAGAACCAAGCGCAAAAACGATGAATACCGAAGTAAAATGTTGTTTTCTATATTGGTTACCAAATTAATTAATGCTGGCTCTCTTTCTTCTAATGTCGTGGTACCAATGTCTTGGGTTTTCTCTGGCCACTTTATTTTCGGTTTGGTGAGCCATTGAGGTCCATACCACCATAAGTTGTTTTGGAGGAGGTTGCTTGTTGAGATACCTCATGAAGCCAAATCTGCTGGGTTGTCCTTTGATGACACATGGTGCCACTTGTCAAATCTTATGTTGTCCTGAATTTCGATTACTCTATTGGCCACATAAGTTTTCCATCTCGATGGATGCTGCTTTATCCAATGCAGTACGATCGTCGAGTCAGTCCAGGCATAGATTGGGGTGTCTTGAAGTTGCATCCCTTGGACTACTGTTTTCATTAATCGTACCAATAGTAATGCGCCATTTAATTCCAGTCTTGGAATTGTTGTCGGCTTGATTGGTGCAACCCGAGTTTTGGAGGTCAGTAAGTGTGTTGTAGTATCACCATTTTCTTGTTCTACACGAATATATATGGCTGCTGCGTATGCTCTTGATGATGCATCACAAAAACCATGTATTTGAATCTGCGCACCTGACGAATATGATACCCATCTTGGAATTGAAAGATTTTTTAACAGTTTCAGACTGTCTATGAAATTTTCCCAGTGTGTTTGTACTGATTTGGATACTATATTATCCCAGTCTGTTCCAGTAATCCATAACATTTGCATGAGAAGTTTTGCTTCAATAATGATAGGTGCCAACCACCCTAGAGGATCGTATAATGAAGCAATTCCTGACAAGATACTTCTTTTTGTCGTGACTTAGACTTGCGGCAATGGTTTGAATGAAAACGCAAAATTATCGCTCTTAGGATACCATTTGATTCCTAACGTTTTAATGGCTTCTGCATCTGCGAAGGTCAAGACGTTTTGAAGTTCTACATGTTCTGGTGGTAAATGATGTAGCAATTGGTTATCGTTACTTGCCCATTTTCGCAAGTTGAACCCCGCTGATTTCATCATTTGAATTAGTTGCTGTTGCAACTCCATAGCTTGTGCTATTGTGTCAGCGCCAGTCAAAACATCGTCGACATAAAAGTTTTCGAAAACTGCTTTTGATGCTAAAGGCCATTTGGTGTTTTCATCTTCAGCCAATTGTTGCATCGTTCGTATAGCCAGATACGGTGCTGATGTCGTGCCAAATGTTACAGTTTTTAATTGATAGTCTTGAACTCTTCCAGTCTTGGGATGTCGCCATACTATACGCTGAAACGTATGATGTTCAGGGTGTATCTCAATCATCCGATACATCTTTTCAATGTCCGCATTTAAAGCATATTTGTACTTTCTCCAATTCAGCAGTGTGATATATAATGTTGGCTGTATGGTTGGACCCTTTAACAACATTTGGTTTAATGATTTGCCATTTGTTGTTCTTGCTGATGCGTCGAATACTACGCGTAGTTTAGTAGTAGTGCTGTCCTTGAAGACTGCATGGTGAGGAATGTAGTAATGCAGTTCACTATCATCTGGGGGATTTACTTCTTCCATATGATTTAAATGTATGTATTCATCCAGGCATTTGCCATATTCATTTGCGAATACTGAGTTTTTCATGAATTGTTTTTGGAGTGTTCCAAATCTTCTAATGGCTTGCTGCCTTGATTGCCCTAATGTTGGTAGCGTATCATGTTGAAACGGTAATTTGATTTGATACCTGCCGGATGGTAGCCTTTTGTGCGTGTTCTGAAATATTTCTTCACATAGAGCTTCTTCTGGTGCTAGAACTGGCTTAGCTTGAACTTCTTCAATTTCCCAGAATTTTTTAATTTGTTTTTCCAACGTTTCTGTTGTGATCATAAATGAATTTGTGGTATGTTCAGAAATATTTTCAGCCTTTCCGAGCAAAATCCAACCGAATATAGTTTTTATTGCTGTCGGTACAGCATCTGAGCCTGGAATAATACCTTCTTGTATTATTCTAGCATACACCTTAGCCCCTAGTAAGGCGTCAATTTTATTCGGTTTCCAAAATGTTGGATCTGCTAGCTCCAATTTGTTGAGATGTTGGCAACCTGTTGTGTTGATGATTCTACTTGGTAGATCACCAGTGATTTTTCGTATAACGAAGAAGTTTTCTTCGGTAGAAGTTTGATTTTTTCCACATGAGCGTAGGGTTAATTTGACTTGTTTGTTGGACTGACCCGTGTTGCTCATGTTCAGTCCTAAGACTTTTACTGAAGCTGGTTTGCACACTGCTTGCAGTTTTTTACACGCTGCTTGTGTTATGAATGATGCTTCTGACCCTGTGCCAATAAAACATCGTAAGGTAACTTGTTTCCCGTGCTCTGTTTGAGCGATGACTAATGCTGTGGATAGTAACGCATGAGAAGTTTCCCATGTGAAATGATTGTGAGTGACTTGTGTTTCACTTTCACTGGGCCCAGAATTTGAATTACTTGAAGTATGGTTACTATCCCTTGACATTGAGTGCTGTTTTGAACTTGATTTGACTTGACTTTCCTTCTTAGAGTGTAAAGAATGATTGTCTTTTGAGTTGTCATGTAACGTTGTGTGATGCCTTTGCTTGCATTTGACACACGTGAACTTGCTTGGATAATCCTTGACTGTATGTTTGTTTGACAAACAGTTAAAACATCTTCCTGATGATATAACTAGGCTTCGTCTTTTAGTTATATCCATCCCTTGGTACTTTCTACACATTTGTAGGTTATGTACCTGATCACAAGCCGAACATTTTGTGGCTTGGATTGTGTAATGTGACTTCGTTGTCTGTTTATGAGAATCCCGCGTTTGACTTGTATTGGGGACTATTGTATCTGCTATTGCTTCTAGGACTCTTAGCCTTGTATCCAGGAATGTCCTGAATTGAAGGTAGCTTGGTAGCTCCTTGGATGCGCCTAATTGTTCTTCCCATAGTTTGAGTGTTGTGAATGGTAATTTTTGTGTTAGCATGTGTATTAACATGATATCCCACGTGGACGTATCCACTTGCAAACTTAGTAATTGCTGCAAACACTCTTCGGTTGTGTTGATGAGAGATTTCAAACCATTAGCCGTTTCTGATGCTAATTTGGGTTGAGTGGTTAATATTTTTAGTTGATGATTGGTTAAAATTCTCTTGTTCTCGAATCTTTCTGTCAGTTTTTCCCATGCAGATAGATAATCTTCGTTGGTAAGTGGAACATGACGTAGCCATCTTTCTGCTTCGCCCGTCAGTGATGCCTTTAAGTAGTACAATTTTTGTACTAACTTTAACTTTGGGTTTGTATGTACCATTGCTACGAATACATCACGAAACGATTTCCACTGGTCATAATTACCATCGTATTTAGGTAGTGGCATTTTTGGTAACACATTTTCTTCATGCTCAATCATTGTATGGTGTGGAAACAGGTGTGTTGAATCAGTAAGTGCAGCATGTGGTCGTAATTCGTCCAATATTGTTCCCAGGTACAGACAATATTTTGTTTCTAGCTTGGTGTAGTTATCATCTGAACTGTAGGTGTGAGATGTGTTTGACGTGTCTTGACTCAAAACCTCGTGGATTTCTTCATCTAACAGTTTATATTCTGCCCATAGTTTCTTGATTTCCTCTGATTTTGCTTCGTAGAAGCCCTGTGTGCACTGCTCCCGTGGTGTGTTGTTTCCACTTTCAATCACCCTTTCCAACCGTGCTCTCAAAGTTTGTTCTTTGAGCAACAATGACTTTAATTCTACCATATTGAACAATTGAATTATCTAATTTTATGAACTTTGAATCTATTTGCAATGTCAGACTGAATAAGCTAAGCGATTCCTGGATGGAACCACCAAAAAATGTGGGTTCACAAACTATGCACCAGTGCACTAAATTGTCCTGGATGGAACCACCAAAAAATGTTCCTGAACCTATGCACCAATGCGCAAAAATTGTATCCTTAAATACAAGATAATGAGGTGTGTAGCGGTATGAAAATATCACTTAGTTCCTTATTCAAAACTTTATTGCAAACAAATTCAATTCCTATTTAACCAAAAATACAACAATAACTTAAAATATTAATTTCAATACACTTCACTCAATCACAAATATCAAATGGTACGGGATTAAAATAACCGTTTGCATATTGTGTGTTCTATGAACTCTATAGCATATCAACACACTATACGAAACGGTACTTTCTGGGTGTACCGTACATTAATATTACACAACCTTAACTACACGTGTATTTGTTAATGTCTTACTTACTACACTTCTTATATTTTATCAAAGTTATAAGTGAGTAAGATGGAATTTGAATGTTGTGTAAAGATAGCCTTATCGGCATGCGTTTACACCTATTCGAAATTCCGAGTGAGACTGTTAGTCAGAAGAGAGAAAGAACAATTAGCATTTTAAAGGCACAATACCTGAAAGAATATGTTGCCTCAATGAGTCTAATCGCAAATAGGACGATTGTCGAGTTGGCTCTGCCTTTTATTGCGTTTTTCTGTCCTCCATCTTGAGTGGGGAAATTCTCCACATTTATGATAATCATTGAATTTGACGTTATTATTATTTGAACTTCTGATATTGTTATTTCAAAAATTCGTGAATTTAATTTTCCTTGATTACCAACTGAATATCATAATATTTGAATAATTTTAATTGAGTTTGAATAAAATTTCATGTTCCATAATTTTATTCACACAATAAATGGCGGCCTAGTCTCCACTTTCGCTTTGCTATAAAGTTGGCGGATTCTCATGTATTTCATCTTTCATATGATTTTGAGGCGCCAATTTCAGTTTGAAAAAAGAAAACAAACAAACGATATTTGGTTTATTTTATAATACAATTTTAATTTTAATGGACTATATATATATCTATTAATTACAACTGTGATGACAAATTGTTTTTTTGGTTATTTTGATAAGTTGCTGCAACACTACTTGTTTTATCATAAAATTTTTAGAATGGGATGGCGAGTGGTTTTGGGAGGTAGATGAATTTTAGTACACACAATTCGTATGAAGCGTGACACCCGGAGCTTGATTAGGATAGCCAGTGAGTGTGAAAGCAAAACATGTTCAGTAAAATTATTGCTATATCGTTAAAGTATTATATATAGAATTAATATAGTTAAAATAAAGCGATAGAGTTTCAATATTAAAAGTTGCTAATGCTAATTTATTTAATTAAAGAACAAACTTGTTTATGGAAAAATATATTTATTTCACAGTTTTTACAATTACATATATAATTAACTTACATATAGAGGTTAAAATATAAAACAATTGCTAATGCTTATTTACTAAATGAAAAAAATGATTTATGGGAAAATGAATTTATTTCACCATTTGTACAATTTGACACTCATTACTTAAACTTGTTCTTTTTATAAGAAGGCCTTCAGTAACTGGAATAAAACAGTGAAATTTCTTAGTCCCGGGAATAGTAATAGAGGAATCAAACCGTGGTTTTAAAAATATTCTCTGGCGTTGAAGTTCCTCTGATGAGCAATAGTAAGTGGCTGTTAGGGATAAAGCCGACTTTGCCCAATGAAAAAAACGTAAAGGTGTAGTAATAGCTTTACTAGTAGGTAATTGTAAACTTGCACGTGTTACCAGTCGTTTCAAATTACCGCCAAGACCATCACATGGGCCTTTTCCACGCGAAGTCGCTTGAAAATGAAGTTCAGCTTCTGTCTTGAAATCAGCTTTATAATAAAATAGAGTCACAAAATTAAATCTATTTTTAAAATGTTGTGGGGCCCCATCTGTATCATAATAGACTGATTTAAAAAGTGTTGCCTGATCATTATTCCAATGAAAAGCTTGAGCAGCATCTTGTACAACAAAACAATAATTCTCAGCAAAATCGCATTGTATTAAAATTTCCCGTTCGTTTATATTTTCTTTGAGATTTTTAAAATAATGAGCCTGTTGCTCTGCAATGTAAGCATGGGGTTTCGAGGCATCTAACGCGTGATTAAAGCTGTCCACAAAATCATCGGATGCAAGCAGATGAGTAGAAATGGTAAATCTGTCTGAACAAACCCACTTTTGGAACTGAACGGTTGTCACTTGATTATCATCAAATATCATTTTCAAATGATCACGAATTGCACTTACGCCAGGACAAGATTTGCAACTTTCATTTGGGGTTTTTGTTGAAATTGTTAAATGACATAGGATTGGGACACATCATTTTGCGTAGAAAATTCCAATATAGTTCCAGATGTGAGATTGTCAATGTCTCCTCCACTCATCATTAATTTCACATTTTGGTGATATATACATACACAGACCATATGTGTTCCACAGTCACCAGCGAGGATACATTGTTTGGGTCTCAAAGTGAAAAATTTTGTTAGGCCGATTTTGATATCCGGATATTCATTTTTAAACGTTTGGTTAAGCTCATCAATGTTACACATTAAAAGCTGTTTTGGGATTTGCGTTCTTTTTCCGTCATCTAACTTAATAGATAGACAATCCTTTTTACCGGGCATTATTCGACTAATGTCTTCTCGCAGATAAAACCACTTCACTAAGTTCATAGTTTCAACTGCTAGCTTACGGCCACCTCGTGGATTTGGAGATGTTAATATACCAAACTGATCCACAAGTTGCTTTGCTTTCCTCGCTTGCCGCCTGGATGTTCCGAATTCTCGTGCAAGTCTGTTTTCGGTCCATGACTTAGGTGTTATAGTCAGTATCGTAGTTTTCATAGCAGTAGATGTAG
>OX376372.1:118469826-118583479 GCA_947369275.1 Nemotelus nigrinus | reverse complement strand
TTTGTACAATTTTTTTTGCGTGAAAGTTGTTGAAAATGGTGCAGGAATATGCAAGAACATTTTCTTTTCACTTTGTACAACTCAAATTTTCCGTTTTTATTCAGTTTTCTTTATTTTAGACCGAAATTCGAATGACATTTCATTCAAATCTACTCTCGCTCTCACGTATGGAATTCACCGCGCTCTGAGAAAAATTCACCAGGGACAAAATTCACAATAGTACCTGATTTGTACTTGATTAACTCTAAATCTACTTGATTAACTCGGTCGGAAACCGAAAAAAATGTATGGGTAATCAGGTAGATTTAAGTTGATTTAGCTCTAAAGCAATCAGCTGATCGAAATCGCCTGATTTAGAGTCTAGTGTGAACGGGCTATAAATCGTAAATTACATCTTGATTATCAACTATGTCATTTGGTAAGTATGGAAGTTTACCGAAAATCAATTCAAATGGAGTGTAGTTTGTATCTACATTTGGGGTTGTATTGTACGCAAATGTGTAATATGGAACCCATTTGTCCCATTGTTGGTCATCAGCAAACGAATACATATACTCGTTTAGTACTCGATGATTCCTTTCTACTACTCCTAAAGTCTGGTGGTGATATGGTGTTGAAAATATTTGTTTTATTTTTAGCAAATCACAGATGTTGCTCATAAGCTTATTTGTAAATTCAGTACCTAAATCAGACTTGAGTACTTTGAAATGTCCATACTTTAATATAAACTCATTAACTATACCTACAGCTATGGTTTGTGCTTCTTTATTCTCTATTGGGAACGCTACTACAAATTTAGTTAGTTCACATTGTAAGGTTAATATGTATCTATAGTTATTAGATATCCTTAGTGGACCTACGGTATCTATTTGTATTGTTTCAAAACTCGTTGTTGGTGTGTCGGTTTTCATCATTTCTTCTTTTGTGTGTCTCACCTGTTTGTTTATTTGACAAGGTGTGCAATTCCTTATGTGGGATTTAACCATACCGTTCATGTTTTTCCAGCAATATCTTTGTTACTAATTTTCGAAGAAAAGTAGTATTAAACTCGTTTCGCCGAAAATTCATATTTCTTTATATATATATATATATATATATATCATCAAAATGATTAAGGGAGATAATCTCTGGAGTGGCCAATCCGATTGAGCTGAAACTTTCGGAGAACGTAGATGTATATAGTAGGTAGGTCCACGACTTGCTTAAATTCAGATATCCTAAACCGTTTGGCGGCGGCGAGCGTTTTTGTGAATTTTGAGGTACTCCTATATTTCCAAGCTGCATGAATTTTTGTTCAAAAAAAGTATTGGGAATGAAAACTTATTATGTTCTGAGTTTGTTTATGGTAAAGAATTGGAAATTTTGAGCCGTGTGTGGGTGCAGCGTGCCTAAAAGTAGGCAAAGATTTTTTTTCAATTTTGATTTGTCATTACTTCTAACAAAAACATTGGATCATCGTGAAATTCGCAGAGCGTATTGATGTTGACTAAAGTTTAATACACATGGATTTCCAAGGTAGTGCGCGTAACCCTGTAGCTGCGGCAGGCTCCTGAAAAAATATCCTTCAAATCATTGAACCTCCTGAAAAATTTTTGATTTTTGACAAAAAATTCAAATCATTGATAAATTTTAACGTTTGTGCATCATGTCAATTTGAAATTTTTAAAATTCCGATTTGCACAAGAACGGCAACCCATCACTAAATTACCTCTATTTCCAGCACTCGAAAGTTCTGTTCACGAGAACTGAAGACCGGATTATCCGATCATAATGAAATTTACAAAACATGTTGGTATCAACTAGGACCAGGTCTGATAGAAATGATTTTGAAATCCGGGCAATCCTGTGGCAGTGGTGCCATCTTGAAAAATCAATGAGAAAAAGAACCGGTCTTTGGCCTATAACTTCCGATTCAGCCATCAGATGTAAACGAAATTCACACAATATTTGGATCTTACTTAAGATAACATTTGATGAAAATTTGGCTGAAAAATTAGAATAGGGTTGCCAGCTATGGTGATTTTTGTCTCCAAAATCTTGCAAATTTGCTCAGCAAAATAAAGCTTTTTTCCCTATAACTTCCGGTGCAGTCATGATATCAAAATGAACTTAACGCAGTAAATAGATTTTGATGTGAGCCAAATGTCATAGGAATTTCGTACAAAAATCGTGAAAGTGCTGCCAGCGTTGTCCATTTTTGTAATTTTTTGGAATTTCTTTACTGCGCGATTATGTCATTAGATTTGCAAATGGGAACGATCCAGCAATGAAAATTAACAACAAATATTAACGCTTTAAAAATTTGAAAAGTTTTGAGGGTGGTAACCCTAAAATTTTTTTCACCCGTATAACTTCTAGCGCAGTGATTCAATCGAAACGAAATTTATTGGTTGGGTTTAGTTTAACGTGAAGCAGATTTGGTATATATTTTGCTTTGCTGCTGACACAGGGTAACGAGCTTTAGCCATTTTCGTAACTATTGCATCAACAGGTGCTTCAAATTACATATACATATGCAAAACATTTGCAATAAAACTAGGAAACCAATTATTAAATTTTCTGAGTTTTGAACATTTTTTGGATGGCAGCTTCAAACAACGTTAACCGCTAAAGCTTTCGACGAAATCCTCCGATGAGAACGAAATTCAAAGGATAAGTTGATTTAAGTATGAGCTTGTGAAGGTAAACTTATTAGGTCTGTTTCCGTACTTTCAGCAAAATGCAGCAGTAACAGAATTTTACAGCTTGATTATTTTTGTGGTGGGGGAACATTGGAAAAGTACAGAAACGCGCTGCTGCAACTTGCTGCAAGTAAGAAGAAGACACTAAAAGTGACAGCTGCGTTGATTTGAATTTCGAAAAACGTTCTTGCGGACCTTAAATCAGCCTTATCTTTGTAGTATGTATTTTGTAGTATGCAAAATAAAAAAAACAATTGTGAGAAACATTGGTGTCATGATCACAGCCCACACACCAGATGAAGCCATCATATGCATTGGAAACACCTTGTGAACATATCCTTTTCCATCTACAATATTATCATATTTTGCTCGTGCGCAATTATGAGTTCCATTAATAGATATAACAGGCTCTATTAATAGAGCCTATATCAATATTGATCCGCCTGCGAAACAAAATTTATAATTCATCTATATTATTATGCCTGCAAAATAAAAGAACAGCATATTCCCGCCAACAATACATTTCATTTTCAGTTGCAATGACTAACAAGTTCAAAGTACAAATCAGTTTTGTCCTTATTAAAACCTAGCCTCCACCGAAGTCGATCATATACAAATAAGTGCACACCATGCACTAAATATCCACCATTGGATATTTTGTAATAGCAATAAAAACGTTGTGCGAGAAATATATTCCGTGTTCATTGGAATATTGCACAGAAAAGATTTTTCTTCGCGCGCTCATTTGAATATATATACATTTCAAAGGCTCGCGCCAAGCCCATTGTAGTCGATTTGACAAGCTGCAGCAAAATGCCTCAGCTCAGTTCGGCTGTAATTTTCTTCAACTTGCTGAAAGAGGGGAAGCGATGACGTCAACAAGATTTTATTTGCAGCAAAAGTACGGAAACGACTTGCTGCGAATCTATTATAATATATTATAATAGATTCAAGTACGGAAACAGACCTATTGCTGCTTCGTTGGGAAAATGTTGCCAGCACTGAACATTTTCATCATTTGTGTTATAGTTGAGTTCTGTTGCTTTGAACGAGGAATGGTTGATATGATTCTACAAAAAAGTGTATAACGTCTTTCCACATTGTCACTCAAAGACAATTTCTTCGAAAATTAGTTTTCTAGCGGTTCAGGTGCGCTAGAGTTTTTTTAGTTTTAACAAAGTCTTGCGAATCCCTAAATGTCCTCCGTGTGGTGAATTGTGATATTCTTCTATTAATTTCACCTGTTCATCTTTATTCGTTATCTTAGCGGGTGGCTTGCATATCATTATTCGTAGCTTCATATGCTCATTATCTTTACGTTTTCGTTGCAACAGGTTAAGTACTTTCTTAAATTCTTCCTTGTCTATAGACTTCAATATAATATCATCACTTGATAATGAGAGTTCTTGGATTTTGTTACGTCTAGCAAAATCTAATAGTTTCTCCATAATCAAAACGTGTTCAGAATGTGGATTATCACTATTATTCTCATCACTTTTGTTTCTGCGGGTACCCCTATTTCAGTGGCGGCTCGTGTCTTTAAGACTCGGGGAAGCAGAAATATTTTTGCATAGTTTTCCAGAATAAACAAGTAGGAATTTCAGCGCAGCAAATACATCAAAAGTTGCATTCAATTTCCAATTCTTTGACTCAGTGACTTTTCTACTCATTATGATCCCCATCAATTTCAGTAATATTTAAATGATGCAAGATTACAAATTACAATGCAGGATATTGCAAATTAGAATTTTTTTTTTAAATAAAAAGTGAAAATTAGTGGTCCTGGTCACCACGAATCTATAAAGTACTTTTATCTATTCAAATAGTCTAAGAGAAAAATATACCGCAGTAGATGTTCTATGGTGAAAATCAATTTTCAACACAAAATGAATTAAACCTTCGGCAAAAAACGTGAAAATAATTCCTCTCCCTTACAAGGTGGGGTTAGATTTACCTCATAAAGTATTATATCTATTCTGTGTATACATATATTAAACAGAACGTGCTCAAATGTTTCTTTTATTCTTTGCATCAACAAGCAATAATAAAACACAAAGCATTTATTTAAAAAAATACTTTCATACCTCTTCCATAAAATCAGCTTCATGTCTTTAAGATTTGGACTTGAAATAACCTCACGTTGTATGCCGAACGTTAATACTCTTGTACTATTTAAGTGAAAAGTCACTATCTTTCTTTAATCATTCCAATACTAACTTACGCACTTTCAGCACAAACAAACAAACAGACAAATCAGAAGGATCATTAAACATTAAACTCTTGAACTCAGTAATAAATCCATTACAGAAACGAAACATACAAATAACACCTTATGTTAAACAACGAATTCATTACAGCATTCATACATACAAATAACATCCTAAGCTCAGTCACCCAAAGTATACCAGCTCCAAGTTCTGTAGCAAAATAGAAATCAAACAGAGTACGCTACAAATCGTGCTGCGTCCATTCACAAATATTTCTGGGCTATTTAGCGGCTGAATAAGCGAGCGGTTTTTGATTTTCTCTACTCAGGAAGACGCGGTGAGCTGAGCAGCGTCCGCTGCTGCTATTCGGGAACACTCATTGCATAGTGTTTCTGACCACCGATTGCGTGATGCTTGCAATGGAGTGTATGCACACATCATGGTACGTGCATTGAGGCAAGATCACTTTAGTGTTCTGTGTAGCATATTTCAATACGCTGCAATGAACTGAGCGTTCTGGCTTACAGTGGTAGTGAGGTTTTCACTCAAGCGCAAGATACCCGATCGCGTTGCTGTTAAACTACTTGTAAGGCACTTTGGCTGTGAGAACTATCTCGTGTGTGAGATGAATAGTGTTTTGAGTTTCAGAAATTTTTTAATTGATGTTGGATGCTAATTCATATAAAATCAATTGATTTGCTTTGAATTTCAATATGTATTGTTAAGCTTTTTTTCTTGTGTAGGCAATATTTAGCAAGGGAAGCACTGCTTCCTTTGCGTACAACGACGAGCCGCCCCTGCCCTATTTATTGTTAGCTTTGCATTAACGGAAACTGGTTTCACGTTAGATATATCGCTACAATATACTTTTACAATATCTTTCGTACGTACGATATCAATACCTTTATTTTCATGATTGCGCAGGATAAATTTTAACTTCATAACACCGGTGATATCCGACAAGCGAGTGCAATCCGAACAATAGAATTGATCAGGTTCTACTTTTACGTGGTTGCTTTCGCTGCGGGTTTCTTGCTTTTTATCCTCTGTTTTCTTTGCCATGCCCCTTGTAATTGCTAATAGTTTACGCTTTGCTGTTTCATCTATAACTGGAGGTATTAACGCTTTTAAAGAGTCAGAATCCAACTCAATTCTTGACAAAGCATCAGCATTCGTGTTCATGCTGCCTTTCTTGTACACAATCGTGAAATCATAATCCGATAAGTCAACTCTAATTCTAGTGAGTTTTGATGAAGGATTTGCATGGGTGAATAAAGATACTAGTGGTCTATGGTCTGTGACAACTACGAACTTTCTTCCGTAGAGATAGGGTCTGAAAAAGTTTATGCCCCAATGTATGGCTAAAAGTTCTTTTTCTATGACTGGTTTGTTGATGTCGTGCTTTGCTAGCAACTTGCTTGCATACGAAATTGGTAAATCCTGTCCAATTTCCCCTTGCGATAATACAGCGCCTAATGCGTAATTAGATGCATCAGTTGTTAAAATGAATGGTTCTTCGAAATTTGGATATTGCAAAATTGGTGGCTCAATTAATTTATTCTTAAGTGTTTCATATGCTTTTTGACATTCTTCGGTCCATTCAAATGTAACATTCTTTTTCAATAGCGAGTTCAAACTTTTGGCAATTCCGGCAAAATTCGGAATAAAACGCCTGTAGTAGTTGCAGAACGCAACAAATCTGCGTACTTCATCTGCACATTTCGGAACCGGATAGTTTCTGATCGTCTCAAATTTAGATGGGTCTGTTTTAACACCTTCACTGGTTATCAAATGCCCTAAATACACTTCTTCCGATTTCAAAAAGTGACACTTCCCAGGGTTCAACTTCAAGTTGTACTGTCGCATTCGCTGTAACACTTTGCGAAGATTATCATTGTGGTGTTTGACACTGCATCCAAAAACTATGATGTCATCTACGTATAGGAATGCCTCATGACTTAAACCACTCAAAGCTATCGTCAACATCCGTTGGAAACTGTTGGACGAAATCTTTAATCCAAATGGTAGTCTCTTGAATTGATAGTGACCATCACTGGTCGAAAACGCTGTGACGGGTCTAGATTCTTTCTCAAGTTCGATCTGGTGGAATGAACTAGTCATGTCCAAAGTTGAGAAATACTTCGCTCTACCGAGCCTATCTAGAACGTCTTCCAATCTAGTCAAAGGAAACTTATCATTGATGATTTTGTCGTTCAATCTACGAAAATCCACTACAAGTCTCCACTTAGCTTTACCATCTGAAGTCTTCTTCGGTACAACCAAAAGTGGTGAATTGTATGGGCTCACTGACGGTTCGACAATATCATTGTCTTCTAAGTCTCTGACTTGTTGTAATATTTCTTCGTTTTGAGCTTGAGGTAGCCTATAATTCTTAATGTAGACCGGACTATCGTCTGCCATCTGCAGCTTTTGTCTGTAGAAATTGTTTGTTGTCAACTTCTCTTCCTCCAAGTGAAAAACATCCTGATACTCTTTAATTATCTCAAGCAAACTGTCCATAGATCTTTTGTCCAAATTATCTGTATCTATAACTCCCAGCAGTTTCTCGAAACGCTTCTGATCACCTCTCTGTTGTTTTCCTGCATATACCTTGTAGTTTTTCAGTGGTTCAACCTCTATGTTGAAGTTGTTTATGACTATATCTCTATCAGTTGTGTTCACAACCTTTACGTGTCGAACGCCTTTGGCTGGTATAATAGTGTTTCCGATGAAAACACCCTTCTCAATTTCTGCGTTCAGCACAATGCTATCCTCATCAATGCTTACATTTATCGGAACTATTGCTTCATTTCTCGCGGATATATTAATTCCCGAATGGTTCTGACGTTTAGTATCCATGGGTAATACAATTTCTTCATCTGACACACTAAAAGAAATGGTGAATGTTTCATAATGAATTTTACTCATGAACCTAACTAATAAATCTCTACCGATAATACAGTCTGTACTAATCGGAAAATTGTCGTCTACAATGTGAAATAGTTCTGTTATCCTTTTTTTTCCCAATTAATAAATTTAATTTTGAAGTACCTAAAGACGTAGTTACTTCCTTAGTAATACCAGTTAACTTAATTTTATCCTTGCTATTCACTCTATGTTCTAACGCCTTAAATATACCTACTTTACAAATTGATACGTCTGCACCTGTATCTATTAAGAACGATAGTTGTCTATTCGCTCCATCATTATAAATTCTTACGTAATTCGTGCAGCCATCAGTTATTCTGTAAATTTTACATTCTTTACTCATGTTATTTATTCCGGGAGGTTCCTCATTTCCTCTCCGGAACCTAGGGCGTTTCCCTGGTCCGAAATTACGTGTAGGCTTCTATTATTGTTATTGCGGTGATTACTATGGTTGTTGGCATATCTGTTATTCCTACGGTTATTATCTCTGTTATCATTATTATCTCTATAATGATTTGATCTGTTATCTGTTTTTCTATTAAAATTTCTATGGTTATCGTATCTTTTATTCCTAAACTCTCTTCGACTGTCTCTATCCCTATAACCATTGCTATTTCTATCATTGCCATTGTTTCTGTATCTTCGATCACGGTTACTTCTATTATTTGTGAAATTGCCGATATGCATTACGCTACTCGTAGCTTGAGATTCTAATGTCTCAATCTCTTGCGCTAATGATACTGCCTCAGCAAAAGTTTTGGGCCTAGCTGAAAATATTGTGCCTTTCAGCTGGTAATTAAGTCCACTTTTAAAGATAGTGAGTGCATAAGTATCGTTCATTTGCGCGATAACTTTCTTTTCTGGTTCCGTAGCCTGATTACCTAGCCCTTGTACCTGTAACTGATTGAGCTCATCTATCAAAGATAAAATTTTATCTTTATATGTAGTAACAGACGATCTGTTCTGACACATGTTACTGAGCATAGAATGAATCTGTGGTACTGTTTTATTGTTTCTAAACCTGCTAGATAATTCATTTTTTAAAGATTCGAAAGTGCTGATTGAGGTGTTAATCAAAGATAATCTCACATTCGCGGTAAACTTAACTTTAGTGACGAAATCTATGAGTTGGGTTTTTCCTGAAGCGGTTAATGTGGAATTTAGTAATTCTACTATTTTCAGAAAGGATTCTAATTCCTTATACTTTCCCTCGAAAGTAGGAATTATTTTTATGGCAGTCTCTAGACTAAACTCAGACATCTTGGCTTTGTCTTCTAGTACTTGTAAACTAGTCTCTAATTCTTCGGTGATGTCGCACTCTTGTTGGACGTCTTCCGCAGAATATCCTTGTTTACCAAGCTGTAGCCAGATTTCTCCCTCCAATATCGCTGATACCGCTTTGAACTTTAATTTGATATCTAAAACCTCAGAGCTTTCGTCATTAAAATTGCTGATTGTTTTCCTAAATTTTTCTTTACGCGCCTGTAAATCGTTCAATTTTTCTTTTAAAGTTTCAAACTTATATAAATTCTTCGAACTTTTTCTTAAATTTCTCAAAACCTGCTCGTTTTCTAAGATTCAACCTTCTAAAGTGTCCATACATAATTACTGTAAGACTGGAATTTTATAAAAAGGAACCGTACATTCATAAGTAAAAGTTTTAAAATTCATGTATCAAGACATATATATTGTTTTTATTATTGCTATACATCTATACTCCTATTTAACCTTTTAGCTACATACTCCTTATTCTTTTTATTATAAACATAAAATATTCCTAATACTATACAGAAAATTGCTGCTGTTGTCAAAGATTGTTGATACTCCTGTATCACCGTTACCTCCTCTGTCAAGCAATTATTTCCCATCTTCTTTAAGTTCCCGTAGTATCTTCTGGAAGTACTCCTTCTGCTGCCCAAAAGCAATTCGTACTAATCTGTGTATTTCAGCTCGTTCGCGTTTTAACTTCGTTTTTCTGCCTCCACGTGGCCGTCTTGGTTTGGGGATGGTGTTTAAGATATCTTCTTCAGCCTTCCTTTTGGTGAATTCTTCAATTCTCCTAGGTCTGGGTCCAGGTGTAATTATTGATGTGGGTTTATAGTAGGATGGTGTAGTTGACACCGGCTCAGGGACGTATTTTTCTCGTTCTACCTGTCCTTCTTCTTCTACGCAGCTGCCTGAATCTTCACAGCTGATTCCAAAGTTCCGTTTATCAGGATCGCCATGAAATATGCTGGGGTCGTCAGGAAATATGTTTGTTGACGGGCCTTGGGATACTTCTCCGTTTATTTGTGTTGACGTTGGGTCCTTACTGTTGTGGAGTAAAAGTTAGTTTAACCCAACTGTGGAGAATGGAATGTACAGGGATTCAACCTACCAAAGCGGCGAGGCCGCAGTTAATGATGGCACCATGTCTGAGCTAGTCTTAGACATTTGCCGTGCTTAGTTATGCTTTGCAAGTATAACCTCGCAAGAGCAGAGACTCAGTAGAAGAAAACAGTGTATTGCACGTTTACTCAAATGAATCTATTTTCCAATCATTCTTACCACTCCTTATATACGATTTTTACAAAACATTACAAACATAGCTTAACCTATTTTATTATCTAAACTCAGCATGCCCTGAAATAAATCAATAACCTATAAATTTCCCATGACACAATATTCTATATGAATCACATGTGTTCTACTTTCTCACGCTACACTTGACCCATATTTCTAGCGCCACTCAATCAACATGTACAAGATTTATCGCCATGTGCGCTTATTCACACTGTAACCAAAACATATCATATTTGAGTCGCGTGCCATGGTGACAAATAATTTATTATCGATCGCAACATGACTCTGCATTGCACTTGAATATACCATATGGCATGGATATTCACTGTCGCTACTCGGAAACCTGATATGGTCAGTTGAGCGCAAGTGTATAACATTGTACTCGACCTACATGCGTGTGGTCTGCTATTACGTAGACAATATAAGTGAACTGCATGGTGTTCTACTTTGACTTGTTTGTTTTGCTTCGATTTATTTCATGCATGTTGATGTTATATCATTACAATATATATATATTTATATATATATATATATATATATATATATATATATATATATATATATATATATATATATATATATATATATATATATATATATATAATATATATATATGTATATATATATATATCTATAAATATATATATATATATATATATGTATATTTATATATATATATATATATATATATATATATATATATATATATATATATATATATATATATATATATATATATATATATATATATATATATATATATATATATATATATAGAACGGCAACCCCTCACCAAATTACCTCTATTTTCAGCACTCGAAAGTTCTGTTCACGCGAACTGACGACCGGATTATCCGATCATAGTGAAATTTACAGGACATGTTGGCGTTAGCCACCAGGTTTGATAGAAGTGATTTTGAAATGCGGGCAACCCTGTGCCAGTGGTACCATCTTGGAAAATCACTGAGAAAAAAAACCGGTTTTTGGCCTATAACTTCCGATTCAGCCATCAGATTTTGACAAGATTCATACTGTACTTGGATCTTATCTAAGGTAACATTTGATGAAAATTTGGCTGAAAATTTAGAATTGCCAGCTATGGTGATTTTTGTCTCCTAAATCTTGCAAAATAAAGCTTTTTTCCCTATAACTGCCAGTCCAGTGTAGAAATCAAAACGAAGTTCACGCAGTAAATGGACCTTAATGTGAACGAAATGTCGTAGAAATTTCGTACAAAACTCAAGAAAAGGCTGCCAGCTTTGACCATTTTTGTAATTTTGTTTAATTTCTTTACTGAGCGATTATGTCATTAGATTTGCAAATGGAAATGATCCTGCAATAAAATTAACAACAAATATTAACGCTTTAAAAACTTGAAAAGTTTTGAGGGTTGTTATCCTAAAATTCTTTTCATTCGTATAACTTCCAGCGCAGTGATTCAATCGAAGCGAAATTTACTGGTTGGGTTTAACTTAACGTGAAGCAGATTTGGTATGTATTTTGCTGCTGACACAGGCTTACCAGCATTTCCGTCAATATTGCACCAACAGATGCTTCAAAAAACGTTCTCATATGCAAAGGATTTGCAATAAAAATAAGGAATCAATTTTTAAATTTTCTGACTTTTGAACATTTTTCGGATGGCAGCCTCAAACAACGTTTAACCGCTGAAACTTTCGATGAAATCCTGCGATAAGAACGAAATTCAAAGGATAAGTTGATTAAAGTATGAGCTTGTTATGGTAAACTTATTGCTGCTTCGTTGGGAAAGTGTTGCCAGCACTGAACATTTTCATCATTTGTATTATAGTTGAGTTTTGTTGCTTTGGATAAGCAATGGTTGATATGATTCTAAAAAACAGTGTATTACGTCTTCCCACACTTTTTTGTCACTCAAAAACAATTTCTTCGAAAATTAGTTTTCTAGCGGTTCTGATGCGCTAGACTTTTTATATATTACAAGAAGTCGCGATTAAATACCAATCCAATAATGCACGCAACATTGCTGCGGCTCTTATGTCTAATAAACAATCTGGTTGTGGAAATTTGACGCCTTGTGAAAACAAAGCAATGCTACGTTTCTGGTGCTATCGTTGGAAGTTAGAGGATTAATAAAATTCATTCGTGCAAGAGAGCTCAGTTTGGAAGGCTGTTTATTAAAAAATAATTTTTATCTTCGTAGCAAGCGGTCGTGGTGGAAGGAATAATCGCGAATAAGAGAGCATTGGTATTTGATCTTCAAAAATAATTGTTGTAATACAAGTATCGTTGGCAGCTTCCACCGAGTAGTAGTTAGCAGTGTCTACGTTCGGAGGATGATAGGGTTTTGATAGGAACATGGATAATTGATGAAGTCAAGATGGCACTATGTAAGGGATATACATAAGTAAAACCGCATGAGATATGGAGCTACGAAATTGGGCAATAGGACAAATTAACACGCTCTGGTGGCTTGTTTACAGAAATGATGAATAAGTTTATTAAAATGAAACAACAAACATCGGATTGGCCTAGTAAATGCGTTATAAAAGATGAAAAAGATAAATATGTTCAAGATTTTCCTAAGAACGAAGGAACAAAGCTGGAGTTTGATCAAATTAACAGTAACCCAGGGTGAAAATCACTAGGTAAACTTATACTTAACTCCTTTTAGGGAAAATTTGGTCAGCGCGAAAAACCAACTAAAGACAAACATAATAAATAGTCCAGCGGAACTCTGTGCTCTAGTAACCAGCTCTACAACTGAAGTATATCATCTATTCCCAGTCAACGAAGAAACTCTGATCGTCAATTGGTGTTACAAGGAGGAACCTGCTGATACTTTTTCAACTGTTAATGTTTGGATAGCAGCATATACTACCGCTCAAGCCCGGTTGAAATTCTATAGCTATCTGGAGCAACTTCGTGAGCGGGACTCATACTATGACCCTGATTCTGTCATATAAATTAGCAGAGATGGCAGATATTATCCGCCAATAGGAGAGTTTGTAGGCGATATGACTGATGAGCTGGAGTTTTACGGTTTGGATAATTACATAACAGAATTTGTAAGTGGAGAACCAAGAAATAATGCATATAAGATTTTCAGCACAAAAGGCAACTCCATCAAAACCGTGTGTAAAATCAAAGGTGTCCGTTAAGATTTTGAAACATCCAAATCTTTTTGCTTTGATACAATCAAAAAAATATGATATTGAATCCTGGAAACGATAAGCCTAGACACATCCTGTCACAAAACATTCATCGTACTGAATCAAGGAAAGTTAAAACTGTCCCCGAAGATAAAAAATATGAACCTACAGCCGACAAACGCAAATTTCTGGAAGACAACAGTTCCCTGCCGAATTGATTAAAAAAAAAAATGTCTAGTTGTATAATGTGTATTTTGTATTTTGCCTATAATCTGGACACATACATTTTTTTTCGTTTGTTCTGAAATGGCTTTTTAATTAATGCAAAGCCAAAACTGTTTTTAAAACCTTATATCAGGAAAGAAATCTCGTTTTTTATAAGTACATTCAAGTGTAGATAAATGGATTTCAGCCACCAAAAGCTGTAACTGATTTTCGAAGAAATTTAGTATTAAATCTGTTTCGCCGAAAATCCATCATAAAGATATATATAGTCATATATTTATATATATATATATATATATATAAATATACATATGTTTATTTATAAATATATATATATATATATATATATATATATATATATATATATATATATATATATATATATATATATATATATATATATATATATATATACAGACCCTGGCCAAAATATTATGAACACCTAAAAAAATTCACAATTTTTGGATTTGAGTGCATTTCTCAACGTTTAATCTTTATTTTATCAAAAAATCGTTTACAGAGATTTTAGAAAAATATGTTTGAAGTAAATTCACTTTTTTATAACTAACACGTAATTAATATTTAGTGTTGCCACCCTTAGCCGATTTAACCGCGTCGATTCTCCTCGGCATACTTTCTATGCAAGCTTTGATGCACTCTTTGATTTCGGGTGCCTCATGCCATATTTTTTTTATGTTTTCAATTTAAATTGGATGGCTGGTATTCTTTTCTTTATAAACAAGCCGCTTTAGCTCATGCCACACGTTTTCAATTGGGTTCAAGTCCGGTGAGTTTCCTGGCCAAGGTAAAACAGGGATATTTTTGTCGGACATGAACCTTTTTACACTTTTGGCTGTGTGACATGGAGCACCATCTTGCATGAAAGTGTATGGAACTGTCCAAAACCCGATTTCAGCAAAATAAGGCATAGCGACCGTCTCCAAAACCTTTAAATATTGGTCTTGTCGCATCGTTCCCTCGACAAAATACAGGGGTCCCGGTCCGTCGGCTGTTATGGCTCCCCATACCATAACAGAAGGTGGATGTTTTACAGTCTGTGTAATACAAGACGAGTCATATTTCTCTCCTGGACGCCGTCTGATGAATTGACTGGCTTCTGTCAGGCATTGGAAGGTCGATTCGTCAGTGAAGACTATCTGAAAAATATTGCAAAATTAAAAAAATTAAAAAATTGGTTTTAAATTGAAGAAATATTTAAAGAGCAATGAAAAATACCTTTTTCCAGAATTCATCGGACTTTTGTGCATACTCATTAGCAAACAAAAGTCTCTTGTTTTTTTTATTTTCATTTAAACGAGGCTTTTTTGCTGGTCGCCTGCATCGGAAGCTTGCTTCTTTCAACCTTCTTCGTAAAGTTCGCTCCGATATATCAACGCCCGCCACGGAAATCATTTTATTGAGGTCACGTAAAGGTGCCCTGCGGTGTCCAGCAGCAAGAGAAATAATTTTCCGATCACCCGTGGGCGTAGTCTTTTTTTTTTTCTCCCACAATTTGCTCGATTCGAACCAATGGGAGACAGATTTTCTGTCATTTTATTTTGAATATGCTTAACAGTACCCGGCGAAACACCCTCCAAGGAAGCTATTTTTCTTAAGGAATGGTTTCCCGATCTCAGTAGTGCAGATATGGCAGATTTTTTCTCTGCAGTGATATATGCTTTACGTCCCATACTAAATTTTCATAAATAAATAAATATTCGTAAATTGTGTCCCTTTTTGGCTAAACTAAAATTTCAAGTATCACCAATTGCATTACTTACGTAAGTATTTAATGTTTATTTCACTAAAATATGAAATTTCAAACGCAACTAACAAAATATTCACAGAAAACAATACGAAAACAACACACTCACTGATTCTTCTACACTTGAAAAACTGGCAGTTTTCCCACCTTTTGCCAGGCATTTATACTTTTTGACCTGAAAAAAGGATCAAACGATGATAAATTCACGGTAAACTAATCAGCTAATCCCGAACATTCAGCAAGTAAACGCCACATGCGTTTTAACTAAGAAAGACTTAAGACAATGCAGCAAAATGATGAAATTTGCAAGTGTTCATAATTTTTTATATGCGCAATATTAATTAAGTGTTAACTATAAAAAGTGAATTTAATTTGTGGATACACAAACACCTACACTTAACATTCTCACATTCACTACTCACCACACTACTGGACATAATACACACTACATCAAAATTCAGAAATCAAGTAGACTAAGTTAAAAAAAATGACAATGTAAGTAAATGGAAAAATAGTGAGTTGTCAATCTGGATTGTGATGAAAAAAAGCTGTTCTTGGTTATTCTTATTGAATTAAAAAATATATCTATGCTAATAAACTTAATCAATGTTATAAAAAATGTTCATGATTAATATCAAAGCAGATATAAATATTATACGTAAAATTATTATGAAATTTCTTGTTTTAGATATTTGATTTCAAATACTAAAATTGGTGACCCCGTATTGAACACCGACGCCAGTTCAATAGTGCTCCTCATTAGCGTTTTCGCCACATCGAACGCTCACACGAGACCCGACAACCGTCGTCTCGGCAGCCATTCCGGAGCGCTACAGGAATATACATTATCATCAACATCAACAGCAGACGCAAGCAAACCAGATAACCAAAAGACGCACAGCACTGCCGCACCAACAATCAACAACAACAAATCTGGATGGAACTCGGCTAGGAAGAGTTCGTGGAAGACGTCCTATATAAATGAAGTCAGCACTCATACGAATCATTTTGATCCAGTGGTAATTCCAACAAGATTTTCATCCAGCGGATCAACACGAACATCAATCGCTGTGATTGAAGAAAGAAAAAATTGACCAGTCAAAATCGCATCGAATCCAATGACAATGATCTATTTCCAACATTGTCATTGAAAGAAAAATTTTTGGCAACTACGAAGTTCAAAAAAATCACAAAACGAATCGAAGCACAATCCGAGAACGAATAAGAAGATACTTAAAATTTTGAAGCAACGGCACAGTAAGAAAAGAAGAACAATTGCAATTCTATATCTGACACTCGAAGAAGAAGATACTTAGAATTTTGAAGCAACGGCACAGTAAGTACAAGCCAAGCTTAAAATTTTAAAAAAAAAAGTCAATCCAGGCAGTCGTGAAAGAAATCGCAAAGACTCACGTTAATCGAAGTCTGTATGTTTTGAATATTTGGAGTATGATGCGTCGACTGTTGTCCGAAATGAAGAAATCTGCAGGTTTTGAAGATTGCATGATCCAATATATGTATTTAATTCCAAATAGTATGTAAAACAGTGTGGTGATTGCATAAAGAATATTGCATAAAGATAGATACATTTAAAAAAAAAAAAAAGTTTTGACATCGAAAAATTCTACATTTTGCACGTATGTGTAACAAAAGCAGTCAGATTTCGCGCAACTATGCAGATAATTGATATTTGAGGCAGCCTAGGCCATTTAAGGCGTGAGTTCGAACTTAACATCATACAGAACTAAGTTAATCTGTATATTTAATATTATTATAATAATAGTTACAAATATCACACCTATATATTCAAACAATAATTTCAGCCACCCTATTTCCTTGCCGCGTTCCGTTTCTATTCGTCCCGTCGCGTAACTCCGTTAGAATGTCGTTGGACAATGAGGATGTGGTTCCCTCAGGCGCGTCCGCGGTACCGCAAATTAGTGCGACCTCTATAAAACCGCCCGTGTTTTGGCAAGCAGAGCCAACTTTGTGGTTCTCTCAATTAGAGAGCCAGTTTGCGAACGCACACATTAAGTGTTCGCAAACAAAATATCACTATGTGATTTCCTCGCTGGGTCCTGAGCAGCTGAAGGTGGTCAGGGACGTGGTCGCGAGCGCGGACCCTGACACGCCTTACGAAATCCTCAAGAGGGCGCTTATATCGCGGCTTTCAGCCAGCGATTCGGCAAAACTTAAGCACCTCTTGGGGAACCTCTCACTAGGCGATAGACAACCTTCCCAGCTGCTTCGTGATATGAAGCAGTTGGGAGGTTCCGCGGTTGGGGACGACCTTTTGAGGACCCTCTGGCTGCAGCGGCTTCCGGAGCAGACTCAGGCTATTTTAGCCTGCTCGCCGGAGGCCAGCCTGAGCAAGTTGGAGGAGACGGCAGACAAAATAGCGGAAGTTTTTGTCACGCCACAAGTAAGCTCAGTCGCCGTTTCCCCCCAGCAGTCAGAGGTGGCCGCTTTGACACAGCAGGTTGCTGCCCTCACGAGGCTCGTCCACCAAACACTACGATCGCGTTCGAGGTCCCAAGGAAGATCTCGCTCGCAGCCGCGTCGCCGAAGCCAGTCACGAGGGACTGGTGTTTGTTGGTACCACAACAAATATGGCCCAAAAGCTATTAAATGCGTCTCTCCATGCGCCTTCAAGGTTGGTTCATCAGAACCAAAAAACTAAGTCGCTGTTCTCTTCAGACGGTAAGAAAACGCGACTTGTCACCTAGCCGTCGTCTAATTCTTCATGACAACTTGTCTAAACGACACTACTTGATTGACACAGGCGCAGATATTTCGGTGCTTCCAGCACCTACTACCGGAAAACTTCCACCTTCTGGTATGCGACTTGCCGCGGCAAACCAGTCGACCATCAACACCTATGGACGAAAGGTGATCAAACTAGATCTGGGACTCCGTCGTGAGTTTTCATGGGATTTTATAATTGCCGATGTCTCTAGACCCATTTTAGGCGCAGACTTTCTCTGCCACTATGGGCTAGTCGTCGACTTGGCGAATGCTATCCTTGTGGATCCTCTTACTTCGCTTTCATCGAAAGGCACATTCACATCATACAAGTGTCCAAAACTTAGTGTTTTGATTGAGAAAACCTCTGATCCACGGATGCATGCCCTTCTCACCAAATACCATGCCATCACGGTCAACACAGGGTTCTCACAACCCTGCAAACATAAGGTGACACACCACATTTTGACCACAGGCCTTCCAATAGTATCGAGACCACGTCGACTTGCACCAGATAAGCTCGCGGCGGCTAAGAAAGAATTCGATTTCCTGCTACAGCAGGGAATTTGCCGCCCCTCAAACAGCAGCTGGTCTTCTCCGCTACACATGGTACGCAAGGCTAATGGGGAATGGCGTCCTTGCGGCGATTACAGACGCCTTAACGCCATAACCGTTCCGGATAGATATCCGATCCCCATTATTCAAGACTTCTGTCATGAATTACATGGCAAAAATATCTTTTCCACCATAGACCTAACTAAGGCCTACCATCAAATCCCAGTCGAGCCGAACGATATTCCAAAGACCGCCATCTGCACACCTTTCGGACTCTTTGAGTTCACCCGAATGACTTTCGGACTTTGCAATGCGGCACAATCGTTCCAACGCTTCATACATGAAGTCCTACACGGATTAAAATTCTGTTTTATCTACCTCGACGACATTTTGGTAGCTTCGACTTCCGAAGAAGAGCATCTTGTTCACTTAGAACAAATTTTCAAAAGATTAGCGGATCATGGTCTAATAATCAACATGGAGAAATGCCATTTCCTTCGACCTTCAATTAAATTCTTAGGTCATGAGGTTTCGCCAAAAGGCATTAAGCCCTCCCCAGATCGGGTTGAGGCAATATCAACAGCTAAACTCCCCAAGACGGTTAAAGACCTAAGAAGATTTTTGGGGATGGTCAATTTCTATCGTCGCTTTCTTCCTCACACAGCTGAGATGCAGCAACCACTCAACGCCTATCTTTGTGGCTCTAAGAAAGATGGTGCTAAGACAATCGACTGGTCAAAAGAAGCTAGCAAAGCTTTCGACCAAGTCAAGACTGGTTTAACAGAAGCCACTCTATTGTCCTTTCCGGACTCAAACGCCGAGCTTGGTCTATTCGTAGACGCTTCCGATTCCGCCATCGGGGCTGCTCTGCAGCAAAAATGTCAAGGCTCTTGGCAACCCCTTGGTTTTTACTCGGCCAAATTAAGCGACGCACAAAGAAAGTATAGTGCATACGACCGCGAACTCTTAGCGGCTTATCAGGGCATTCGTTATTTCCGATACTTTCTGGAAGCCCAAAGGTTCACTCTATACACCGACCACAAACCACTGACTTTTGCTTTTAAACAAAAGCCAGAAAAGGCCACACCTCGTCAACTTAGACATCTAAGTTATATAAGTGAGTTCACTTCTGACATTCGGCATGTCTCTGGTTGCAACAACGTTGTTGCTGACGCACTCTCTCGTCTAGAAGAAATCATTCTTTCCAGTACTCTCGACTTTGCCGCAATTGCCTCGTCCCAAGCATCGGACGCAGAGTTTCAGAAGATTCTCAAGGACTCTAAATTTCTTTTAAAAAAACAACCAATATTTGGCACCAACGTCGACATTTTTTGTGAAATGTCTGGCCCAACCATACGACCTTATATTCCTCACACGTTCAGGAAACAGGTGTTCAACTCAGAACATAATATCGCTCACCCTGGTATACGTGCTACAAGAAAGCACATTGCAACTAAATTCTTCTGGCCTTCGATGAACAAGGACATTGCCACTTGGGCCCGAGAATGTCTATCTTGTCTAAAATGCAAGATAACCAGACATGTGAGCAAACCTGTATCGACCTTTCCTACGGTCTCCGAACGTTTTAAGGTCATTCACATCGACATAGTTGGTCCCCTAACACACTCGCAGGGTTACACTTACTGTCTCACCATAATCGACCGTTTCACACGTTGGCCTGAAGCAATTCCTTTAGCCAGCATTACTGCCAATGACTGTGCTACTGCTTTACAAAGCACCTGGATTGCTAGATTTGGAGTTCCCCAATACATTGTCACCGACCAGGGCAGACAATTCGATTCAGCGCTCCATGCTGAGCTTGGTCGACTCTTGGGCTTCGAACGCAATCGTACCACAGCGTACCACCCTCAGGCCAACGGTTTCTTAGAAAGATGGCATCGTACTCTTAAATCGGCTATCATGGCTCACAACGATGTTTCTTGGACTAGAACACTTCCCCTAATTCTTCTTGGATTACGATCTCTAATCCGAGAAGAATTCACAGCATCACCGGCACAACTCCTGTACGGAGAAAACCTGCGTCTTCCTAGTGATTTTCTTCAAGAAAATCCTAGGAAGATTAGCCAAACAGACTTTGCCAACGAACTTACGGCTACAATGGCAAAACTTCGACCGGTTGATGCTAAACATCACACAACACCGAAGATATTTATCTTCAAGCAACTCGACTCTTGCTCACACGTCTTCGTCAGAGTCGATTCTGTTCGTCCACCACTCATTCCACCGTACGACGGTCCTTTCAAAGTCCTAGCCAGACATATGAACTATTACACTCTGGAAATCAGAAACAAATCCGTCAATGTTTCCATTAACAGGCTCAAGCCTTGTTACTCGTCATCCTCTACGGAACCTGTTGACAATTCTTCCAGAAACCAGCAAGCATCAGCAACCTCGACTGCACCATTACTGCCTCCAGCTCCCGAAAAGAGACCAGCGAGGAAAGTTACATTCGCTCCGTACGTCTCTCTAGCTGAGCGAACCACAAAGGTGCCACTCTCCTACGCCTCGCGATAACGCGTAAAACGCTCGCAGGGGAGTATTGTGGATACACAAACACCTACACTTAACATTCTCACATTCACTACTCACCACACTACTGGACATAATACACACTACATCAAAATTCAGAAATCAAGTAGACTAAGTTAAAAAAATGACAATGTAAATAAATGGAAAAATAGTGAGTTGTCAATCTGGATTGTGATGAAAAAAAGCTGTTCTTGGTTATTCTTATTGAATTAAAAAATATATCTATGCTAATAAACTTAATCAATGTTATAAAAATGTTCATGATTAATATCAAAGCAGATATAAATATTATACGTAAAATTATTATGAAATTTCTTGTTTTAGATATTTGATTTCAAATACTAAAAATTTTTCTATAATCTCTGTAAACGATTTTTTGATAAAATAAAGATTAAACGTTCAGAAATGCACTCAAATCCAAAAATTGTGAATTTTTTTAGGTGTTCATAATTTTTTGGCCAGGGACTGTATAAATGTATATATATATATATATATATATATATATATATATATATATATATATATATATATATATATATATATATATATATATATATATATATATATATATATATATATATATATATATATATATATATATATATATATATATTTATATATATTTATAAATAAACATATGTATATTTATATATATATATATATATATATATATATATATATATATATATATATATATATATATATATATATAAATATATGACTATATATATCTTTATGATGGATTTTCGGCGAAATGAATTTAATACTAAATTTCTTCGAAAATCAGTTACAGCTTTTGGTGGCTGAAATCCATGTATCTACACTTGAATGTACTTATAAAAAACGAGATTTTTTTCCTGATATAAGGTTTTAAAAACAGTTTTGGCTTTGCATTAGTTAAAAAGCCATTTCAGAACAAACGAAAAAAAATGTATGTGTCCAGATTATAGGCAAAATACAAAATATATATTATACAACTACAAAATTTTTTTTTTTTTAATCAATACGGTATGTAACTGTTGTCTTCCAGAAATTTGCGTTTGTCGGCTGTAGGTTCATATTTTTTATCTTCGGGGACAATTATAACTTTCCTTGATTCAGTACGATGAATGTTTTGTGACAGGATGTGTCTAGGCTTATCGTTTCCAGGATTCAATATCATATTTTTTTGATTGTATCAAAGCAAAAAGATTTGGATGTTTCAAAATCTTAACGGATACCTTTGATTTTACACACGGTTTTGATGGAGTTGTCTTTTGTGCTGAAAATCTTATATGCATTATTTCTTGGTTCTCCACTTACAAATTCTGTTATGTAATTATCCAAACCGTAAAACTCCAGCTCATCAGTCATATCGCCTACAAACTCTCCTATTGGCGGATAATATCTGCCATCTCTGCTAATTTATATGACAGAATCAGGGTCATAGTATGAGTCCCGCTCACGAAGTTGCTCCAGATAGCTATAGAATTTCAACCGGGCTTGAGCGGTAGTATATGCTGCTATACAAACATTAACAGTTGAAAAAGTATCAGCAGGTTCCTCCTTGTAACACCAATTGACGATCAGAGTTTCTTCGTTGACTGGGAATAGATGATATACTTCAGTTGTAGAGCTGGTTACTAGAGCACAGAGTTCCGCTGGACTATTTATTATGTTTGTCTTTAGTTGGTTTTTCGCGCTGACCAAATTTTCCCTAAAAGGAGTTAAGTATAAGTTTACCTAGTGATTTTCACCCTGGGTTACTGTTAATTTGATCAAACTCCAGCTTTGTTCCTTCGTTCTTAGGAAAATCTTGAACATATTTATCTTTTTCATCTTTTATAACGCATTTACTAGGCCAATCCGATGTTTGTTGTTTCATTTTAATAAACTTATTCATCATTTCTGTAAACAAGCCACCAGAGCGTGTTAATTTGTCCTATTGCCCAATTTCGTAGCTCCATATCTCATGCGGTTTTACTTATGTATATCCCTTACATAGTGCCATCTTGACTTCATCAATTATCCATGTTCCTATCAAAACCCTATCATCCTCCGAACGTAGACACTGCTAACTACTACTCGGTGGAAGCTGCCAACGATACTTGTATTACAACAATTATTTTTGAAGATCAAATACCAATGCTCTCTTATTTGCGATTGTTCCTTCCACCACGACCGCTTGCTGCGAAGATAAAAATTATTTTTTAATAAACAGCCTTCCAAACTGAGCTCTCTTGCACGAATGAATTTTATTATTCCTCTAACTTCCAACGATAGCACCAGAAACGTAGCATTGCTTTGTTTTCACAAGGCGTCACATTTCCACAACCAGATTGTTTATTAGACATAAGAGCCGCAGCAATGTTGCGTGCATTATTGGATTGGTATTTAATCGCGACTTCTTGTAATATATAAAAAGTCTAGCGCATCAGAACCGCTAGAAAACTAATTTTCGAAGAAATTGTTTTTGAGTGACAAAAAAGTGTGGGAAGACGTAATACACTGTTTTTTAGAATCATATCAACCATTCCTTATCCAAAGCAACAAAACTCAACTATAATACAAATGATGAAAATGTTCAGTGCTGGCAGCACTTTCCCAACGAAGCAGCAATAAGTTTACCATAACAAGCTCATACTTAAATCAACTTATCCTTTGAATTTCGTTCTCATCGCAGGATTTCATCGAAAGTTTCAGCGGTTAAACGTTGTTTGAGGCTGCCATCCGAAAAATGTTCAAAAGTCGGATAATTTAAAAATTGATTCCTTATTTTTATTGCAAATCCTTTGCTTATGAGAACGTTATTTGAAGCATCTGTTGGTGCAATATTTACGGAAATGCTGGTAAGCCTGTGTCAGCAGCAAAATACATACCAAATCTGCTTCACGTTAAGTTAAACCCAACCAGTAAATTTCGTTTCGATTGAATCACTGCGCTGGAAGTTATACGGGTGAAAAGAATTTTAGGATAACAACCCTCTAAACTTTTCAAGTTTTTAAAGCGCTAATATTTGTTGTTAATTTTTATTGCAGGATCATTTCCATTTGCAAATCTAATGACATAATCACTCAGTAAAGAAATTAAACAAAATTACAAAAATGGTCAAAGCTGGCAGCCTTTTCTTGAGTTTTGTACGAAATTTCTACGACATTTGGTGCACATTAAGGTCCATTTACTGCGTGAACTTCGTTTTGATTTCTACACTGGACTGGCAGTTATAGGGAAAAAAGCTTTATTTTGCAAGATTTAGGAGACAAAAATCACCATAGCTGGCAATTATAAATTTTCAGCCAAATTTTCATCAAATGTTACCTTAGATAAGATCCAAGTACAGTATGAATCTTGTCAAAATCTGATAGCTGAATCGGAAGTTATAGGCCAAAAACCGGTTTTTTTTTCTCAGTGATTTTTCAAGATGGTACCACTGGCACAGGGTTGCCCGCATTTCAAAATCACTTCTATCAAACCTGGTGGCTAACGCCAACATGTCCTGTAAATTTCACTATGATCGGATAATCCGGTCGTCAGTTCGCGTGAACAGAACTTTCGAGTGCTGAAAATAGAGGTAATTTGGTGATGGGTTGCCGTTCTTGTGCAAATCGGAATTTTGAAAATTTCAATTTGGAACGATGGACAAAGATTCAAATTCATCAATGATTTAATTTTTTTGTCAAAAATCAAAAATTTGTTCAGGAAGGTCAATGGTTTGAAGGTTTATTTTTCAGGAGCCTGCCGTAGCTACAGGGTTACCCGCACTATCTTGAAAATCCACGTGTGCTAAATTTTAGCCAACATTAAAACGCTATGCAAATTTCACGATGATCCATTGTTTTTCTTAGAAGTAATGACAAATCAAAATTTGAAAAAAAAACCTTGCCTACTTTTAGGCATGCTGCACCCACACACGGCTCAAAATTTCCAACATTTTAACATAAACAAGTTTAATACATAATAAGTTTTCGTCCACAAACATTTATTTTTACAAAAATTGACACTGCTTGGAAATAAAGGAGTACCTGAAAATTCACTAAAACGCTCGCCGCAGCCAAAAGGTTTGGGATATCTGAATTCTAATTCAAGTTGTGGACCAACCTACTATATACATCTACGTTCTTCGAAAATTTCAGCTCAATAGGATTGGCCACTCCAGAGATTATCTCGGAAAATCATTTTGCTGACATACTCGTATATATATATATATATATATATATATATATATATATATATATATATATATATATATATATATATATATATATATATATATATATGTATATATAGATGTATATATATATATATATATATATATATATATATATATATATATATATATATATATATATATATATATATATATATATATATATATATATAAATATATATAAAGAAATATGAATTTTCGGCGAAACAAGTTCGAAAATTAGTAAAAATGCTGATCTTAGCGTTCGGCGGGTAAAGTGCTGCCTTGCTCACATTGAGTTAAATACATTTGGACTGGTTTAAGTACTGATGTTGGCATATGGAAAATTTTACAAAAATGAATATTAAAGAACTTACAATGTTCATGAGAAGTATACTAAATAGCTTATACTACAATGTTGCAATGTTGAATATAGGAGAACTACAGTGTTAATAAAAGTATATTAAACAGCTTTTACTACAATTAATTGAATAACAATGTTGCAATATTGAATATAAGAAAACTACAATGTTAATAAAAGTATGTTGAATGGCTGAATTACAAAGAATTGAATTAAATATACAATGTTGTTGAACATAAATGTTGTTGAACATCCTCCCCCGCGATGAACGGTCCGTTCAACCATCGGCTTGGATGTCCGGTAGGCTTTGACCTTTGGGACGCGAGTCTGCGTAGGCTGGAACATGATTACGAGACTGCACTCTACACTTGTCGATCAAATAGACGGTGAGTGCAATGGCAAATGCCAGGCCTAGTTATCCGATCGTATAATTGTGAATAATGTGGGCGTCAATCCCGTTGGGAAGATGTATTTGCTGCGCGTACAACTGCCGCTTAAACTGATCAATGGCGGCGTTAGATGTTTGCTTTGGTTTCAAAGATGAAGTAGGACGCGTGTTTTCGGTCGCTATGAATCGGAGCAGGTCCGCGATGCGTGCAAAGGAGACTTTTTCTTTGCTTGCGTAACCCCGATCCGCCTGGATGGTGATTGAGCCAGATTTTATTGTGCAGTCAGGTTGCATCTTGAGTAAACCTGACACTGTGTGGGTAGAACCTGTTCTCTTAGAAGCGACACTCCACAACAGTTTATGTTCGCCTCTTTGTCGTAAAGAGGATAGATCTGCTCGTACAGTTATAGGTCCTATTCGATTTTGATGCAGGATCCAAATTCTTGTTCCGACAGCGAATAGAATTGATCTTGATGTTGGTTTACAACTAAGTACGGTGAGGTAGGCACAAATGCCATCAGCTTGTCTGTAGTCAATGTTGATATCGGAAACAATCGATATAGGTCATAAAAATTCACGCTGACCAGGGCCGATTTCAGCTCGAAAATGACATGGCTCTCCACTATTCGGGCCTTCGTGGTCATCAAGTTGAAGAGATGAAGCAAACTGTCTCTTTCGATGGGAAGACGAAGAGTCGCGGGCAAGTGAGTCTTGATGGTTATAAGTTCTGCCTTCAGCTGATGCTGAAATAATATCAATGGACTCAGCTTTCCATGATGAGTGTCGAAAATTACATCTACAATGGCATCCTGTGCTCTCTGTAGGTAAGATACTATTAATATCATTTAAATGGCAACTGTAGTAAACAGACATGCTATCGTTAGCTGGTTGGTCTCATTGCTAGGGTCCTTCACTTCATTGGCCAGTCTTTTCAATTCTTCATCTATTATTTCAAACTTTTTTCGGGCGGCAAGCTCGTCCTTCTAGATGACGTTTAATGTTGAGTCGATGATTGACGTTTGATTTCTCAATAATGAAAGAAGTTGGTCTTGATTTTCCTTGACGCTAGTGATCGTTTTGGACATTTCTTGGGCATATTCATCGTCAACTACTCCAAATAAGGATTTCGCTAGATTGCTAACTATGTTGAGGGCTCCCCTTTTTCTTCTGGCTCTGAGCAGCTGGCTGTAGGTTCCCAATTCAACCTTAAGGTTTCAAAAATAAGTTATATCAGGATTGCAATTATTTTTTAGAGCCCAGCGATCGCAGACTCGCTGTAGCATGCTCGATCCATTACCCAGATTAGACAACTTTAGCCAATACGGCATTAAGTCATAATATTTTATCAAGTTCCACTCGTTTGTTGCCAAACATGCCCTTCCCATTGACTGGAAGTGCAAACCCGGTTGTTGGCCCATGGGAGTAACTTCTACTGGATCTGCAAAGATGATCGGGAAGACTAAGCAGCCCAGCATGAGTGTCATAACAGATGCTCCTTGCTGCTCTTTTTTGGCTCCTTGCTGCATTGCGTCCCTTCTGGTGTGTCAATCTTAGATGACCCTTCCGATGAAGGCCGTTTTGTCGTGAGGTTGCCCCTTGCTGCTGAGCCAACGGAGCACGGCAGTTTAAGAGAGATTGCTTTACGACACTTCAATGCGTTCGAAAAAAGATTTATGAAAAATGCCGAGCTCAGGCAGATATGCTAGATATTTATGCAGGAATAAAACTTGGCCACATGAAGGACGTGGAGAAGCAAGCGATTTTATGAAGCCAAGATCATTGTAAAATTGGCCAAGATTGGTGACGCCGAAGTGATTTGGAAGGCTCAAAAGCAAGCCAGCAAATCACACTGACTATTACGAGCTGCTCACGCATCATGGAACGCTTGTTTGAACAGCAGCAGGATCAGTCCGCCCATATAGACCAAATCATCGCAAATTATAAAAAGGACTCCGAGGGTCGGAAAACTAAGGTTAAATTTTTCGCTCTCGAAACTGAAGTGGCTGGTGTATGTGTCTACCAAATAAAACGAGTTTAGTGCTCCATAAGTGCCAACATCGCCAGCAGCTGCGAATACCAATTTCCAACATCTCCATTCCAAAGTTTAAGGGTGAATAAATAAAGTGGCGCCAGTTCCGTGACTTGTTTGTCCAGATGGTGCACGACCAACCACTATTCGGCATCCCAAAATGAACTTGACAAAAGAGGCTGAAAGGCTCATAAGAAACTTCCCACTGTCGGAAAAAAATTACCTATTAGCCTGGAGGACACTCAAGGATAGATACGACAATCAGAGACTGATTGTAGCTGCTCTCGTTAAAAAACTGATGGCGTAGCCATCGCAAGCGCACGACAAATAATCTGCTTCAGCACTTAAGACCTTACATGATAGCACACAAGAGTGTCTTATGGGTCTGGAAAATCTGGGCATTTCAACCATCGGCTGGGATCCGCTGTTGCTTCACATATTAACGAAAAGGTTAGACTCCGTCACTCATATCTTAAATGAGCAAACTAATCTCAATTCGAAAGAAATCCAGAGCATTACGGGCTTCTTGGCGTTCCTACAGAATTGATTTCAGGCAATAGAAGCATTAGGGAGCAAGGCAAGGCTCAACGACAAATTATGGCGTGTCAAGACTCACAGCCGCCATATCGGCAACACCATCGTGTCCCATTTGGAGCAAGGGCCATCCGTTGTTCCATTGCGCGAATTTCCTACAAATAGCACCAGCCGATAGGTTGAAAATCATCCAAAGGCACAAACTTTGTATCAACTACTTCCGAACCAGCCACACGTCTGGAGACTGCACCTTCAGAGACTGCAAACAATGCTCCAAGAAGCATAATAGCCTGCTTTACCTTGGGAAGACAAGTGTTGCAAAATATATGGCTTAACCAGATAAACATGTGGCACCGTCAGCGCCTGAAGCAGTATCGGTGGCTGCCATGAAGAAAGACCATGAAGATCGCTCCCTTGCATTGACCGCACCAGAAAAACCGCCCAAGGGTGGCTACGTGCTTCTGGGTACTGCCAGGGTCCTGGTTGTCAACGCGGTCGAGGAATTTTTTGAATGCCGAGCCCTATTGGATCCAGGCTCACAAATCAACTTGGTGACCGACTGCGTTGTGAAACAACTAGGATTGACGCCCCAGCGATCTGTGACCTTTATCGAAAGGGGTGGCTGCAGTACAGAGCGAACACAATACAGAGTGAATATTCAACTCCGCTCGAGAAAAAACTCTTATTCAGCTAGACTCGAAGCATACGTGCTGCCCCAAATTATCTCTCTACAGCCAGCTCACCAAATTGATATATCCAAATGGCCAATATCAGCCAATACAACATCGGTGGACCCATTTTTACGACCTACCGCTTGTTGGACAAATCAAGCTGAGAAACGGCTTACCTGTATTTCAAAATGCATTCCTTGATTGGGTGGCAACCGGTACAATCACAGACAATCCATCTTCATCCGCCGCCTGCGGAGTACTCACGGAAGATCAAAATCTGGCCAAATCCATTGAAAGGTTCTGGAAGCTAGAAGATACTGATATGGCGCAAAAAACAATCACATCATCGAAAACGGCGTGCGAGACACACTTCTGTCAGAACGCAAAACGAGACAATGAAGGCCGTTATGTCGTTAGGTTGAACTTTGCTGCTGAGCCAACGAGGCTAGACAGTTCAAGAGAGATTGCTTTACGGCGTTTCGATGCGTTACAAAAAATATTTATGAAAAATTCCGAGCTCAGGCTGCAATAACAGATATTTATGCAGGAATACGTCGAACTTGGCCACATGGAGGAAGAAGAGGAGCAAGCGATTCAAGCACCCTATTACTATTACCTCATCACTGCATTATCAAACCAGGTAGCAGCACCACAAAGCTAAGGGTTGTATTCGATGCGTCGTGCAGGACGGCGTCAAATGTTTCATTGAACGACATATTGTACGCAGGGCTAACCCTCCAAGATGACCCCGTAGCAATCCTTCTCCGTTTTTGGCTACCACGATTTGTATTCACTGCGGACATCAAAAATATGTACCGCCAGGTGATACTGCACCCTGATGACTGAAGGTACCATATAATTTTCCGGAGACCAAGTCAGCCCAGGCGCTGTGCCTAGCTTAAAACAGTAACATACGGTACGACACCTGCCTCATATTAAGCGACCAAATACCTACATAAATTAGCCACGGAGGAAGCAGCACGATACAAATTCGGAGCTGAAATCTTGCAGCGAGATTTCTATGTTAACGACGTCATGACGGGTTCAAATAGCCTCATAGCGGCCTCGCAAATACAAGAGAAATTGACTTAACTGCTGCAAGGGGCTGGATTGAAGCTCAGGATATGGTGCGCCAATCATCCACGTTTGTAACAAGGCATACCTCACGAGAACAAGGAAGTTCAATTGGATTTTCATAACAAATCGGAAGACTATATCAAGACGTTGGGTCTAACATGCCTACCAAAGCCAGACTATTTTCGGATTAGGATTAGCTCGCAATAGGAGCATTAAAGAATAACAAAACGAACGGTTGCCTCCGACATTGCAAGAATGTTTGTACCCCTTGGCATCATGGCGCCAGTTGTTGTTCTCGCTAAAATTTTCCTGCAGCAGCTGTGGCAACTTGGACTGGGATGCTGGTCTCCCATAAGAAATGTACACTAAATGGACTAAGTTCCGTGAAGAATTGAGGGTTCTGAAAAACATGCAGTTTCTTCAGCATGTGCTGGCGAATGAGACGCCCAATCAAATCCAACATCACGTTTTAAGAAGGCGTACGGTGCTGTTATATATGTCATCACAACGGATGTAAGAATCATTGTACGACTGCTAACTGCCAAATCAAGGGTCGCGCCTCTTAAGAAAAGAACATCCCCGCGATTGAAGCTTTGCGCCGCCAAATCGGGCGCCGACCTTGCTCGTAGAGCATAAAAAGACATGCAGATGAAGGGTATTGCTCCCTTCATTTGGACCGACTCCGAAGTCGTTTTAGGGTGGACAAATTCATATCATACGTTTGTGGCGAACAGAATCTCAGCAATTCAATCTCTATCCATTCCGCAACAGTGGTGGCACGTTATGTCGTGCGAAAATCCTGTGGACATTCTCTCTCGTGCCATTGCTCCTTCAAAATTGGCTGATTGTCACCTTTGGTTTTACGGACCTCCTTATCTGCATGGGAGGGAATCAATATGGCCACCGAAGAATGTGAAGGCATCGCCATGTGACATGAAAAAAAAGCTCAGCCTTAACCATGATCCACTCCGAGTTGAAGCCTACCCACTTCGTGAATAAAATCCAACATGGAAATTCTTTCAGAAAACAACAACGCGTGACGGCATTCGTAATGAGGCTCATCAATCGACTACGATCGATGGGTGCAATTGAAAATCGAACCAAAACTCCAACCAGCAAAGAGTTGAACGATGCACTGTTTGTCATTGCCAAGACCATGCAGTTTGAAGAATTTAATGACGAAATTCGAAACTTGAGCAATGGTAAGGAGATTAATAAGCGAGATCCACTGACCACTGTGACGCCATTTCTAGATGATCGTGGTGTCTTACGTGTTGGCTGCAGATAAGAAGCGTCAAACATACATTATAATGTGAAGCATCCTTTTCTGCTGCGCTATAAGCATCAATTTACCAAAATACTAATGATAGATATATACTACAAAAGACTGCGTTTAGGCCCCCAAGCGCTACTGGCCACTACCAGACAATGGTTCTGGCCAATCAAGGGCAAAACGCTAGCAAGATCTATTGTACAGCGATGTGTACGATGCAGCAGGGCGAAGTCAGAAATGTTCTCTCAGCTAATGGGGAATTTGCCATCCACACGAGTACACAGGTGTTGATTTCTGCGGGCCAATTTAGATTCATTATCGTGGCAGAGGCAGTCGCCCCCCAGAAAGAATATATAGCAATGCTTTGTTGTTTCGCCACTAAGGCCGCTCATTTGGAAGTGGTAGGCAATCTGACTACGGAATCCTATATCGGATCCTTGAAGCGTTTCTTAGGAAGGCGTGGACACTGCAAAAATTTATATTGCGACAATGCCACTAATTTTGTGGGAGCTTACAACCAATTACACGAACTAAAGGGTGCCATATATTCAGACAAGGCCATAGAAAAAATTACCACGATCTGTGCCTCTCAGCGCATAGATTTTCATTTTATACCTCCTCGTGCCCTACACTTCGGAGGGTTGAGAGAGGCTGCCGTAAAATCAGCAAAGCACTTGCTACTGCGAGGAGTGTCCTCAGCTAAGCTAACCCACGAAGAATTGCAGACACTGGTAATATAAAGTGAGACAATATTAAACTCAAGGCTTATGACACCGATGTCAGCAGACCCAAACGATCTTGCAGCATTAGCCCCAGGTCACTTCCAAATCGGAGAGCCCCTTACAAGCTCCATTGATACCGCTGCAAAGCCGATCAATGTTGACCTTCTAACTCGATGGAAGCTAGTGACGCATATCACAAATGAGTTTTAGCGTAGGTGGACTAGCAAGTACTTAAGTGAGCGGCAGCATCGTTTGAAATGCAAACACAGTAATTCACATGCCCAACCCGGCACCGTCGTGATCATCATAGAGGACAACACTCCAGTGATGAATTGGCCGCTGGGACGAATCATCAAAACCTATGAGGGAGATAACGGGCACGTTCCGGTCGCCGACGTCAACACATCTTCTGGCATTTTACGCAGGTCGATCCAAAGACTTGCTTCCCTGCTAGAAAAATAACGCAACAGCAAAGGAAGAAGAATTTCAGCAACCCAAACCGTTTCAAACAAAACGTACTTCATCGGCTGGATCATCTAAGATTGGGACCCCAGAAGGGACGCAATGCAATGAGGAGCTAACAAAGAAGGCACGCAAGCAGCGAGGAGCACCTCTTATGACACTCATGCTGAGCTGCTTATCCTCTCGGTCATCTATGCAGATCCAGTAGAAGTTACTCCCATGGGCCCCCACTTCCAGTCAATGGGAAGGGCCCATTGGGAACAAGCGAGTGGAAACTGATAATGTATAATGAGTTTATGCCGTACTGGCTAGAGCTGTCCAATCTGCGTAATGGATCGAGCATGCAACAGCATCTCTGCGATCGCTGGGCTCTCAAAAATAAATGCAATCCTGGTTTGACTTATTTCCAAAACCTTCAGGTTGAATTGTAAACCTACAGCTAGCTGTTCAGAGCCAGAAAAACAAGGAAAGCTATTACGCGCATGCATTCAGACATCCAAGCCACGTGACTGTCTAGTCAGCATCGCGTTACGTTCAACTTTTTATGCGGATATGCGAAAATATTCATGAGAATGAATATTTTCCCATGCGATAGAGAAAAAGCGTTCAGACTGCATCGTCAGCAGTCTGAAGTTATAAAATTAAGCTAATGATATGTCTTTTTGCATGTGCGACTCAAAAAGTAAAGTACTCATACCTTTGTGCGCTATTTGAAGTTAGAATTAAATAGTCATTAAACGAATAAAGTTTGTGTTATATATTTTTACTAATTTTCGAAGAAAAGTAGTATTAAACTCGTTTCGCCAAAAATTCATATTTCTTTATATATATATATATATATATATATATATATATATATATATATATATATATATATATATATATATATATATATATATATATATATATATATATATATATATATATATATATATATATATATATATATATATATATATATATATATATATATATATATATATATATATATATATATATATATATATATATATATATATATATATATATATATATATATATATATATATATATATATATATATCATCAAAATCATTAAGGGAGATAATCTCTGGAGTGGCCAAACCGATTGAGCTGAAACTTTTGGAGAACTTAGATGTGTTTAGTAGGTAGGTCCACGACTTGCTAAAATTCAGATGTCCTAAACCTTTTGGCGACGGCGAGCGTTTTAGTGAATTTTGAGGTACTCCTATATTTCCAAGCAGCGTAAATTTTTGTTCAAAAAAAGTACTGGAAATGACAACCCATTATGTTTTAAGCTTGCATATGACAAAAAATTGAAAATTTTGAGCCGTGTGTGGGTGCAGCGTGCCTTAAAGTAGGCAAGGATTTTTTTTCAAATTTTGATTTGTCATTACTTCTGGCAAAAACTATGGATCATTGTGAAATTTGCAGAACGTATTGATGTTGACTAAAGTTTAATATACATGGATTTTCAAAGTCGTGCGGGTAACTCTGTAGCTGCGACAGGCTGTTGAAAAAAAATCTTTCAAATCATTGAACCTCCTGAAAAAATTTTGATTTTTGACAAAAAATTCAAATCATTGATAAATTTTAACGTTTGTGCATCATGTCAATTTGAAATTTAAAAAATTCTGATTTGCACAAGAACGGCAACCCATCACTAAATTACCTCTATTTTCAGCACTCGCAAGTTCTGTTCACGAGAACTGACGACCGGATTATCCGATCATAATGAAATTCACAGAACATGTTGGTATCACCTACAACCAGTTCTGATAGAAATGATTTTGAAATGCGGGCAACCCTGTAGCAGTGGTACCATCTTGAAAAATCACTGAGAAAAAAAAAACAGCTTTTTGGCCTATAACTTCCAATTTACTAATCAGATTTAAACACAATTCACACAATATTTGGACCTTACTTAAAGTAACATTTATTGAAAATTTGACTGAAAAATTAGCATAGAGTTGCCAGCTATGGTGGTTTTTGTGTCCTAAATCTTGCAAATTGGCTCAGCAAAATAAAGCTTTTTTCCCTATAACTTCCGGTGCAGTCATGATATCAAAATGAACTTAACGCAGTAAATAGATTTTGATGTGAGCCAAATGTCATAGAAATTTCGTAGCAAAATAATGAAAGGACTGCCAGCTATGACCATTTTTGTAATTTTTTTGGAATTTCATTACTGCGCGATTATGTCATTAGATATCCAAATGGGAACGATCCTGCAATGCAAATTAACAACAAATATTAACGCTTTAAAAATTTGAAAAGTTTTGACGGTGGTAACCCTAAACAATTTTTCACCCGTATAACTTCTAGCGCAGTGATTCAAATTCCAAAAAATTCCAAAAATTCCAATAAGCTCCAGGCATCCTCAATCAAACGGTGCGGTAGAAAGATCACACGGGAGACTGAAGGAGTATTTGCGTAGCGTTATCAGCGAAACTGACCTGGGACCACAGGAAACCTTAGCGATGGCGAGCCTATGTTTCAACCAGTGCGTAAGTCAAGGAACAGGGATGCCTGCAGAAGAAATACTCTTCGGACGAAATTCATTGCCAATAAGTCAAATCGCAACAATGGAGGCAAGCAGCGAATCTTCTAATTATGTGCTTAACAATCGTTTGGAAATACTTACAAAAATGAGAAAACGCGCTATAGAATTCAACTGGAACGTGAAGAAGAAACAGAAAAAACGATATGATAGTATGTTGGATAAAAGTGGTAATTTTTATAATTACAGTATAGACGACACAGTTCTAATACGTCAGAAAAAATCCAAAGATCCCATGAATCTATGGATCGGCCTTTTTAAAGTTTTGAAAGTTAGAAAGAATTCTGTGCAGATAGATAATAGGTTAAAAAGCTGGTTTAACGTTTGTGATGTCAAATCATACATTTCAGGACCACACGAAGTCTCATCCTCAACGCAGGACTTTGAGTAATATTGGGAGATGTCTCGGTTAGGGAAATTCGCTATCCAGGTGCATATTTCAACTTTATTTCGGACGTCAAATTTGTGAATAAGCGCATCAATTTGATTAAGTTCATCGATAAATTTGAATTAGAAGCTGAAATAGAAAATATTAGAATATTCACATATAGCATAAATCAGTTATGTACCAATAGCAGTGTAGCTTGTAGAAATTTAAAATTGAACGGTGAATTACAAGCTAATAGATTAAGTCATAGCTTGAACACTATCTATGGAATATTGGGACTTAAACCAATATACGGTTACGTAGAGATATAGCGAATTGAGTTGGAAGTTCTTTAAAATTTCTCTTTGGTACAATGGATTCGAACGACTTTAACCAGATTAAAGACGTTGTCGATTCCATAGAAAAAAATGAGTTCAACATTAGTAAAGGAATAATTAAGAACACTTATTTGATGACTGATATCAATAAGCAGTCAAAAATCATTTCCACGGAGCAAAATTTAATTAGGCTTAAAGTGAATGATATTGTGGATGAACTTAAAAAGATCAATAACATTACAAATGAGCATGAAAAGAAATTAGCTTTACAAATTTATTATGAAGAACTCTATACAAAAATTAATCATAAAGTAGAAGTAATCGATTTGCGAATTGAGATACTTCGTGACAGTTTGCTTTTTATTCAAGCCGGTATATTACATCCATATATCCTTGAACCTTCACAGCTTATTGAAGAACTAAGTAAATTAAAAGAAAAAGATGAACTAACTATAACACCTATAATAGGAAATTATAAGGATTTGGCTTACAGCTAACCGCATTTATTAAGAATAAAAACATTTATGTAAAGATTTCGCTCGACAAAGTAGAAAGTGAAGATTTCGAAATGTACGAAGTAATTGGGTTTCCATATATCAAAACAAATACTGTAACGCAAATAAATGGGTTGAAAAATTATTTTATAATAAGCAAAAATAAAGAAATGTGTGTATCAATAGATGAAACAGATTGCAAAAGTATCAATAATCTGAAAATATGTAAACCTTTGCCACTTAACACTTGCATTATAAACATATTTTTTAAACAATCTGACAAAGGATGCGAATTCCGAAACATATGTTCAGAATTAGATATACTACACAAACTAAACAATTTACAATTATTAAGTGTGAATACAGTTGAAACAAATTTTGAGTGTCATTGTAATACAACAGCAATTTTGAAACTTTCTGGAACTAATATTTTAACATTGAATAATGACTGTAGCATTCATAGTGTAGCCCACGATTACCTTTCTGAGAAAACGGCAGATGAAATTCTAATAAAAAAGGATAAAATTATTGAAATTGATGATTGTTGTAGTAGTTTAAACCTAAACGTAATTCAACAACACGACATGCACATAAATAAATTAACTAGCAACAATATCCACGAGTTAAAGGATTTAACTTCGGAGTTAGTAAAACAAGCATCCTTTTGGGAAAAAGCCATTCAACCAATCCCAAAAGTGATCAGAGAAAATTCAGTTATTTCAGTTATAATTACAATACTTATTCTGTCCACTTTGGTATTTATTGTTTATAAATGTGCTAATGGCAATTAACGCATCGTATTATTCAAAGAATGTTTTAATCATAGAAAAAAAGTTAATTTTGGCGATAGTAAAGTAACATTTAGAAACGAATAAGAAAATGAAAAAATTACAATTTTTCAAAATCCAAAAGCAACATATGAAAATGACAATAAACGATTAAGGACGAGATATTTGTCAAAGGTTGAGGACAATCTTAAACTAGGGGGGAAGGTGTTACGCGCATGTATTCAGATACCCAAGCTACGTGACTGTCTAGTCAGCATCGCGTTACGTTCAACTTTTTACGCGGATTTGTGAAAATATTCATGAGAATGAATATTTTCCCATGCGAACGAGCAAAAGCGTTCAGACTGCATCTTCAGCAGTCTGAAGTTATAAAATTAAGTTAATGATATGAAACGGAGTCTTTTTGCATGTGCGACTTAACAAGTAAAGTACTCATACCTTTGTGCGCTATTTGAAGTTAGAATTATATAATCATTAAACGAATAAAGTTTGTGTTATATATTTTTTTTAACTTCAATATTGCGCGTGACAGAGCCCTCAACGTAGTTGGCAATCTAGCGAAATCCTTCTTTGGGATACTCGTCGATGAATATGCCCAAGAAATGTCCAAAACGATCACTAGCATCAAGGAAAATCAAGACCAACTTCTTTCATTATTAAGAAATCAAACGGCAATCATCGAGTCAACATTAAATGTCATCCAGAAGAACGAGCTTGCCACCCAAAGAAAGTTTGAAATGATAGATGAAGAATTGAAAAGGCTGGCCAATGAGGTGAAGGACCCTAGCAATGAGAGCAGCCAGCTTACGAAAGTCTGTTTACTACAGTCGCCATTTAAATGATATTAATAGTATCTTACCTACAGAGAGCACAGGATGCCATTGTAGATGTAATTTCCGACACTCATCATGGAAAGCTGAGTCCATTGATATTATTTCAGCATCAGCTGAAGGCAGAACTTATAACCATCAAGACTCACTTGCCCGCGACTCTTCGTCTTCCCATCGAAAAAGACAGTTTGCTTCATCTCTTCAACTTGATGACCACGAAGGCCCGAATAGTGGAGAGCCATGTTATTTTCGAGCTGAAATCGGCCCTGGTCAACGCGGCTTCATATGACCAATGTCAGTTGTACCAGAAACCAACATTGGTTGAAGGAAAGCTGATGACGTGTGTGCCTACCTCACCGTATCTAGTCATAAACCAACTTCGAGATAAATACTATCCACTGTCGAAAAGAGAGTTCGGATCCTGCATCAAAATTGAACAAGACCTATATCTGTGCGACCAGATTCATCCTCTTTACGACAAAAAGGCGGACACCAGCTGTTGTGAAGTATCACTTCTAAGAGAGCAGGCTCTACCCCCACAGTGTCAGCTCAGAGAAGTTCAGACATCTCCAGTTTGGGTGCAACTTTCCTTCTCTAATACATGGATCTATGCACTAAAAGGCAGAACATCAATAAGCATCATCTGTGGAGATTATGTAGCAAATATGAATCTAGCAGGGTCAGATTTACTCAAGATGCAACCTGAGTGCACAATAAAATCTGGCCCAATCACCATCCAGGCGGATCGGGTTTACGCAAGCTTACGAAATAGTCTCCTTTCCATGCACATCGGACCTGCTTCGATTCCTTGCGACTGAAAACACGCGTCCTACTTCAACTTTGAAACCATACCAAACATCTAACGCCGCCATTGATCAGTTTAAGCGGCAGTTGCACGTGCAGCAAATACATCTGCCAAACGGGATTGACGCCCACAACATTCACAATTATACGATCGGATACCTAGGCCTGGCATTTGCCATTGCACTCACCGTCTATTTGATCACCAAGTGTAGAGTGAAGTCTCGTAATCATGTAACAGCCGACGCACGCCTACGTTCCAGAGCTCATAGCCTACCGGACTCCCAAGCCGATGGTTGAACGGACCGTTCAACGCGGGGAGGATGTTTAACAACATGGATGTTCAACAACATTTATGTTCAACAACATTGTATATTTAATTCAATTCATTGTAATTCAGCCATTCAATATACTTTTATTAACATTGTAGTTTTCTTATATTCAATATTGCAACATTGTAATTCAATTCATTGTAGTACCAGCTATTCAATATACTTTTATTAACATTGTAGTTATCTGATATTCAATATTGCTACATTGTAGTATCAGCTATTTGGTATACTTCTCAGTAACATTGTAAGTTCTTTAATATTCAACATTGTAAAATTTTCCATATGCAAACATCAGCAACTTATACCAGTTCAAATGCATTTAACTCAATGTGAGCAAGGCAGCACTTTACCCGCCAGACGCTAAGATCAGCATTTTTATATCTTACAAGAAGTCGCGATCAAATACCAATCCAATAATGCACGCAGCAATCTGGTCGTGATAATGTGACGCCTTGTGAAAACAAAGCAATGCAACGTTTCTGGTGCTATCGTGAAGGAGTCTGTGTCAGGCAGTTGAAAAGTGCATAAGTGCTAGTGAAGTTTTTGAAACCTTTTGCAATCAAATACTATGAATTGTGACTTCTGTAGCAATAAATTGGGCCAAGCTGAAAAAATAGGCTGCACCACATGTCCACGCATTTACCATCACTTGTGTGTCGGAATCGCTGTGAAAAATTTCAAAAAAAAAATCGCAGGCTACCAAAGCTAGTTGGAAGTGTCCGCACTGTAAAATAGCGACAACCAAACGAGGTGACAATGCGAATACGCCAACACGAAACATCCAAAACCAGACTGTAACCGACATACCGCAAGCGATTGAAACGAGTGTCCAGACAGTAGAAAACTACAGCCTTAGTGATCAAACAATATCCAAATTAGCGGAAAAACTAAAAATGCAGCTAAACATTCATGAAGTCACCAAAGCAATACAGTTCATGTCTGACAAGTTCGATGAATGCAGCGGCAAAGTTGATCAGTTGTTGCAACAGCTTCAAGCGCTTAAATGTGAGAATGATTCTCTTAAGCGGCAAGTCCAGACACTTGTTACACAAAACGAGACTCTTCAACACCAAATGAGGCGAAAAAATGTTTTATCAATGGCATTAAAGTTACGCCAAGAGAGAGTGTGAGCGCTATAGTTCAGAGTGTTTCCAAATGCATTGGACAGGAGGCCTCTGAAAACGATATAAGCAATGCTTATCGAGTCAAAGGCTCTAAATTGAAGGCACCCGCGATAATTGTTAGCTTTACAAAGACAACAGTCAGAGATAACTACGTCGAAGCTTTCAAATCGAAAGTACGTGAGCGGAACAGTGGCCCTGGCATAGCAGCAACAGATGTTTGTAGCCAGCTGAGAGATGGTCGCATATTTGTTGGAGACCATCTTATTCCATCAACTGCTCAGTTCCTGTGAGAAGCAAAGCAAGTAGGTAAAGCAAGGGCGAGTATACATTAGAAAAGAAGAGAATGCAAATGCAATTACAATCAAAAATATAAGCGATATTAACTAATGAATATCGCTGCTACGCTTCTATTGAGGAAGGCTGAAAAATAATAGTAATTATAATGACTATCAATAATATATTAGCTAATATTAATAACATAGAGAATACTTTCTCTTTAGTCTTAGGTAATGTAAAAGACTGTAGTGAATTTTTCAACAGAAGTATTTTCGCAGATTTTAAAATAGCTCACATGAATATTAGAAGCATAGCAAAAAATTTTGATGAATTCTGTGGGTATGTTCTTCGAATCCAAGTAAACTTTGATGTTATAGTTTTAAGCGGAACATGGCTTTCTTACAAAACAGAATCATTTCAAATCCCGGGATCTCATAAAATAACAAAACCATGCAAGTTTAATAAATTTGATGGGGTTGTTGCATACATCCGTAACACCATTGAATATCAAATCTTAGACATTGAAATAGAACATGCTAACGCTTTGAGCATCGTTTTAAAAATCGAAAAAGAGGAATTTTTAGTATCGGGTCTATACCGTTCGCCAAACCAAACAAACGCTATTGAATTTGTTGATTCGTAAAATTTGTTTTCATATTCGAATAATATGTATCTTAATCATATATTGATTGGTGATCTAAATATTGATATTTTTGAGAATAATCTAAGTCAGGTTGGTCACAATTATCTACTTACCCTCCACGAGTATGGTTTTATAAACTATCTGTATGGATGCACACGACAAAGTGCTACGCGGCAGTCTTGTGTAGATCATATTTTTACCAAATGTCGCAAAAAATATGTTTTTAAATCAGCCATTTGTGAATCTTTCATAACAGACCATTTTATAACCTTACCTAAAATCACATTAATAAATCGTCGCCAACAGCCTATTCATTGCTCGACCAGGGAAATAAAAAAAACTATCAATTCTACAGATCTTAAAGCCAACCTTGAAATTGAACCTTGGAATAATGTGTATTCTGAGACAAATCCAGAGATATCCTTTACGATTTTCCACAATAAACTTTTGACTATTTTGCAGAACAGCACGAATGATCTTGTTAAAAACAGAAATAATTTTAAGAAACTGAAACCGTGGATGACAAATGCTCTACTTAAATCAATAAGAAATAAAGACAAACTTGCTCAAAAACTATCGAGACAACCCTACAACATAGCTTTGAGAGAAAAGTATATTCTGTATCGAAACAACCTAAAATCTCTGCTATGTATAGTAAAATCCGACCACTATAGAATCTTATTTGAAAACAGTAGTAATAATATTAGAAGAATGTTGGATTTAATTAATGAGGCTACAAGTTCAAAACGAGATAGGAGAAACTTTAATAGTTCTATTCGGACATCAAAGGGGGAACTTATCCCGTCTGAAAACAGATTCGAAATTGCAGAAGAATTTAACCAGCATTTTTCAACAGCAGGACATAAAATAACATCCCTCATTCATTCAACTGGCAATGAACCTATGCTACCGAGAGCTCAAACCACTTTCTTCTTATATCCAGTTTCTGAAGAGGAAATAAATCGACTTATCCTCCAATGTAAACCAAATACTGCCCCTGGTATTGACAGAATTCAATCAAAACATCTGCGGGAAAATTCAGCATCAATATCTAAGCCGTTAACTCACACTATAAATCTTTGTTTCAGCACCGGCCACTTTCCAACTCAACTAAAACATTCGTTTATAGTGCCTATCTATAAAGGGGGTGAGTGCTCAAGTTTGAACAATTATCGACCTATATCTCTCTTATCATGCCTTTCTAAAGTATTCGAAAAAGCACTTAAAACTAGACTTACAAGGTATTTGGAAGAGTTAGGGCTTCTTTCAGATGCCCAATACGGCTTCAGGAAATCACGTTCAACACAAGATGCAATCTATAATGTAACTAAAACATTGGTATTAAAACTAAATAAAAGGATGAGATGTGTAGGAATATTTCTTGATTTCCAGAAAGTTTTCGACACTGTAGATCTGTTACCAAAATTTATATCCGCGTATATCATCCGCGATTCACAACCCTTAGTCTCCGGAAACGAGTCCAAAGGTGGAAAATTCCGGGCGGCCTTTCCTCACGAGGAACGGGGTAGGTTTGGCGCCACTTGCTTCTTTGCCGGAATTTCCCGCGTGACCGTCGCTGCGAAGCGAGAAGCTGGCGACGGATTACCGCAATCCACGCTATGAAAAGAGAAAATTAAAACCGCACCGTCACGCTACCGCTATTTAATCTGTATTTCATTCACTGAATCTATCTCACAATATCTTATAATTTATTGAATTCCTCTCACATAATCACACTTTCTTATCTTTCTCTACCACTGGTGGTAGTGTGGCTTAAACTAAACAGGTATCTCACAAATTATTTTACTATACAAGTCAACTTGCGATCCCTTGTTTGTCTCTAGCTATATCCAAAAGCTAAGAAAATCTATAGACTAACTAACCTGCATTTTTACTCCGCTGCGATGACTACTCTTGAACAGATGAAATCCCACGCTGGGGCCCTTTACGATAACTGCAACTTTTCTGATTTCTCAATTTACTGAAATTCCCGCCTTCGAATTCGTTCAATATCATCCGCTACCATTCTCCGTCACTGCCGTCTTCGGATCTTCAGATTACCAGAGCTCTTGTTTTCGAAATCGTTAGAAATCTTCACTTAGTCTCGTTGACCAGCGCTTCAAGATGAATTTTCTTCCTTCGCTTATTGTCACTGCTCGCCCTTTTAAATCCTCCACGGTTCGATCGATTATATCCACATTAGTTCAACCATTTTAAACCAAAAAGAAAGGAAAAAAGAACTGGGTTATCGCCAAGTCTCGCCTCGATGCGTCCGCGCTCTTACCGATCTCCAACCAAAAAGAACCATTTTCACCAATTTCCGCAGTTCATCAAATCCATTTTCCCGCTAAAGCGGCTTCACTCGAACCGTTGGGAGGTATTTGAACTCCAGCTGACTTAGAAAATTTACTCATTGGAAATTATTCCAGTTTTGGGCTTTGGTACTACTTTTGTACCGCCCTTTAGTACCACTATTGTCCGAACCGTCATTTCACACTCTGTTGTTGTGGTAGGTTGCGGTCGAATTGACGTTTAGCCTCTTGCTCCATATGGGGACACTTATTGACAGCTAGTGGACAGCCTGGTAGCGCCTCCTGAGTCACCTTTAGGAGTATCCCGCATTCCAAATCGAATCCCAGCACCAACGCGAAAATGTCTCAATCGAATGGCGACCGCCATGAATCAAATGGTGATGAAAACGGCACCAAAGACGACCAAAGGGGACAACTCGGCATCAGCGGCCTGGAAAACACTCGAATCGGCCCCACAGAACCCCCACGACAGCTGCACAAACCCTCGTCATTTAGGATTCATCGCTTTAAGACCGATCAGGGTCAACCCAAAAGAGCAATCTGGGGTCCACGGTAAGTTCATGTTATGTACCACCTTGTAACTACATTGATTTCTCGCGGTAAGCCGGATACTGGCATCGTTCAAGTCGGTTCCACCTGACGTGCGCGTATTATTCGCGAGCCCCCATTCCTAATCCTAATAACGCGAAACACCTTTTCCTCTACGCTACGGTCCTGACCCTTAGCTTATTAGCTAGAATCAGTGAATTGCCTCTTGGCACCTAATTACCCTCTACCATCCTTACTTTCGAAGATTGGTAGAGGGTATTTTTTTTTATTTTTTTGTATCTGTAAAACCAACGAGTCACGCGTGATCTCTGTTGGTTCCGACCGTGACACCCCCCTCGCTTCGGAGAATTCCGCGGGAATTCTCGGCAATCATCTTTAACACTCTACCGTATTAAGCAACTCCCCGTTCCACGGCAACCGTAAACTCATTCGCTCTCGCGTATCGAACACCTACCCACAGCTTGAATTCTGCAACTCTCTATTTCACCCTAAACGAAAGACGACCACAGTACACCCTTTTATACTCCTTCACCCTAAATTTCCCTTCGATCAACATTCAATCGTATTGACAAAATCATTCATACCCTCACGCAACTAACCGATGTGCAAACAACACAACAAATCGATAATACTCACATCCTTTCAGATATGGTTTGGAACTTACGCATTTCTTTTTAACCCACTTGCTTACATATCCCTAACGCTGTTTCATAATACTCTTACTCATCACCAGAATGTTCGGTTTTACGTCCAATGACGAATCTTTTAATACGAAAGTACCGATATTATTGACTGTTCGGCTTATTTAATCCGCGATTCCTTGTTCCATTTTAAGCCGCCTCAACTACGATTTATATTTGACTATATTACCTTCTAAATGATAAATGAAAAATTTCTCTGTCTGTACTTGTCCATTCCTGCCTGACTTTGTGTATGTGCTATTTCGTGTCGTAGCTAGAACCTGGGGGTGGTTATTACCCCCCTCCACATCACGACACTAATCCTGTTTGTACTCGGTTTTAGGACGCCTCACACACAGCCATTACTATGGGATGATGCCGACACACCAATCAGGCAAAAAAAACGAACACACAAAAAAAAGAGGACAGAGTATCACGAGGCCCCCAGAATAAACAACGATCACCACCCACTCACTGCCGAGAAACAAAATGGTAATTTATTTCCAATCAAAGTATCCTTACCTTGAATTTTATATTGTAATACCTGCACTATACCGGACTTTTTTGGAAAACTAATCTCTTTCGCGAATCCCGCTCTCCTTTATGACATAAAGTTTTTTTTTTTTTTAAAATGTATACCTCCACCCACACTAACCTATCGCGCTTATGAGCTATTACCACCACCTCTATCTACTATGATACTTACACTAGAGCTCCAACACTACTACCCTATCCTACTTATAAACTAATCCCACCACCATAAGAAAACGCCCAACTAAGTTTCCCGAATTCAATCTGCATCCCTATTAGTGGAAATCTTCAAACCATTATCAACCCTGGATATTACCACTACCTCATCTATACAGCCCCCGGGTTTCACTATCGTTCGCAATTTATGGCTTCAGATCTTTCGCATGCCAGTTACCTGCAGACTTCTTCTTTCTCCTTGATAATATAAGGACCAACGAACGCGGGAGCCAATTTTGCAGCGAAATTTTTAGTGGCGTCGGACAAGACATAATTTTTCTTCCAGACTTTATCCCCGATCTGAAACGCCACCTCCCTACGTCGCAAGTCATACCGCCCTTTACTAGACTTTGCCGCCTTGGCCATTCTCCTCACCACTTCCTTTCGGGATCGCCTCCAAGGTCTCCGCGTTCTTCGATGGAGAGAAATCCGACCGCCCACTCCCTGGGGGCTCCACCTCTTCCCTGAAAGTTACCATCTCCCTCCTGAAATTCAGAAAGCAGGGGGAGTAACCCGTTACTTCATGTCGATAAGTGCGCAGGGCGCACGCAATTTTTGCCAAGTAAAGATCCCATGAGCGATGATTGTCGGCAACGTAGCACCGTAGCATACACTTTATGTCCTGGTTACGCAACTCGGCCGGATTAGCCTGAGGGTGGTAGAGGGTGATATAGCTTACCCGCGCTTCATATTCCTCTACCGCTTTCCGAAATTGTTTGCCAGCGAATTGTACTCCACTGTCGCATACTATCACTTTTGGTACCCCGTAGATCAGAAAGACATTCTCCTCCAATAATCGGAAGACAGCGGACGCGGAAGCTGTTCGTACCGGCAGTATGACCGAATACTTAGTCACGTAGTCAAGGATCGTCAGGATATAAGAGTATCCACGCGTTGACCTAGGCGGGGGTCCTATTAGATCTACGCACACCATCTCCCAGGGAGATTTGGCCTCCCCTGCCCTGGTGGACATCAACCCGACTGGAGCTTTTCTCTCAACTTTGCATGTCTGGCACACTTTACACCCTCGCACATAGCTCCGGATATCAGACCGCATGCGAGGCCAATAAAAATGTTGCGCTACACGAGCCACCGTTCACGCAATCCCCATGTGCCCCACCTTCGGGTCGTCATGGCACCGATGAAGTATAGTTCACCTCTCTGTCTTTGGCGCGACTCTCTTCCACCCATGATCAACCTCCGCCACTCCTCGCCTGCTCGGACATTGTTTCCATAACCCGTTCTCCACGACCTTCCAATTTGAGAACTTCTCAGGATTCGCACTTACTTCTGCCATCATCTTTGCATACTAAGGCTCCGCTTCCTGAGAGGACAACACACAGTCTACTTGGGCGACCGCTCGAGATAGTGCATCTGGTACTAGGTGTTCTCTCCCCTTTCGGTGTATAACCTCAAAGTCGAATTGCTGGAGCCTTACTGCCCATCTGGCCAATCTTCCCGTTGGATCCTTTAAGTTATTCAACCATACAAGAGAATGGTGATCGGTTATGACGACCGATGTATGGTCGAAGCTTCTCCACCGCCCACAGCACTCCCAAGCACTCCTTCTCAGTAGTAGAGTACTTTCTCTCCATTTTTGACAGCGCCCTGCTCAGATAGCATACAACTTTCTCTCCCGTTGGATGCGCCTGACTCAACACCGCTCCGATGCCTACTTCTGACGCGTCCGTCTGCACCTTGAACGACAGGTCAAAGTCTGGGCATGCTAACACTGGTGCTGTTGATAGTTTCTGTTTACAGGACGTGAACGCTTGCTCGCACTCTTCCGACCAGATAAATCTACGACCCTTCTTCAGCAGGTCGCTAAGAGGAGCCACCATTGTCGCGTGCCCCGGAATGAATTTCTGGTACCACGACACCATACCAAGAAGTCGTCTGACCTGTTTCACCAACGTGGGCCACGGAAACTCGCGGATAGCCTGAACCTTCTCCGGATCTACGCTCAGTCCCTCTTCGTCTACCAAGTATCCCAAATATTTGAGCTAGGACCGACAAAACTGGCATTTTTCCCACGACACGCGTAAGCCTGCATCTCTCAACCTTACGAACACCTCCCTAAGGACCTCCAAGTGCCAATCAAACGTTTCTGTTACTACAATTATATCATCCAGATAAGTAAATACAAACGGTTCCAGTTGAGGACCCAACACCGTGTCGATAAGGCGCTGCCACGTCGCGCCTGAATTATGCAGGCCGAATGGCATTCTCAGAAAGTGGAATAATCCTCTACCGGGCACGGTGAATGCTGTATACTGCCGAGGTCCTTCAGCCATCGGAACTTGCCAATACGCTGACTTGACATCTAGCGTCGACAAAAACTTAGCGTTACGCAATTTCTCTAAGGTGGTCGAAATGTATGGTAATGGATATGCATCCTTCTCTGACACGGCATTTAATTTGCGAAAGTCTACGCAGAATCGATACGATCCGTCTTTCTTGCGAACGAGCAGTATGGGAGATGACCAGGGACTCGATGATGCTTCGACCACTCCATTCCTTAGCATTTCTTCCAATTCTTCGTTGATCTGCCTCTGAAGTGCCAGCGATACCGGATAGTATCTTTGTTTAATGGGCGGCGCCGTGGTTTTCATTACATGCTCCACGTATTTTGCGCATCCCAGACCGTCGCCCATTAACTTAAACTGCTCTTCCAACATATCCGATAAAACCTCGGACTCTCTAGCCGTTAAGTGCGACCGATCGTGCAGTGCTCCCCCATTACCCAGCTCCGCAGCCGCGACAAAACTCCACTGCTGACCCTTCATATCTAAGACTACACCAAACTCCTGCCAGAAGTCTACCCCTAATATTACTTCGTGAGGTATCGATGGTACGATCAATGTCTCCAACCAATGCTCACGATTATTCAGAGAAAATTTTAACCGCGCCTTCCCAGCCACGACACAAGCCATCCCATTCGCCAGTCGAATTTCTCCAACTCCTTCTCGAATCAATGTCGCCCCCGTTTCTTCTAATTGAGTCCAACCCTTCCCACCGACTATTGATCTACTGGCTCCCGAATCCAGAAGACCATCCATAGTAATGTCCTCAATCTCCACCCGTAGATGCGGACGGCTATCCTGAACACTTCTGACCAGCGCATACTCTACCACTGGCTGGGGTACTTCCTGCTGCGGCCTCTGCTCTGTGCTCGATCGACCGCCTAGCGAGCACGTCGGTCGTTTCCCGAAGTTTCCGTGCTTGATCTAGCCCTCGACCCTTGGCCCTGGCTCACTCTCCGGCAATCAGGACAGGAAGAACGCATGACTCCTGGCCGCCCACACCCGAAACAGCGACGAGGCTCCCGGCAGTCCCTCGACATATGCCCCTCACGTTTGCAATTCCAGCAGAGTACATGATGCTGTGTTGTTACTGTCGCTACCAGATCCACGTTTCCTGCGCCAACGTATGCCAGATCTGGCTCCAGACAACGTCTAGACCGTGTACTCGGAGGCACGAACGCTGCTACTGATGACCTCGTAGCGTCCAGCGTTCGCCCCATTTTTACCAGTTCTGCGGTCGAGGTCACCGGTGTTAAACACAACTGCTGCTGGTAAAAAGGTGCTATATTACGACGTAAAACGCGTAATTTCTCCTCTTCTGAACAGTCCGTCTTCAAGCGACTGAACAAACGCTCCATGGTAGCGACGTATACCCCAATTGATTCATTCTTAACCTGCGTGCGTTTACGAATCTCCTCCCAAAGCCTGTTTTCGTAATCGGATGGTAGGAATTCTGCCTTGAGTTCGACCACTAGTTCATCCCAATACGCTACTAAGCTTCGGTTAGCCCGAAACCATATCAAGACGCGGGAGTCGAATAAATCAACAGCTGCTCGGAATAACTGGGGTTTTGTGAGTCCCCTCGCTAGCCGTAGCTCCTCAACTCGTTCTACGAAAGTGTTCACGGACCCTGACGCATCTCCGCTAAACTTCAGACCCCATTTTGCTACCTCTGCAAGACTAAACACTCTTGTTTCCTGTCGCACCACCGTGATCGGACTGTCCTCCTCACGATCTTGTTCGTCGTCACTCCCTTCCTCCGTCTTAGAAACAAAGGTCCCCATTGCGATGATGAAACGATTCCTGAGTTTCTTGATTCCCTCTATCTGTTCTGGCGTCGTGGCCCGCATACGTCCCAAAGGACGAAAAGCAAACTCCACCTTGACACGAATCTTCAGATACTCAGACGCGATCCTGTCTCCCGATTCGCTATAAGCTCCGCATGATCCGTCTCATACTCGAACGGGTACGCTGCCTCCACGTATGAGGTACCCAGCGCTGATTCTGCCTTGCGGGTTGCCCTTAGCGTCTTTCGCATGCCCTCCACATTATCCGCTGGAAATCCACGGATGGCGAGCTCATATATGAGCTCATCCTTGCTCAGTCGATCAACTAGAATTTTCATCACGCTTTGCTTTAATACTAAACTTCTACACACAAATACCCGCTAAAGTGTCTATACTGTTCCCTACGATAGACCTAATATTGTAACCGTAGAAAAATTTCCCCCGTCATGTACTACCGTCCACTTATCGATCTTTCACTATATGGCCCCTGTCGCTAAACCTGAAAATGTTCACACACACTCCTAAATTCAGCTTTACCCTCACTTCACACACTTCTCACACTACATTCACCCTACACTTTCACTCTGTTGCAGAATTCAAGCCGGAAAACTAGATACCTCGGTATCTTCGAAACTCAAGAAATAAATAGAGGTCAATTTTAAAATCTTTCAAATAGAAATATGCTCGACTATTTGGCTTACAAAATATGTTGATAATGTACTATTAATAATATATCCAATCAATCCTCGCGGCGCATATATCCAAACGCTTTTCGGCTTTTTAAGACCTTCCCACAATTTGGGACTGTAAAGCTAAAATTTTCCTTAACCTTTATTTCCCGTTATACCGTTATTAAGCCCACGTTGTTACCAAAATTTATATCTGCGTATATCATCCGCGATTCACAACCCTTAGTCTCCGGAAACGAGTCCAAGGGTGGAAAATTCCGGGCGGCCTTTGCTCACGAGGAACGGGGTGGGTTTGGCGCCACTCGCTTCTTCGCCGGAATTTCCCGCGTGACCGTCGCTGCGAAGCGAGAAGTTGGCGACGGATTACCGCAATCCAAGCTATGAAAAGAGAAAATTAAAACCGCACCGTCGCACTACCGCTATTAAATCTGCATTTCATTCACTGAATCTATCTCACAATATCTTATAATTTATTGAATTACTCTCGCATAATCACACTTTCTTATCTTTCTCTACCACTGGTGGTAGTGTGGCTTAAACTAAACAGGTATCTCACAAATTATTTCACTATACAAGTCAACTTGCGATCCCTTGTTTGTCTCTAGCTATATCCAAAAGCTCAGAAAATCTATAGACTAACTAACCTGAATTTTTACTCCGCTGCGATGATTACTCTTGAACAGATGAAATCCCACGCTGGGGCCCTTTACGATAACTGCAACTTTTCAGGTTTCTCAATTTACTAAAATTCCCGCCTTCGAATTCGTTCAATATCATCCGCTACCATTCTCCATCACTGCCGTCTTCGGATCTTCAGATTACCGGAGCTCTTGTTTTCGAAATCGTTTGAAATCTTCACTTAGTCTCGTTGACCAGCGCTTCAAGATGAATTTTCTTCATTCGCTTATTGTCGCTGTTCGCCCTTTTAAGTCCTCCACGGTTCGACCTATTATATCCACATTAGTTCAACCATTTTAAACCAAAAAGAAAGGAAAAAGGAACTGGGTTATCGCCAAGTCTCGCCTCGATGCGTCCGCGCTCTTACCGATCTCCAACCAAAAAGAACCATTTTCACCAATTTTCGCAGTTCATCAAATCCATTTTCCCGCTAAAGCGGCTTCACTCGAACCGTTGGGAGGTATTTGAACTCCAGCTGACTTAGGAAATTTACTCATTGGAAATTATTCCAGTTTTGGGCTTTGGTACTACTTTTGTACCGCCCTTTAGTACCACTATTGTCCGAACCGTCATTTCACACTCTGTTGTTGTGGTAGGTTGCGGTCGAATTGACGTTTAGCCTCTTGCTCCGTATGGGGACACTTATTGACAGCTAGTGGACAGCCTGGTAGCGCCTCCTGAGTCACCTTTAGGAGTATCCCGCATTCCAAATCGAATCCCAGCACCAACGCAAAAATGTCTCAATCGAATGGCGACCGCCATGAATCAAATGGTGATGAAAACGGCACCAAAGACGACCAAAGGGAACAAATCGGCATCAGCGGCCTGGAGAACACTCGAATCGGCCCTACAGAACTCCCACGCCGGCCGCCCAAACCCTCGTCATTTAGGATTCATCGCTTTTAGACCGATCAGGGTCAACCCAAAAGAGCAATGTGGGGTCCACGGTAAGTTCATGTTATGTACTACCTTGTAACTACATTGATTTCTCGCGGTAGGCCGGATACTGGCATTGTTCAAGTTGGTTCCACCTGACGTGCGCGTATTATTCGCGAGCCCCCATTCCTAATCCTTGCGGTTGTCGGGTGTTTTCCAGCGTAAGTCATTTATGTGAATCTGTCCTATGATTCACCGCGCTGCGTCGAAGAGTAATCTACGCGAAACACCTTTTCCTCTACGCTACGGCCCTGACCCTTATCTTATTAGCTAGAATCAGTGAATTACCTCTTGACGCCTAATTACCCTCTACCATCCTTACTTTCGAAGATTGGTAGAGGGTTTTTTTTTTTTTGTATCTGTAAAATCAATGAGTCGCGCGTGATCTCTGTTGGTTCTGGCCGTGACAGATCACCATTTGCTTCTACTAAAAATGGAAATGAAGGGTGTACGGGGAATTGCGTTGAATCTTTTTAGAAGCTTTTTGCAAGGCAGAACTCAGTCAGTTCGCATAGATGAACATTTAAGCTCTAACCTCGGTGTTATTATTGGGATTCCACAAGGCACAGTACTATGTCATATTACATATAAAAAAACTCTTCTGTTTTTGCATTCGCTGATGATACGGTAGCACTTTTTTGGGGCAGCGATTGGAGCGAAGCAACTGAAGTAGCTAATGCGGGGATTAATAAAATATCACGTTGGTTAGATACAAATAAGGTCAGCATTAATATAAAAAAAACTCTAGTGCATCAGAACCGCTAGAAAACTAATTTTCAAAGAAATTGTCTTTGAGTGACCGAAAAATTTGGAAAGACGCAATACACTTTTTTGTAGAATCATATCAACCATTCCTTATTCAAAGAAATAAAACTCAACTATAACACCGATGATGAAAATGTTCAGTGCTGGCAACACTTTCCAAACGAATAAGCTTACCATACCAAGCTCATACTTAAATCAACTTATCCTTTAAATTTCGTTCTCATCGGAGAATTTCATCGAAAGTTTCAGTGGTTAAACGTTGTTTGAGGCTGCCATCCGAAAAATGTTCAAAATTCGAAAAATTTCAAAATTGGTTTCTTATATTTATCGCAAATGCTTTGCATATAAGTATGTAATTTCACGCATCTGTTGGTGCAATATTTACGAAAGTGGCTAATGCTGGTTAGCCTGTGTCAGCAGCAGAGCAAAATATATACCAAATCTGCTTCACGTTAAGTTAAACCCAACCAGTAAATTTCGTTTCGATTGAATCACTGCGCTGGAAGCTGTACGGGTGAAAAGAATTTAAGGGTTGCCACCCTCAAAACTTTTCAAATTTTTAAAGCGTTAATATTTGTTGTTAATTTTCAATGCAGAATTATTCCCATTTGCAAATCTAATGACATAATCGCTCAGTAAAGAAATTCTACAAAATTACCAAAATGGTCACAGCTGGCAGCCCTTTCATGATTTTTCTTCGAAATTCCTACGACATTTACTTCACATTAGGGTCCATTTACTGCATGAATTTCGTTTTGATTTCTGCACTGGACCGGAGGTTATAGGGAAAAAACCTTTATTTTGATGAATAAATTTGCAAGATTTGTGAGACGAAAATCACCATAGCTGGCAGCCCTATTCTTAATCAACCAACCAAATTAGTATCAAATGTTACATAGAGTAAGATTCAAGTACTGTGTGAGTTTCGTTAAAATCTGATGGCTGAATCGGAAGTTATAGGCCAAAAAGCTGTTTTTTTTCTCAGTGATTTTTCAAGATGGTTCCACTGCCACAGGGTTGCCCGCATTTCAAAATCACTTCTATGAGACCTGGTCCTAGCTAATACCAATATGTCCTGTGAATTTCATTATGATCGGATAATCCGGTCGTCAGTTCTCGTGAACAGAACTTTCGAGTGCTGAAAATAGAGTTAATTTGGTGATGGGTTGCCGTTCTTGTGCAAATCGGAATTTTCAAAATTTCAATTTGACATGATGGACAAAGGTCAAAATTTATCAATGATTTGAAACTTTTGTCAAAAATCAAAAATTTTTGAGGAGGGTCAATGATTTGAAGGATTTTTTTTCAGGAGCCTGCCGTAGCTACAGGGTTACCTGTACAACCTTGAAAAACCAAATATGCTAAGTCCTAGTCAACATCAATACGCTCTGCAATTTCCGTGATGATCCGATATTTTGATCACAAGTAAAAACAAATCAAAATTTGAAAAAAAATCCTTGCCTACTTTAAGGAACCTAGCACCCACACACGGCTCAAAAATTTCAATTCTTTATCACAGACAAGCTAAGAACATAATTAGTTTTTATTTCTAATACTTTTCTTTAACAAAAATTTACACTGCTTGGAAATATAGGAGTACCTCAAAATTCACTAAAACGCTCGCCGCCGCCGAAAAGTTTAGGATATCTGAATTTGAGAAAGTTGTGGACCTACCTACTATACATATATCTACGTTCTCCGAAAATTTCAGCTTAATCGAATCGGCCACTCCAGAGATTATCGCGGAAAATCATTTTGCTGATATATGTATATATATATATATATATATATATATATATATATATCTATATATATATATATATATATATATATATATATATATATATATATATATATATATATATATATATATATATATATATATATATATATATATATATATATATATATATATATATATATATATATATATATATATATATATATATATATATATATATATATATACACGGTGTGTCCCACGGAAATCGGAACTTTTTCGAAATAAAAGCAAACACTCATTATTTCTGCAAATAACTTCCATTTTATTCAAAATAGTCTCCTTCCGCTGCGATACAACGTTTTGCACGTTCAATTAGCATGTCGAATGAATTTTTAAGGTCCTTTTTGTCCTTTTGTCCTTTTGTTTTGGGTCCTTTTGTTTTGGGTGCTTCCATTCAGAACTTTGACGCTTGGTTTTCCGGATCATATTGAAAACACCACGTTTCGTCACCAGTCACGATGGAATATTTGAAGTTTTGATCCTTTTTTAACTCTTTAATCAAGTCACAGCAATGTTGGATTCGAAGCATTTTTTGGTCGTCGGTCAATTTGTGTGGAACAAATCGTGCACAGATCTTCCTAAGATTCAAATGATCGGTCAAAATGCGATGAACTGAATTTTTGGACACATTCAGTTCCATTTCCATGTATCTCAATGAAGATTTCGGCTCATTTTTTATGAATTCACGTACTTTTTCAATGTTACTTTCAGTAACAATGGTTTTTGAGGGACCTGGATGTTCGTCGTCCTGTATGTCCTCACGACCTGCCTGGAACCGCTTAAACCACTCATACACTCTGGTACGGGACAAACAATTATCACCATAAACTTCTTTCATCAAATTAAACGTTTCGGTAAAAGTTTTACCGAGTTTAAAACAGAATTTAATATTCGCTCTTTGTTCGAAGTTCATTTTTCGACCGATGACACAAACTCACTGTCACTTTGAACGCAATATCTCGGCTTTTACTGAACCAAATGTCATGAATGTTGGACTGGAATGTTCGGGAAGGATGAACATTTCCAACGCATATAGTCAGTAATAGATGGCGTTATGTATATAGGATATTTTGAAAAAGTTCCGATTTCCGTGGGACACACCGTGTATATATATATATATATATATATATATATATATATATATATATAAAGAAATATGAATTTCGGGCGAAACGAGTTGAATACTAGTGTTCTTCGAACATAAGTAAAAATCTGCATTAGTTCCGTTTTCCTTGAATTTATTAGGATTACCGAGGGAGGCTCCTCGAATTTTTATGCACAAATCCTCATGCTCATCAGTTATGTGTAACTGCTCTCCACTCCCAGTAAACTTATCTGTAAAATATCTTGGCGTAGTGATAGACCAACATTTATGCTGGGAAAAACATATTACTTTTGTCTGTAGTCGATTAAGAAAAACTATTTATAAATTTGTAGAGCTAAGAACAATACTTAAAAAAAACTCTAGCGCACCTGAACCGCTAGAAATACTAATGTTCGAAGAACAGTAGAAAAATCGTGCAGGTTTTGAGTGCATATTCCACCACATGAGCTGCTTATTACGGCCAAACTGTTTCAAACGCCACGTTCTACTTTGGTCTCAAGAATGCATTATAACTCATATGGTGGAAGGTTTCAGATATTACCACTGGCATGAATTTCAACGTTTATGAAAGCGAAACACGGGTTAATTTTATTCGTTATCAGTTGCCTATTTCACAAAATTTCGAAAGCAGCATCTCATATAACATCAATGAAGAAAATGCGCAGTGCCTGTAGCACTGTAACTGAAGTTGGTGTTTGGGGCTGCGATCCGAAAAATTTGCAGAACTTTGGGAATTGAAACATCGGTTATTTATTTTCATTGTAAATGTTTCCGGTATGAATACTAACTATACTAACTATAATACCGACTCGTGCTGCCAACCTTTCGCCAGTATCAAAGCCAAAAATATATCACATCTGCTTCCCGTTGTTATATTACATTCGAAGTTATAGGAGTATAAAGAAATTTAGGATTACCTGCAGCGAGTTTTTTCAAATAATGGAAAGCTTAATATTTGCTGTTTATTGTCACTACAATATCATTACCAATTGAAAATTCTACGATAAAACCGCTTAATAAAGATATTGCAAACAAACACAAAACCAACAATAGCTGGCAACTCTATCGTGGCTTTTCAACCAAATTTGGCCTGAATAATGCTTATAGTAGGTTCCATTAATTGTATGAAATTCGTACTGATTTAATGACTGCACTGGAAGTTATAGGGCAAAAAGTTTTATTTTCCTGAGTGAATTTTCCAATCCAAATACACAAAAATTACCATAGCTGGCAGCACCAATCGAATTTTTGAACCAAATTTCTATCAAACAGAGTTAAGAGTAAGGTTCAGCTACTGTGTCAATTTCATGAAAACCTGGTAACTTATTCACATTTAATAGGGCAAAAAGCAGTTTTTTTTCTTTGTAATTTTTCAAGATGGCACCACTGGCACAGAGTTGCCCACAATTCAAAATCGCTTCTATCAGACCTGGTCCTACTTAATTCCAATGCATTCTGTAAATTTCAATGGTATCTGATAATTGATTCGTGAGTTCCCGTGAACAGAAGTTTTTGATGCTTAAAATATAGGTTGACTGGGAAAGGGTTACCGTTCTTGTCCGACATAAAATTTCCAAAGTTTTACTTTGAACGTGTAGATAAAGCATAAGATTTGTATACAGATTGGTTTTATTGTAAGAAACGGACAATTTTTGGAAATTCGATGGTTTAATGTTTTCCCTTCCAAATTTTTATTTTTTCAAATTTAAGACACCAAAATTATCATAGCTGACAGCTCCAACCGACCAAATTTCTACCAAACGTGGTATTAAATAAGGTTCAGCTACTGTGTGAATTTCGTCAAAATCGAACGATTCAATCAGAATTTATAGGGCTAAAAGCAATTATCTCTTTTAGTGATTTTTCAAGATGGCACCACTGGCACAGAATCGCCCGCATTTCAAAATCACTTCTATCAGACCTGGTCCTATATAGGACCAATACATTCTGCAAATTTCAATTAATTCTGCGCATTGGATCGTGAGTTTCCGTGAACAGAAGTTTTTGATGCTAAAAATATAGGTAAATTGGGCAAGGGTTACCAGGCGTGCCCGTAATACCATATCAAATTTTATTTTTTGTCTATGTAAACAAAGCACAAGATTTACATATCAGTGGCTTTTTTTTGAAAAAGCGGCAGTTTTTCAAGAGAGACGATGATTTGAAGGTTTTCACTTTCAGTGCCTGCCCTAGCTACAGAGTTGCCAGCACGCTCATCAAAAGCTACGAAAATCTACAACTAAATAATATCAATATGTCCTAAAAATTTCGTAATGATTCAATAGCTCCGTCAAAAGTTATCGCAGTTTAAAAATTTTCCAGTTTTCCCGTTCTGTTTTTAGGCACCAAGCGCACACATGGGGTTAAAAAATTCCAAAACATTATCCGATTCACATGTAAAACACGTTCAAAATTTATTTCGTCAACTTTATTTTTGCAAAAATTATTTGTGTACGAAATAATAGGTATATTAAAAATATCACTGAAATGGCCGCCGGCGCCAAAAGGTTAGAGATTATTAACTTTTTGTGAGACCTGGCACTATTCTGCATATACACCAATGTGTCCTGAAAATTTCAGCTCAATCGGATGGCGCGTTCCTGAGATTTTTTCACTGAAATTTTTTGATGATATATATATATATATATATATATATATATATATATATATATATATATATATATATATATATATATATATATATATATATATATATATATATATATATATAAATATATATATATATATATATATATATATATATATATATATATATATATATATATATATATATATATATATATATATATATATATATATATATATATATATATATATATATATATATATATATAGAAATATGAATTTTTGGCCAAAGTGATTTTAATACTAATGTTCTTCTTCGAACATTAGTAAAAACTCTAGCACACCTGAACCGCTAGAAACACTAATGTTCGAAAAACAGTAGAAGAATCGTGCAGATTTTGAGTGCATATTCTACCACACTAGCTGCTTATTACATGAATTTCAAAGTTTATGAGAGCAACACTTGTTAATTATATTCGCTCTTAGTTCTTTATTTCACAAAAATTTTCAAAGCAGCATCTCATAAAACATCAATGAAGAAAATGCTCAGTGCCTGCAGCACTGTAACTGAAGTTGGTATTTGGGGCTACGATCCGAAAAATTTGCAGAACTTTGGGAATTGAAACATTGGTTATTTATTTTCATTGTAAATGTTTCCGGTTTGAATACTAACTGTAAGCATTTATTGATACATGAGTAGCACAACCGACTCCTGCTGGCAACCTTTTGCCAGTATCAAAGCCAATAATAAATCACATCTGCTTCACGTTGTTATATTACATTCGAAGTTATAGGAGTATAAAGAATTTTAGGGTTACCTGCAGCAAGTTTTTTCAAATAATCGAAAACTTAATATTTCCTGTTTATTGTCACTACAATATCATTACCATTTGGAAATTCTACGATAAAACCGCTTAGTAAAGATATTGCAAACAAACACAAAACCAACAATAGCTGGCAACCTTATCGTGGCTTTTCAACAAAATTTGGGCCTGAATAATGTTTATAATAGGTTCCATTAATAATATGAAATTCGTATTTATTTCATGACTGCACTGGAAGTTACAGGGCAACAAGTTTTATTTTCCTGAGCGAATTTTCAAAACCAAAGACACAAAAATTACCATAGCTGGCAGCACCAATCGAATTTTTCAACTAAATTTCTATCAAACAGAGTTTAGAGTAAGGTTCAGCTATTGTGTCAATTTCATGAAAATCTGGTAACTTATTTACATTTCATAGGGCAAAAAGCAGTGTTTTTTCTTTGCAATTTTTCAAGATGGCACCACTGGCACAGAGGTCCTTACCAAACCTGGTCCTTACCAAACCTGGTCCTACTTGAATCCAATGCATTCTGTAAATTTCAGTTGTATCTGATTATTGGTTCGTGAGTTCCCGTGAACAGAAGTTTTTAATGCTAAAAATATAGGTTAACTGGGAAAGGGCTACCGTTCTTGTCCGACATGAGTTTTCCAAAGTTTAACTTTGAACGTGTAGATAAAGCATAAGATTTGTATACAGATTGGTTTTATTGTAAGAAACGGACATTTTTTAGGATATTCTATGGTTTGAATGTTTTCACTTCCAAATTTTTATTTTTTCAAATTTAAGTCACAAAACTTATCATAGCTGGCAGCTTGAGCCGAATTTTTCAACCAAGTTTCTACCAAACGTGTTTTAAAATTAGATCCAGCTACTGTGTGAATTTGGTTAAAATCGAACGATTCAATCAGAATTTATAGGGCTAAAAGCAGTTATCTTTTTTAGTGATTTTTCAAGATTGCACCACTGCCACAGAATCGCCCGCATTTCAAAATCACTTCTATCAGAGCTGGTCCTACTAAAGATCAATACATTTTGCAAATTTCAATTAATTCTGCTTATTGGATGGTGAAATTCCGTGAACAGAAGTTTTTGATGTTAAAAAATATAGGTAAATTGGGCAAGGGTTACCAGGCGTGCCCGTTATACCAAATCAAATTTTATTTTTTGTTTAGGTAAACAAAGCACAAGATTTACATATAAGTGGCTTTTTTTGAAGAAACGGCATTTTTTCAAGAAAGACGTTGATTTGGAGGTTTTCACTTTCAGTGCCTGCCCTAGCTACAGGGTTGCCAGCACGCTCATTAAAAGCTACACAAATCTACAACTTAATAATACCAATATGTCCTGAGAATTTCGTAATGATTGAACTGCTCTGTCAAAAAATATCGCAATTTAAAAATTTTCAAATTTTCCCGTTCTCATTTTAGGCACCCGGCGCACACATGGGGTTGAAAAAAAATTCACTTGTAAAACACGTTCGAAATTTATTTCGTCAACATTATTTTTGCGAAAATTATTTGTGTACGGATATTAGGTGTATTAAAACATCACTAAAATGGCCGCCGGCGCCAAAGGGTTAAAGATAAATGACATTGGACCTATTCTGCATATACATTAATGTATCCTGAAAGTTTCAGCTCAATCGGATGGCGCGTTCTCGAGATTATCTCACTGAAATTTTTTGATGATATATATATATATATATATATATATATATATATATATATATATATATATATATATATATATATATATATATATATATATATATATATATATATATATATATATATATATATATATATATATATATATATATATATATATATATATATATATATATATGGAAATATGAATTTTCGGCCGCATCGATTTTAATACTAGTGTTCTTCGAACATTAGTAAAAATGTAATTTGCACGGCGACCATTACTGATATTCAAGAAAAGGAATACCCGTTCGGTTAAGGTGTTATGACACTACATTAATAATGCCATTAATATTTCGAGTAGAGAGAGACAAGGAATAAACTTGGATATGTGCATTTTGTATGAGCGAATAGGCCTCACTAACCAATAATGTTAAACTGTTAAATATTAATGCCATAATTAATGTGATGTGCTTTAATAATGCGGCCGGCTTCGCATTATTCAGCTGCTAGCAGCTGAAATTTTGACAAGTCGGAAATTGAATGTGTCATATCGTCGGGTGTACGCCAAAACCATGAATGTGCTTTTTTGGTGATTTTCAGTTTTTCATGTCACTGTACGCGGAATTCTTATACAAACAATTTGCCAAAACCGGAAATGTAAAATTCCATTTTATGCCTACAAAAAGTCAAAATTTCAATTTTATGAATTACCTAAAAACTAAGTATTTGCCAAATGCGTTACACCAAAATCATGAATGTGCAAATTCATTGTTTTAGTGCAACGGAATAGTATTAGAATATTATCTTCCTTAATTAAAAAAAAAATGTTTCTTATATTTTAAAACTGATTTATAATATTACGTCAAATTTTCAAATTGATTTTACTCGAAATCGCATTTTAGCACATTCATGGTTTTGGCGTACACCCGACGATATATTGGAATATTTGACACATTTTAGCCTTGATTTAAGTCGATTGAATTGTTTTGGAAATGGATACCAATATGCAATTAGCTTGCATTGCGAATATACAATTGCTGAATGCGGCAATTGTACTAAAAAAGAATAAGTTAATCGTCACTGTCAAAACAAACAGTTGTATTGACTGCACTCACCTACTTGTCTCTTTCACACTAAATATTTCGATCTCTTTTCTTTTCGGATTAATAATGAGATGATTAATGCGCAAAATAATGTAGTGTCATAACACCTTTATTTCATCCTTACAGTCAAAAACAACTAATTTTAGTAGTTTCATCTACTTCCCAATAAAAGCAATTTGCATTGTTAGTTTGACTGCTTATTTTATTACTTACTATTTTAATTATTGCGTCAATCAATTCATTTAAATCGTCTTTGACAATCCTGTAAAAACCGTTGTGTCTATAAATCGATTAAGATCAGAATCTAACTTTGAAGCGAATTTAGCTAATTCTTTAACATTTCCCTAGTTGTTGGATTCTGCTATCTCATCATTGTCTCTAAATGCCATTTCCTGCATTGATAGAAAAATTATAATATTTATCGAATACCTTACCGAGAAATTTATGTCTCAAAGCCGAGTAGGCATGTTCTTTCTAAATTTGATTCTTATTTAGTGCGCGACTGATTTCCTCCGATGTTCACCTTTTTTTGGACTAAATTTCCCATTTTCGGCCGTGGAATGCGTAAACTTTTAAGGAAATGTTTATCTTGATATAACATGCGATTAAACTTATTTGTTAAAAGATGATTTATTAAATCAATCTTACTAATCACACATTCTCTAATACTTTGCGTATCCATCTCCATTGCACACTTCCCAATTCTAAATATATTCAAAGTTATTTTAATTCAAATTTTTATCTAGCTATTCAAATTCACTATTTACTTAAAAACAACTACGAAAACTAGACTCTTTTAAACAAAATACAGCATCAATTAAATCACTAATATATCACATAAGACCACCACCGTTCTACTATCAAAAGAAATACTTTCTACTATGAGTGAAAACGTACTTGACTACCATCCCAGCACGATCCGATTTTTACCCTTTGTCATTTTTTCTTACATTTTGCTTAATTTTTTATTTTCCACCTGAATGCGGCTGGCCGCCGAGTCTCTTGCATTGTCTCATCCATACGCGGGGTGTAAAATTCTATATGAAACACCTAAATAAATAGCTGGTATGGAAACGAAGTCTCAAATGGAGGCTATCTGAAAAGTTTTGAGTGCCCTAGTCTGTGCTTGGATACGGCCAATTTTCTTCGGCCGCGATTTCAGCCGTCGCTTCGCTCGAATCTCGCTTGCACTTGCTAGACATGTTTGCTGGGTACGATGCGGCCGCCGTTTCACTGGGTGGATGATGCATTGTACTCATATGTATGTACATATGCTTGAATGAAATGATTTAGATTAGGACTGTTGACCGGCCGTCGTATGAACGATACATACACATCGAACGATACATTTTATTGATGATTTGCTCTTCATAGCCGCGTATATTAACTAGGATTTAAATGTGATTGAGATCAGCACAGTCCAACGCAAACGGAGTATTTATCCGTTTACATACTACCGCTTCGATCTTATTTCTGTTGTAGTTTAGTACTGTACACGCAGCTTATGGCGAATTAAAGATTGAATGAGGTAAATATAGTTCAGAGGAAGCTATATGTAGTAGCTAAGGGCTAAAAATCAAGTATTCATCCTATTTTTCATAATAATATCCTACTTATGATAATTTTCTTGGTACGGCCAGGCCGACCTTGCCGCCCCTGACGAGCCGTCACTGATATATATATATATATATATATATATATATATATATATATATATATATATATATATATATATATATATATATATATATATATATATATATATATATATAAATATATATACATATATATTATATATATATATATATATATATATATATATATATATATATATATATATATATATATATATATATATATATATATATATATATATATATGTATATATATATATATATATATATATATATATATATATATATATATATATATATATATATATATATATATATATATCGCTTATCCGTGAGGCTACGTCTCGTTCCATAGCCAAGGGAACGCACAGAAATCAAACGAGTGGCGCAGTTTTTCCCACGACCGTCTGCGGCTGTGGCCGGGCAAACCTTCGAGCGTTCCCCGCGGTATTGCGTGACATTTTTGGCGCCCAACGTGGGGCCAGACAAGTTAAGTTTCACGAGTGTGAAGTGATGACAGTTTTGGTAATCGCGGGCGTGTCGTAACATGTGTCTTTGATTGTTAATGGTGATTTTTTGTTGCATGGTAGTGAGTGTTATTTCACGGGTGTGAAGTTCCGGCGTTTATTGTGATTGTAAATTTGATGAAATTTTAACTCTGTAAAGTATATATATTTGATTATCTTTGGTCTTTTATAAAGCTGTAAGTTTATAGGAGTTTCATTTAGCCATGTCTTTGGCAAACAAGTATTTGGTGGACAAGTTGGTCAAAGACGAGCTGATGTATGAACTAGCCATCCGGGGTCTACCTGCAGATACGACGGATAAGATGTGGAGGTCTTTACGGGCAGCGTTGCGAGCAGAAGAGGCAATGGACGAATCATTACAGATTAAAGATTATCCATTCACATATGAGGAGGACTTGGAGGCTATGAAGGCGCTGACAGCGGAAGTCGAAAGCATGGCAGAAAACTTCACCGGCGATATGAGGTTAAGAGATTACTTGAGACTTAATTCAAAGGTGGAGTTTGGTTTGCGCCACCTTAAGAACATGGCCTAGTTAACAAACGCCTTGCAAACGAGGTAGACAAGATATGGCGGCGTATAATTATGGGGCTAGTCTTTGTTCTGGAGGATTCAAAAGAAGTCGAGGGGCTAGACGAAGAGAAAACAATTAAGACTGGAGTACTGGAGTCAAAACCGGCACTGAAGTCAAAGTCTCTTGCGAATTTCGCAGGACCAGCCTTCTGTTCAACCCCAAGGCTTGTCACGGAGGATTTCTCCAAACAACAAAATGTTGTCAAATGGGGGGTTAAGTTCACGGGTGAAACTCCAAGCTTCGTGAGTGCTTTTCTTGAGCGGGTGGAAGAGCTCCGCATTGCCCGCGGTTTAGCCGCCTCTCAATTATATAATGCCGCGGTGGATTTGTTTTGAGGGCAAGGCTCTCATTGGGTATAGGGCTAATTGAGACAGGTACTGTAGTTGGGAAGACCTGCGACGTGAGCTACGGGCCGAATTTCTTCCGGCTGATTATAATGATTGCCTTTGGGATGAGATTCGGCGGCGTACTAAAGGCCAAGGCGAGTCTATTGGAATTTATGTAGCCGTGATGGATGGTCTATTCCGAAGGCTAGGAGAACCGTGTAGTGAGTTCGAAAAAATGAAAATCCTATGAAGAAACATTAACCTTTTTTATCAGATGCAGCTAGCAATGCGATCAGTACCTACGGTCGCTGAACTAGTACAGCTAGGAAGGGTTGGAAGCGATGAGAGCCACGGTAGAAGCTTTTAACCCTCCAACAAATCAAAGGATGGCAAAGCTTTTAGAACCAGATCTGGCATATGTAGACCCTTGTTTAGTGGAAGTTGTTACTTCACCAAACAAAAGGCCACACAGAGTTTGTTGAAACTGTGGCAGTCAGGCGCATTTCGCGAGACAGTGCTCAAAGTTGAGACGTTGTTTTGGATGCGGCCGACCAAATGCGATTCGTTTAAGGTATCCAGAATGTACCTCGCGCGGGATGCGATCGACATGGCGTTCAGGGGACCGAAACCAAACGAAGGAAGCGGGAAACGACTGCGGTGCTCGATAGGTAGCGAACAGGGCACCGTAATTAACTGTAATAAACAAGCCGCAAAAGAAAGATCCGCGTACGTTTTTTCTTCACAACCAGGTGATGTACGTCCTCATCTGGGTGTGGATATTTTAGGGAGAAAGCTAACGGGTCTGGCAGACTCCCGTGCGTCCACTACGATTGTGGGGCAGAAAGGTTGGCAGCAGCTGTAGAAATTTGGAGTAGAACTGGGGACGGCTACACAACAAGTGGTACGACTGGCAGATGAGGGACGGTGTAACATCCTGGGACAGGTGTTGGTGCCCATTAAGCTATATAGGGTGACAAGGTGGATAGAAGTTTTGGTGGTTCCTTCGTTACCGCATGGGCTGATCCTTGGGGTAGAGTTTTTAGAGCAGTTTGGAATTACCTTAAATTTAAAGCATGATTGTTGGGATTTTATCCACGAAGTGGTTACTTCTTCAGCTGAACATTTACACGATAGATTTAGTCTTTCTCAGGAGGAGGAGTCACATCTGAAAAATTTCGTGGATGACGAATTTGTGCAGATGGGAGATGGATTGGGATGTACTAGTTTAGTAGAGCACGTTATCAAGACGGATTCGATGCCCATTAAACAAAAATATTATCTGGTTTCACCAACTCTTCAATAACACATCAACGCTGAGTTTGAAGAAATGTTGTAGTTGGGAGTAGTAGAGCCATTCTTCAGTGCATGGTCTTCACCAATTTCGATGGTGCGAAAGAAAGATGACACGTATCGTTTTTGTGTAGATTTTTGCAAAGTCAACCGGGTGTCTGAAAAGGATGCTTATCCTCTACCCTATGTTTCAGCTACGTTGGATAAGCTACGGGACGCAAAATATCTTTCGACTCTAGGTATAAAGTCCGCTTACTGGCAAGTACCCGTGGCGGAAGATTCACGTCAGTTTACCGCTTTCACAATTCCAGGTAGGGGTTTATTTCAGTTTTGTAGGATGCCGTTTGGATTGTCAAACGCTCCAGCTACGTGGCAACGGTTGGTTGATCGTGTTCTAGGTCCTGTTTTGAAACCCTACGTTTTCACGTATCTGGATGATATCATCATCGTCACCCAAACGTTCGACAAACATTTAGAGATACTTCAGGAGGTGTTTAAACGGCTGAGCGAGGCAGACCTTAAACTGTCCCGGAATAAGTGCCATTTCTGTCGTCCCAACTAAAATATTTGGGATATCTAGTTGATAAAGACGGTTTAAGCGCCAATTCCGAGAAAGTTGAGAGCGTGATTAATATACCCAGACCCCAATCTGTGAAACAGATTCGAACGTTTTTGGGTATGGTATCTTGGTACCGGCGGTTTATACTGGATCATTCATCATTGGTGTCACCACTGACGGATCTGCTTCGGAAAAACCAGCGTTTTCAGTGGACTTCAGAATGTGAGCTGTCTTTCAACAAATGCAAATTGAAACTGGCCTCTGCTCCGATTCTGTCGTGTCCAGACTTCAACTTACCATTCATTGTCCAAACGGATGCGTCAGACGTCGGGTTAAGAGCAGTACTACGTCAAGTTTTCCCGGAAGGTGAAAGAGTTATTTGGTTACGTTGTAACAATGCGTACGAGTACGTGTACCCGTTTTTACATTGGAAAAAAAAAAAAAATACAATACAGCCTTCCCCGGAGAAGGCTGAACCAGCGTGAGCAATCCACCATTCCACTCAGTAGGGAGTTTTGTACCCACCACTCATAGGTAACGTACAATCGTAGCATCCGACGTGTGTAGTGTACTCATCGGATGCCCACGACATAGACTGTAAGTAAAAAAAAAAACTAAAAGGAATAGGGCAGAACCCCAGCGTCATTAACCTTCTTGGGCGACCGGAGCTGAATTTAGTAGATCACATTGCGAAAGTGCACGGTGCGTCGAAATATCAACGTTCGCAGTGTTTCTATCGAAGTTGCGCCATGTACAATGTTCAGATGCATCAGCGGACGTTTCACACGGACCAGAGGGATTTGAAAATAATAATTTGCTCCGACCCAGCACATACGTTCAGAACGGAGATGTTAGAACTTTTGGATAGTCGACAGAAGAATGTGAAGCTATTGAAATGTCCAATGTTCTCGGATTGTCTGTATTATTCTTTGAAAACCACTTTATTCGTGTACTTCATACTTATAACTAACTCTTATCTCTAACAGGTATTTTATCATGTTCTCTGAGCATGCATATTGCATAGCTGAACAGGTTCTATCCAATACACTTCAATTGTACTAAATCTAATCGTATTCAACTACTACATCTTCCCCTCTTTAAATTCATTTTGCTTATACTTATAGCTATGTACATATTTCCTTTATTTCGTTTAAGTTCACATATTTTGTCTACACGTAAGTAATTATTCTCTTAAGCGACAACTGATTACCTGATACGTTTTCTACTAGTTCAAACATTTATGACCTTTTATAGTGACTTATTACATTGTTTCTAAGCCAGTTAGCATTACATTTTCTAATGCGATCTTTCTGTACGAATTCTTATGTACAATAAATATTTTCCTATTCAATGGCCAGAAATGTGCAGCATTCTTCTATTGCTTCGAAATCTAAAACCAATTTATTGTCTTGATCTCAAAACTGACGAATTTCTACGAAGAACTGTTTCATCTTCTTTTTCGACCCAATACGAACGAGGTGACTCATGTCTTGCCAGTACCTTTCCTTTTTCCCAGAATTTGTTACCTTGTACCCAGATTTGTTGGTTTGGAGAAAGTTCCCTTCTAGATTTTGCAGTTCGATTATAATATTTCTGACTTCGACAGTTATTTTTGTGTATTGTTTCTAACTGACTGGTATGCCTTTCATATAATTTTTTACGACCTGGAACTAAAGTTCTTTGCTTTCTACCAAATAAGATTTTAGCGGGGGATTTGTTCGAGCCTTTAATTGTCGTGTTTACGATATTCTAAAAGACTGAGCCATAATTCCTGATTGGATTCAACTGTTTTTCGAATTAAGTTTTTGGCTATGCTCACCGATTTTTCTGCCAAGCCATTTGCTTGTGAGTAGGCAGGGCTTGTAGTGACGATATCTATGTCGAATCTCATGCTAAACTTTTTGAATTCATATGATCCGAATGGCATATTATCTGCTATGATAGTTCTAGGAATTCCATGATAGGAGAATACGTGCTTTAATTTCGTTATCACTTCACATGTAGTTTTATTTCTAAGCAGCAAAATATCTATATATTTTGAAAAATAATCATTAATTATCAAGTAAGGTTTTCGATATAATTCACATATATCAATACCGATTTTATCAAATGGAATATTTGGGACATAGTGGGGAATATAGGGCTCTCTTGCGTTAGAACTTCTGTACTTTTGACATATTTCACATTTTACTATCATATTTTCAATTGCTTCATTCAGGCCTGGCCAAAAAATGAGGGTTCGAGCCCGACTTATTGTCTTCTCAATCCCCAGATGAGGCTCGTGAAGTTGACGAAGAACTTCTTGACGCATGGTTCGAGGAACGATAATTCTATCATGAAGAAACACTACACCTTCATTTAAGGTGAGATCATTTTTCAACTTGTAAAAACTTTTAACGTTATCTGGAACGTTAATCTTCTTTTCGGGCCAACCTTCTTTCAAATATTTAATAACAACTTGCAACTCTGGATCCCTGACAGTTTCTTTTTTGAACATTTCTTAACGACTATCTCTTACATTTAAAGAATGCACGAACAAATCAATATCGTGGATTTCTGATTCCCCATTAGATTTATCAAAATGCCTGGACAGCAAATCTGCAACGAGCATTTGTCTGCCCGGTAAGTAAGTTATCTTTAAATCATATTTAAATAAGCGAAGTAGCATTCTTTGAAGTCGTGGACTAGCGATCTTCGATAGACCTTTGGTAACTAGACCTAAGATAGGTTTGTGATCTGTGAAAACATTAATATGCTTTCCATAAATAAAATAATGAAATTTTGTGCAAGCAAAAACTATTGCCAGAAGCTCTTTTTCAATTTGTGAGTATCTCGTTTCAGTATCTGATAAACTCCTTGATGCAAACCATACTGGTTTTCCGTCTTGAAGAAGACACGCACCCAGCCCAAATTGAGAAGCATCGCACTGAATTGCGATGGACTTTGAAGGATCCCAAATTTTTAAACTTGGAGCATTTATAACTAAGATTTTACTTGAAGCAAACATTTGTCGTGAATATGTTCCCACTTAAAAATTTTGTCTTTACGTAATAATTCCCTTAATGGTTGCTCGATCTGCGATAAATTTGGTATAAAGTCACGAACATAGTTTAGGAAGCCTAGAATTCGTTGTAAATCTTTTTTATCTCTCGGTTTTCTAATTTTCTCAATAGTTTTCACCCGATCAGGATCACAGGCGAAACCTTGTCCTGATATTACATGACTCAAAAACTTGACTGACTTTACTTTACATAGCAGTTTTTCTTCATTAAATTTCATTCCTAACTTTCGTGCCCTGTTAATAATGTTCTCTAAAATCTCATCATGTTCTTCTTCTGTCTCCGTTGCAATAAGTATGTCATCAAGATAAATAGCAACATTGGGAATACCCTTGAAATTCTCTTCATTTAACCTTTGAAATAGTTCTGGGGCTGTTTTTATTCTTTTCTGTTTTTAGTCTTTTAAAACAGTAGCAGCCAAATGGCGTGCTGAAAGTACATAGCTGACTTGATTTTTCATCAAGTTCTATTTGCCAATACCCATCTTTCAAATCAAGAACCGTAAAAAAAATTTTATTAATCCATTTTTCACTTATTTCATGAAACGATGGAAGAGGATGATTTAAAGGCTTTATGGCCTTATTTAAATCCCTCGGATCTAAACATAATCTGATTTTTTTCTTTGGTTTCTCTACCACAACTACATTCGATATCCACTCAACCGCACCTGTAACTTTCTCAATTACGTTTAATTGTTCCAGTCTTCTTAGTTCTTCTTTAACTGCTGTCCTAATGGCTAGTGGTAATCTTCGTGCAGGCTTTGCCACGGGCGTAGAGTTTTCAAAAATTTCTATTTTTACATTTGTTGCAAACTTTCCTAAACCTTCAAATACATCACGATTGTCTGCTATTATTGTGCTTTTCGTTAAGGGCTTTTCCAACTGATTAAAACGCTTGATTAAATTGAAATCTACACAAGAATGGAGCCCTAAAATGGGAATTCTACTACTTTCCGTTACGACAAACTCTACGCTCTTCATAATATTGCGAATAGTGCATTCTACAACTACGGTACCTAAAGTTTTGATTTCGTGTCCCCCATATGCTTGTAATTTCGCTTCTGAATTACTCAAATATGGCCTCTTAAGTTTTCTGTACACCTCATATGGCAAGACATTCACCTCCGCACCCGTATCTAGTTTAATTTCAATCACAATAATTTCAATCTTTATTGGTTCAGTCCAAACTGAACCAATATTTTTAATTTTACTCACGGTATCAATAAAAAATTCATTATCAGTTCTATTTTCAAAGCTGCTTAATTTTAGTTCGCCTACATCATTACTTTTAAAATTCCGGTTTGAATTGCAGGCTGCTACAAAATGATTTCGGCCATTACACTTGTTGCAAAATTTTCCGTATGCTGGACATTTTCTTGGCTCATGACTTCTCAAACAAAATTTGCACTTTTTTAATATCGCTGTCTGCTGTCTAACGTCTAATGGCTTTACAATTCCAAATTTATTCTTTTTTCTAAAATCAAACGTATCAGTTCTAAAATTAACTTTATGGTTTACATTACCCAAGATAGATCTGCTTACTGCATAAACTGTCATTCCCGATTTCTTTTGAAACTGAGCTGCTTGATTACTTGTTATTTCCGCTGTTCTTGCTAAGTTAATTGTTCTCGTCAAATTCAAATCCGCTATTTCCAAGAATTTCTTCTGTAGCTGCCTATCATTCGTACCCATGACGATTTTATCGCGAAGCATTCTTTCTTCTAGTTCTCCGAAACCACATGTCTTAACCAGCTTCTTTATATCCATTAGAAATGTATCAAAAGGCTCATTTCGATCCTGAACCCAATTATTGAACACAAAACTCTCGTAGATTTCATTCTTCTGAGGATGGCAAAATCGCTCGAAGGATTTGGTCACTTTCTCAAAATTTTTTTTTCTTCGTCCGATAGATAAAGTGTTGAAAATTTCAACGGCTTTTGGACCTATCGCATTCAGAAATACCGCTACTTTTACTATGTCCGGCTTCTTGTCCAATTCAGCTGCTGTGCAAAATATTTGAAAATTTTGCCAAAAAGTTCGCCAACTCTCCGCAAGATTCGATCCTTCCAGATTTAGTTCATCCACTTTTCTTATATACTCCATTGCGACTATTTTTTCAATGTATTGAATCCCTTTTGGTGGTCTTCCACGTGGCTTCGGCAAGCGGTTTTCACTGTGCACTTTCCGTATTATTCCCATTCGCCAACACTATACTTGTATTTCTGTATTTATTTCACTGCCGGACTTTCAACTTGTTTATTCTGGCTACTTTTACCATTTTCTAATTTTAATCTGAATATTCATTATCAAATTTCTAATTTTCCAGTTTTTACCGGCTGCGCCATGCATTATTCTTTGAAAACCACTTTATTCGTGTACTTCATACTTATAACTAACTCTTATCTCTAACAGGTAGTTTATCATGTTCTCTGAGCATGCATATTGCATAGCTGAACAGGTTCTATCCAATACACTACAATTGTACTAAATCTAATCGTATTCAACTACTACATTGTCGAAAATGGATTTATGTAAAACACCTTCTAATGGATCGCACGACAAAGATCATTCTCACAAAGAACCGATCAATGTGTACTCACCTTTATACGATTGCATTCACTGCATGTACGGAAGTGAAGATTTATTGTCGATTCGACAAAACCTGGCGAATGAACATCCAAATAGGCTGCTCTATGTTTGTGGCTTGGTTTTAATCAAGTCTTTACATCCGTTGGCTACCCAGGGCAGTCAAATAGTTATAACATCAATCAAAACGACTAGTTTTGCCTACATCGGTTGCAAAGTAAACGAAAGTCGTTTTGCAATAAAAAGCCGCTGTATCGGTACCCTCATTGCAAAAACATAGTAGCGACAAATCAAATTCGTATGCATACAATTCAACATCAACAGTCACCTGTAAAATACCTAACTTACACGCCAACGAAAGTCAGGGGTGGACTTAAACCCGACCGCCATGAGAAGTTATTGGATTATAAACCCAGCGGTTGGTGGAAATCCTCGATAAGCGCTTGTGAGAGTACATTCACCCAGTCATACGAGAAAGGAGAGCTTACGGGACTCGAGAAGAGAAAGCAGCGGGACCTGATGAAGAAAAATTTTCCATTCTTTCTGCGACGGCGAAAGCGAGCAGTTGGATAATTTTGGAAATTGTTAATCAGGTACAGAATTATTTGTGCGACGGCGAAAGCGAGCAGTTGGATAATTTTGGAAATTGTTAATCAGGTACCGAATTCTTTGTGCGACGGCGAACGCGAGCAGTTGGATAATTTTGGAAATTGTTAATCAGAATCAGGTACAGAATTCTTTGTGCGACGGCAAAAGCGAGCAGTTAGATAATTTTGGAAATTGTTAATCAGGTACAGAATTCTTTGTGCGACGGCGAAAGCGAGCAGTTGGATTAATTTGGAAATTGTTAATCAGGTACAGAATTCTTTGTGCGACGGTGAACGCGAGCAGTTGGATAATTTTGGAAATTGTTAATCAGAATCAGGTACAGAATTCTTTGTGCGACGGCGAAAGCAAGCAGTTGGATAATTTTGGAAATTGTTAATCAGAATCAGGTACAGAATTCTTTGTGTGACGGCGAAAACGAGCAGTTGGATAATTTTGGAAATTGGTAATCAGAATCAGGTACAGATTCTGGAAAAGTGATAATCAGGTTCTTTGTGCAACGGCGAAAGCGATCAGTGGAACATCTTGGAAATTCAGAATCGAGTACAGATTCTGGAAAAGTGATAATCAGATTCTTTGTGCAACGGCGAAAGCGATCAGTGGAACATCTTGGAAATTCAGAATCAGGTACAGACTCTGGAAAAGTGATAATCAGATTCTTTGTGCAACGGCGAAAGCGATCAGTGGAACATCTTGGAAATTCAGAACCAGGTACAGATTCTGGAAAAGTGATAATCAGATTCTTTGTGCGACGGCGTGAGCGATCAGTGGAACCTTTTGGAAAATCAGAACCAGGTACAGATTCTGGAAAAGTGATAATTAGATTCTTTGTGCGACGGCGAGAGCGATCAGGGGAATATTTTGGAAATTCAGAACCAGAAACTCGCCCATAACTGAACCGGGACTCGGCTGGAATCGGGGTTGGCTTTTTGATTTGCTACTCGTTCGGCCGACAGAAGGAAGAAGGTTAGTGCACGCTTTAGATCGATTGGTAGAATATATTTTAGTCTTAAGTAGTACAGATCGAAATCAAAGAAAAATTTCAAAACTTTACTCGTATTTAAGATTTTAAAGAGTATTTTTTGCATGAAAATTCAGTCTGTCATAGTGGAATGGTGGATTTCGGTTATCGGAACGGTAGATAGAATAATTTAACGTAGCGTAAGACGTTTAGAATTGTGAGAATCGCTAGATCGCGGATGTCGTGGAAATAAAGATCTTGTTACAACATTACGTGGTTAGAAATATTCGTGGCACAGGAAGGAAGTGTGGTACTTGTCTCGCGTTCAGGTGGTTCGGTGGCTGAGAAATAGAGAGGTCGTGCTATATGCAGCGGTGACTCCCAAACCTGGTTCCTTTGACCTCGGTGAGCCGTAAGCTCACTCGGCGGCTCGTGGTCCATTCTTGGGGTGAGTGAGTGTTGCCCACGCCCAGTCTCCTGAGCGATCCCGGGACCCAAACGGACCAAACCGGAGGTCACTACCTCCTCAATTAGGCGGGGCGGGTAACAAATTGGCGCCCAACGTGGGGCCTAAAAGGAGATTACCGCGGGGTAATTGCTTTGAAATTTTCGGTGTTGAAATCAGTGATAGTGTGAAAATCGAAAATTAGTGCCAAAGCCAAGCAGAAGTAGACCACAGCATCAAGGTGGTAGGCACTTGAAACAGGAGAAGCAGTTTACCAGTTGAGGACCTGGGACCTTAAACCAAATAACAGATTCCAGGCAGAGTGTGCAAGTAGTGACAGCTAGATTGCGAGGATTACGAGACAAAACAAGAGCGGGTGAAATTCCTTTGACTTGTAACTTTGATCAAGATTCAGTTTGAAATAAAAATTTGTGTTTTTTTCTACTCTTAAGTAAGTAGTTTCCCTTTTTAGCTTAAGAACTTAGAAGCGCGGAAAATGCAGGATGGCGTCGAAAATCAGAATTCTAATCGGCCGACTCAGTAAGGAGGAGTTGGTCTACGAGTTAGAAATCTGAGGGCAACCTACCGGGACTGTGGAGGCCATGAGAAAGACGCTTCGGGTGGCACTCCGAGCTGAGACTTCAATGGATACGTCGCTGATTACCACCCGAGACTTTCCGTATACATTGGAAGAGGACTTGGAAGCTGTCAGAGAGAAGCTGGAGGAAATCCAAACCCTGACTGCAACCTTTACGGGCACCCCACAATCGTCGGAATTTCTTAAGATCAAGACGAAAGTTGAATTTGGGATGCGGCGGTTGCAGAATGCACATCACGAATTCGAGGAGATGGGAGAAGAAGCTAGGTTAGGTTAGGTTAACGTGGCTGCCGATCTTCAGAGGCCTGACGACCAGCACACATAGGCACAGGAGAGGCCCGTTGTGATACCACAATATGTTAGTGACCCTCTTCTACTCACTAAAGTCCGGAAACCATTTGCTTCCTTTGAGAAACCGGACTATCGCCTTTAAATTGACCGGGGACAGTTCCGTCAGGTTTGAGAAAAAGGGTGCACCAAGTGCCGCCAGTCTTCTCCTTGCCGAAGCCGGACACTGGCACATGAGGTGAAGGACGGTTTCCTCCTCATCCTCATAGCCACAGCTCCGACAGAAGTCATTAAACTCTACGCCCAAACGTTGTGCATGTCGTCCTATAAGGCAGTGGCCCGTTAGAACGCCCACAGTGCAACGAAGGGCGCTTCGAGTTAAGCTTAAAAGCTGCCTGGTGCGATGTGCATCCATGGATACCCAGGACTGCCTTGTTATCACACAGGAAGATTCATCTGCCCAGGACTTCTTAGCATCCTCAAGATATTTTTGCCTTATGGCCAGTTTGACCGATGTCATCGGTATACCTATTGAAAAGGAGCAAGAGACCTCGGGTAGCAAAGTTCCAAGCCTTGCTAGCTCATCGGCCTCACAGTTGCCCTGAAAACCCCTATGTCCAGATACCCAAATCAATTGAACAACCGAATGTCTCGACATCTCCCTAAGAGATGCACGGCATTCAGCAACAATCTTGGATATTGTACAAGGACCAGCAAGAGACATAATAGCCGCTTGGCTATCTGTGAAAATACCAATATTGACCCCGAATATTCGATTACACAGAAGCCATTCGACTGCCTGATAAATAGCCACTACCTCCGCCTGAAAGATACTACAGTGGTCTGGTAGACGGAGGGACAGCTTGAGATTCAGCTCATCTGAGTATACACCACTCCCAACTCTATTGTTTAGCTTTGAGCCGTCAGTGTACACATGGATAAGCCCATTATCAAGGGTGAGACCATCACACCATTCCTCCCTGCATAGAATGCGAGTTGTAAACTCCAAATCCAGTATGCATTGTGGGGCGATGTAGTCAACAACCGCTGGTGCGGGTACTCCCTCGGCCAAGATCCTCGCATGCCCAAACTCTGTCCTATTCCATGCTGAGATACAATTTAGTCTCACAGCTGCAAGATTAGCTTGCTGGGAGATCAGTAGGTTGGTTGGCAGCCAATGCAGCAGCACAAACAGTGCCTTAGTAGGGGTGGAGTGGAGCGCTCCAGTTACGAGTAGTGCAGCCATTCTCCGCACTTTTTCAAGCTGCCGTTTGCAGGTAGCCTTAAGAGAAGCCTGCCACCAGAACGCCACCCCAAACAAAAGAACCGGTTCCACCACAGCAGTGTAAAGCCAAGCAACAGTACGAGGCTGCAATCCCCAACTCGCCCCTATGGCCCTTTTGCAGCAGTAAAGTGCGTTGAAAGCCTTCCGAGCTCTTTCTGCCACATTGTACGTCCATAGTAACTTCGAGTCAAGGATCAGCCCTAAGTATTTGACCTTCTGGCTCAAGTTAATGGAGACCCCATTCAATTTGGGTAACTCAAAATCAGGAACTTTGTACCTCCTTGTAAACAGCACTAGTTCCGTTTTATTAGGATTCACATTCAAGCCGCACTCACGACTCCAACGCGAAATTATGTCAAGAGAGTGATTTAACCTCTCCGATAGCGTAGATAAATACATTCCCGACACTGAAACAGCTATGTCGTCTGCATAAGCAATCACTTTGCAGCCGGCACGGTCCAGCTTCCTTAGAAGAGTATTCACCGTGATGTTCCACAGCAAGGGAGAGAGAACTCCTTCCTGAGGTGTGCCCGTGCTGACTCCTCGTCTTACGCTGGCATTACCCAGCGTAGAGATTACAACTCGACTTTTGAGAAGCTGCACAATAGAAGCAATCAGCCGTTCATCCACATGCATCACCGAGAGAGCCTCAACAATTGCGTTAGAATTAACATTGTTGAAGGCCCCCTCGATGTCCAGGAAGACAGCAAGCGTATATTCCTTTAGAGCAAGAGATTTCTCAACTTGCTCTATAAGGAGGCGAAGAGCAGTCTCCACAGACTTGCCTTTAGTATAGGCGTGCTGTGACTGCGAGATCAACATAGGATCGATTGATCGTTTAATATGGTAATCAATGATCCTTTCCAAAATCTTAAGCAGGACTGAGTTAAGACTTATTGGACGATAGTCCTTTGGCTTAACATGAGAGACTTTTCCTGCTTTCGGAATAAACACAACTCTAGTTTCCCGCCAGCTGGTGGGAACATACGAGAAGCGTAGGCAAGCGTTATAAATCTCCCTGAGCCATGGTAGCGATACTTCTATGGACTGCTGAACGTCAGCCGCAAGCACGCCATCAGGGCCCGGGGATTTAAACGGCTCAAAGGAGTTAATAGCCCACCTCAGCTGAGAGTTTGATATTCTGAAAGGTGGCTCTCTACCGTAATTTAGTTCCGTTTGGTGCAATGTCCCTATAGGGCAATAATTACCCGGGAAATGTGCGTCCATAAGAACGTTTAGAGTATCTGCACTCGAACTAGTCCAAATGCCCTCAGGGTTCATTATGCACCCCATAGCCTTTGGTGTCGTGCTTAAGACCTTACGAAGGCGATTTGCCTCGCTGAGACTCTCTACATTTCCACAGAAAGATCTCCATGAGGACCTCTTAGCCTTGCGTATGGCATACTTAAAAGCTTTCAGCTTCGTTTTATACACCGACCAGTCATTAGATCTTTTCGAGCTATTAAACTCCCTCCTACATTCACTCCGCAGGATACTGATTTCCATACTCCACCAGGGATGCTTAGGATTGCCTCTGGCCGAGGGCAGCTTACATGCTTCCCTAGACGCGGAGTTGAGAGAACTAGTAAGGGTGTCAACCGCCCGATCCAATTCATGGTAGCAGTCAATGCTCCTAGGAGCAGTTTCCAGTGAGGATCGCACCAGAGACTTAAATAGCTTCCAGTCCGTCCTCTTTCTGTTGATAAAGGCTGCCTGCATAGCAGAGCTTCGGCCAGCCACGTTATACGATATGTACCTATGATCAGAGAATGAGCACTCTTGTAGAACCCTCCAGTCACGGAGAAGATGCGAGTGCCGCCCACTAATCAAAGTAATATCAAGAACCTCCCTGCGTTTTGAGGTAAGGAAGGTTGGTTCATTACCAGTATTGGCAATAAAAAGGTCGTGGGCCAGGATGAAGTCAAAAAGTTCCTCACCTCGGCCATTAGTGTTGGAGCTACCCCATACTTCATTATGAGCGTTGGCGTCAGTCCCTAGAATAAGAGGCACACCAATCTTTGTGGCTTCAGCCACAACAATGTCGCAAGGTGGGCTATCGCCATGTAGCAAGAAACAAACCAGTATGGTCTCTGGTCGATTTCCACTGCAACAGCCATGTTATCCCTGTCACTGAAATTGTGTAGTACAAGGACGTTTATGGTTTTCTTGACAAGAATGCAGACACGTGGCTCATGTAAGCCATCGGGTACCACTAGTCTGTATCCCTCAGTGCCTAAACCGCAAACCCGGTTTATAGCAACCGATGGTTCTTGGATTAGAATCAGCTCCTCCTCTGTCCTAGACAATCGGAGGAGCAGGGTAGCTGATGCTACTTTGGAATGGTGAAGGTTGATCTGCAATACCTTCACCATCATTTATTTTCGACGATGGTTAGATCCAGGTCCTCCCCGTCTGACATAGATGTCTGCCCAGCCTCTTCCTCTGCTTCCAGAGTCATGAGGTCCAGGCAGCCACCCAAATCGGAGGTAGTCCCGACACTAACCCCGTCTGCGTAGAGGGATTCCACATCCGACTCATCCTCAGATGTCGCCCTCGAACATGTGTCCAACCCCTTTTTAGGTGGGTCCCCCGTCATGTGAGTCAACTGTTTAGGTTGAGGTTCCTCAGGTGTTGGATCTCCCGCAGCAGAGCTCTTTGGCCTGTCGCTTCGGTAGATCCGCAGGACTAGTTTTTCGACCCCATACCTGATAATGCCTTTTCGGGCATCTAAGACCGGGAGTGCCTCTTCATTGATGATGAAAAGGGCCTCCCGCCGATTATCCACCGGCTCTCCAATTTTTGCAATCCTCCAATTTTCCGTTGGAAGATCCGGGTTGAAAAGCCGCACTATTTCCAGGACTTCCACTGGATCCGAGTGGAAACTTGGAATCCAAGTCCTGCATCTAGGCCGGCTGTGAATCTCATCCCTGTGCACCACCTTAAGCTTGGCGCCTGGCCAGAGTTCCCCCAGCGCGGAGATTGCCTGCTTATAAAAATCGGCTGATCGTTGGTCCCCACACGCAACCAGCCTGATTCCTTTGTACCAGCCCGCATCGTTCACCGTAGGTGGTGGACCCGAGCTGGCCTTCTGCAGTCTGCAGCAGACTCCAAATAAAGCCTGCCTGATCTTAAGCCAGTTTTCGGGGGAGATGGTTCCATCTCCCTTGCTGGCATCAATCACGGCCCAAACCAGGCACTCTTTGGCCATTTCACTAAATGGCCGAGTTATCCCTGTAGGAGCCGTCACTACTTTCTGCTTTTTGCAGTCTTGTCTGCCCTGATTCATCTGCTCAGCCGACCTTTGTCGTTTCTGAGCTGAAGCCCCAGGGTGTAGAGGGAGCGGATTAGAGTGCTCCCCAATTTGTGATTTTGCCCACTGAAGGGACTTTTTGTCCTTGTCGGACATAGTGTTAGGAGGGACACTTTCAAACTTCCTCAGAACTTTGAAGGCTGCCCTTCTAGTTCCATAAGCCCGAGATTTATTGGCGGAGGAGCTTTGTGTGCCTGAAGAGGAAGCGGCACCGGAAGTAGCGCTTGTTGATGGTCGGGCTGGCTCATTCACCGAAACCTTCTCATCACACTGGCCACAAACGGACTTCTTGGCATTCGCAGGGCCAGGCTTGGTGACCTCAGCCCCGGAACCGCCTGAAACAGGGGTTGAGGAAGATTTCGAAGGCATAGGAGCTGACCCACTCGTCATGTCTCCACACCTTTGCTTAGCCGCTGTGCCGGGCAATGGAGCTGACCCACTCCTAAGCTATGTCTAAGCTAACAAGCTGAGAGTTCGTTTGATTATGGCTATGGGAGAGCTCCTAGTGAAGGCGAAGGGTGAGGAGAGAAACGAGGGAGCAGAGGCAGTAGGGGACGGCGATGAAGGGAACGAGCGAGGGGAGGCACCCGGAAATGGGGATGAGGCCACGGGAGTAACCGTAGGCGTCCATGAACTGAACCAGGGCCTGGATCACAACACCGGTCCTCTATTTTCAACACCCAAGGCAACGCCGATGGTGGCAAAAGGGCAGGAGGTGTCCAAGTGGGGACTCCGTTATAATGGGGACTCCGTTATAATGGGGACTCCGGGTCCCTGAGCGCTTTCCTAGAGCGGGTGGAAGAGCTGCGGGAGGCCAGAGGGCAGTCACCTCAGACGCTATTTCAGTCAGTGGTAGAAATGTTCGAAGGAAAGGTGCTAGTATGGTACCGTGCTAATCGGACTCGAGTCAACTCGTGGCAGGAGTTGGTGGCAGAACTGCGTGCCGAATTTCTACCGCCTGATTACGACGACCGCCTGCTCAGCTAAATCGAAAGATGCACACAGGGCCCGGAGGAATCGATGGGCATGTATGTATCGGCAATGGAGGGGCTGTTCAGGCGTCGTACCGACCCGTGTTCCGAGGAGGAGAAACTTCGAATCTTACGGAAAAATATAGCCCCATTTTATCAAACACAATTGGCTTTGACTTCGGTACGTAGTATCGCGGATCTGATCAGGGTAGGCCGCTCTTTGGCGGTGACACAGGTATCAGTAGAAGCATATTTACCCCCACCGACTCGGAAGCAACAACGCCTTCTGGAGCCGGATCTGGCCTACGTTGGTTGCGCGGACGGAATGAATCTAGCGCCTCTGCAGAGAAATCTGGCGCGCTGCTGGAACTGCAAGGGCAATGGTCATACGACCAGGGACTGTCGCGAGCCCCAGAGATGCTTTGGTTGTGGGCGGCAGGGTGTCAGAAGAGCGACGTGCCCAAATTGCCAGAGTCAACCAAACCAGCCTCGTAGCGCCAGAGCACCACCGGATTCGAGAACGAATGAGAGGTCGATAGCCAGAAACTCCGAAGCCAAAGGTCGAAATCGATCGACTCAGGGAAACGGACGTTGTGTCCAGTAGGCGGCAGCCTGGACACAGGGAGCAATATAGGAGGGGCCGCAATGGAGGCACAACTAAATTATTTGTTGGCGAAGAGACAGGGGGATAACCGACCACACCTGGAGGTGGAGATATACGGTCGCAAGTTCTTGGGTCTCTTGGATTCGGGCGCCACTAATACAGTGGTAGGGGAAGAAGGTTGGAGGGTGTTGGATGAGCTGGGTGTAGAGCTTCTGGACTCCAATCAAAAGGTGATCGCAATGGTGAATAGTCAGGGATGTGCAATGGCAGGGACCGTAATGGTCCCAATCCAGCTAAGGAAGAAGCAGGAGTGGCTTCGAATGCTTGTGGTTCCGTCGCTACCGCAGATGCTCATATTGGGGGTGGACTTCGTCAGACGTTTCGGCCTGGTAATGACCTTGAGTGAAGAGAGTTGGAGCTTCATCAGCGCATTACAAGGAGACTCTGGCAAACAGTAGAAGCCGCGGAGTCGCCTCACAGGATTGGAGGAGGGTGCCCTGAGCCAATTGCTACAGGAAGAGTTCCAACTAATGGGGGATGGTGTTCGCTGCACTAACAAGGTAGAGCATGTCATCAAGACCAACTCACCCCCCATTAAGCAACGCTACTATCCGATCTCGCCGGCCGTACAAAAGTATGTAGACGCGGAGCTCAACGAGATGTTAGAGCAAGGGATAGTGGAGCCTTCGGCGAGCCCATGGATCTCACCCATTCTCTTGGTGAAGAAAAAGGACGGCACCTACGTCAACTACCGAAATCTGAATAGGGTTACTGAATACGATGCAAACCCAATCCCGTACGTATTAGCCACGTTAGAAAAATTACGCGACGCAAAATATTTATCGTCACTCGATATTAAGTCAGCTTATTGGCAGGTGCCAGTGGCAGAACAATCGCGGAAATATACAGCCTTTATCGTGCCCCATCGAGGTCTCTTTCAGTTTCGGAGGATGCCATTTGGCTTGCAAAATGCCCCAGCGACGTGGCAACGGCTGATTGACCAAGTGCTTGGACTGGATCTGGAACCTTGTGTGTTCTTGATGATATCGTCGTGGTGACGCAGGATTTCGCGAAGCATTTGGAGATCTTGAGGGAAGTCTTCCGACAGTTGAGGCAGGCGGGTCTGAAAGTGTCCGGTGACAAGTGCGAGTTTTGTCGTCCCCAATTGAAATACTTGGGGAAATTATTGAAATAATTGAAATACTAATACTAAATACGAGAGGGGTTTGAACGTGGATCCGGACAAGGTAAGGAGTCTGATGGAGATTCCCTCGCCTAAAAACGTGAAGGGAGTACGGCAATTCCTGGGAATGGTCTCCTGGTATAGAAGATTCATACTAGACTTTGCCACGCTGACAGTTCCACTCACGAATCTTCTTAAGAAGCACCAAAAGTTTTATTGGACCCAGGACTGTCAAGCTGCTTTCACCCAGGCGAAGGTGAAACTTTCGACTGCCCCAATCCTTACCTGCCCAGACTACAGTTTACCCTTTTCAATACAGACCGATGCTTCAGATCTGGGTTTGGGGGCCGTTCTGTCACAACAGCACGCTGAAGGAGAGAAGGTAATCTGCTACCTTAGCCGATCACTGTTGAGGGCCGAAAAGAAGTATACCACCACAGAGAAGGAGTGTCTCGCGGTTTTGTGGGCTGTGGAGAAGATGAGGCCATATGTGGAGTTGGCCAAGTTCACAGTGGTTACCGATCATTATTCTCTCGTGTGGCTAAACAATCTGAAGGACCCGTCGGGGCGGTTGGCTAGGTGGGCGATTCGGCTGCAATAATACCCCTTCGAGATAATCCATAGAAAGGGGAAGGAACATCTCGTGCCAGATGCACTATCTCGGATGGTTCCTCAAGAAGAGGTAGCAACGCTGGTGACCACGGAGGATAAGTGGCTTGAAGAGATGAAACAGAAGGTTTCGAAGGCTCCAAGACGTTTCGCAGATTGGCGGGTGGTGGGAGGCTCACTCTGGAAGCATGTGCCGGGTCGATACCCTGAGCTATAAGGGGAGGATGCATGGAAAAGGGTGGTGCCCAAGGTGGAACGAAAGGAAATTCTTCGTCAATGCCATGACGATCCAACGGCGGGACATATGGGGGTCCGTCGCACGCAGTCTTGAGTGGCCACGAAGTATTATTGGCCCAAGATGTCCGTGGATGTGAGCGGCTACGTACGAAAATGTAAGGTGTGCCAAGCAAATAAAGTAGAGCGACAAGCTCCGGCTGGTTTTATGGTCTCCCGAAGTGGCGAACCACAACAGCCATGGGAGATGGTGTGTGTCGACTTGGTGGGCCCCTTACCTAGATCTACCCGGGGATATACTCATATCCTCACGGTCGTGGACTACGTTAGTAAATTCACAGTGTTGTTCCCAGTGCGAACGGCGAATGCCGCCTCTGTTTGTCGTTTACTTGAATAGCAAATATTCCTGGTGTTCGGAGTACCGAAATGGCTTGTGTGCGACAATGGAGTCCAGTTTCGCGGAAAACTAATGCAGCAGCTAGTGGGGAAGTACGGGACAACCATTAAGTACACCGCATTATACCACCCACAAGCCAACCCGGCAGAATGACGGAACCAGGACATCAAGAGAATGTTGCGTTCCTACGTCCCTGATAACCACCGTTTTTGGGATCAACACCTGGCGAAGATTGCCTGTGCGCTACGTACTTGCAAACACGAGGTTACTTAAGTCACCCCATAGGTTAGGTTAGGTTGTACTGGCTAGCACATGGCCACACATAGACCTGCCGGTCCGTAGTGATACCAGATAAATGGACCTCGAGAAAAGAATTCAGTCCAAGCGGCCATCAAAGGCCCCGGACTTTTTCGCGAACTGAAGGATGTCCTTCAGCTTTTGCTCTGCCACGTGCGAGAGATCCACCAGCCAGGGCTCACCGAAGTATCGGAGTCTGGTTTTCCCCAGTGCCGGGCAGTGACACAGGAGATGCTGGATAGTTTCTGACACCCCCGGCTCTTGACACCTTCTACAGGTGTCGCTCGTTAGGAGTCCCATTTTCATAGCATGTGCTGCTACAAGACAGTGACCAGTAATGATACCAACGAGTCGTTTGCAGTCAATCCGCGCTATCTCAAGGAGGTACTTGGTCGATGCGAGATTATATGACCCCCACATGATTTTGGTTACTTTGCAGGTCTGAGTTGCACCCCATCTTCGCGTCGCTCCCTGCATCATTATGGAGTCGATTGAGTACTTAATCTTCTGGATAGAAGTAAGGATGTTAACCGCTTCCAAAAGTCGAAGACTAGCCCCATACTTGGCTAACGCATCCCCCTTTTTATTTCCATCAATACCCTTATGACCGGGAACCCAGAAGATTCTGACTCTTCTGCTGTTACCCAGTCTGTTCAGGGCCTGAATGCAATCGAATACACACTTCGATTTGTATGTGTGAGACAGCAATGCTTTTACCGCCGCTTGACTGTCAGTAAAGATGTTTAGTATTTTGCTAGTAGTATCTTTGGCGTATATGAGGTCTGCGGCTTTACGTATCGCTAACACCTCCGCCTGGAAAATATTACTGTGATTTGGAAGCCTGAAAGCTGCTTCCATAGCTGCATCTGCAGAATATACTGCAGCACCTACTCCTGCAGCTGTCTTCGAGCCGTCAGTGTAGATGCTAAGAGCTGCAGGACACATTTGTCGATTCCATTCTTGCCCATCTCCCACAGTCGCTCGATATCCCCGCTCAAAGCACAGAGTGGGAACCAGGTAGTCAGTGCTTCCTGCGTAGCCCCGTTCAATACTGCTGTGGCCAAAGGATCCTGGCTCGAAGTGCCCTGATTCCCTAAGCCTGACAGCAGCCTTTGCGGCAGTGCCTCTAATAAAGAGATCAAGCGGGGGGAGATGAAGCAGGACGTTCAGAGCAGACGAAGGAGTCGAGGCTAAGGCACCTGTAGTGCAGAGGGCCGCCAACCGCTGAGCTCTATTCGCCATGGTAGCAAAGGTTCTTTTATTCACTGCTGGCCACCAGACCAAGCATCCTGAAACAAGGATCGGCCTAGCTATCGCCAAGTAGATCCAGTGCGTTAAAGCTAGTGATGGGCGTTTCTGTTGTTTTCAGAAAACGAAAACGAACTGTTTTTTTCCAAAAATAACTGTTTTTTTCAACTTTTTGAAAACTTTTTTCACTCGACCAGCAGCAGATTGATACTGGGTGTTACAATTAGTGATTGGCATTTCTGTTGTTTTCAGAAAACAGAAGCTATTTGAAAAAAAGCAGTTTGAAAAAAACTGTTTTTTTCCAACTGTTTTTTTCAAACTGCTTTTTTTCAAATAGCTTCCGTTTTCTGAAAACAACACAAATGCCAATCACTAACTGTAACACCCAGTATCAATTTGCTGCTGGTCGAGTGAAAAAAGTTTTCAAAAAGTTAAAAAAAACAGTTATTTTTGGAAAAAAACAGTTCGTTTTCGTTTTCTGAAAACAACAGAAATGCCCATCACTAGTTAAAGCAGGGCTTAGACCTCCCGTTTTACCCAGCACTCTCTTGCTGGCATAAATCGCGTTGCTTGCCCGCTTAACTCTTTCCTCTAAATTCGCCCTCCATGTGAGCTTGCTGTCCAGAATAAGACCCAAGTACTTAGTTTGAGACCTAACCTAGAGCCGCCCAGCATGATATGGTCTAAATCCGGGGTTTTATACTTCCTAGTGAAGAGCACAATATCCGTCTTATTGGGGTTAATGCCAAGACCCACGGTTTTCGCCCACTCCTCAACCAGCCCTAGAGAGTACTCGATGAGCTGAGCAAGGGTATGTGGAAACCTACCCGAGACTAAAATTGCAATGTCGTCAGCGTAGGCCACAACCGTGAGTCCCTTGCTTTCCAACTTTTCCAAAATTGAGTTTGTTACAAGGTTCCACAAGAGAGGAGATAGGACCTCTCCCTGCGGAGTGCCTCTGCAGACTTTTCTTGTAATTTGCGCACTGGACCACTCCGCAGATATGAGCCTGTTGTTAAGCATGTTGCCTATGAAGCTACCAATAGCGGGGTGAGTGTTGTGTGCGTGGAGGCTCTCCATAATAGCTGTTGTGGGCACATTATTGAAGGTGCCTTCAATATCTAGAAAAGCTCCCAAGGCGTATTCTTTGTAATGGAGTGCCCTTTCAATTTTGAGGACTACCCTATGGAGAGCCGTTTCAACAGATTGTCCTTTCATATACGCATTTTGGGCTCTCGATAGAGTTTGAGTACCAAGTCTTTGTTTGATGTGAAGATCAAGTAATCTTTCGAAAACTATAAGGAGGAAGGAAGTCAGGCTAATTGGTCTGTAGTCCTTCGGATACGCATGGTTGACTTTACCTGCCTTGGGTATAAATACAACCTTAGCGGTCCTCCAGGCTGCGGGTACATGGCTTAGCACTAGGCAACCTTTGTAAATTTGTGTTAGCCAGGAAACAGCAAGCATACCTGTTTTTTGAAGCATGACCGGCAGAATTCCATCCGGACCTGGAGACTTGAAGGGCTTGAAGGTGTCAATTGCCCAGACAAGCCTCTGCCTGGTGACAACTTCGCCAATGCCTTCGATGTCATGCAGATCAGACGCCTGCACACGAGTTAAAGGGGTGGAGTCATCCAAAAAGCCCGAAAAGTGAGTATCTACGAGGATCTTCAACGTTTCCGAGCTGCTGCTCGTCCACTCCCCATCAGACCTGCATAACAGGCTAGGCGCGACAGGGCGTTTAGCCAGCAAATTTCTAAGTCTTGCCGTCTCCGAGGTGGATTCAATCCTACCGCACAGCTCTTTCCAGGAGCTCCATTTGGCTTTCCTTATTTCCGTTTTATAGAGCCTGAGTACGTCCTTGTATTCGTCCCAGCATTCCCTACAGTCAGCTACCTTGGCTAACCTAAAGAGTTCTCGTGCCTGTCTTCTGCGCCAACCTAGGTCGCTGTTCCACCAGGGTGGCTTAGGTTTGCGCTTCGGACAGACTTTGGGACAAGATCGTTCAAAAGCTTTTACCAGTTTACCAGTAAGAGTGTTGACCGCAGATTCCAGGCCAGCTACAGAGCTCATCCTGGGAGGAGGGCCTAAGTCATTGGTAACTTCCCGTTTGAAGTTCTCCCAGTTTGTTTTCCTGGGGTTGCGAAACGACCGAGAAGTGCGAGTTAGATTGAGATTTAAGCTGTAACTAATGTAACAATGGTCAGAGAGTGATGGGCTTCCAAGAACCCTCCAATTCTCTATTAATTGTTCATAAGGATCATTGTGAAGAGTTATATCTAGAACGTTAGCACTTTGAGGTCTTTTATAAGTGGGGGTGTTTCCTCAATTTGCCACGACTACATTATAATCAATAATAAAATTGAGTAAAGACTCACCTTTATCGTTAATGTCGCTGCTGCCCCAGACAGTGTGATGCGCGTTGGCATTCGCTCCCACGAGCAGCAACTGGTGCTTTCTGAGCGCCTCTGCGGTGACTTGCTTGACCTCATCCGGCGGAGCGGGTCAATCGTGTGCCATGTAGGTGGATGCTAGGAGCACCTGCTCCTCTTTGTCCCCCTTACATGCCACCACCGTCAAATCGTCTGAGCTGAAATTAGACATAAGATAAGCATGAATATCCTTCCTCACTAGCATAGCAGTTCTTATTTTTGCTACTGCGGTGGGGAAGAAAAGATTAAAGTCCTCAAACGCCAGTCCCGCAGCCCGACCCCCCGCAGAGATCCAAGGTTCCTGAACCAGCGCCACATCAAACTTACCTTCGTCGAGTGTTAGCAGTAGTTCGGCCGAGGCCAACTTACTGCGGTACAGATTGATCTGCAGCAATTTGAGTGCTGGCCGCGGCATCGTCCTTGACCGGTGCCTCATCTTTTTGGATATCGGCCGTTGCACTGACGACCTGCTCTATCCGCGCTTCGGTAAGATGGCTTGGAGTGTAGGTAGTGTCTACCTGCGTCTGAGAAAACGTCACCCGCAGGATGGAAATAAGAACACCCTGGAGGCTGGCGAGATTGAAAGGGAACTGGGCACCGTTGACCGGCAAGTCACCCCATACTTTTATAACTTTGGCAGGGAGATGGTGACGAACCATGATGGCTAGGAACGGCCAGGAGAGGGGCAGGCAGCAGTTGAGCCCGAAGCTAGGGTTGAAGAGCTCGCCAGAGTACGCACGGATGTGCTAGAGCGTATGAAACACGCAACTACGCAGAGTGCTCATAGATACAACTTGCGTAGGCGTGACGTAACGTTTGCGGAAGGAGAGGCCGTGTGACGGAAAAACTATGCCCTCTCGGACGCAGCAAAATTTTATTCGGCAAAGCTAGCGCCTGAATATGTTGGACCATTCTGGGTCAAGAAACGGGTATCAGGATTTATCTACCTACTGGTAGATGGAAAGGGCCAGAATGCAGGAACATGGCACGTCAAGGATTTAAAAAAGTATGTTAACTAGAGGTTTCGAGGAAGAACCACTCAGGATTTAGATGATAAATTATATAGTCCTTAATTTCTAAACTTACAATCTAACTCGTAGGATCTAGATTTAAATTCTATGTGTGGATATTCAAACTTAAACAACTAAGCTTGGAAATCTAAACTTAAAATCTTAGTCTTAAAAAGTTAAACTTAATCCTCTAAGCCTAAAACCCTAAATCGCCGCTGACTCGTACTTTTCGCCGCCTGTTGTTAATATCGCTCGAAAATTCCTTTTTTTCCTGGGGCGCTGGCATTCCGGGATCGCTATCGTCCCTCTGCCCACAGATCGTTGGATTTAGGTGCCCGAAAATGTCGTCACGACAAGGAACCTAATAGAAACCGTGGAAGTGCGATTTAGTATGAGAACTTGTGAAATAGCAATAGGTTGGAGAGACGCAATCAAATGGAATTAGGGATAGCTAGATGGGAATCAGCAGAATTAGAGAGCTCTAAGTAAAAGAAAAAGAAAATTAGCCATAACCACATAGATTAAGGTAGAATTTAGAAAAGTTAAAGAGTCCTAGGTAACTTTAGATAGAAGCACAGAGTGTTAGGCGGAACGTGGTAGAATCATAGTGCATCAGTGAGATTGAGTTAAAAGTTAGTTTAAGTAAATATTAGTTATAGTTGGTAGTTAGGTAATATTAGTTCGTGGAAAGATTACTGAGCGACAAAACAGATTGAGGTTGAAGAAGAAAACACAAAAACCAAATGGATTAGAATCTCACCTAGATAAAGATTTAATAGAAATCAACGTATTAGCTAAATATTAGTTTCGAATAAACTTAATTTAACAAATTAGAGTGAACCAGTTACATCAAATGAAAATAGATAAGAATTAGCTCGCAAGAGCAAACACTGATAGCATAGGGGGTATGAGGAGAATTACTTGAGAATAAAGATAGAAAATCAGCGAATAAAGAGTAATTGCTATGGAATGGAGATAGAAATTAGCGATTAACGAGTAATGGCTATAGAAAAAAAGGTAAAAATTAGCGAATGAAGTCTAATTGTTATAATAGGGGGGTAGCACACGGTGAGCGCTGACCCGCCAAGCTTCCTTCCTGGGATAGAGGCCGAGATGCTTCTCTTACTAATAGACCACGCGTCGCGTCAAACGATCTGTAACCACGAGACTGAATTCGGATTTCGGGAAATCCTCTTGTGGTAAGGGGGGAGTTGTTGCCTAACAATGCGTACGAGTACGTGTACCTGTTTTTACATTGGAAAAAATATATAAAATATAATACAGCCTTCCCCGGGGAAGGCTGAACCAGCGTGAGTAATCTACCATTCCACTCAGTAGGGAGTTTTGTACCCATCACTCATAGGTAACGTACGATCGTAGCATCCGACGTGTGAAGTGTACTCATCGGATGCTCACGATATAGACTGTAAGTAAAATAAAAAAAATTAAAAGGAATAGGGCAGAACCCCAGTGTCATTAACCTTCTTGGGCGACCGGAGCTGAATTTAGTAGATCACATTGCGAAAGTGCACGATGCGTCGAAATATCAACGTTCGCAGTGTTTCTATCGAAGTTGCGCTACATACAATGTTCAGATGCATCAGCGGACGTTTCACACGGACCAGAGGGATTTGAAAATAATCATTTGCTCCGACCCAGCACATACGTTCAGTACGGAGATGTTAGAACTTTTGGATAGTCGACAGAAGAATGTGAAGCTATTGAAATGTCCAATGTTCTCGGCTTGTCGAAAATGGATTTATGTAAAACACCTTCTAATGGATCGCATCGACAAAGATCATTCTCACAAAGAACCGATCAATGTGTACTCACCTTTATACGATTGCATTCATTGTATGTACGGAAGTGAAGATTTATTGTCGATTCGACAAAACCTGGCGAATGAACATCCAAATAGGCTGCTCTATGTTTGTGGCTTGGTTTTTATCAAGTCTTTACATCCGTTTGCTACCCAGGGCAGTCAAATAGTTATAACATCAATCAAAACAACTAGTCTTGTCTACATCGGTGGCAAAGTAAACGAAAGTCGTTTTGCAATAAAAAGCAACTGTATCGGTACCTTCATTGCAAAAACATAGTAGCGACAAATCAAATTCGTATGCATACAACTCAACATCAACAGTCACCTATAAAATACCTAACTTACACGCCAACGAAAGTCAGGGGTGGACTTAAACCCGACCGCCATGAGAAGTTATTGGATTGTAAACCCAGCGGTTGGTGGAAATCCTCGATAAGCGCGTGTGAGGATACATTCACCCAGTCATACGGGGAAGGAGAACTTACGGGACTCGAGAAGAGAAAGCAGCGGGACCTGTTGAAGAAAAATTTTCCATTCTTTGTCCGACGGTGGAAGCGAGCAGTTGGATAATTTGGGAAATTGTTAATCAGGCACAGAATTCTTTGTGCGACGGTGAACGCGAGGATTTGGATAATTTTGGAAATTGTTAGTCAGAATCAGGTACAGAATTCTTTGTGCGACGGCGAAAGCGAGCAGTTGGATAATTTTGGAAATCGGTAATCAGAATCAGGTACAGATTCTGGAAAAGTGATAATCAGGTTCTTTGTGCAACGGCGAAAGCGATCAGTGGAACATCTTGGAAATTCAGAATCGGGTACAGATTTTGGAAAAGTGATAATCAGATTCTTTGTGCAACGGCGAAAACGATCAGTGGAACATCTCGGAAATTCAGAACCAGGTTAAGATTCTGGGAAAGTGATAATCAGATTCTTTGTGCGATGGCGTGAGCAATCAGTGGAACCTTTTGGAAAATCAGAACCAGGTACAGATTCTGGAAAAGTGATAATTAGATTCTTTGTGTGACGGCGAGAGCGATCAGTGGAACATTTTGGAAATTCAGAACCAGGAACTCGCCCATAACTGAACCGGGACTCAGCTGGAATTGGGGTTGGCTTTTTGATTTGCTACTCGTTCAGCCGACAGAAGGAAGAAGGTTAGTGCACGCTTTAGATCAATTGGAAGAATTTATTTTAGTCTTAAGTAGTACAGATCGAAATCAAAGAAAAATTTCAAAACTTTACTCGTATTTAAGATTTTAAAGAGTATTTTTGTATGAAAATTCAGTCTGTCATAGTGGAGTGGTGGATTTCTGTTATCGGAACGGTAGATAGAATAATTTAACGTAGCGTTAGACGTTTATAATTGTGAGAATCACTAGATCGCGGATGTCGTGGAAATAAAGATCTTGCTACAACATTACGTAGTTAGAAATATTCGTCGCACAGGAAGGAAATGTTGTACTTGTCTCGCGTTCAGGTGGTTCGGTGGCTGGGAAATAGAGGGGTCACGCTATACGCAGCGGTAACTCCCAAACCTGGTTCCTTTGACCTCGGTGAGCCGTAAGCTCACTCGGCGGCTCGTGGTCCATTCTTGGGGTGATTGAGTGGCGCCCACGCCCAGTCTCCTGAGCGAACCCGGGACTCAAACGGACCAAACCGGAGGTCAGCATCCCCTCACTTAGGCGGGGCGGGTAACAATTTGTTATTTGAGTCGTTCCCTAAACAAAGCAGAGAGGAAATATTCGACTACTGAAAAGGAATCCCTGGCCGTTTTGTGGGCGATAGAGAAATTGCGGCCATATATTGAAGGTACCAAATCTTCGATTATGACGTTGTTCACTGAAAGGGGAAAGAACATTTAGTGCCAGACGCCTTATCGTGGTCGGTTCCTCAAGTAACGGCAGTTGTGAACGATAGGTTGTTAGAGGATAGAATAATGGCTAAGGTAAAGAACAATCCAGATCAATTGAAAGACTGGCGGATAGAGGGCAACTTGTTGTGGAAAAGAGTTTCCAATCGTTATTCGGATCCCAAAGGAAACTCATGGAAACAAGTGATTAACAAAGGGGACAGGAAAGAGGTTCTGCAAGAATTTCAAGATGAACCAACAGCGGGACATATGGGTGCAAGCTGCACATACGATCGGGTTGCAGAGATGTATTTTTGGCCTAAAATGCGTGCCGATATTCAACGGTATGTGGCCAGATGTAAAGTTTGTCAGGCCACCGAAGTAGAAAGGTGACCGCTGAACAATTAAGTGAGTCGCTTGACACTCTCTTTGGGTTCGTTAAAATGTAAAAATCACATTTGTCAAAATTGAAAAAGAAACTATTTATTTTCCGTACAACTCAATCCTTTTTCTACAATTCTTTTCAACCTACAATTGTTTTCTCTCAGACATAAAAATTTTACTTCAACCGTCATCATTTTTTTCTAAAAAAAAAGCTTGCTAAGAAAACGGCTAATGTCTAAATTTACAAGTTTTTAACATGAAGTTGGCTTGAAAATAAAAACTACATTTATTTGTTGTGCTCGAACATGCCGGCCCACTGTGCAACAATCGTTGTATACGAATCAACCATTTGCCATGACTTTCATTGGGTTGGATGCGAATGCTGTAAGAGTAGGTTAAAGTCCTTTGCTTATGCTTGTTGGTTGTCTTCGGTACTTTGATTTTGGACAGGCAGCTTGCAAATCTTGGAAATTGATCGTTTATGAATACCGCATTTCGTTCGCACAGTTACCACACGAACTGAACCATCATCGCCAGGATGAGTTTTAACTATGCGGCCTAATGTCCATTTGTTTGGTGGCAAACGATCGTCTTTTACTACTACCATGTCATTTGCCATCAAGTTTTCGTGCTGAGACGCCCATTTTGGTCTGGATTGCAAATGACTAAGCCAATCCGATGACCATTTGGACCAAAATTGTTGGATGATACGCTGAATGATGCAATAACGGCGTGTTGGTGATAGATCCATGATCGATGGTTCAGGTGGTGCTAATAAGGCATCTCCAATAAGGAAATGGCCTGGAGTCAACACCTCAAGATCGTCAGTATTCGCATTTAACGGGCAAATCGGACGTGAATTTAAACAGGATTCAATGCGGACAAGCGCAGTTGAAAGTTCTTCGTACGTTAAACGCAAACCAGTAAACGCACGATGCAGATGACGTTTGGTAGCCTCGACATTGGCTTCCCAAATGCCACCAAAATTCGGTGAATACGGTGGAGTAAAGTGCCATTGGATTCCTTTATCAGCTAAAATTGGTGCGATATCCTTTTTGACGCCAGCAGCAAATTCAATAGCTTTAGTTTTTAAAACCTAATCAGCTCCAATAAAATTACTGCCACAATCACTATATATATCATGGCATAAACCCCGTCGACCGACGAAACGATGAAGGGCATTTAAAAATGCGTATGTGTCCATACCAGTAACAACTTCAAGGTGAATAGCTTTAGTCGCTAGACACACAAAAAGAGCGATGTAACCCTTGTAGGTGGTGTGACCACGGTATCTCGATGCTTTCAATTCGAATGCCCCAGTGTAGTCAACACCAGTAGCTAGAAACGGTCGTATGAAACCGATGATACGATGCTGTGGCAAGTCACCCATTAGCTGCTGCACTGGTTTTGGATCGGCTCTGGCACATTTCACGCATTTTCTCAATTGAATCGCAACGACTTTTCTAGCCTGTCGCTTTGGCGAGCCTGTCGCCGCTTATGCAAATTTAACAGAAAAATCTTTTAACAGCTGAACCAGCAGAGACTTTGCTTTGGCGAACCTGTCGCCGCTTATTGCCAAGTCTTGCCTAGAGCAACTCGTTAAGGAATTTAAAAAAAGAAAACAATCTATCCAAAATCGTTTTCGTAGAAACGTTAATGTTAACGTTGGTCCACCGTGAAGAGTGGCTTGATGAGCGTAATCAATGAGTAATTCAGTGAAACGATTATATTTAGGTAGGATGATTGGATGCTTTTGATTGTAAGGCAAACGTGAATTCCGCCCTCTTCCGAGCACTCTCAAAATGCCGTACTGATCGAGGAAAGGAGCTAGGCTTGTAAGAACACTGTTATTTGGCACAGTTCCATTTTTTGAAATGGTCTTAAGCTCTGATGAAAAGCATTCTCGTTGAACTATTCGAATCAGTGGAAACAAACTGGAGTTAAGCTCTTCTACAGTGCTGGCTCCATAACGACGGACGTTTTGTGGCACTGTACAATTATATCTGAATCGGAAGAGTAAAACTACGATACGACGAAGTTGCAAAAATGAAGAATACTTTGCCAGAAATAGTGGCTCAGATCCATTGATGGCGACGTTGATTATTTGTTCGACATTTTCTTTTTCCAAAAATGTCCAGTCTGTGACTGGTCAATTGCTTTGTGATTGACTCAGCCAGTCGGGCCCATTCCAATACAATTTTGATTCGAGAAGTTGTGCTGGTAAGGAACCACGTGGTGCAATGTCGGTTGGGTTATCGTGTGTCGATATGTGATGCCATTGTTTGATACGGGAATCGTTGTGAATCTGCCCAATTCGATTGGCGACAAAGGTTGGCCAACGATTTATGTCACCTCGAATCCAGGATAATACTATCGTGGCGTCAACCCAGTAATATATTGAAATCGTATTCTTGGGAATAGAAAGATGCTTAGTTATCCACTTAGCCAACTTTAAACCAAGCACGGCAGTGCATAATTCGATGCGTGGAATGTTGATAGGTGGTTTCGGGGTAACTTTACTTTTTGAAGCAATGATATTAGTGTGAAAGTTACCCTTTTCATCTGCGATGCGAATATATGAAATGGCAGCGTATGCATGTAATGATCCGTCACAGAACGTATGCAACTCAGCTCGCCGTACATTTGGTGAAGAATGTAACCAACGTGGAATTTGAATTTCTTTGATTATCGTTAAACTTTCCAAAAATCGGAGCCACTCAATACGCAAATCTGTTGGCAACTGTTCATCTCATTCCAAGTTGCGGGTCCAGATTCGCTTCAGAAAAATTTTTGCTACGAGTACAACTGGATTGATCAATCCCATTGGATCGCACAACTTTGCGGTGGTTGACAGAACAGTCCGTTTTGTCATGTTTCCTTGTTCTGGAACCAAGTCGAAGTTGATTTTATATCGAAATAAATCAGCTGACGGTTGCCATCGCATGCCTAATGTTTTGAGCATTTCATCACTATTCAATTCTAACGCGGTTGCACTGCTTTGAAGTTCGGTTGGAATTGACTTGAGTAGTTCGGAAGAACTACTAGCCCATTTGTGTAATGCCATACCAGCTGACTCTAAAGCCGCTGCAGTCTGATCACGAATGGCAAGCGTATTGTCAATCGTATGACTGCCGGTTTAAATATCATCGACATATACTTCATTTCGGAGCACCTTGACAGCCAAAGGATAATGATCATGCATATCGTGAGCGATTCGGTGCAAAGTTTCGATGGCAGTGTACGGTGCACTGGCTATACCAAAGGTAACGGTAGTCAGCTTGTATTCTTGCAACAATCCGTCCGGATTATACCATAAAATGCGCTGATACTCAGCATCGTCTTCGTGCACATCGATGCATCGATACATTCGAGTAATATCAGCGGTGATGACGTACTTGTGTAAACACCAGTTTAATAAAACAGCGGATAAATCGTTCTGAAGTCGTGGACCTGTGCACAAAATGCCATTCAATGATTTCCCATTGGATGATTTGGCTGATGCATCGTACACCACACGGCATTTTGTGGTGAGACTATCAGCTTTAATGACGGCATGGTGTGGTAATGTGCAGCATGTGTAAAGAGGTCGGTTGTATTCGTTGAACCGCAAATGCATGTCTTCAGTTGTTGAGACAGGTATGATTTGCCTCAGATCAAAATACTCTCGAATCGTCTTATGATGTTGTTCGTGCACTTCGTGATGACGATTTAATTTCCTTTCGAGCTTATGAAAACGATTTTTAGCTATTTGACGCGATTTGCCGATGATTTGGCTGGGATCAAATAGCGTTTTAAGTGGTAATCGAACCAAATACTTCCCATTTGGCTGTCTCACGGTTGTACGATTGTAGAAATTACGACACCATTGCTGTTCAGATGTATATTGTTGATCGGCTGGAATACTTTCCAGCGAGTAAAATTGTTTCACCAATGTGTCCAATTGTTCCAGCGAAACGTGTGAACAATGAACTGTAGCTGGTTCAGTCGATGATTGTATTGGTTTTGCAAATGCCTTGCCAGAAACGAGCCAACCTAGATGAGAATTCTGAGCGATTGGTTCGTTTTGATGACCCTTTCGAAGTCCGTCAAGCAAAATATCAGCATACGAATCAGATCCAATGAGCATATCAATCGGGGCTGAGCGGTGAAAATCTGGATCGGCCAATTCCAAACCTCGAAGGTGTGGCCAATCATGGTACGTTAAAGTCGATGTTGGTAAATAAATGGTAACAATTTTAAACAACAGACAAAAAAGCTTCAAATTTTTTGTCATTGAGGCGTGATTGGTATATAATGTGCACAATTGACCTTCCCACTGATTTCTGTTCATTTGGAAATTGTATAATCGTGTTGAATGGAAGGCGCTTCAATTGTAGTGTTTGACAAACACGTTCAGAAATTAGAGCTCCAGTGGAGCCTTGATCAACGAGAGTGCGAATCAAAAATTTTGAGCCATCTGCTTTGATGATTTTGATTATTGCTGTTGGTAGCAAAACATTGGCTGCAGAATGGAACTTTGTTGAATTGAAAAGCACTGGTGCTGCCTGTTGTATGCGATTAGTTACGGTGCAAAGCCCCTCATTGCTTTTATTTTGTTTCGATGAATTCACACTAAAATTGGATGTTGATTGTGTTGGCTGATGAATAAGCGTGTGATGTCGTTGGCCACATATATTGCAATTTCTCTCACTGAGACAAGACTTTAATTGGTGCGTGGAACTGAGACAATTTGAGCAAAGACTTGTTGTATCGACAAAAGCCTTGCGTGCAAAGTTGTCCTTCTGACGGAACGATGGGCATTTACGAAGAATATGTGGGCCTTGACACAACACACAGATAACGGTTGCTGGGCGGTCATTTACAGTGGACATATGATGAATGCGAGTCTCGGATCGATGCGACGCGTGGGAGCGATGATTTTGACTCGATTTTAGATTGTTTTGTATAGTTTTAGGGTGCGAATTCGAGGCTGATCGATGTAAATCAATGGGTTGTGATCGTAAATCAATAGCTTCGAGTGTGCGATATCGAGCGGTTAGAAAATCGGTAAGAGCTTTAAATGTAGGAATTTCAGTAGACTCTCCCAATTTTTGTTCCCATAATTGGATTGTAGATTTTGGCAATTTCTCAATCAATAAATGTGCAAAAACATGGCCACAATCATCCACTTCGACTTTCAGTTGCTTCAATGCATTCAAACATGTACGGGATGTTTCGACTAACTGTTTCAGATCAGTCGCGTTTTCCCTTGTAACGACCGGTTGCAAAGTGAATAAGTGCATAAAATGCGTGAACAACACTCGACTATGGTGATAGCGTTCGATAACGGAATTCCAAGCTTCATCATAATTTGCTGTGGTAAGCGGCATTTCACGAATATCACTATCTAAAGTGTTCTTCAAAGCCTGTTTGAGTAAATGAAACTTTTCAATCGTTTGGATTTGATTGTTATTATGCACCAAACGCAAAAATGAGTTGTAAAATGCTGGCCAATCGGTGTACTTGCCGGAAAATTCTGGCGCCGGCATGCCCGAAAAACGTGTGAATGACATTGCAGGCAACTGTTGTGATGTTGAGCCATTTACCACAGTGGAATTCAAATCAATCGACGCCTCAGTTGTTGTTGCAGTCGGTTTTGGTTGTGAAAATTTCGTACCAAAATCCTCGATTAATTCACTATAAACCTCAAGATACTTCTCTTCAAATTTATCGGTATAATCTTGTGTATAATAATCATTACTTGCCTCTAAATCTCCTTGAACAAGCTGCTGATGCCGCTGATTGAATTGAGAGCGAAGTTCTTTAAGTGTGTTGAGCCTTCCTTCAAAGTAGGACCTTGTGCGACGAGAATCACCGGTTTTCTTATGATTTGTAAAACATTTGGCGACCCGTTGCAAAGCATCAATTTGAAGAGCGATTAAACCATCTAAATCTTCCTCAATAACAGACATCTTAGCTGGTGCGATGATCGAAACGATGGAATGAAGAACAACCAGTACCACTCGAATAAGCTGTCTAAATGCGATGTCGAATGTATTTGAACAATTGAGAGTTCGACCGGAACGATACAAAATCCGAAGCAAGAAAAATCACTAGTTGAAAACGGACTTGATGATTGCACCTTTATCTAGGGATCGAGCTGATATTTCCTCACAAGCAAGACAAATGTGAATTCCTCACTCGGGGCACCATGAACAATTAAGTGAGTCGCTTGACACTGTCTTTGGGTTCGTTAAGATGTAAAAATCACATTTGTCAAAATTGAAAAAGAAACTATTTATTTTCCGTACAACTCAATCCTTTTTCTACAATTCTTTTCAACCTACAATTGTTTTCTCTCTGACATAAAAATGTTACTTCAACCGTCATCATTTTTTTCTAAAAAAAAAAAGCTTGCTAAGAAAACGGCTAATGTCTAAATTTACAAGTTTTTAACATGAAGTTGGCTTGAAAATAAAAACTACATTTATTTGTTGTGCTCGAACAACCGCCATATGGAACCATGACTACCAGGGTGGGTTAAGCAAAATAACCATGGGAGATTATATGTATCGATTGAATCGGTCCTTTGCCTCGATCGACGCAGGGCAACACCTATATTTTAACGGTAGTGGATTACTGTACAAAATTTCCTCTGATATTTCCACTAAGGCAGGCCACAGCCACACAAGTTTCCAGACTACTCGAAGATAAGGTCTTTTAACTGTTTGGAGTTCCTGCGGTAATCGTTTGTGATAACGGGGTACAGTTCCGGTCCAAGGAATTACAGACACTCATGTTGTCATATGGTACCCGGTTGCAATATACAGCCTTCTATCACCCTCAGGCGAATCCGGCAGAGCGTATAAATCAAAATATTAAACGTATGCTTCGGGCATACGTCGGTGAAAATCATCGGAAGTGGGATCGTTATTTATCACAGATTGGGTGTGCGTTACGCACATACACACACGAGGCCATGGGAGCCACACCTTATTTTGTGAATTTTGGTCGAGAGATGATCGTTTCGCGAAAGGGACCACAACCTCCATGCGAGGATGAGTTAGTCAGTGACCCGGCAGAAGGCGGAGGGACTGACGAAGATTCGGGAAGTAGTACTTCAACATCTAAAGGAGGCCACAGGAAAGAGTATGCAGCGATATAACCTCCGGAAAAGGATTCCTCCATTTTATGTACATGACTTGGTTTGGAGGCGTAATTTCGCCCAATCCAACGCAGCTCATTTTTATTCTGCGAAACTAGCTCTAGAATATTTGGGACCTCTAAGAATTGTTCAGCGTGAAACTTCATCTATTTTTAAGTTGGTGGATCTGGAAGGGCGTGAGGCAGGACGCTGGCATGCCAAGGATCTTAAACCGTATGAAGACTAAGATAACATAAGACAGATATAATAAGCATGAATTAACACATTAAGGGCTTCGTGACATCAATTCAAACAAAAACAGAACAAAACATCAACAAAAACAAATAAAAAAATTTGTGAACTTAACAAGTCACAATTATTGTTTTCGTCCCGTCGGGACATCTTTTGTTATTTTTTCATATATTAAATTGATGTTCGTTAGTTGAAGTAACTGAATTATCTTAATTGAACAGAAATTATGAAGTTACGCATGATAAGTTTTAGTCTGTCAGTGTATCATCAATTGAATTTCAGGAAATTCTTTTTGTGAGGGCGAACATGTTACGGTTTAGATGTTTGGGGAATGTTTTAAAATGGTAAATTTAGAGGAGAGTCACTTTTGGTCCGATTTCTGATTTAATTTGTTTTATTTCACCAACGATTTATTTGTTCATTACTAATGTTGTTACCAAATTCATTTTAATACTTTGATGTTTGTATAGATTTTCAATACAGTAAGCTGACAAAAAAGACAGTTGTGAAAAATTGAATTAGAAAAAAATGTAGTTTTGAGTTCAGTTGAGTTAGAGGGTGAGTCGAGGAGGATTCGATTAAGAATAATTGTAATATTTTGAGTTGAGTTGAGTTGAGTTGAGTTGGAGAGTGAGTCGAGGAGGGTTCGATTAAGAATAATTGTAATATTTTGAGTTGAGTTGAGTTAGAGAGTGAGTCGAGGAGGGTTCGATTAAGAATAATTGTAATATTTTGAGTTGAGTTAGAGAGTGAGTCGAGAACGGTTCGATTAAGAATAATTGTAATAAATATAATTGTGCTGAATCAAAAAGTAAAAGGTGGACGTTTGCAAGAATCGCTAATTTGGAACCAGTCAATAAAAGAACACCTGGTGACGAGTCCAGTGACGCAGTGGTGTGACCAAACTGATTATTTACCAATTTATTTCGTCATCCAAATCAGCACCATCGGGAGATTGTCACACAATCGTGGATAGCGACAGCGAATATCATCTCGTTAATTGGCATTCGTTTGCAGCAACATTTGCTGTGGATTTAAGGTAGGGTTGCAGCAACATTTGCTCTGGACTTAAGGTGGGGCGAAATTGCACAGGTGATATAAATGCAGTTGTGTGTGTGAGAGCAACGTGAAAGCGTCAACAGAAAACAAAAATAAAGTTTAAAAATCAAAAACCTGAATCCTAACGAGCGACTGGCAGTAAACGAACATAGGGTAGCTATTAAAACTGTGGAAGAGTTCTGATGCGAAAAAGAATTCAGGAGGAGTACGTTCGAAGAGTACGAGATTGGTGCTGGTGTAGCGGAGTATAAAGAAAACCGTACAAAACGTTACGTCTGTATGCTGTAAAAGCGATTCACTAGTGCAACAAGAAGATTTAAGGTCAATCAACGAAGAAGACTGTCTTCATCAAGAGGGGGCCCCCACAGGTAGTTGTTTTTATTTATATTATATTGTTTAAATATTGATTTTTCTATGTAATAATATTGTGTACCAAATGAATCGTTGGTGATTTTATTGATTAGAATAAGGGAAAGAAAAGTGACTCTCAATAGAGTAGATAATTTGTTTTGTTTTAAAAAAAATATATATATATACATGTTCCCTCGCTTATCTGTGAGGCTACGTCTCGTTCCATAGCCGAGGGAACGCACAGGATCGAACGAGTGCCGCAGTTTTTTCCCACGACCGTCTGCGGCTGTGGTCGAACAAACCTTCGAGCGTTCCCCGCGGTATTGCGTGACATTTTTGGCGCCCAACGTGGGGCCAGACAAGTTAAGTTTCGCGAGTGTGAAGTGATGACAGTTTTGGAAATCGCGTGTGTGTCGTAACATGTGTCTTTGATTGTTAATGGTGATTTTTTGTTGCATGGTAGTGAGTGTTATTTCACGGGTGTGAAGTTCCGGCGTTTATTGTGAGTGTAAATTTGATGAAATTTTAACTCTGTAAAGTATATATATTTGATTATCTTTGGTGTTTTATATAGCTGTAAGTTTATAGGAGTTTCATTTAGCCATGTCTTTGGCAAACAAGTATTTGGCGGACAAGTTAGTCAAAGATGAGTTGATGTATGAATTAGCCATCCGGGGTCTACCTGCAGATACGACGGATAAGATGCGGAGGTCTTTACGGGCAACGTTACGAGCAGAGGAGGCATTGGACGAATCATTATAGATTAAAGATTATCCACTCACATATGAGGAGGACTTGGAGGTTATGATGGCGCTGACAGTGAAAGTGGAAAGCATGGCAGAAAACTTCACCGGCGATAAGAGGTTAACAGATTACTTGAGACTTAATTCAAAGGAGGAGTTTGGTTTGCGCCGCCTTAAGAACATGGTCCAGTTAACAAACGCGTTGCCAAACGAGGTAGACAAGATACGGTAGAGTATAATGATGGGAATAGGCTTTGTTCTGGAGGAGTCAAAAGAAGTCGAGGGGCTAGACGAAGAGAAAACAATTAAGACTGGAGTACAGGAGTCAAAACCGGCACCGGAGTCAAAGTCTCTTGCAAATTTCGGAGGACCAGCCTTCTGTTCAACCCCAAGGCTTGCCACGGAGGATTTTGCCAAACAACAAAATGTTGTCAAATGGGGGTTTAAGCTCACGGATGAAGAGCTCCGCGTTGCCCGCGGTTTAGCCTTCTCCCAATTATATAATGCCGCGGTGGATTTGTTTGAGGGCAAGGCTCTCATTTTGTATAGGGCTAATCGAGACAGGTGCTGTAGCTGGGAAGACCTGCGACGTGAGCTACGGGCCGAATTTATTCCGGCTGATTATGATGATTGCCTTTGGGATGAGATCGGCGGCGTACTCAAGGCCAAGGCGAGTCTATTGGAATTTATGTAGTTGTGATGGATGGTCTATTCCGAAGGCTAGGAGAACCGGGTAGTGAGTTCGAAAAAATAAAAACCCTACGAAGAAACATTAACCCTTTTTATCAGATGCAGCTAGCAATGCGATCAGTTGCTACGGTGGCTGAACTAGTACAGCTGGGAAGGAAGTTGGAAGCGACGAGGGACACGGTAGAAGCTTTTAACCTTCCACCAAATCGAACTATGGCAAAGCTTTTCGAACCAGATCTGGCATATGTAGACCCTTGTTTAGTGGAAGTTGTTACTTCACCAAACAATAGGCCACACAGAGTTTGTTAAAACTGTGGCAGTCAGGCGCATTTCGCGAGACAGTGCTCAGAGTTGAGACGTTGTTTTGGGTGCGGCCGACCAAATTCGAGTCGTTCAAGGTGTCCAAAATGTACCTCGCGCGGGATGCGATCAACATGGCGTTCAGGGGACCGAAACCAAACGAAGGAAGCGGGAAAGGACTGCGGTTCTCGATAAGCGGCAAACAGGGCACCGTAATTAACTGTTGTGAACAAGCCGCAAAAGAAAGACCCGCGTACATTTTTTCTTCACAACCAGGTGATGTACGTCCTCATCTGGGTGTGGATATTTTAGGGAGAAAGCTAACGGGTTTAGTAGACTCTGGTGCGTCCACTACGATTGTGGGGCAGAAAGGTTGGCAGCAGCTGCAAGAATTTGGAGTAGAACTGGGGACGGCTACACAACAAGTGGAACGATTGGCAGATAAGGGACGGTGTAACATCCTGGGCCAGGTGTTGGTGCCTATTACGCTATATAGGGCGACAAGGTGGATGGAAGTTTTGGTGGTTCCTTCGTTACCGCATGGGCTGATCCTTGGGGTAGAGTTTTTAAAGCAGTTTGGAATTACCTTAAATTTAAAACATGATTGTTGGAATTTTATCCACGAAGCGGTTACTTCTTCAGCTGAACATTTACACGATAGATTTAGTCTTTCTCAGGAGGAGGAGTCACATCTGAAAATTTCAAGGATGACGAATTTGTGCAAATGGGAGATGGATTGGGATGTACTAGTTTAGTAGAGCACGTCATCAAGACGGATTCGATGCCCATTAAACAAAGGTATTATCCGGTTTCACAAACTCTTCAAAAACACATCAACGCTGAGTTGGAAGAAATGTTGAAGTTGGGAGTAGTAGAGCCATTCTCCAGTGCATGGTCTTCACCAATTTCGATGGTGCGAAAGAAAAATGACACGTATCGTTTTTGTGTAGATTTTCGCGAAGTTAATCGGGTGTTAACCGGCAAGTACCCGTGGCGGAAGATTCCCGTCAGTTTACCGCTTTCACAATTCCAGGTAGGGGTTTATTTCAGTTTTGTAGGATGCCGTTTGGATTGTCAAACGCTCCAGCTACGTGGCAACGGTTGATTGATCGTATTGTAGGTCCTGTTGTGGAACCCTACGTTTTCACGTATCTGGATGATATCATCATCGTCACCCAAACGTTCGACAAACATTTAGAGATACTCCAGGAGGTGTTTAAACAGCTGAGAGAGGCAGGCCTTAAACTGTCCCGGAACAAGTGCCATTTCTGTCGTCCCAAACTAAAATATTTGGGATATCTAGTTGATAAAGACGGTTTAAGCGCCAATTCCGAGAAAGTTGAGAGCGTGATTAATATACCCAGACCCCAATCTGTGAAACAGATTCGACAGTTTTTGGGTATGGTATCCTGGTTCCGGCGGTTTATACCGGATCATTCATCATTGGTGTTGCCACTGACGGATCTGCTTCGGAAAAACCAGCGTTTTCAGTGGACTTCAGAATGTGAGCTGACTTTCAACAAATGCAAATTGAAACTGGCTTCTGCTCCGATTCTGTCGTGTCCAGACTTCAACTTACCATTCATTGTCCAAACGGATGCATCAGACGTCGGGTTAGGAGCAGTACTAAGTCAAGTTTTCCCGGAAGGTGAAAGAGTTATTTGTTATTTGAGTCGTTCCCTAAACAAAGCAGAGAGGAAATATTCGACTACTGAAAAGGAATCCCTGGCCTTTTTGTGGGCGATAGAGAAATTGCGGCCATATACTGAATGTACCAAATTTAGAGTTGTCACCGATCATCATTGTTTAGTGTGGTTAAATAATCTGAAGCATCCGGCAGGAAGACTCACAAGATGGGCTGTTCAACTTCGGCAGTTTGATTATGACGGTGTTCACCGAAAGGGGGAAGAACATTTAGTGTCAGACGCCTTGTCGAGGTCTGTTCCTGAAGTAGCGGCACTTGTGAACGATAGGCTGTTAGAGGATAGAATGATGGCTAAGGTAAAGAACAATCCAGATCAATTTAAAGACTGGCGGATAGAGGGCAACTTGTCGAAAAGAGTTTCCAATCGTTATTCGGATCTCAAAGGCAACTCATGGAAACAAGTGATTAACAAAGGGGACAGGAAAGAGGTTCTGCAAGAATGTCACGATGAACCAACAGCGGGACATATGGGTGCAAGTCGCACATACGATCGGGTGGCACAGATGTTTTTTTGGCCTAAAATGCGTGCCAATATTCAACGGTATGTGGCCAGATGTAAAGTTTGTCGGGCCACCAAAGTAAGAAGGCGACCGCCATATGGAACCATGACTACCAGGGTGCGTCAAGCAAAAGAACCATGGGAGATTATTTATATCGATTTAATCGGTCCATTGCCTCGATCGACTCAGGGCAACACCTATATTTTAACGGTAGTGGATTACTGTACAAAATTTCCTCTGATATTTCCACTAAGGCAGGCCACAGCCAAACAGGTTTCCAGACTACTCGAAGAACGGGTCTTTTTACTGTTTGGAGTCCCTGCGGTTATAGTGTGTGATAACGGGGTACAGTTCAGGTCCAAGGAATTACAGACACTCATGTTATCATATGGTACCCGGTGGCAATATACAGCCTTCTATTACCCTCAACGTGTGCTTCGAGCGTACGTCGGTGAAAATCATCGGAAGTGGGATCGTTATTTATCACAGATTGGGTGTGCATTACGCACATACACACACGAGGCCATGGGAGCCACACCTTATTTTGTGAATTTTGGTCGAGAGATGATCGTTTCGCGAAAGGGACCACAACCTCCATGCGAGGATGAGTTAGTCAGTGACCTGGTGCAGAGGGCGGAGGGACTGACGAAGATTCGGGAAGTAGTACTTCAACATCTAAAGGAGGCCACAGGAAAGAGTGCGCAGCGATATAACCTCCGGAAAAGGATTCCTCCATTTTATATACATGACTTGGTTTGGAGGTGTAATTTCGTCCAATCCGACGCAGCTCATTTTTATTCTGCGAAACTAGCTTCAGAATATTTGGGACCTCTAAGAATTGTACATCGTGAAACTTCATCTATTTTTAAGTTGGTGGATCTGGAAGGGCGTCAGGCAGGACGCTGGCATGCCAAGGATCTTAAACCGTACGTAGACTGACATAACCTAAGACAGATATAATAAGCATGAATTAACACATTAAGGGTTTCGTGACATCAATTCAAACAAAAACAGAACAAAACATCAACAAAAACAAATAAAAAAATTTGTGCATTTTACAAGTCGCGAGTAGTTTTCGTTCCTTCGGGACATCTTTTTTACTAATGTTCGAAGAAGAACATTAGTATTAAAATCACTTTGGCCAAAAATTCATATTTCTATATATATATATATATATATATATATATATATATATATATATATATATCATCAAAAAATTTCAGTGAAAAAATCTCAGGAACGCGCCATCCGATTGAGCTGAAATTTTCAGCACACATTGGTGTTAATGCAGAATAGTGCCAGGTCTTACAAAAAGTTAATAATCTTTAACCCTTTGGCGCCGGCGGCCATTTTAGTGATATTTTTAATATACCTATTATTTCGTACACAAATAATTTTTGCAAAAATAAAGTTGACGAAATAAATTTTGAACGTGTTTTACATGTGAATCGGATAATGCTTTGGAATTTTTTAACCCCATGTGTGCGCTGGGTGCCTAAAACAGAACGGGAAAACTTGAAAATTTTTAAATTGCGATAACTTTGACCGAGTTATTCAATCATTACGAAATTTTTAGGACATATTGATATTGTTTAGTTGTAGATTTTCGTAGTTTTTGATGAGCGTGCTGGCAACCCTGTAGCTAGGGCAGGCACTGAAAGTGAAAACCTTCAAATCATTGTCTCTCTTGAAAAACTGCCGCTTTTTCAAAAAAAAGCCACTCATATGTAAATTTTGTACTTTGTTTACATAAACAAAAAAAAAAAAGATATGGTATTACGGGCACGCCTGGTAACCCTTGCCCAATTTACCTATATTTTTAGCATCAAAAACTTCTGTTCACGGAAACTCACGATCCAATGAGCGGAATAAAATGAAATTTGCAGAATGTATTGGTCCTATATAGGACCAGGTCTGATAGAAGTGATTTTGAAATGCGGGTGATTCTGTGCCAGTGGTGCCATCTTGAAAAATCACTAAAAGAGATAATTGCTTTTAGCCCTATAAATTCTGATTGAATCGTTCGATTTTGGCGAAATTCACACAGTAGCTGAACCTTATTTAATACCACGTTTGGTAGAAATTTGGTTGAAAAATTCGGTTGGAGCTGTCAGCTATGATAATTTTGGTGTCTTAAATTTGAAAAAATAAAAATTTGGAAGTGAGAACATTTAACCATCGAATTTCCAAAAATTGTCCGTTTCTTACAATAAAACCAATCTGTATACAAATCTTATGCTTTATCTACACGTTCACAGTAAAACTTTAGAAATTTCATGTCGGACAAGAACGGTAACCCTTTCCCAGTCAACCTATATTTTTAGCATCAAAAACTTCTGTTCACGGGAACACACGAATCAATTATCAGATACCATTGAAATTTACAGAATGCGTTGGAATTAAGTAGGACCAGCTCTGATAGAAGCGATTTTGAATTGTGGGTAACTCTGTGCCAGTGGTGCCATCTTGAACAATTACAAAGAAAAAAAACTGCTTTTTGCCCTATGAAATGTGAATAAGTTACCAGATTTTCATGAAATTGACACAGTAGCTGAACCTTACTCTAAACTCTCTTTGATAGAAATTTGGTTGAAAAATTCGATTGGTGCTGCCAGCTATGGTAATTTTTGTATATTTGGATTTGAAAATTCGCTCAGGAAAATAAAACTTTTTTGCCCTATAACTTCCAGTGCAGTCATGAAATCAGTACGAATTTCATACAATTAATGGAACCTACTAAAAGCATTATTCAGGCCAAATTTGGTTGAGAAGCCACGATAGAGTTGCCAGCTATTGTTGGTTTTGTGTTTGTTTGCAATATCTTTATTAAGCGGTTTTATCGTAGAATTTTCAATTGGTAATGATATTGTAGTGACAATAAACAGCAAATATTAAGCTTTTTTATTATTTGAAAAAACTCGCTGTAGGTAATCCTAAATTTCTTTATACTCCTTTAACTTCGAATGTAATATAACAACGTGAAGCAGATGTGATATATTTTTGGCTTTGATACTGGCGAAAGGTTGGCAGCACGAGTCGGTATTATAGTTAGTATAGTTAGTATTCATACCGGAAACATTTACAATGAAAATAAATAACCGATGTTTCAATTGCCAAAGTTCTGCAAATTTTTCCGGATCGCAGCCCTTAACACCAACTTCAGTTACAGTGCTACAGGCACTGCGCATTTTCTTCTTTGATGTTATATGAGATGCTGCTTTCGAAATTTTGTGAAATAAGCAACTGATAACGAATATAATTAACCCGTGTTTCGCTCTCATAAACGTTGAAATTCATGCCAGTGGTAATATCTGAAACCTTCCACCATATGAGTTATAATGCATTCTTGAGACCAAAGTAGAACGTGGCGTTTGTAACAGTGTTGGCCGTAATAAGCAGCTCATGGGGTGGAATATGCACTCAATACCTGCACGATTTTTCTACTGGTCTTCGAACATTGAGTAGTTCGAGCGGTTCAGGTGCGCTAGAGTTTTTGATTTTTAAATACATAGGTTATTTATCAGCCATATCTATGCATATTAATTCTTCTTCAATTTACCTTGTAAGATATTTTAACTATTTTAACCTATCAATTTATCTTGCCAAGGAACAGCTCCTTCGCCAATAAATTAGAAACTAGCTAATCTCTTTTCTCTCTAGCGTCTACAAGAAAGATTCTATGTTGTGGATTATGCTATGTTGATAAGACCCCTTGCTTTTTACTAATTTTCCCTTCGAAACTTCATATTATATATATAGTATATATATATATATATATATATATAGATATAGTATATATATAGTGTAGATAGTAGTATAGTAGTGATAGATAGTATAGATATATATATATATTATTTATTTATATATATATATATATATATATATATATATATATATATATATAGTATATATATATATATATATATATATATATTTATATATATATATATATATATATATATATATATATATATATATATATATATATATATATATATATATATATATATATATATATGCATATATATATTATATATATATATATATATATATATATATACTATATATATATATATAATGTATATATACATATATGTAATATATATATATATATATATATATATATATATATATATATATATATATATATATATGTATATATATATATATAATATATATATATATACATATGTATTTATTAATATAAATGTATGTATATATATATATATATATATATATATATATATATATATAGCAGCAAAATAATCTAAGAGAGATAATCCTCTGGAGTGGCCGATCCTATTGAGCTGAAATTTTTGGAGACGTAGATGTATATAGTAGAAAGATCTGTGACTTACTAAAATTATTTTTGGCGGCGGCGAGCGTTTAAGTGACTTTTGAGGTACTCCTATATTTCCAAGCAGTCAACATTTTCGTTAAACCAAAGGGATTGTGTGTGGGTGCAGCGTGCCGAAAAGTAGGGTAACCAGCTTTAGCCATTTTCGTAAATATGCAAAGCATTTGTAAAAAAAATAAGAAACCAATTTGTAAATTTTCCGAGTTTTGAACATTTTTCGGATGGCTGCCTCAAACAGCGTTTAACCGCTAAAACTTTCGATTAAATCCTCTGATGAGAACGAAATTCAAGGGATAAGTTTATTTAAGTATGAGCTTGTTAAGGTAAACTTATTGCAGCTTCGTTTTAAAAGTGTTGCCAACTCTGAACATTTTCATCATTTGTGTTATAGTTGAATTTTGTTGCTTTGGATAAGAAATGGTTGATATGATTCTACAAAAAAGTGTATTACGTCTTCCTTTATTGTCACTCAAAGACATTTTCTTTGAAAATTAGCTATCTAGCGGATCTGATGCACTAGACTTTTTTCTGTTACTGTCCTATCGCCATGAACCAAGCATAATTTTTCCTATGAAATGGTTCTACATCCACCGTACAATTCACTGCTTTCTTTGTTTTTCTTATCCAACAGTGCAGAGCACATGGAACTTTAATAACCTTTACAACTTTCTCGGGATTTAATAGTATTGGCAATCAGAATACACGAACACGAGATGCCAGTATTGAGAACGCGTTCTGAATTATACGCCTTGCTTGGCTCAATATATAATTAATGATTTTTTGCTGGTAGTTGGTAATTGGTTAGTTCAGGGATATGGTTTCATTAAGTAGCGTTTCAATGGAAACGATTCATCTCCCAAAATTACAGATGTGTCAGGTAAATTGAGTTTATTTGTTCAATAGCCTTGTAAAGGGATGATTTTGCAAATATACCACCATCAGAAATGCTGCCATAACTTCCTACATCAACTTATTTAAAGCTGTAGTCATAATCTGCCATAGCCAATAAATCAATGCTGACGGTACTCTTATATTTGAAGTAATGAAAACCTGGGTTAGGTGCACACTGAATGAAGACGCGTTTTCCGTTAATCCTCCTGGCACATGGAAATTGCCATATGTCATTAAATCCTCTTTCGATTTCTCTACAATCCTCTTCACAGTTAGGAACTTGGAAAATAAATAAAACTTTAATTTAAAATATTTATAATTTTTTTGTTGCAGGAGACCGCAGAATATGAAAATGCAGATAACCAGTTCTCTGAGACACCGAATAACAGCGTTGCGTTATCAAGTGCTATGCCTTTTATGCAAGATGATTCTGAGAAGCCTGACCCCCAAAATTTTCCTGCCCGCAAAAAGAAAAGAGTTGACAGTCAAAAATCGAATTTGGGTGAGTAGCAAGTAGCAAAACGATCTGAACAGCCTTCTAATGAATTTACTCATTTCGGGCTACACGTTGCGCCCAGCTAGTCTACAAAGCGACTTAGTCTACAAAGCGACATTCAGGCACTGATTATCTCTACCCGCATGAAGCAACTGTCCGAACCTACTCCTAGGCCAAGTAGAAGCAATAAAAATGAATGTGTTCGTGCAGGAAACTAGTAATAGTACAAATGAATATGCTCAATATAATTGACCAGGTCGGAATTGACGTGCAGGAAACTGATGGGGCTCGGTCTGAGGGGACGCCCAGTTTCTATATATATATTATACTAACTGGTGTGGTGAGCAAAATCAGCACAGTGACCAGATCCTCGAGGTAGAAACTAGTAGGAGTAATAGACAAAATCTAACTCAACTATATTAATACACATGTTTTATGTTTGCATATTTCATATACAAACACGCCTCCTGTACAAAAACAAAAATTACCTTCATGTACTCCTTTAATGCTATGTAAATGGCATCCAACAGTTCTCCTAAAATGTACAAACTGTGGTTTTTGATAAATACTGTAGGGTAGCAAATGAATCGCCTGTGGCAAGATACCGCAACGTGATCTCCAACTTTATTTTTGCTGTTAATGTATCTCTCATAACTGTGTCTTCCTTTTGTATGCTGCTTGCCACCTGAAAATAGTAAAGAAAATATATCTACATATTATGTATTAATATATACCAAGTAGGTATAGAATTCTATCGACATACCTTTTCCAAAAGGATATCGAACATTTCCGTACCCATTCTTAAGTAGTTTAAAAAACTGTTCATGCCTTCATCTCAAAGTTCTTTGAGCACAGTATTCGAGGCTCCGAGGCAGTTTTTTTCTACAAATCCATTCCCGAGTCCACCTTTTCTTGCAATTATTATTTATAGCTGTATTAATTTTGTTTTAAAATTTCACCTACTACAACAAGTGTTGTAGCTTCCTCCATGGCACAGTTATCACTGTCGGGAGACCAGTGTAAACGGTTGACTAACATTCACTGTCACAATGTCATGACAGCGAACTGCCATGGCAATATTATCACGTCAGTTACTCTCGATGGTTTGAACGGGGCATATCAGTCAAAACATTCCAATTCCCTCTAGAAGTACGGGCCGTCATGCTACGTAATCTATGTAGCTTTGACGACATCGTTCCTGGTCATTTTGACATTTCCACCAGGCAATGCTGATATACATGAGTACGTAAAAAGTAATCGGATAAATAATCGCCGAGTATATGACTGAACGACGCGAGTTCATACTCGGCATCGATTCGCCACTGCATCGCCGATTATATTTGCTTCATGATCACGAGTAATATTTGCCAGAACTGCATCGTAGCATTGTGCATCGGTGAGTAGGCATCGTGAATAATCGTCAGGTTTACTCGATAAGTCATTATGTCATTGTTTTTATGTGATAAAGTGAACTTTCTGTTTTGTACTTGTCTAATGTCCCATATCTCACCTTCTCATACAATGTTATACATTCCTTAAGCATAAGCAAAATCTGGACAATAGCCGCGTCTATAACGTATTTCAAAGGGGATTAGGATTGGTCAAACCGTATTGTATACCCACAGCGGATTGATTTGAGATAAGTGAATCCGATCACGAATTTTACTGGACTTGGGCGTTAAAAGACCCGGATTGAGGATTAAAAAATTCGCAGCCGACTTGGGTTTCATTCATATATGTGACGTTTCGATGCAATATACTTCAGTTTAGTAGAACTAGCTGAATTTTATTCGATTAATCCACGTTAATCGAGTCGCACCAAAAACCTATTTTGAAGTTTCATTTCAGTCTGTTAAAAGCAAAGTCAGTCCAAGTCGGTCCGGATAATATACTTGGCTAATGACTATGCAAAACGGTGCCAAATATGATTGTACTTGCCACTGGCGATGCGAAACGATGCCAAACACGATTATACTCGCTGATGCCGATGCAAAACAATACCGCATAATGTTGTACTAATGATG
>OX376372.1:118397972-118469626 GCA_947369275.1 Nemotelus nigrinus | reverse complement strand
TATATATATATATATATATATATATATATATATATATATATATATATATATATATATATACATACATATATATATATATATATATATATATATATATATATATATGTAGACATATAAATATATATATATAAACCTTACCGTGTCCATACAATGATCCACATTTTCCACACACGAGTTTACTATCATAGGATTATTCTGAAAGTGGAATATATTGTGTTTCAACTCTATGCGAACGTTCAAATTACCTACAAATGAATTAATTGGATGCTCTTCATTAACTACCCGGAATCGCAAGGGCAGTAAGTCTTGTTGCCCGGCCGGCTTTGATTAAATGTTGCTCAGCGAAATGTTTCGAACAAATACGAGTAAGCTTTGTAATTGCAACTTCCGGCATATTTATAGCAGTTTTCCATATAATTTGTTCCAATTCGTTTTTCAGGAAATCTAAAAAAAATTAACCCATATTACTATTCCATAAACTGCCCCCAAGCTAACAATGAACGCCACTACTTTGACTTTTCAAAACACTAAATGTCATGATGGCAAACAAAATGTAAACAATTCTTTTATGGCTTTTAAAATCATATATTTTTTTAATGAAGCACCAATTACATTGAAATATTTTTTGCAAATAACGATAGTAGATTGTTGTAAAAGCTTTATTTTGACCACTTACTTGTGAAATGAAAGTCCAGGTTGTCGATTCTTCATCCTATTCGCACAGGTCGGCACTATGCACTTCATTTTGCTTTCCTGCTTTCGCACTAAATTGTCACAAAAAAGAACTATACACTTTCGTTTGAGCTTTGCAAATCACACGCGTTTCAGCTATTTGTACTGTATAAATTAACTTTACCACTTCACAAAAGGCAAATTACTTTTGGACTTGCCCGGCACTCGCGACGCGTTTGATTGTCAGCTTGACACTGTAGTAGTCCTGCAGGGGAAATTGTGGAAATTGACATTATAATAGAAAAATTTTGATACCTTCCCCTCCAGTGTGTTTCGTATGGGCATGTCAACTCCATTTATATATTATCTCTATGATCGCGACTTGCAATCTGACAGGTATCAAGCTACTTTTTGAAATTCTGTAGTCCTCTCGGGATTAAGATTTGTTGGCAATTATTCGATGACAATTGCATTGACATTTCTTTGACAAATAATAAAGTGAATGGTGCTGTTCGGTGGGCTCGGTTCTATGTGTTTGGCTTAATTGCGAAGTAAAGTACGTGTTTATCCAATAGTTGATAATGCTTTTGATACAATTCCTAAAGACCTACGAGGGTTGCGGGCATGTTTGGACTGTTCGATAGTCAAGGTAAATGCTCTACTCTGCATTCAAAGTAGGCTTGCGCAAAACAGTTCAGTTAAGTGAAACGTTTCACCTGATCTCGTTCACTTTAGTGAAATATTTCACTTTAACAGTTCACTAGTTCACTAGTTCATTAGTTCAATGCCAAAGAAAAACAGAGTGCTTTCGGACATAACGGGCCAAGACCTATTGCTGTAATACAAACATTTCGGTTTTGTAGGGGAGTAAGGGTTTTTTTGGCCATAGTTTGGCAGAAACTGCCTTTCCGGCGCTTTCGATGGTTGAAAGTGGTCGGAGAGTACAATGGTGATATTTGAAGGACGAAAAAAATTTTTGATAGAGAAAATTTAGCAAAAACGACCAATTTTCCTAAAAATTTTTTGAATTGTGCGTAGTTTGGAGCGAAAAACTGAAAGTAGGACTAAAAGTGCTAAGTAGCAAAAGGTTCAGATCCTTTTTGGTTCGATAGCTGGCTTCTCCGGCTGTGCATTTCGCCGTATCTTCGAAACTAGGCCGCTTTTTCCCAGACTTGTATGAAAATTTTGCCCGAAACAGCCCAGAAAAGTCCTCGAATTCAAGCTAGATCAGAAAAAAAGTTTTGGGAACATTTGACGTTTTTGCTTCGTTTTCCCTATAATTTATTTTTTCGTCCTTAAAATATAACTATTGTACTCCCCGACCACTTTCAATCATCAAAAGTGCCATAAAGGCAGTGTTTGCCAAACTATGGCCAAAAAACCCCTTACTCCCCTACAAAACCGAAATGTTTGTATCACAGCAATAGGTCTTGGCCAGTTATGTCCGAAACCACACTAATCAAAAATTTGCCGATTTCAACTACTTTTGCCGTATCTTCGAAACTAGGCCGCTTTTTCCTAGACTTGTATGGAAATTTCGCCCGAAACTACTCAGAAAGGTCCCCGAATTCATGCTGGACAACAAAAAAATTGTTTGGAAAATTGGAAATTTTTGAAAATTTTTGAAAATTTTACAAAATCAAAAATTTTTTCCGTCCTTAAAATACCACTATTGTATTCCCCGATCACTTTCAATCATCGAAAGCGCCGTAAAGGCAGTTTTTACCAAACTATGGCCAAAAAACCCCTTACTCCCCTACAAAACCGAAATGTTTGTAAAACAGCAATAGGTCTTGGCCCGTTATGCCCGAAACCACTCTAACCCAAAATTGGCCGATTTCAGCTACTTTTGCCCTAAATACTTTTTGAATATTTGCATAAAATACTCGCAAGTACGAAATACTCGGTACTTCATATGCTTTCAAACTACACCATCTAAAACACAGATTTTATTTTAACATACTTGAAAGCATGACAAATTTCAACTTTATATAATATTTGATCATACACTTTGATCTAGGCTTGAGTCGTTCATGAACGAACGAACTAAAATGGTGAACTGTTAGAATAGGAAATAATGATATAGTTCGTTCGGAAACATTTCTTTTAGTTCGTTCGTTCATGAACTACTCAATGAGTAGTTCATGAACGAACGAACTAAAAGAAATGTTCAGACGATGAAACGTTGAGACTAGGCTTGAGTCTTTCATGAACGAACGAACTAAAGTGGTGAACTGTTAGAATGGGAAATAATGATATAGTTCGTTCGGAAACATTTCTTTTAGTTCATTCGTTCATGAACTACTCATTGAGTAAAGAAATGTTCAGATGATGAAACGTTGAGACTAGGCTTGAGTCATTCATGAACGAAGGTACTAAAATGGTGAACTGTTAGAATAGGAAATAATGATATAGTTCGTTCAGTTCAGTGAACGGAAACATTTCTTTTAGTTCGTTCGTTCATGAACGACACAAGCCTAATTCAAAGTTATGTACGTCTGTAAATTTATAGCCCGTTCACACTTGGCTCTAAATCAGGCGATTTCGATCAGCTGATCGCTTTAGAGCTAAATCAACTTAAATCTACCTGATTACCCATACATTTTTTTCCCCTTCTGACAGAGTTAATCAAGTAGATTTAGAGTTAATCAAGTACAAATCAGGTACTATTGTGAATTTTCCCGGGCTGAATTGTTCTCAGAGCGTGCTTAATTCCATCCGTGAGAGGGAGAGTAGATTTCAACGAAATGTCATTCGAATTTCGTTCAAATATAGCAAAAATTGGACAAAAAAGGAAAATGTGAGTTGTACAAAATGAAAAGAAAATGCTCTTGCATATTTCTGCACCATTTTGAACAACTTTCATGCAAAAAAAATTGTACACACAAATTCGAATGACAGTTCGCTCTCTAAATCTCCTCATTCTAAATCACTTCGGGTAGTGTGAACGCTTACCTGATTAACTTTGACAGCTTCTAAATCTACTTGATTTAGAGTCGAGTGTGAACGGCTTATTAGTTTGCTTTGGTAGACTTTTGAACAGTTCGAATATGACGGCTGCGATAATTGCGGAGTTTCTCTGAATGAAAAATAATGAATATCAAGTGTACGACTGCACCAGCAATAAGTTCGATGGGTAAGTTGCGGTCACGAGCCCAGAAGATAGTTGGGTCACCAAATGGCAACGGATAAGTGAGCGACAGCGCATCTCATTTCCAACGGTGATACTAATGAGAATTTTACTTCTAGATCGATTTTGCCGGGGTATTTATGCGATATCAGTGTCTGGACGGCTACCGAACGCTACGATTCGGGATATGAAAAGTCGAGGAATACCATATAGATCGAGAGACACAAATCAACGTTAGAGTAATACTGCTAAAAGTAGGTTTTTAAATAAGTCATTTAAAGCAGAAATGAAGATCAATTTGATTGAATCAAACGACATTTCGTCTGAGCATATGGAAACATTTATCTAATCACTCTACGGGAAGAATAAAGTTTATAAATTCTTATAAATATTATATTATAAATACTTTCGGGTTGCAGCTGATTTTTAATTCAAAAGTTTCTTGGGGGTCTATCATTTGCAAGTAAATTTAAACGTTGATAAATATATTATAAATACTTTCGGGTCGCAGCTGATTTTTCATATAAAAGCTTCTTGGGGACCTATCATTTGCAAGTAAATTTAAACGTTTAAAACTCAAATAACATATTAGAAAACTATGCTTATTTTATCCAGTTGTCTATTTTTCTATGTAACAATTATAAAACAAGAAAATTTTGAAACTTAGAATATTAGACATAATGTACATGCACCGTTTGACAAAACGGAGCATTCGTAGAATCAGTGTGTACTACATTTTCCCAAGATATATCACAGGTATACTTGTGAAGAACTCCTGACAACAAACATCTTCAATATTCACGAAACGCCTTCGAACTGTGGAACTTCAACTGGATTTGGAGAAAATTGAAATTGGTATTTTTCACGAAGCCCCGCTCGAGAATGATCGTTTATCTATGCTCCTAGTATGGAAAGGTTATCCCGAACACCGACACAAACATTAAGCTACGCCAAAAAACTCAAAATGAATATGTAACATACAATAGCGAATTTGAAATAAATTCGGTCAAGTTGACGCGTATAATTTAAAAAATATAAAAATTTCCAATAATTGTTAACATTTACTACTTATTAGTAATAGGACGACATGCGTCGTCTTATTACTAATAAGTAGTAATAAAAAAATTAGAAGAAAAGTGATAATTGAATTTAATTGCGTATATAATTGAAAACGGATAGGAACAAAAATAATCTTTTTTTTTATTTTCAAAGTGCGGAAAGAGAAGCTTTAGATTCAAATATTATTCCAATATATTTGATTACCGTGGATGTGGCTTGGTAGTTTTCGTGGCTTCAGTTAAAAATTGTATCAACAGGAGGCTGTTTATCATTTTAAAATTTTAATACATGAAAAGTTTTATTTGATTAGTTTTATAAGTTTTATTTGATATGAAAGTTTTATTTGATTTTATTTGTGCTTAGTTACATTATTTATTAATTTTATTACCATTATTTTATTTTATTATATTATCAACTGAATAATTGTTATAAGCTGAATTTATTTTAGCTTTATTTTTGGATTTTCTGTAATTGCTTTTGAAGTATATATATACAATTATTACCGCAAATTATTTCGGCTGTTTATTTAATGAATATCATGGAGTAAAGAAAAACAAAGTGAAAAATCCATCCAGTTAGCATCTGCGCCGAAGATGGTAATCTTGCCTGTTATGTTTTGTATAGTCCGTGTTTGAATAATTGAACGTGCTTCTAGCATGAAGCTCTACTCAGCCCAATCCCCACGACTGTCGCAGCTGAGCTAGCTGGCAAGAGTAGCGCGTAGGGCACTTGAATGGAGTGAATTCTAGATTGAATTTATGTTGCAATGCCAATCCGTAATAAAATCTTCATATATGTAGCTTAATCCTACTGTTTGGGCTTTTATGAATTGCATACTATTGTCAAAATCATTTGTTCAATTATGCCTCATTGTATATTTTATGAATTTCAAATTTGATACAGCTGGCAGCGGTAGCATAAGCATGACAGAATTTTTAGCTGCTCTTCGGGTAGCTTAACGACACATGAGGTCTTTGCAACGCAAAATGTTATAACTGGTACATTCTATTTCAGCTGTCAATGTCATCATATAGGCTTAATATAATCAAAAAAGCGTTCGAAAAACTTGATCGATCAAATGAAGGTGCTGCATCGGTCGATGACATCAAAAAAGTTTACAGCGTGGCGAGTTATCCAGGCTATACAAGTGGCGATTTATCAATTTATGATCAAATTCTAACAATTTTCTTGGCGAATTTCGAAGACGATGCCGTTATTGAGGGAAAGGTCGGTTACCGGAATCTGTAGATTCATATTTTTATCAGTAAATCCTGATTTTCAGGTCACTCCCCATTCGAAAGGCATATAAGAAACAAAATAAATCACAATGCTAACCGTGGTTCTTGGTTAGATTCGCAGCAAGCCGTTTTTGTAACGAAACTAAGCTACTATATAGCTCCTCTTCACATTTCTGGCATTCCCCCTTATCAATATATGACTCCTCTTCACATTCCTGGCTCATCTGCTTGTTCCTACAAATCAATTTGATGAAGATTATGAACAATTTATTCGTGGCAATCTACCTTTGTTTATGTTCTTTTCCCGCTCAGTGTAAATGACATGACATATGAGTTTCCTCATATCTCCTGTAGGTGGTTCTCGTGCATCTCTTTAACACCAGACAAAAACATCACTGTGCGGACTGGTTGAGAAAAGTAGCCTAGGTCCGCCATTTTGTACGTTAATTGCTTTTGCGATAGGCCTTGTATATGAAGGCCATGGTCAAATCCAATTAGTTCCCCTCCAATTTGACAATGAGAGCGAAATGGCGTAAAAGCAGCTTTAACATGCTTTGTGCGCGAGAGGATTGAAGGGGCTAATGGTGGAAAGTTATACCGTCCGTGTCCAGGGGCTGGCCTGAACTACCAACGCAGTCACCGGATCGAAACGAAATTCACAGAGAAGGTTGACATCAACGTGAGGCAGATTTGGTATATTTTCGGCTTTGATGCTGGCAAAGCGCTGCCAGCACAAGGTGGTTTGGCTATTTTTGTACCAATAAACGCTTCAATTAATTATTTAATAAGAAACAAGTGTTTGAATTTCCTGAATTTTAAATTTCATGCAAGTGGCCACCCTGGAAACCTTCCCACCCTATTAGTTTAAATCTATTGGCGAGATCAAAGCAAGGCATTGCCCTAAAAGCACATTGGAGTATGTGTGAAAAATATATGCACTAAAAACCTGCACGATTCTTCTACCACTCATCGAACGTAAGTGTTTCTAGCGGTCCTCTAGCGCTAGAGTTTTTTAATCATATTCATCCGTTTCAACCGAGGATATACTTGCATAAATATACATATTTCCACATACAATTCACTACTCTCCACATACACTGTACTTGCAAGGACATACAGAAACACACTAAAAGGTTAAAAAAAAATATTGAATTGTCAAAAAAGAAAAATATATGAATATCAGATAGAGTTGTACGTTAGAATAATGTTTGTTGATAAAACCATAGTAAACTTGAAAGTTTATGTTTTTATACTGCGAAACCATCTTTATAAATATATATGCTGTTAATAATAGATTAATTAATTATTGCAAGACAAGACAACTGTTATTGAATTAAGCTCGAGCTCTATCAGTGATGAAAATATTGAGATTTGAGCTTGGGACAGAAATATATGCATCACAAAGTAGAAGCGAAATTGAAGACCCCGATAGGCAAGTAAGCCTTGTAGCACCAACAACATCAAAACAGCCCGGGTTCTAATAACGAACTGCAGACCGCACCGGATATCACGAACGAAGACTACTTCCTGACGAAGAAGTCAGCACTCATACGAAACACTTCGATCAAGTGCTCATTCCCGCAAGATTTTCACCAATCTAATCAACATGAAGATCAATCACTACAAGTCAAACGAACGATTAACTGTGTAGTAATCAGCCCCTGAACACGGACGGTATAACTTTCCACCATTAGCCCCTTCAATCCTCTCGCGTACAAAGCATGTTAAAGTTGCCTTTACGCTATTTCGACCTCATTGTCAAATTGGAGGGGAACTACTTGGATTTGACTCGATTTGACAATGAGTAGCTAAAAAATTACTACCATCCCCTTCAATGTAAAGGTAGAACTATAATGCAATTAAGTGAGCTTTAAGTAGCTTAAGTGACAGTACGGTTGCATAGAAATCAAGCGGCATACCCATAATGTACTTATCTGCCGTTTCGTTAAGTTTCGTTCAATTCGGGCCACTTAAGTGGCGTACGATTGGGACCGTACATCAATTAAGTAAATTTGACAAGAGGTTTGCGTAACGACTAAAACCAATAGAAGGCACGTAAAATGTTTGAAAATGTTTTCGTGAATCGTTTGGTATTTTTGCAGGAGGTAGAAGTAATGATCATTCGTATGCGGTATTGTGGACGCAATAATAGGTATGTGAAATATTTGAATATTTTAGGTCTGTTCGCGTACTTTCAGTCACTGAATTTTACTGAATTTTCATGTGGTGGGGGACATTTATGAAAAATACAAAAACGCTCACATTGCATATCCTGAAAATTGACAAACAAAGTCAGTTGTCGGTTTTCAGGAGAACAATATTAATAACAATAATCGTCACAAAAATATTCGTCCTTCATAATATTATAGGCCAAAAACCATTTGACAGTTTACAGTATTTTTAAGTAGCTCAGACCCTACTGAAAAAGGGGAAATTTTCCGTTTTCAGTAAAACGGAGTGCAAAAACGGCTTTATTGCAATTAATTGCAATTAATTGTAGTACGCGAACATACCTTTTATTGTTAAACGGCTCATTAACAGTTTACAATATAGGAAGTAGTAATTAGATGTCTCGAATATGATTCTGCGTGACATTGTAAAAAGAATAACAGGTATCTAAAATATTTTTTCATCGATCACATAAATGCTATTTTTACAGGAGGTAGGAATAATGAGTTTCAAACATAATTTCAAAGAGAAAACGCTTTGAACAACATATGAAATAGTAAATTATATAGTAGTTTATTTACTTGTATCTTTAAATTACTTACTTTTAAAAATACAAGTACATAAACTACTTAAAATGCCGTCTCACAGCTTTTTTCATTCAAAGAATAACCACACACCATGCTTCAGCTGTCCACTATTGAATATTAAACTTCAGCAGTAAAGACCTGGTTGATTAAATATATTCCGGTCGCATACCAATATTGCTCAAACAACATTTCTTTCGTACACTTATTTGAATATAAGCACAAATTAAGAGCCTGCACCAAGCCCATCTTTATAGATCTAATAATCTACAGCAAAGTGCTGAGGTTCAGCTCAGCTACAATTTTCTACGATTTCTTGCAACAGAGCTAGCAGGCTATGAAGACAACTATATTTCAATTGCAGCAAAAATCTATTCAAATATATTGCGTAAACGCTCACATCAGTTCATCTCATATGCCTCCAAATTCAAATTCATATACGCCACTCTGACGGCAGCTTCATGAACCTTCACTTAATTCTATTATGGGCAAATTAACCGATCGACTTCAATTGAGTGAATTTTCGTTCAGTTTCAACACTCACTTAAGTTCACTTAATTGCATTATAGTTCTACCACAGCGTAATAACAACCAGCGTACCAACTTATTCCACTTTCCCAAAAAAACACTTTGACCTTGAAATTGCGCCTCCATTTACGCAATGCATTATCTGTCAAAGCGGCCTGAGATTATGTTGGTATATTTTGCGAGAGTGGGCCGTATGTGAGCCGCGAAAAATCTAGCTTGAATATGTAGTTGCCGAATTGTATATTGCATCTCTTTCTGTTCCATGCGATTTCTTCCAACTTTCCAGGCTAACCAACAACACAATCTCAGGTTAGATCACTGGATTTTTGGGCCGTATACATATACGGAGTTGGTACGCTGGTTAGGAACTACTCATTACGCTGTGGTTCTACCTTTAATCTTATGGGCAAGTCCACTCCATTTCTACTACCTCAGTGGTAGTAATTTCGTTGTTTTTTTTTAGCCAATCATACAATACTTCTCATCAATTACACGCAGTGCTGCCATATTAGGGATTTTAACCCTAGATTTAGGGATATTTTAAAGACTTCAGGGGACAAACAGGGGGAAAAAATATTCAGGGTTTTGTTTAGGGTGTTTTGAAATTTGATAATGCATTTTTCCGGAACGGATGTTTCAATAAATAATAATTTCGAAATACGTCATGTCCACCTTTTTCTAATATAAAATATAAAATATCAATCTTTCATCATACCAATAAGCGGATATTGGTGATGCTGTTTCAAAATTGATATTTCTACCTTACCAATTGACGACAGAGGCCGCGATTGCGGTACCCTATATCTGTATCTATTCAGCTGAGTGACTTATTCACTTTTTCGTAGGTACTATTTAAAATACGCTGTCGTCAAATCCATGATGGGGTCATTTAACCGCCCTCGCTCTATCATTGTTTGATGTGTGTTGTATTTAACGCGGGGATATCCCAAAATATCGGAATAAGTCATATTCGTTTTGCCGAGCTCGTTTGTTAATTAATCAACTGATGAAATATGCCCATGGTACTGTCTAACTGTCTCTCGCGACTCTGTCGATACTAAACCTTTCGAAACTATTTTTTTCTGAGTGAAAACTTAACGCACCCAGGAAAAAATTAGTCCCAAAAGATAAGGATGAGTGTGGGAAAGTTTCACCTCACCTTAAAAAAGTTTGCTTTATGTGACGAAAGTCTTACACATATAAAAATTTATATTTAAACAACGTGGTTTTTGAGAATCCCGAAAAAATTCCCGGAAATGACGTCACTATGGCTACTTAGGGTATTTTCAGGGATAAATAGGAATTGTCTGGGGGTAAGCCGCAGCGCCTATCTGGCAGCACTGATTACACGGTGCACATAATTTGAAAACTCAAGCATAGATGGGAAAGAATGTATCAATGTGTGAGAAGCTGCAATAACGATTGACAAATAATTATTTCGTTTTGTCGGAGTTTTTTCAATACGAAGCAGGACATTTTACAACGACAGAGACACAAAGCAGTGCATGGACACGAAGTGAGCAACGATTCAGATACATTTAGCGAAAGTAGTTTGAATGCTCCAGCTGATGAAGATTTCAATCAGCCAGAATCACCAAAGTTTTATCCACCTGCTGGAGTTCCTTCTTTACCATCGACAATAACGCACTCCACCATTAACTAGTATCCTCACTCCACCTACATTATTAACGTCACGTAACCCAGTAATTTTAGATGGTTTACTAAAATATCTTATGAAAAACAAACAAAAAATATATTTAAACTAATTGAAAGACACAACTATATATATTTACACAATTTTTAGCCACCCTATTTTCCTGCCGCGTTTTCATCCGTGCCGTCACGTTACTCCGATTAAGATGTCAATTGACAAAGAAGCAGCCAATGAGCCCTCAGGTGCGTCACCCTATCCACAATTAAGTGCAGTATCAGTAAAATTCCCCGCGTTTTGGCAATAAGAGCCAGCTTTGTGGTTCTACGAGCTGGAGAGCCAATTTACGACAGCCGGTATTAAACCTTCGCGTACGAAATTCCTTAAGGTAGTCTCTTCGTTTAGCTCGGAGGAGCTGAAACCAAGGAATGTAATTGCGAGCCCTGACCTTGAGACACCATATGAGAGCCTCAAGAGGGCAGTTGCTTCGTGATATGAAACAATTGGGGGGCTCGACGGTAGGAGACAACTTGCTGGGAACCCTCTGGCTGCAGTGGCTTCCGGAGCAAACCCAAACTATTGTGGCCTGCTCTCCGGAAGCCAGCGTGGATAAGTTGGCGGAGACGGCCGAAAAAATAGCTGAAGTTTTCGTACAACCTCAGATAAGTACAGTCGCCGTTTCTCGCCAGCAGTCAGAGGTGGTGGAACTGACAAAGCATGCTGTCGCCCTAATTTGATTTTTTCACGAGCGATTGCGAACTCGATCACGCTCAAGATCATCAAGAAGGTCTCGCTCGCAATCGCGTCGCCGATATTCAAGAAAATATGGAAAACATACTTTTACCACAACAAACTTGGCACCTACCAGGTCGGTTCATCTGAACCAAAAAACTAAGTTGTCGTTTTCTTCAGACGGTAGGACAACGCGACTTATCACCTAGCCGTCGTCTTGTAGTTAACGATAATTTGTCTAAACGACAATACCTGGTTGATACGGGAACAGATATTTCAGTGCTTCCAGCACCTGCTACAAGAAAGCTTCCACCCTCTGGTATGCAACTTGCTGCGGCAAATCAGTCAATCATTAGCACCTATGGAAGAAAGGTGATTAAACTGGAACTGGGGCTCCGTCGTTAGTTCTCATGGGACTTCATAGTTGATACATTTAGCGAAAGTAGTTTGAATGCTCCAGCTGATGAAGATTTCAATCAGCCAGAATCACCAAAGTTTTATCCACCTGCTGGAGTTCCTTCTTTACCATCGACAATAACGCACTCCACCATTAACTAGTATCCTCACTCCACCTACATTATAAACGTCACGTAACCCAGTAATTTTAAATGGTTTATTAAAATATCTTTTGAAAAACAAACAAAAAATATATTTAAACTAATTGAAAGACACAACTATATATATTTACTCTAGACCCATTTTAGGTGCAGACTTCGTCTGCCACTATAGACTGGTCGTCAACTTGGCAAATGCTATCCTAATGGATCCCCTTACTTCGCTTTCATCGAAAGGCATATTCACTTCATACAAATGTCCAAAACTTAGTGTTTTGATTGAAAAATCCAATGATCCACCGATACCTGCCCTTCTCACCAAGTACCATGCCATCACGGTCAATTCAGGGTTCTCACAGCCCTGTAAATACAAGGTGACACACCACGTCTTCACCACAGGCCCTCCAATAGTGTCGAGACCACGTCGACTAGCACCAGATAAGCTCGCGGCGGCCAAAAAATAATTTGATTACCTACTACAGCAGGGTGTATGCTGTCCTTCAAATAGCAGCTGGTCTTCTCCACTACATGCTGTACGCAAGGCTAATGAGGAATGATGTCCTTGTGGCGATTAGAGATGCTTTAACGCCATAACCGTCCCGGATAGATCCCCATTCCCGAATAGATCCCCATCCGATCCTCATTATCCAAGACTTTTGTCATGAACTGCATGACAAAACTATCTTTTCCACCATAGACTTAACTAAGGCTTACCATCAAATTCCAGTCGAGCCGAAAGATATTTCGAAGACCACCATTTGCACACTTTTTGGACTCTTTGAGTAAACGCGAGTGAGTTTCGGTCTATGCAATGCGGCACAATTGCTCCAACGGTTTTTACATGAAGTCCTACACCAACTGAAGTTATTTTTCATTTACCTCGACGACATTTTGGTAACATTATATTGCGAAGAGGAGCTTATTGTTCACTTAGAATAAAGTTTGAAACTATTTGCGGATCATGGTCTCATAATTTACTTGGAGAAATGCTATTTCCTTCGACCTTCAGTGAAATTCTAAGGTCATGAGGTTTTGTTGGAAGGCATTAAGCCCCTCCCCAGATTAGGTTGAGGCAATATCTTCAGCTTAATTCCCCAAGACGGTTAACCCTCCGAGAACACAGGGGGTCAAATATACCCCAGAGACCTTTTTGACCAATCGCAGCGCTTAGGCCTGCGGGAAAAGGGGGGTACTGTAGGTTCCTTAGTGTATTTCTGTGCCTTGACTTTTAGTTTAAACCATTCTCATACAGTCCCATGTCGTCAGTCGTCGTTGAGAAGCCTTTGAAGCAGATCAAGGGGTCAAATAGACCCCATGTGTACTCGGCGTCAATTTTGAGGTAAAATTAAATATTTTTTGTACTTTATAAATCGATAGATTAATTTAAAATAGCCAAAAAATAATTGTTTTTAATATGTACCAATTTTTTCCAGCTTGTAAAAACTGTTTTTAAAAAACCGATTTTTTCCTTTCGAAGCTAGATATATTTAGTTTTTGTGACAAATATCGATATTTCGAGGGTAATCTGCTCTCTTCTTCTTCAGTGTCTATCGGTCTATCGATAGACACTGATACTGACGCTACCAAAAATAAATCTGCCATTGCTGCCTTGAAAGAAGTTGTGGCTCACCTCGTCGAGCCATATTTACGAGAAAAATTAAATAATACCATTCTACGTGTAGACATTCGAAAAGGGATCGAGAATATTTTAGAAATAAATATCCCAAATGTTCCTTCAGAACGTCCAAAGCTCAATAAAAGAGCAAGATGTTTATTGTGCTCTCGAAAACAGGACCACAAAACAAAAGATGTGTGCGCATCTTGCGATCGACTGATGTGCGACGAGCATCGGGCATTTTTATGTAATGATTGTGTTGGATATGAATAATTTTTCAATTTCTTCTTTATTTTGTCAATATTTTTATATATTTTAATGAACAAAAAATAGGTTTTTCTATTCAAAAATGAAAAAATCCATTATTTATCATACCCTCAAAATTAACACTACCAATATGCTTAACGAATATCTTTTTTGGAACCCTTTATATAGGGATGATTTTCGTATTATTCTAACCATATAAATTTTAAGCTCAAAATATTAAAAATCAACAAATTTATTATTTTTTTTTTTAATATGCAAATATAAAAAACCCTCAACATCGCCACCGTAAATATGCAAAATAAATACTTTTTTTAAGGTCCAATATACATCTAATTTTTTATGATTTTGCCATACCTTGAAAGTATCTGTCTAAATTTTTAGCCAAAAATATTGAAAATTAAAAAAAAAATACGATTTTTTAGTAAAAAACCTGATTTTCGGCAAAACTGTTTTTCGCGAATTTTCTTTAGGTATGTTAAGGACATTTAAGGCACGTCTTATGCATAAAAACTACTAGAAAAGGTATCAAACTATACCTAGAAAGTTTTTCAAATTAAAATCTTCAGTGGCGGCGATTCTATAGACGTTCAAAAGTGCTTGGGGTCAATTTGACCCCAAGTGTTCTCCATGATCGAAAAAATAGGTGTGTACTCGGAGGATTAAAGACCTAAGAAGATTTTTGGGGATGGTCAATTTCTATTGTCACTTTCTTTCTCATGCAGCTGAGATGAAGCAACCGGTCAACGCCTATCTTTGCGGCCGCAAGGAAGATGGTGCTAAGACAAACGACTGCTCAACAGAAGCTAATTACTTGGACGAGACCGCGTGAATATAAAAAGGGAAAAGATTCACTTATAGTTCCGCACAGGAATCCAGAGTTGTATACCTTTCGTCTAATGCTTGGCGAACAAGTCGCCGCTTTGCAAAAGATTCCAGGTATTACGTTTAAGGAAAGAAATAAAACACTTGGTTTCAATTTCTGAGGTCTGTAGTGCCTAACTGAGATGGCTCCTGTAATCAGACTGCTTTATTCACGCTCGTCTTCTACTTATATAGCTAAAATATTTACAGTTATACTTATTCTATATGGATCGGGTGTTTTTAATACTTAATGGTTACATTAATGCTGTTTCTTAATGGTTACATTATTTGTCGCTATACAGCTGTTATTAGTTGCGCTACTCGCCGCGCCGCGTCGCTAGCGTCATTCATGTTTGTGGATGTGCTGACGCATACATAACTAGCTAGCAAAGCTTTCGACCAAGTCAAGACTGGCTTAACAGAAGCTACTTTATTGTCCTTCCCGGACTCAAACGCCGAGTTCGGTATATTCATAGACGCATCGGATACTGCCATCGAAGCTGCTCTGCAGCGAAAATGTCAAGGCTCTAGACAACCGCTTGGTTTTTACTCGGCCAAACTAAGCAACGCACAAAGGAAGTATAGTGCTTACGACCACAAACTCTTAGCGGCTTGGCAAGGCATTCGTTACTTCCGATAATATTTGGAGGCCCAGAGGTTTACACTGCACACTGACCACAAACCACTGACTCTTGCTTTCAAACAAAAGCCAAAATAGGCCACCTCAGCAACTTAGACATCTTAGTTACATAAGTGAGCTCACTTCTGACATTCGGCATGTCTCTGGTTGCAAAAAACGTTGTTGCTGACGCACTCTCTCGTCGGGAAGAAATCATATTTCCCAGTACTATTGACTTTGCCACAATTGCCTCGTCCCAAACATCAGACGCAGAGTTTCAGAAGATTCCAAATGACTCAAAACTCGTTTTTAAAAAAACAACCAATCTGTAGCTCCATTTTTTGTGAGGTGTCTGGCCCAACCATACGACCTTCCATTCATCTTATGTTCAGGGAAAAGTGTTCAATTCGGATTCAATGGTTTTTTTGCTGCACGAAAGCACATTGCAACCAAATTCCTCTGGCCTTCGATGAGCAAGGACATTGCCACCTGCACCCGAGAATGTCTATTTTGTCAACAATGCAAGATAACCAGACATGTGAGCTAACCTGTATCAACCTTTTCTACGATCTTCGAATGTTTTAAGGCCATTCACTTCGACATAGTTGGTCTCCTAACACAGTCACAAGGATACACTTATTGTCTTACCATTGTCGACTGTTTCACGCGTTTGCCTGAAGCAATTCCTTTGGCCAACATTACTGCTAATGACTGTGCTTCTGCTCTACTGAGCACTTGGATTGTTCGATTTAGAGTTTCCCAGTACAGTGCCACCAACCAGAGCATACAATTCGAGTCAGCGCTCCATGCTGAGCTTGGTCGACTCTTGGGCCTCGAACGCAATCGTACCACAGCGTACCGCCCTCAGGCCAATGGTTTCTTAGATAGATGGCATCGTACTCTTAAATCGGCTATCATGGCTCACAACGGTGCGTCCTGGACTAGAACACCTCCACTAATTCTCCTTGACTTAAGATCCATAATTCTCAACATCACCGGCACACCTCCTATACGGAGAAAACCTGCGTCATCCTAGTGATTTTCTTCAATACAATCCTAGGAAGATTAGCCAAACCAAATTTGCCTCTGAACTTTCGGCAACTATGGCAAAACTCCGGCCGGCTGACTCAAAACACCACACAACACCGAAGATATTTATCTTCAGACAACTCGACTTTTGTTCTCACGTGTTCGTTAGAGTCAATGCTGCTCGTCCACCACTCCTTCCATCGTACGACGGTCCTTTCAAAGTCCAAGCCAGACATACTAACTACTACACTCTTGACATTAAAAGCAAGTCCGTCACTGTTTCCATTGACAGGCTCAAACCCTGTAACATGTCATATTCTACGGAACCTGTTGGCAAACCTCTCGAAAAGCAGCAACATACACATAGAAATACATTATTGCTGCCCTCATCTCCTAAAATCAGACCAGCGAAGAAAGTTTTTTTTTGCACCACACGCTTCTTTCGCTGGTAGAACCACAAAGATGCCACTCTCCTACGCCACGCGATAGCGCGTAAAACGCTAGCAGGGGAGTATTGTAAATGTACCTACATAAATATACATATTTCCCCATACAACCCAACGGGAAAAATAATGCTTACGAATATATTCGGTAAGCATTTCGCGTAATGCGTGGAAGCGTTACCGGACCATTACATGTTGTTTCTTTTTAACATTGCATATCCAAGGCTGGGAAGATTTATGTAAGGGGAAACTCATGCTTTTAACTCTATAGCTTTATGTATAAGAGCTTTTTGGAAAGTGCGACATCGTACTCTCGCATTTATACGCATGAATACGAATTAAAGCTTTGGCCGGCGGCGGATCGTATCTCTGCATGTGTGGTTTTTGCATGCTGGGTGATTGTGACGCTCATTGAAAATTCCAATAGCGCATGCTCTTTGCTACTAGGGGGAAATGTTTTCATACATTCTACTTACCTGTGATGATTTGAAATGCTCCGAAAATCTCATCTTTCCGCTTTATATAGCAGACTACCATAACCGATGTATGCTCGCAAGTTCTTTTTCGCTTGTTTCTGCGCATGATGTTCGTTAACCAGTCTTGGACTTATAACATATGAGCTTTCTCCCTTGCAGCATTCACCATGCTCCAAGTCATGTGTACGAGTATACGTTATAATTGCTGGAAAATAGCTTTGGAAATTAGAAATTCGCATTATTAGCATTGTTTGATTGATGCATTACGTCAGAATACCTTACCGCGACTCCCGTTGGGAATTCACTACTCTCCACATACACTGTACTAACAACATATAGAAACACACTAGTTGGTTAAAGCCTAGTAATGTATTCAACGAAACAAAATACAGCGAAAACATCTGTGCGGAATCTAGCGAAATAAATTTCCGCATCCCGCCATCAGGGGCAACATAAATTGCCACTGATGACATTTAACACGTGTTTTACAGTTGAATTCGTTGCATACCAATTTAACTAACCGGCATCAAAAATGGTTTTATTGGCAAAACAATACTGTTGCAAGGATGCGTTGTTGTTGCACTCTTGCTCATAATACAGCAATCAATTTTCAAGAAAAAATTCACAAAGTCGGAGGAATATATGAACTGTCACACTTTTTGCATCAATTTAATGCTTCAAATACATATTGACCCAAGCTAAACCATCTCGGGTTGGGCCACCACAGACCAGTTCGAGGACAGGTGCTACAGTCCACACCATGACCGGAGCTGGTGAGCTTCAGTTGCCTATTGTCAGCCTGTAAAATCCGTTTGGTTGGTGCATGTTGGTGCCCGAATTCCACTCAGATCGGAATAAGATACATAAGATACCTGGGTCGTTTAATGGCAGCGAAATTTTACTTATACATAGTGCAGCGCCATCTCAGATCGAGTCACTGCGTTATTCGTCTTCGAACACTTTACTGACGAGCAAAACGAAACGAAACGAAATTCTGCCAAAGGCTGATTTTGTATGGGATTTGGCATTCCGTATCGTTTCGCGTCGAATACATTACAGGGCTTTTGACAAAAATATTGAAGGGTCAAAAAAGAATTGTATATGAATGCCAGATATAGCTGTATGCTAGAATTGCATTTGTTGATAAAACATAGTAAACTTGAAAACCTGTTTTTATATTGCGAAACCATTTCCATAATTATATGTATAAGTTGTTCATAATAAATTCTGCAGTTTCAATGTTAATTATTGTGTGACAAGACAACTGTTATTGAATTAAGCTCGGGCTCTGTCAGTGATGAAAATATTGAGATTCGAGCTTGGGCGAGATATAAGGTATGTTCGCGTACCTGAATCTATTATAATATATTAAAATAGATTCGCAGAAAGTCGATTTTGTATTTTTGCTGCAAGCCAAATTCTGCAGCAAAAAGAAGCCAGCTGCCAAATTCTGTTACTGCTGAAGTACGCGAACAGACCTATATATATATATCACAAAGCACCAGGCTATCAATGTTTCCTGGTTGCTTGATTGACAGGGAAATTTCCGGGAATTTGTAGCGAATTGTATTTTTAGAGCTCCTTAGCACAACTCAGAACCAGACCGAAGTCCAGAACCAAGAGTGTTAAGGTTCAAAAAGTTGAAGGCTACTGCCATTCAAGAGGCAAATTCAAATTAAAAAAAAAAGAATTGCCCCGAGAGCAGGGTACCCTAGAAATGGCCGTAAAGGCCACTCGTCCGCATGAGCGGAGTACCCTTCAACCGACCCCGACGGATGCTGGGGTGCCGCTTTGCTAGCTCGCTGTGGCTGGGGTGGGTTCATTAAAACAATGGAGTCGGTTGGCTCTCTGAAAACGGGGATGCTACTTATAAATCATCCGTCATTATAAGGTAGCCGCAAACTAGTATATAAAATATCCAAGGACAAAAGAGGAGGAGTTCTGCGAATAGGGAGGCTCAAGGTCTTGTTCGGCGCTCCCGGTGCTCTGTTTTTTTGTAGGCAGTTGCCACAGCTCGTCTTATATGTATCCGCTTTACCACAGCCGTAGCAAAACACCGTCCTCCTCCAGACAGTCATCAAATTTATGCCCCACCTTTCTCCAGTTCCAGCAGATAGGCAGAGCTGCAGCCGCAGAAATTCCAAGCGCTCCAGGGCACGTCTCAGCTCGATCCAGCGGTCCTTCATCCAACTCACTCACAACCTGTGAATCCGTCAGCCCCGACAGATGGCGACGAGTCCCGTACACTCTTTCTGGCTGTCATAAAGCCTTCGCCAAACGCTCCCTTCGTTTTACATGCTCACGGAGTTGCTGTGTGCAGGCAAAATGCCAATCCACCAACTGCCACTGCAACTCCGGGAGCATGTTCCCCTGCACGATATCAAGAAGATCGTGATCATTAAGGGGGAAAGGGAGGCTGCCGACCAAGCGACGAACATCCTGGTAGAAATCGTCGAAGGACTCCCCCGCCTTCTGTCGGCGCTGGCGGATTCGCCTCATCACCTCACTGTTGGAGGCAAAATCTTTGAATTCCCGGTGGAACTGCCAGAACCATTCTTCGGCGACACTCTTCAGCAGGCTGTCGATGTGTCGGGTGACCGCCCGGAAATCGCCTTGAAGTTGCTGGTGTGTGAGCGCATTGACCCGATAGAGAAACGTTTCTACAGGCATACTTCCAACCTGGCCGCTAAACGTCAAATTCCATCCGGCCATGATTGTAGTTATGCGGTCTGATAACATTCTGTCATCACGACCATTTCGAGGGCCTCCTCGAGGTGCTGCACCATCACGGGGGTTTCGTTGCGGAGGACTGAGGTTCGAGGGCCTCTGGACCGCCACGAAGGAGCGCGCCCTCGGATTCAAGCGGGGTGACGCACCCCGAAGTAAGGATTCGGTCAGTTCCGCGATCCAACAACAGCCGCATGCTATGTTGTAGTTCGATAAGCTGCCGCTGAAAAGTGCTTAACTCCTCCTGCACTATGGACCGAACTCCCAAGGCTGTAGCGGAATCTTTGCCTGTTGACGGAATTTTAGCATTTGGATCGGGAGACTGACCCAACCCCTCCTCTCCATTCTGGTCTCGCAGGACGCTTTCGCAGCTCACTTCCTCGTGGCGATCCATCCTCCACATTCTCACGCGTGGGGTTGGGCCTGGCTCCTTTCGCCGCCGTCTCGGGGGAAGTAGTCCAGCCACCCGGGGGAGGCGCAGTGCTCCACGGCCCAACGGACATTCTGGGCTCTCAGTCAGCCATTGCTCAATGCAGTGCCGATGAAAATGATGCCCACACGAAGTCGTTACCGCTGGGTTGTCACGCGCAAACCCTTGCCGGCAGATGGAGCACTCCTCCTCCACCCGAACGCCGGACAAATTCTCTAGGCTTCTGGCTCAAGGCGTTGCTTTGTACGTAAACACGTGACTAACTATAGATTATACAGTATTTTGCACGTCAAAACGTGTCAAAAGTGAAAAGTTGAATTTTGCACATCAAAACGTGCCAAAAGTGAAAAAGTTGAATTTTGCACGTCAAAACGTTTCAAAAGTGAAAACGTTGAATTTTGCACGTCAAAACGTGTCAAAAGTGAAAACGTTGAATATGCACGTCAAAACGTGTCAAAAGTGAAAACGTTGAATTTGCACGTCAAACGTGTCAAAACTGAAAACGTTGAATTTGCACGTCAAAACGTGTCAAAAGTGAAAACGTTGAATTTGCACGTCCAAACGTGTCAAAAGTGAAAACGTTGAATTTGCACGTCAAAACGTGTCAAAAGTGAAAACGTTAAATTTGCACGTCAAAACGTGTCAAAAGTGAAAACGTTGGATTTGCACGTCAAAACGTGTCAACAGTGAAAACGTTGAATTTGCACGTCAAAACGTGTCAAAAGTAAAAACGTTAAATTTGCACGTCAAAACGTGTCAAAAGTGAAAACGTTAAATTCGCACGTCAAAACGTGTCAAAAGGGAAAAAGTTTAGTTGAAAACAAAAACCTTATTTTGCACGTTAAAATGTGTCAAAAGCATTTTTAAGAAAATTTTAGTTAATATACTTCTTCGTGCACGTTATCACGTAGCAAAAGAATTGTAACTCTTTTTATATTACGAAATTTTGGCCTTCCCATTGGGTTACACCCAGGAAGACTCCCTCACAGGTTCGCAAGCTGGCTGGCTTAAACTACAAGAACGCAAAGATGCTGAAGTTGTTATATATGAATGAATTTAATTAACGATAAAAAAAATATTTAAGTTAAAATTGTTTATGTTGACAATTAGTTTGGGTCGATTCCAGAAAGGAATCGCCCAGTATGGGGACTGTTTGCCCACCCGAAATTCCAGAGAAAAAAGAGGAGCAAAGGATCAAAATACAACAATGTTGTCGCTTGACTCAGATTCAGCCAATGGTTCAAGTCTGGCCAAGCTGCAGGGACGTGTAGGCGGCACTACGCCAACCCCACGTAATCCACCACAGCCTGAACCAGACCCGAGCCAAAAGCCGAAGCTGGGTCAAGACAACAAGGATATAAAGTTTGGGGTCAGCTTCCCAACATAAAGTGGGGCAGGGGCCCTTCGGATGACCGGGACAGGAATGGCGGTAAACCACCAAAACCTGTTATCCGCGGTCATCCTCCAGGTTGCTCCCAAAGCCAAAAAGCTCGATGGACAAAACAACGAAAAGCTGCCCAAAAGGTATACTAACAGGAGTGATTTTAAAAGGATAGGAGGGGAAGGATGTTTGCGGCTAAAGGACTGAGCGAGCAATGCATGTCTTGTTTTAACTGGGTTCTGTTCTCTCGAACGAAGATAAGTGGAATCGCAAGGGAGGCGATTCGAAGGCATGCCAGTGAGAATGGAAATGAAAGGATTTAACGACGTGAAGTCTTGAGGGGAGTATGAGTCGAAACTCATTATTATTTTCTCACTGTGTTGGGTTGCCCAAAAACAAGTTTTCAGGCCCCACGTTGGGCGCCATTTGTAGCGAATTGTATTTTTAGAGCTTCTTAGCACAACTCAGAACCAGACCGAAGTCCAGAACCAAGAGTGTTAAGGTTCAAAAAGTTGAAGGCTACGGCCATTCAAGAGGCAAATTCAAATTAAAAAAAAAAGAATTGCCCCGAGAGCAGGCTAGCCTAGAAAGGGCCGTAAAGGCCACTCGTCCGCATGAGCGGAGTACCCTTCAATCGACCCCGACGGATGCTGGGGTGCCGCTTTGCTAGCTCGCTGCGGCTGGGGTGGGTTCATTAGAACAATGGAGTCGGTTGGCTCTCTGAAAACGGGGATGCTACTTATAAATCATCCGTCATTATAAGGTAGCCGCAAACTAGTATATAAAATACCGAAGGACAAAAGGGGGCATAGTTCCGTAAAGGAAACCACCCTTGACTCTGCAACTTGGGCTGCCTAAGCAGACCCAGTGCTCGTGACAACGCACGGAGCCAAAAATTGAAAATTTTGAAAACAGGAAAAAAGCTGGAAAAATGCTACCTCTCTTTTCAGATGAGCCCGGGTGAGGCAGACAGCCCCGGTACCCCGATGTTAGTGGAGCCCTGACTCCGATGATCTGGGGTCCTCCACCCTCTGATACTGGCCATCAAATTAAAAAAAATGCAAAAAATCTAAATTTTTATCAAAAACGACCTGTAACTACGAAGTATGGCCAGTATCCCTCCCTTATATAATCTGCATTATTGGCTAGCCAGGCCCTGCAATAGAAGTCCTCCCGGGCTTTCGCCCAATAAGAAGGCCAAAGTTTTAATTTATCTACACATTACTGTATTTTATTTTCTTTTATATGATTTACTTAATTTGACACAAGCCACAGTTTCTATTAGATCATATCCAATAGTTGTAATTTTAAACCAAATTGCATGTAAATAAAGACCATAATAAATGGTTGAAATGACATCATCGATCAATTGAATGAATTTGCATTGGGACTGCAGGTCAAAAAAAAAACAAATAAAATCGTATGATACTCATGATAACCAGTTCTAACTACTGTCCAAAACATTGAGCTCTCCAAATGGTAAGTTAATACATTAATAATACAGAACATTGAGTTTAAATTCGCAAATTAATCAACTTGTATCTCCTAGGCACTTAATTCTGTAGTGCTTATCCATCGTACAAAAAAACTTCAAAATTGTTTGGCAGAAGAAAATTAACACTATTTATGTTCTATTTTTATGACAATTGTTATCAAGTTCGAACTTGTAAAAGAAGCATATTTCACACATATAATTTAATTTGACGAAACATAAGAACTTTCTTTCAAACTGTTTCACGAACATTTTCTTGTCTAATTCATTATATTCTATCACCTTTGAATTTATCATCTGCACAGTTGTTAAAGTATTTAGAATTGCACCTACAGGTAAGTTTTATCTAACCTTTTATGCACTTGAATATATAACTGTGCTCAAAATCTAGGAATTTGTTACTAAACGTAACTTTGTATTTAACGCTCCAAATATTAAAATTCATTGGGAAAATGTTTACAAGTTTATTACTATTTTTCTTTACGTTATTATTTTGCTTCTGTACTTATTTAGTTTCTAGGCTGATTGCTACAAACTTTCATTGTAATATTTAAAAAACTTTAAATAGAAACATTGCCGATAATTGCAATCTCAAATAATGCTATAGTTTATCTAGTTATATTTCACAGTTTCACTACTAATTTAAGAAACGCGGAGAATCCTTTAGCTATTCCAGATTGAAGAAACTCAGACGTGACTAGGTTTCGCAAAATTTTCTAGCACCTCCTGATCGTTGAAACAATCCCCAATGACAGCTGCGCCAGTTAATTTGCTAGTTTGTGAATTATTACGTGAACTTGATTGATCGGAAGATGTTCTACAGATTGATCGGAAGATGTTCGACGCTTAAGCGATCGATGTTTGCGATATTTACCAAGTGCTGGTAAAATAACCAATATGCCCCCAGATATCAATATGAAGAATCCGGCATGATAAAATGATAGATTGTAAGTACCAGTTATATCGTAGATCCAACCTGCTAATGTCGGTCCAAATAAATTTGCAATGCCTTGAACCACTTACCCTACATATCTATTTCGTTCCGTGACTTGTAAAGTCAGCTGAGATTTTGACTTAGTCGTTCGGCACGCCGTCGTGTCGCTAGCAAAAACATACCAGAGTTTCGTTAAGGCTGGTACTGAGTTCGAGTTCACGTGAAATTTTGACAGTTTGACATTCTTTCGAGCGAAAATTTTGGCAATGGAGAAAAGCAGAGACAATGCTCATTTCTGACGGATAAAATGTCAAGAATTTCACTTTTCGGTCGATTTATCTTATTGGAAAGACATTTGCACTGCTCCATTTTCAAATTGTCACTTTTTAGCTCGAAAGAATAAACTGCACAAACTAAATTGGCGTGAAATGATTGGAGACATGTTTCAGTGCCATCTATATTTTGGAAGCGAAAGCAACTTCGAAGCAACTTTTCATGCTAAGAACACAGTACCAAACTTGCTTATTTTCAAGCTAAATTTTCGCCGAAACCAATTTCACGTGAAATTTTGTATGAAAATTTCACGTGAAATCGAACTCAGTACTATGCTTTAGTCGGGAGAACAGAGATCTAACCGGATCGACTACCTGAAAGTAATGCGAATCGAAAACAGCGGCAATTCTCGCATAATTTCAACATGTACACTCCTGTGTATGTAGTCCACTCACATCACGGCGGTTGCCACGAAATCTAGCATACTGAACAACCCCCAACTAGGTCACGACAGAACAAAGATTTTGAACAATGAATTTCGATTGCGGAATTTCCTAATACGCGGGTTTCTTTAACACAGTTATTCACGGATGCGAGGAGGCATGCTCGGAAACTCGATGAAGGCTCTTAAATTCCAGAGGACTTTATCACAGATATCGGAATTCACAAACAGAAAGACACAGCATTCACGCACAAAATCATATATTCCTCTTTAATTTTCGGGTTTGTCAGCAGACACTTCTTGATCAACAATTTCTAGTTTTACCGAGGGAAAACAGCTTCCTTGCGAACAATAAAACTTTTCGTCGTCCTCACATCGGCCATATTTCGATGATTTCTCATAAAGAATCACGACGGTTACATACACCAATGCGAATCGAATTTCTAATCGATCTCGACTCAAAACAATTTTCGAACTTTCAGTTGGATAATAGCTGAGCATTTTCCGTTGGTCTGACGATTTATATGGATGATTGCATGCGCGACCGTTTTCACTATTTAGTGCCCTTCACTTCACTCACTTTTTGTTTTTGTTTTTGTCTCTCCATCAATTAGAAGGATCACAAACTGTATGCTTCTCCATCAACAGACCCGAACCAACTCATTCTCTTCATCACAGTCCATCAAGTATTTTTCTGTCGCGATTTCCATTCCGGCCAGTTCCCAGAGTTGGCTTGGAATCCAATAGCTGCCTTATGCCATCGATAGCATGCACATTTTCTCACGCTCGCATTTGCGTTTTGGGGTGCTAGTCTTTGTTCTATGGTTGTTGTTAGTGCCTGCCACTAACAAAGTCGTCGTCGTGAGAAGTTTGAGTCGTATTGGCTCGCAAATTCATCCAAATTCAACAGCAACAATTTCGTGGTTGCGGGCTCATTGCCAGTAATTTATAGTAGCTGGGAATGAGCTCCGCAAATACCAAAGCATAGTTGTTAGTGGATTTGGAGGAATTTTCGAGCGAATGGCGTTTTGATATTCAATATGGGAAGAAATTGAGTATTGATGGTTACGGGGATGGGGGTCGTTACACGTGCCCATGCACATGTCAAGCACAGGTCACAGAGGTGAGCCGGGTAGGCGAATGCTACAAATTTAGTGCTGTAACGAACTGTTTCGGCTGAGACAATGCCTCCTAGAAGTACGGACCGTAGTGCAGAATCATGACGTCACAGCAATAGGCCAAAATGTCGCGAAAAACACACGTAGTCTTATGGGACGTCCGCGGGAAATTGTTAATTGTAAAGGTTGTGGTAAAGTGAGTGAATTCAAAATGAAGTGAGATCTTCAAAACAGTGCTAGTGAACAGCTGAAACACAAATGAATGCGGTGCGCGCGGTATAATTGGAAAATTTCGCCGCGAAATGTTTATCAGTTGTTCTTAGGTTATGTGGGGTTTTGTGTCGATTCACTTTCGATACAATTGATTGACACAAAATGCAAGTTATGACTAATGCCTGAATTACACTCGACGCAGCGAGGCGCAGCCATCAGTGACCAAGCGCAGCCAACGAAATCGCCTGGTTACACTGCAACGTGACTAAGTGTCAGTGATGTAGAAGAATTTTCAGTTGATGTTAGCGACATCTCTGTATCCGCCTGTAGCCTTCTCATGAATAATCGGACGCTTCTTCACTTGGGCTATCAGCATCTTTATTGTCACCTCGTTATCCAACACTGCATCTTTAATTGACTGCATTTTGAAATAATTCTTTACAATTTTTTCAATCAATGTGAATACGAGTGTGGAATTCGACGACTCACTTTACCCCTGATATTAACCACGTACCTAATTAGAGCTAGGTGAACTCAAAGCTTGGTTCGCGGGCCTTCGTCCGAACTTGGATTCGAATCAGGGATCCCACAAGCAAGAAGTCAGTAATCTACCAACTAGACTAATAAAGTATTTTAAATTACTATATTCAATTTGCTATTAATTATCTTTCTAATTTGCTATTAACTATCTTTTTATTTTACTTTTAACTATCTAAGCTATTACCAATAAAAATTGTTTTCGAATTCCTCAAAAATTTAGTAATATAAAATCAACTCTATTTACATTTTCGCATACATTTCAAATCCCGCGCGTTTCTCAAGTAATTACAGCTGATTGCAACTCTTCGCTGCGACAAAAGTTGAATCCATTTCTACCTGAGCTGCGCCTGGCTGCGCATAGCTGCGACTTGGTGTGCTCGCTGATATGGAAAACCCATATAGTCAACTCAACTGACAGCTTGGCTGCGCCTGGCTGCGCCTGGCTGCGTCGCACTGTGTTTCAGCGGTAAATTTTAACACTACAATGCATCCACGCACAAAAAACGAACGTTTTATTCATATTTTAGCTACAAAACCGCAAGTGAAATCTCCGTGTGTGTCGCACTGCCTCGTGGAAATGTCAAAATGGCCTATCGCCATGGCGTCACAGCAAAAACGATTACGTAGCCTGACGGCCCGTACTTCTAGGAGGCATTGGCTGAGATGACATCGAAATACGTCCCACAGAGTGCACGAGCACGGGCTCTACTGACTTGGCATGTGTTTGTACTCTGGATGTTGTTGTTGATTCGCGTGCATTACCGCTATTCTGCACTAATTTGGATGCAAATAAAACGCACCTAATAGCCCATTCACACTGACGCTAAATCAGACGATTTCGATCGCTTTAGAGCTAAATCGATCACAAATCTACATATGTCTTGGTTGTTGACAGTCGAAAGCTACCTGATTTAAAGTTAATCCAGTAAAAATCAGGTACTATTGTGAATTTGGACGCAGCTGAATTGTTCTCAGAGCGTGCTGAATTCCATCCGTGAGAGGGAGAGTAGATTTGTATCAAATGTCATTTGAATTTCGTTCTAAAATAGTGAAAATTGAACACTAAAAGAAAAAGTGGGTTGTAAAATATGCCTTTGTCTCCTCCTGCACAATTTTAAACAATTTTCACGCAAAAAAAATTGTGCGCATGAATTCGAATGACATTTCTCGCTCTAAATCTCCTCGCTCGAAATCACTTCTGCTAGCGTGAACGTTTCTCCTGAACAACTTGACAGCTCTTAAATCTACCTGATTTACCGCTGAAGCACACTGCGACGCAGCCAGGCGCAGCCAAGCTGTCAGTTGAGTTGACTATATGGGTTTTCCATAGCAGCGAGCACACCAAGTCGCAGCTATGCGCAGCCAGGCGCAGCTCAGGTCGAAATGGATTCAACTTTTGTCGCAGCGAAGAGTTGCAATCAGCTGTAATTACTTGAGAAACGCGCGGGATTTGAAATGTATGCGAAAATGTAAATAGAGTTGATTTTATATTACTAAATTTTTGAGGAATTCGAAAACAATTTTTATTGGTAATAGCTTAGATAGTTAAAAGTAAAATAAAAAGATAGTTAATAGCAAATTAGAAAGATAATTAATAGCAAATTGAATATAGTAATTTAAAATACTTTATTAGTCTAGTTGGTAGATTACTGACTTCTTGCTTGTGGGATCCCTGATTCGAATCCAAGTTCGGACGAAGGCCCGCGAACCAAGCTTTGAGTTCACCTAGCTCTAATTAGGTACGTGGTTAATATCAGGGGTAAAGTGAGTCGTCGAATTCCACACTCGTATTCACATTGATTGAAAAAATTGTAAAGAATTATTTCAAAATGCAGTCAATTAAAGATGCAGTGTTGGATAACGAGGTGACAATAAAGATGCTGATAGCCCAAGTGAAGGAGCGTCCGATTATTCATGAGAAGGCTACAGGCGGATACAGAGATGTCGCTAACATCAACTGAAAATTCTTCTACATCACTGACACTTAGTCACGTTGCAGTGTAACCAGGCGATTTCGTTGGCTGCGCTTGGTCACTGATGGCTGCGCCTCGCTGCGTCGAGTGTAATTCAGGCATTAGAGTGTAGTGGGAATGGCTTATAATGTTGTTTGTTCGCAGCAATGCCTTCTAGATGTACGGGCCGTAATGCAGAATGATGACGTCAGAGCATCGGGACAAATGTCGCGAAAAACACACCTAGTCTTATGGGACGTCCGCGGGAAAATGTTAATTGTACGGGTTGTGTTAAAGTGAGTTAAATGAACACTAAAGTGGTTTATGCAGAACAGTGCTAGTGAACAGCTAAAACACAAATTAATGCGGTGCGTGCGGTATAATGTGGAAAATTCGCTACGAAATGTTTATCGGTTGGTGTTAGGTTATGTGATGGTTCGTGTTGATTTACTGTCGCGATACAATTAATTGGTACAAAGTATACGTTATGACTAAATATTATTATTATAACGCGTCCACGCACAAAAAAATAACTTTTTATTCTTATTTTAACCAAAAAACCGCAAGTTAAATCTCCGTGTACATCGGCACTGCCTCGTGGAAATGTCAAATTTCCTAAACTCATGACGTCACGGCGAGAACGATTACGTAGCCTGACGGCCCGTACTTCTAGAAGGCATTGTTTCAAGAATTCAAGAAAATTCAAGAAAAATAACGAAAACGCTCTAAATGCATTTCCTGAAAATTGACAAACAAAAGTGTCAGTTGTCGGTTTTTGGTATAAAACAGTGATTATAAAGTCATTCTAAGCGGTGCCAAATTATCACCACAAAAATATTCGTCCTTCATCATAACATTACGCCAAAAACCGTTTGACAGTTTTAAGTATTTTTTAGTAGCTCAGACCCTACTGAAATTTACTGAAAGAGGGGAAATTTTCAGTTTTCAGTAGGTCTGTTCCCGTACTTGAATCTATTATAATATATTAAAATGGATTCGCAACAAGTCGTTTTCGTTCTTTTGCTGCAAGCCCAATGCAAGCCAAATTTCGCAGCAGAAAGAAGCCAGCTGCCAAATTCTGTTACTGCTGCAGTTTGCTGAAGTACGGGAACAGACCTAGTAAAACGGAGTACAAAAACGGCTTCATTAGGTCTGTTCCCGTACTTTCAGTCACTGAATTTTCATGAATTTTCCTGAATCATGTGGTGGGAGAAATTCATGAGAGTACGGGAACGCTCTCATTGCATTTCCTGAAAACTGACAGCCAAAAGTGTCCGTTTTTGGTTTTTGGAAAAACAATAGTGGTTATAAAGCCATCTAAGCGGTGATAAAAGTGTCAAACGGTGTGGTGCGAGTAAATAGTTTCAAATGTGCGCGGCAAGCAACATATTTTTTGCGTAATGCCTGAAGTACAGTCGACGCAGCGAGGCGCAGCCATCAGTGACCAAGCGCAGCCAACGAAATCGCCTGGTAACACTGCAACGCGATTAAGTGAGAGTGAAGTAGAAGAATTGTCAGTTATTGTTTGAATTCGAAGTGTGTGGTGTGAATTTTTAGTGCGATTGCGAGCAGTTATGGAAGAGTTCGCTATAATAGTAATGATGTTAGGATTGGTATTGTGCTGCCATTATGTAAATGCAATGAAAAAGCGTGTGCTATACAAAGTGTGCTATACAAAGTGAAGGTGCTATACAAAGACAGAATAGAATAAAATGATCTTTATTTTGTTAGAATAAGTTTATTTATGGAATTAGTGTTTAATGTAGGCTTATTACTAATATAAAATAATTGACATTACTTTTAATTAATTGATTATTACTAATATCTCCTTGAAATGTATTAAACAGCGTATTCTGAAAAATAGATAAGAAAATGTTTGTTTATTTCTGTACAATAATTGCTTTATACGATATTTAGTCCTAACGAAATACATTTGGTACATACGACAAATAACTCACCTTCTATTAGCAGTGGCGGCTCGTCAGGGTGGGCCCGGCCTGCCTGGCCTACCCCGACGAGCCGCTACTGAGTTAAAGTAAAGTAGATATTTCTTGTCGGTATCCGCGTACACCTTATAATAGTGTTTTTGTGTCGAGCGGGCCCAGTGGCGGCTCGTCAGGGTGGGCCAGGCGGGTCGGCCGTCGACCCCTAAGCCTATTATGTGGCTTCAGAGTGGACATAAGGTCTGTTCCCGTACTTCAGCAAGCTGAAGCAGTAAGCGAATTTGGCAGCTGGCTTCTTTTTGCTGCAAAATTTGGCTTGCAGCGAAATACGAAAACGACTTGCTGCGAATCTATTTTAATATATTATAATAGATTCAAGTACGGGAACAGACCTATAATCGCGAGTACTCCACGCATAAATTGCTCATCGCTGCTTTCAAAAGTAGTCTCGCTGCCTGAAGTACGATTGCGGCTTTGAATATACTCCGTGAAACACTTTATCGTACTCGCAATCGTACTCTCGAGTGGACTTTCTCGAGGTTTAAATATGTAAGCCCTGGTTATAAATATGTAAGTACATTTGACGAGATCTGGCTTTGCAGGAGAAAAAAACTGGTCTTTAACCATGATTAAATTACAAGTAGCGAATCCAATCCCGGGATCCCGGATCCCGGGATCCCGGGATCCCGGCCTATTTCTGGTCCCGAAAATCCCGGGATTGATGAGTTCTAATCCCGGGATTTTCGGGATCAGAAATTGGCTGGGATTTCGGGGCCGGGAGTCAAGCATTATCGGCAATCAAGTTACAGCAAGACTCGAAAAGTGCAAATAGAATCCATATTTATGAGAAAACAATTAGCTCACATCATAATGCGTAAAGAATAGAGCAAAACAAACCTATGTAACAGTTAACAAAATAATACAAAGGGGTTTGTAAATAAATAAATATGGACTGTTTCGCATTTAGTGCATTCGTTACGTCGAATGAATTGAGGAAATTAATACAAGCGAATGCATACACAAATTTACCAAAATCCTTAACAACAATCAAAAAACGGTTGTTGGCTATGCAAGCAGGATAAAGAAAATAATAAAAAATAAGATATAACAGGCTAGTATCTCAGGTGAACGGTTCAGTTTGATGTTTGATAAATGGACCTTGACTGCAAATAGGCGCTATATAAATATAAACATCTACTTAGTCAATTCTTACTGGAGCTTGGTGCGAGTAAGAATTTCAATGACAGCTGGAAACTACCTAGATATGAGTTTACTGTTTCTCTAGGAAAAGACATTGTTACCATCGTAACTGATGGGTCAAACGAAATGCGAAAAGTAGGCAGACTAGTTGGTACAGAGCAACATATTTGTTTGACGCATAGCATCCACTTGGCAGTTTGCGATGTTCGCTATAATATGAGGTCCATTCCAGATTAAAGAGTTGATGAAGCAGCCGATAGTCTGAACGACGACCACGAAGATTTGGATGGTCCTGAATCAGCTAACTACGTTGAAACCGGTCGCCTGCAAGACACGCTAGATCAGACGAAGGACATCAGCGCATGCATAAAGAAAGTTCGTTAGGTAGTTTTATATTTTAAAAAAGCTCCAACGAAAAATAATAACGATCTTTAAAACTATGTCGGATCCGAGCAAGGCATTTAACTGTCTCCTTTAAATGGATTGTAAAACAAGATGAAATAGTCTCTTGACAATGCTCGAATAGTTTCCCATTTTGAAAAATAGTATACATTAATAGGCCTGCCATATTCAGAGCAATTAGAAGCAACAGAGTTTGATTCGATTCAGAAAATTATTGAAGTTTTACTCCCTGTGAAATTGGCTGTGAAGGCCTTTAGTCGCAGACTTGCAAATTTATGCACTGCTAATACTTCATCAAGATTTATATTTAGGCTGTTAGAAGAAAAACGGTCTATTCTTCTGAATGCTATGAAAATTGCAATATTGGACCGAATAAAAGAGCGTCCATGTACTGAGCTATCTGGTTAGCTAAGCTATCTCCAGAATCTACATTGTGCCAGCGAAAATTTACCAAGGGAAAAAGAATCTCTATTTTGGAAACCAAGCAACGCAAATATTTAAAAAAAATACTTCAATGATCTAGATGCTGAACCCTATGCTTGGAGTCAAAGAAATGAAGAGAACTCAGTAGATAACCATATTGAATCCAGAACAAGGTAGTCGTCAATTAACGCTACAAGAAGAGCTGCAAAAGTATGAAAATAATCAATCATGAAATGCCGCCAGAAACTAATCTAATTAAAACCATTGCAAAAGAAATGAATCTTTTCGAAAGTGGTGGCACTTGCATAGTTTGGAGCAGGCATACCAATATTTCTCGACCGTTTCCGCGGCGTCCAAAATCAGGAATAAATTTAGAAGCAGGCTTGGAGACGATACCTTAGATGCTTTGCTATTGCTTCAATGTTACTTCCGAAAAACCCAATGAACTTTGGCCGAATTTTTTATATGTTACTTTATTATGTATCTTAATTCTAAGAGTTGTGTTTGGTTGTTGTGTTTTTTGGTCGTAATTTTTTGTTGTAATTTGTAATAGATGTAATTTTTAATATCTGTCTTCATACTGTCAACGTTTTGGATAATTAAAATTATTGTTTTTATTTGCATCAATAATATAAATTAGTAATAATGCAATTTTTATCCAGTTTTGAGCTTACTTATTGTTGTAGTTTTGAAATGATGGCAAATTATATAATCTGTTTACTAGAAACTTGACTTATTTTGTAGTGTTGTATTTTGAATTTCAAATCCCGGGATCCCGGGATCCCGGGATTTGAGATTTTTTAATCCCGTAATCCCGGGATTGAAAATATGGTTCGGGATTGGAATCCCTAATTACAAGTAATCCAACGACATCCCTCGTACGGGTCTAGGAGATGAAGCTGGTGGGGAGCTTCTTTACAATTTTTTCAATCAATGTGAATACGAGTGTGGAATTCGACGACTCACTTTACCCCTGATTTTTAACCACGTACCTAATCAGAGCTAGGTGAACTCAAAGCTTGGTTCGCGGGCCTTCGTCCGAACTTGGATTCGAATCAGGGATCCCACAAGCAAGAAGTCAGTAATCTACCAACTAGACTACTCAAGTATTTTAAATTACTATAATCAATTTGCTATTAATTATCTTTCAAATTTGCTATTAACTATCTTTTTATTTTACTTTTAACTATCTAAGCTATTACCAATAAGAGTGGTTTTCGAATTTCTCAAAAAATTAATAACATAAAATCAACTCTATTTACATTTTCGCATACATTTCAAATCCCGCGCGTTTCTCAAGTAATTACAGCTGATTGCAACTCTTCGCTGCGACAAAAATTGAATCCATTTCGACCTGAGCTGCGCCTGGCTGCGCATAGCTGCGACTTGGTGTGCTCGCTGCTATGGAAAACCCATATAGTCAACTCAACTGACAGCTTGGCTGCGCCTGGCTGCGGTAGACGACGTCGCAGTGTGCTTCAGCGGTAATGTTGCTTTGAAGGTAGAATATTTTTATGGCGATAATTTATTATCTTTTAGGATGACTTTATAATCACTATTGTTCTCCCAAAAACCGAAAACTGACACTTTCGGTTGTCAATGTTCAGGATATATAATGAGAGCGTTCCCGTACTTTTCATGAAATTCCCCACCACATGATTCAGGAAAATTCAGTCACTGAAAGTACGGGAACAGACCTAAGAGAGAATGGATTAGAAAGCGACCGAGAAAAATGTGCTAATTTTCGACTTTTTGCTTACTGGTGTAGGTTACCCTACACAGTTCATTTGGTAACGCTCATATAAAAACCACGACAGATCGCCATTTTGAACGTCGTTTGACATTTCTTTCCCCGAACCGGGGAGTGGAGATTAAAATGCTTTTTGTGAATGAAATTAATTATGATTTCACACAAAAACTATACGAAATCAATTTCACTCATCCGAAATTAATTTTACTCATCCGAAATTAATTTTACTCATCCGAAATACGATATCACCTGCGAAGCACTTCGGTAGCTACTTTTGCAGCCTTGGACGTGGCACTTCATTATCACACTGTTTTATAATATTTTACCGCTAATTTCAACTGCAAACTGACATTGACGTTTCTTTCCGTGTTGCCCGTTGCACGCTTCCACACCGATCTGGTGCTCACAGCATTAAGCCACAGCATTATGGCTTTTCGAATGTTAGCGCGGTAGAAAGTGCCGCACTGAGCGGAATTTTGTGAGAAAGCAATGTTGTGCGTGTATTAAAAAGGCACACACGTATTGGTACACGGATAGCCATTTCGTATCCATATTCCGGTAAAACTTGGATACTTGTCCCCTAGTTGCGCTATTCGCCACCAGACGGAGAATCGGCGGTAGATTTAGTACAATTCAGTGGCACTCAAACGGCTGTTTATGCTGTCAATTTCGGCTGTCTACGTTGTCAAACAACGACAATTTCAATTTCACCGACATTAAACTCACATTTAACATCGAAAAAATGCCTGGAATGAATGATATATTACTTTTATAGTAATCTTTATCAAAAAATAAAGGTCGTGTGCTGCGTAATGAGAACATATTTCAGAAAACTCATACGTGTTCACACAGCTGGAAATTCATTTGCTGGTAGTATTGGTGGGTGCCTGCCAATGAAAAGTTTAGCTCATATATTAACCTTGGGAAATCAATAGCTGCGGGGACATCAATCCAAAATCTCTCTTCATATAAAGATGCAGCCAATATATTTTTGATAACGTCTTTCATTTAACTGTGGGTTATATGTTTAATGTTGGGTACAATCAACAATGGAAATGTGTATATCATATGCAGTACTTTGGATTCGAGTTAAGTTCGCTTCTTACGGTAATTAGCACGAACATTTTCATGAAGCTAGAAATGGAACTGTAATTAGATCATACATATTGATATTGTAATGTTGCTCACTGTTCGCTATGTCTCAATATCTTTTATATTTTTATTGATCTTTGAAGAAATATGTTGGTACGCCCGGATGGATGAATAGAAACTGAGTAAATTTAGAGTGATAATGTAATGTTGGAGGCTATGGATTTGATACGTAAAGGTTTGGCAAATCACATCAATTAATGATCCTGATGAAAATAAGTACTTGAATATCGTAACACAATTTCGAATTAAAAATGGTACCGGAGGAAACTTAAGGGGTTACCCCCACTTGTAGTGGAAAAAATTGGTTATTTTCATGAATTTTCGTTAAGAAAACTACGCATGTTTTTTAAACGACTATTATACTTACTTAAAGTACATACATTAAGCATCATCCAGTAATTTTTTTATTGAAAAATATTACATCGTTAAATTACAAATGGCCGTCAAAACAATGGTATTTTAATTTTCACTTTTTGCGGTGACCAACATTGTGTCGAACTGGATCAATTGAAGCAAAAAATAGCGATGCATTTAGTCAAACAACAGTATAAACTAGGTTTTGATCGAAGGATTTAAAACAATATCCATTTTTTACAAAATGGCGGACAGTCAAAGTTAATGGTTCGATTTTCACTCAAAAAAACGGTCGTCTTTTGCTATAAAACGGCCATTTTTTATCAAAAAGAAAAACTGAACAATCAAACACTACATTTTTATGTATTTAATAAGCCTGTTAAGTTTCAAAAAGATCGCATCAGTAGTTTTTGAGTAATTTTGGTCACCGACTTCAAAAATGTCATTTCGAGAAAAACGCGTTTATAAGTATAAGTAACAGTTTCTTCTCTTTCAACGCTCATATCTCGGTCATTTATGTTTGGATCGACTTGAAATTTAAAGGACGTATTCTCAGATAGCTATACTTAAAAAAATGCAACAAAAAATAATAGAAAAATTTCAAAGTGGCAAGTGGGGCTACTCCTTAAAAACAACCAAGAGTAAAACTGGTGCCACATGAAATAATTCACGGCATATTTTTTTTGATTTTCAAAGATAATTAGTACTAAATTTGCCTTGTCTTTTTTTACATGTGTATATAAATCAGAGAAATGATTTAGGGAGATTATTTAATGTGCGTAACGCGATCCAGCCGAAATTCTAGGTCGGTCCATGAAATAAAATGAAAACTTCGTTTACGTTTTGGCAGCAGTGGGCATTCTAGTGATTTTTTCCATATTTCTAACGAAAGACAATTATTGGGAGAAATAAGCATGGGGAATGAAAACACAGATAAGCAGTCTTGAAATTGAAAAAGGATATTTGTATGTGGAAAAATTTACTAGAAAAATGCTAGGAGTCATAATATAGGAATACGCTGCAACTATCTTTCGATGAATGTCTGCATTACCGCTTAACCGTTCTATTGTAAACTTGATTTTTTGGGACATTTTAAACATATATAGGGAGAGAGAGGGATATATTTAAACGTCAAATGTAAAATACTTTCGGGTATGGTAAGACTAGGCTATGGAAGGTCCAGGGCCAGGGTATGAGAGGTCTTGGACCAGGGTATGAGAGGTGCCGGGGTATAAAGTGTCAGCTCGTGAAGCAGCGATCTACAACCTGAGGTTTTGAATCCCGCCATATGCTTATGGCTATATTTGTTTGTCTTGTGTTGTCTTAATAGTGGGTGGCTGGCCATAATACCAGCGCTCCATTAATTAAGTGTCATATCATAGCTTTAGTGACGACTGGGCATAGCACCAGCGCTTCAGAAAATAAGAAATAATGTGGCACTTAAAAAAAGAATAATGGAATCGATATAGGCTGATTGGTATCAGCTTTCCCCATATGTGTCTCCTTGCCACCATAGCTAAGCATTCACTTCAAAAGGTAATCCTCTGATCTTTGGAATTACCAAAGAAAAAAAAAGTAAAATATTTTAAAACTTGGTGATTGAGTAGTAAAAACGTATAAGAAGCAGATCAAGGAAAAAATGAGATTTCGCTAACTTGAGCACTTATTTGATATGTTTCTATTCAAACTCGAATATGATTGACCAAACAAATATTTTTTCTTGGAATATATAGTCTGTACTTGCCTGAGCCTTTGAACTATTGATGGTTTATGGCATAACGGTCCGCTAAATACTTTTTGTCTTAGTATCCGCTTAGCCAGTTCGAACAAAAAAACGTGAGCTGTCAAGGGCATTGTTCACATTTTTCATTTGAGAAGAAATTTAGACCCAAAAAACTCAACTCAGAACACATGTGCAAGCAAGACTGGTTGTTTTAGTTTAATGCTCGAAAGTTAAAAGGCTGTGTAAACATCCTATCGAGTATAAGAAATTACATTATTACTCCAAATTTACTTAAGGTCTGTTCCCGTACTACGATTAATTGCAATTAATTGCAATGAAGCGTACTAAAACGGAGTACAACAAACGGCTTCATTGCAATTAACCGCAATTAATTGTAGTATGGGAACAGACCTTTAGTTTCTATTCATTCATACGTGCGAACACGCATATTTAGTGCGCACTTAAGCATAAGTATTAAATCTTTAAATTCTATTCATTCAACAAAGTAAAATCTTTAAATTCTATTCAACAAAGTATTACATCCTCGAAAATCCCATCGTCAAAACTAAAGCTAAAATCATTCATCATCATTTTTTCAATAATAACTTCCCGTCGAACGATACTTAAATTAATCAAATCAAATCGCCATATACATATCAGATATCAGTCAGCACTTTCCATCTTTCTTTGCATATAAACAAAATAATAGCGTCTCCTACCCGATAGTAGCTTTTTTAGATTTGTATTGGTTTCAAGTAGTTTTAGTTCAATCTAAGCGACCGTAAACGGCAGTACTCAATATAGCGAATAAAAATTATTTCGAAAATTATACCACGGGATTTTGTTATTCATTTTCTCGGACTTTGTATATTTAATTGGTGTTTTATATCATTCGTGAACTACAATTACATATCTGGCGCAGTCGCAAGTCTTGGGGGGAAAGAGCCTTTCAGGACCTATTACGAACCAAAACGTGTTTTTAATTGATAAACCCATTGAGGGTAAACTATCGAAAAAACCAAAAAGTCACGGTCCCAATAAATACGAAATATACAGGGACATTTCGAATAAGTGAAATTTGTGAAACCTTGATGGTTTATTACAACGCGAGTATACAAAAATAATAAATCGGTTGATATAAACAAACGGTTGAGTGAAATCATTCAAAAAAGTGCATATGATGAAAATATGTCCACAAAGTCAACCGACGAAAAATTGAATATTGAATTAGAAAAACTACGCGAAAACTACGAGGCCTTACTCCATGGTGAAAAATATCAAGTCGACAGTGACGAAGAACGCATAATTAAAATAAACGCCATTGCGGAATTGAGAAAGCCACAACTACAACAAATAGCTTCACTCAAACCGACAATTGAATCCACAAGCTCAGAAATCGAAAACCTAGAGATCAGCGACAACCCATGACTTAACACAGAGGAAAAAATGCAGTTCGCAGACGTCATTAGGGAAGTCCGTAATTTACCGACATATAATGGCGACAATAACGAAGTCCACCTCTTGTCATGGATTGATGACTTTGAATTTTTCTTTTTTCAAGAGAGCCTAAATGGAAACGAGCAACAATATTTGTTAAAAGTTATATCGTCGAAGCTCCAGGGTGAAGCGAGGAACGAGCTCAACAAATTTTCCAAAACAACACTAGACTGGAAGATGCTCAAGCAGATCTTAGCGAAACGATTTGAAATTCGACGATCTTTTGATAGTATCGTAAGCAATTCTTTCAATATTAGATATGTAAGTAACCTAGACAACTTATTTAATAATTTTAATTGTTTATTAAATGATTTAAACACTAAATATCAATTTGAAAAAAACGAAGAATTTAAATGACAAAAAAACGAAGCATTTATCTTAAATCGATTCATAAATTGTCTTCCGGAATATAAGTCACATTGTCTGATATCTAGGAATCCTCAAACGCTATATGACGCATACTGTATCCTCTCCGAATACCATAAACCTGACGACCATAACACTAATAAAAAGTATAATAGTACGCGAGGAATTCAATCTAACAATAAAATTCGAAATAATCAAAACCACCAAAATTAAAACTTCGTACCACATCAAAAGTTCAATAACCAGAGAGAATATAGACAAAACTTTAGAACTAACAACGATAACAGACATAATCAGTATCAAAACCCTTTTCAAGCCCATGGATACACTAAAAACATGGGAAACCAACATAATACCCGATATACATATAGAGACAACAATTATCGTTCACACCAACACCCTTTCAATCAAAACCATTTACCTCGACAACAAACCCAAGTCTCCAGAATGGATACATACGATGGTAACAATATTTACGATAATTCCGAAAATCCTCAAACCACCGAAGATATTACTAACACGAATCAGGATTTTTGCATAGCTGCCTCGGAGATACAAATAACGCCTCATGTGCAGGATGCAGACTTAAATTTTATCAACCGATCGTGCCACTAACCTTGAATAATACCAAAATACCCACTCTAATCGACACCGGGGCAAGTACTTCCATTATCGACAATAATGTCCCAATTCCTAAAAACCAAATATTTCAATTAGAAACCCCTATTAAATTCTTGGGCTTAGGTGGATACCAAATGGTAGAAAGTTTCGCAGCGACACCACTACCTGTAGAATTCGGACCTATCGATAAAAACATCAAATGGATGTTTATGAATCTAGAAGGAAAAAATTTCAAAGCCATTCTAGGTATGGATGTTTTAAAAGCACATCAGTCCTGCTGCGGGCTATTGCAAAATAAATGGTAGGAAACTATATTTCGATTACGCTAATCCGAATTTCGAAGACACTAACTTTATTCAACATTTAGAAAGTTTAAACGACTTAGGTAGATTTTATAAAGACCTGAACCTTGAAGAAACACAAACTTTAAGGAAAATTTTAAAAGATTATCCAGATATCATTTATAAAAAAGGAGATAAATTAACAGCCACTACACAAACAAAACACGAAATCAAGCCCACAGATGACAAACCTATTCACGCTAGAATTTATACATTCCCAGTTATACATGAGATAGAAATCGAAAACCAGATAAAAGAAATGTTAGAACAAGATATAATTCAAAAATCAAAGTCACCATACAATTTTCCCATTTGGGTAGTAAATAAAAAGCTAGATAATGACAACATACCAAAATTTAGAGTAGTAGTAGATTACCGCAAATTGAACAAAGTAACAGTGGCCGATAGATTTCCAATACCTAACATACAAAATATTCTTAGTAAGCTGGGGAATTCAAATTATTTCACCACCCTAGATCTGGCCAAAGGGTTTCACCAGATCCTAATAGATGAGAAAGATAGGCATAAAACAGCTTTCTCCTCTCCGCAAGGTCATTTCGAATTTAAAAGAATGCCATTTGGCTTAAATAATGCTCCAAGTACTTTCCAACGCATGATTAATGAAGTCCTAGAAGGACTTATTAACAATATTTGTATAGTATATCTCGACGATATACTGATATTTGCTACATCTTTACAAGAGATGAATACAAACATCCGATTAGTATTTGATCGACTAAAACAGTACAATCTGAAAATACAGTCATCCAAGTGCGATTTTATGTCAAAAACAATAACATATTTAGGGCATGTAATAACACCCGAAGGAATAAAACCAAACCATACAAATGTTGAGCCCATTAAAAATACACCCATACCACAAACCATTAAAGAAATCCAGTCCTTTCTAGGTGCCACAGGATTTTATAGAAAATTCATCAAGGATTATGCTAAAATCGCTTTACCTTTGACTAGATGTCTTAAAAAAGATGGGAAAATTAACGCAGATGAATTTAATTACAAAAAAGCGTTCGAAAAATTGAAGGAGATACTAACCAACTACTCGGTGCTAAAACAACCCGATTTTAAACAAAAGTTCGAATTGACCACAGACGCGTCAAATTATGCAATAGGTGCGGTCTTAAGCCAAAGAGGACACCCCATCGCATTTGCAAGTCGGACATTAAACAAAAGCGAAATCAATTACAGCACCATCGAAAAAGAGCTATTGGCTATATATTGGGCATGTAAATTTTTCCGACCGTATCTATACGGACAGGAATTTAATATCAATTGCGATCACCGACCTTTGATTTGGCTAGATAGCCATAAAGATTCCAATTCGCGACTAACGAGATGGAAAATATCTCTCAACGAATTCAATTACAAAATCAACTACATTAAAGGAAAAGATAATAAAGTCGCCGATTTTCTAAGCAGGTTGAAACCTTATGATGAAAATATCAATAATATAGAAGAAGTTGCAATATCTACAAAGGGAACTATCCACACTAGCAGAGAAAACTATAGCAGTTACATACCAATAAAAGAAGGAGCATGTAATATTTACAAAACACAATTCATTATTACAAAAAACAAACCCCGAAGGGAATTTAAAAGCATTAATGGGAAAAACAAAATATATATTCCAGAAGAATTATTAGACAGCCAACAGTTAATCAAAGAAATATTACTAAAGTATATACCCGATTATGGAACCGTAGGAATTTACAGTGAAACAAGGAATGATCGCGAATATAACAAGTTGCAGTTAATAATTATAGAACTATTCTCAAATAACACAGCATTAAACTTCTTAAAATGTACCCATCATTTAATAGACTTACTAGACGAAGAGATGGCACTGGAAAAAATTAAAGATATACATAATAAATCAATTCACAAAGGAATCTGGGAAAACTATGACGAATTTAAACAATTATATTATTTCAATAATATATATATTAGCGAAATATAATAGAAATCCGCCAAAAAATAAATACCTTGAATATGATGTTCCAAAAGATAACTTCGAAATCATGACCATCGATATGTACACTACTGGGAATAACAATTGGTATTTTACAGCAATATATAGATTCTCGAAATACTTGTACACTAATCCGATACCAGATAGAAACGCTATAACGATCAAAGGAACACTAGAAACAATGATCGCCCAAATTGGCAAACCCAAAAAACTAGTAATGGAAAACGAGTTTAATAGCCTCATAATTAAAGAATTTTGCAACAAAAACTCCATTGAAATGCACTTTACTACTCCAAATTATAAAACTGGCACATCTAACATTAATTCCTGCCATCGAACACAATGAAAATATAAGACTCATCAAAATTTTGCAACCCGAACTAAATGAATCTCAGTTAATTATGAAAGAATCACTTTTGTATAATAATACTATTCATCGAGCACATAGAGAACGACCATTAGAAGTATTCCACAACAAAATTGACAAAAACATAATCTACAATAGGCTTATCTACAAACAAAAGCAAGACATGTATCAACACAACAAATATAGAGAAAATATTCCAAAATATGATAAGGAGAAATACTTTCTAAAACAAAATAGAAAAGACATCAGGAAAAAATACAAATATCAACCTCAATTTAAAATTGCGGATATAGAAATTAAAGATAACCAATTATTCATTAAAAATACTAATACTAAAGTTCATCCTGAACAACTATTACCACCACGAAAATACATGAACGAAATTGAAAATAACAATTAACTATTAGGAATTAAGAAACCGACAATTTACAAATATAACAAACGGATAAATAGAAAAATTAGATATTGGATGAAGAAACTCCCACAAGCAGAAAAAGAAAAATTAAGAATTTGGATAACCGATAACTTAGATTTATTCGAATCAGATAGGGACAAAATGTTTAGGTTATCTTTCGAAATTAATAAGGTCAAGAAACACTTACAGTTACAAGACGAATACGAATCCATTAGAAGTGAATTTATACAAAATCAAACTAACCGTAATAAACCATCGACATCAAGAGATATAACGAATTAACATCCATTTCAGGAAATAGGACAGCTTTGTAGGAAAAGAAGCCTGCTATTACTCGCAGTTCTGTTCACCTTTATTGGTATTATCAATACTCAAAAGATCGAAATCCAACAAATTAACGAAGGTAACGGATTTATAATCATCGAAATAGATAATGATTTCAAATTAGTCGATCACAATATATTTTTGTTGCACACAATTAATCTTACATTGTACGACAACGCCTAACATTAAAGATAAAATTAAGTATATAATCAAAAATTTTAAAAATCTAAATATCCTGAACCTTATCAATAATTTTGAACATTTAAGACATGAAATAAACACTTTATATCCTAACCATATTATATTAGAAAACGAAATAACTCCTCACCAACTCTATTACTTAATCATAGATCATGTAAATAACAATACATTTGCGTCTTAAGTACATACAAATAAAAGTAATCCAAATGAACTATTGCTAACCGATATAAAGAAAACAATAGAGAACCTAAATCTTAACCCTAAGTATAAATTCGATAAACAGCTTGAAAACATTTATCACGAAATAACAACAAATACATTAAATCACAGTGGAACAAATCTTTCGTCTGCAATAACTGATATACTAAACAAAACAAAAAGAATATTAGATAAAAGAAATAAAGAAATTCAGTCAGGATACAGGTATCTAGATGGCTATTGTCCACCATTCATTGATCAAGAGTGTAGAGAATCGATTCACGACAGAAAAAAACGAGGTCTATTTAACTTTATTGGAACCATGAGAAAATGGCTAGAGGGGACAATGGATGAGGAGGACAGATTATTAATTGAAAACCATTTGGATAACTTAGAAAAAAATCAAAATACCATACATTCATCAGTTAAACAAATTATAAAACAAACTAATGCATTCGACACAGAGTTGAAACAAATGGTAAAACAAATAAATATCAATAATAATAGAACAATTGAATATTTTAATGATTTGGACAACAAAATTTCAAATGTTGATAGGGACTTTAAAGAAAGGGAATTTATTAAAAATATCGAAAATCATATACATCTAGTTAATGAAAAAATCGAGAGATTTAAAGAAATAATTTTAATGTCACACACTGGGTATATGAATAGATATATACTAGAAGATTTCGAAGTCGATACATATAATATAACATTGAACAAACTAAGTAGTATTCAGCGCCGGATTTACCATAGGGCTAGCAGGGGCTGCAGCCCCGGGCCCCTGGGATCCTGGGGGCCCCTTACTCTCGAAAAAGGAGAATAAAAATTACGAATAATATAACAAAAAACATTATATCAAACGTAGAAAAATTGTTTTTTTCAATTTGTTGACTCAATTTTTTAGGTATTCATACTGCGGATTTGATTTTTTTTATTTGAAAAGAATTTAGTTACAGTATCTGTCAGAGAGAAAAATTATTTTACAAAAAGTCAATATATTTTTATAAAAAATAGAAAAATATTGTTTAGTTCTAGCTACACATATCCGCTGAGAAAATGCATTTGGAAATCATTCGCTTGAGAACTCATAATCCATAATATTCTAAAGCAAGGTTTCTGAAAATGTAATACATCACATATAAGTTAAAACGAAAGCATTTCTCTCAAAAACTGATTGAAAAGAAATAATACTATATTATGGTTTCAAAAATGACGATGCGATTCGGGGAACGCATACTCAAGTTTTTTCGCGAACTTCGCTGCCGCATCGCCGCCAGTTTCACGGAAAAACAAAACAACACTTTTCGGCACGCGTCTGCTGCACACGGTGTTTGATATCAGTCGGAAGCAGTGTCAGTTGTCTGTGCTCATTGAATTTCTTACTGGAAGTGCCCCAACGCCGTATTTTCTTTTCCATGTGATATTTTAATTTTTGAAATGCCATGTTGCCTCTTCAACCCCATCGCAAATATCCTTGTGGAAATGACAAAAAGAAAGAAAAAAAGCGAGAGAAGAAGCAATTAAGAAACTGCCTAGTGTAACCAAATATTTTACACTTACACGTCCTTCAATTGAAGAAAAGCAATCAGGTAAGAATATAACCAACTGTGAATATTTTGTTTGAAGTTATATAGTGTATCAAAGCGATAAAAAAAATCATATACAGCGCATAGTGCATTCGTGATCGCGTACATGTACTGTTTTAGTGTGTAATATGACATATCAATCGAGAAGTTTACTTGAATTTCATAAACGTCTTTTTAAGTGACACAAGATGAGATATCTGCTCCATCTGAAACATCAACTGATTTCTTGCGTGACAAAAACAGTACATCTACACTTGACGACTCCGTTTCTATCATTGACAAAGTTTACTCGAACGATGAGAGTGATAAGACTGATGAAGGTAAATTTAAACTATTTTATTATCAATCGATTACGTATTTTTAATTTTGTTTTTAATTGTTAATAATTATTTTTAAATTTTAATAATGACTTTTTAATGATTTAAAAATTGATATTTTCAGACTCATTTTTAATTCAGCTATAATTTTTTTTAGATGTAGAGACTGTGGAGAGAGATCCTGCCTTGTGGCCTTTGAGATTGTGCGAGAATAGCCATGAGCGTAATAAATATTTGCGATATGATTGTTTATACTTTCAAAACAAGAATTCTAGTTTCAAGACATCGAAGCGAGAGTACAACAATCAAAATATGTATTTTTCACCAAATTTATTTCAGAAAATACTTCAGAATGGTGAAAAGTGTGAACGAAAGTGGCTCATGTTTTCTGAATCAGCTGGATCTGTTTTTTGCTATGCATGCAAATTATTTTCCACAGATTATGACAATCCTTTTGTTAAGGATGGATTTTCCAACTGGAAAAAAGGCAATGAATATATATGTTGTCACGAAAATAGTAAGGAACACTACAACTGTCTGTCACAGTATTTGAATTTTTCATCAAAAAGTAATCGTATAGATAAAAGTATGGTACAAACATTTGCAAATGAAGTGCAATATTGGCATAAAGTGCTTACAAGAGTTCTATCAGTCATACGACTTCTCGCTGAAAGAGGCCTTCCATTTCGTGGAACGACGGAAACAATCGGTTCACCAAACAATGGTAATTTTTTGGGTATGATAGAACTGCTTGCTGAATACGATCCGTTCTTACAACAGCATATTAAATTATATGCAAATAAAGGTAGTGGAAATGTTTCGTATTTATCAAAGACTACATACGAAGAATTTATAGAGCTTATGGCTGGAAAAGTGTTGCAGCACATTATAAATGAAATAAAAAATGCAAAGTATTGGGGACTTGTGCTGGACTCAACTCCTGACATTTCACATGTCGACCAATTATCGGTTGTAATTCGGTATTATGCAAATAATCAAGTTTATGAATGCTTCATTGATTTTATACCAATAAAAAGTCACAAGGGTAAGTCCATGTCGGAAGATGTTTTGTCATTGCTTGAAACACTTTCGATTGAATTAGAGAATTGCCGAGCACAGACATACGACAATGCTCGCAATATGTCCGGCGAATATAACGGACTCCAAGCTTGCATATGCGGAAAAAACCAACTGGCATTTTATGTTCCATGCACTGGTCATTCATTAAATTTAGTCGGAGAATGTTGCGTACAGGTGTGTTCTATTGCCGTCAACTTTTTTGGTGTTTTGCAACAGTTATACGTATTTTTTTCCGCGTCAACTGGTCGATGGGACATCTTAGTGGGTGAAAAATCGATTTTGAAAAACTTATCGAAAACAAGATGGTCACGACGATCAGATGCTTCTAGAGCTTTGAAAGATAATTTCGAAGGTATCTACAAAGCATTGGAGAAGATAGCTAATGACGTATACCAGAAACCTGTAGTGCGTAACGAAGCTTCAGCTTTAATGACACATATCATCAAGCTTGAAAATGCGTTTATGACTGTTTTTTGGGACTTCGTATTGAATCGTTTTGATGCTACAAGTCAATACCTGCAGAAAGTAGAAGTAGATTTGATTTCTGCCAGTAAGATGCTCTTATCTTTAGTCGATTTCGTCCAGAATTTGCGAGATAAATTTTCTGATTTTGAAGGTAAAGCTAAGGAACTTAGTCCCTTGGTTAGTAAAGAATATTCTGATACCAACAAGCGCAAAATAACTAAGAGACTAGCAGACGGAGGAGTGCAAGCTTGTACTTTGTCTGGCTTAGATAACTTTCGCATCAATACTTACTATGTGATAATAGACAATCTAGTCGTTGAATTGCAAAAACGATGCAAAGCTTACACTCACATCACTGAATTGTTTGGTTTTCTTCTGCACTTGCTGGTCATGGATAAAGCCGATTTACAAATCAAAGCAAATAAACTTGTAGAAGTTTACTCAAATGATTTAGACAACAGTTTTTTTCTCGAGTTGAAGCAATTCATTCCTCTTTTGAAATTGCAAGAGAGAGGTTTCTTTTCGAACCGTTCAAAAGAATCTGATAAAGCAATTGACGAACTACTGAACCCTGTGAAAGTATTGAATTGGATAGTCGCTAATGACATGATCTCAGTATTCCCTAATACGTATATTGCTTACAGAATTCTAGTCACTATTCCAATAGCTAATTGCGAGACAGAAAGGTCATTTTCTACGTTAAAAAGAATAAAAAATATGTTTAGATCGACAATGCGGAACGAAAGACTGTCCTCTTTAGCAAGATTGAATATTGAAAAAGAGCTGCTGAGATCGCTTGATTTTCATTATGTTATAGCGGAATATGCAGCAAAGAAGGCGAGAAAGAAATGTTTTTAATTATAATGTATATTGTAATTACCTGTAAAAATAAAAATGCTTACTTGTCAAAATAAAAATGTTTAACATTGAATAATTCGGATTTTATTCTCTTTTCGCAAAAGTTGGGATTTTCTTTGCCCTTAAGAGGGCCCCTTCGTTGTTTAGCCCCGGGCCCCTATAAAGCTTAATCCGGCGCTGGTAGTATTAAATGCGATATATTAATCAAAGATTACCAAATCATTATCGTATTGACTATCCCTACCTATAGCAACAATACTTGTAAACTACTTCAAATTGAACCTATACCTAATTATAATAATCAGCAATTATTAACTAACCAAGAAACAGTATAAGAATGTAACAACATATATTATCATAAAACTGAAAATGTAAAAAATTTGCTGCCTATTAGTGATATATGTATTAACGCACTATTTAGCAATACTGTACTTAATTGCACCAGCATTACAATTTCAAACCAAATATCCAAAGAAATAATAGATGGATTGATCATAATTAAAGGCAACAATATCACTCAACTCAAACACAGCTGTAACAGACAAAGAAAGTTTGTGAAAATTAATGTCAAAGGAAACGCTATTATTAGATTTGAAAATTGCAAAGTATTAATCGGAAAGAATCTATTCACTAATTTCAAACACTCATTTAGCTCTCATTTAATTCTCCCTGAAAGCCCCAAACTAATTAATTACACTTTAAAAAATCAATATACACTGGAGGAACTCCACAGTAAAACCAGCAAAGTCCTAGATATTCAGGACCTAGAGAAATTTGATCGGAACAAATCCATACAAAGCTATACATTCATTAGTGCTTCAAGTATCATAATAATAATTATAATACTCGTCGTCATCTTGTGCTTCCATTATCGTTCTAAATTCAAATCATTCGAAACCACTTTCGTCCCAATTTCAAAATACTTACCCGACTTAGAGTTTCTAAACCAAATTGCAGAAAGAAAACCTCAACATATTCCGACACCTGAAAACATAGAGATTGAAGATGTTGGGACAACATCTTCTTAAAGGGGTAACGACTTAAGCATAAGTATTAAATCTTTAAATTCTATTCATTCAACAAAGTAAAATCTTTAAATTCTATTCAACAAAGTATTACATCTTCGAAAATCCCATCGTCAAAACTAAAGTTAAAATCATTCATCATCATTTTTTCAATAATAACTTCCCGTCGAACGATACTTAAATTAATCAAATCAAATCGCCATATACATATCAGATATCAGTCAGCACTTTCCATCTTTGCATATAAACAAAATAATAGCGTCTCCTACCCGATAGTAGCTTTTTTAGATTTGTATTGGTTTCAAGTAGTTTTAGTTCGATCTAAGCGACCGTAAACGGCAGTACTCAATATAGCGAATAAAAATTATTTCGAAAATTATACCACGGGATTTTGTTATTCATTTTCTCGGACTTTGTATATTTAATTGGTGTTTTATATCATTCGTGAACTACAATTACATATCTGCGCATCGAGTCAACGTCATTTATATATTCCTATCCCGACCTTGTAAAATTTGATACCAAATTGCAACTTTTTCATTAGCCTTAAAACAGTCATTTGAATACAAGCCGACATAATAGGGAAATTGCAGGCAGTGCGTAACATTTCAAAATCAATATGTATGCAAAGTTCAATTACTAAGATTTCTAAATACTTTTTTAATTCGAACAGCATGCATATGTTCGTGTTAGTTAACGCAAAATGCGAACCTAACTCGAATCCAAAGATACTGCACATAATATACACATTTCCATTGTTGATTGTACCCCAAAATTAAGCATACAAACCACATAATTAAAGACATGGTCAAAAATATATTGGTTGCGTCATATGAAGAGAGATTTTGGATAGATGTCCCCCGGTTTTTATGCTTTCTACAGTTTGAGTGCCGCTGAAATGGAATTAATACAAGCAAATTTGATCATTCGATCAAAGCCTTGTTTTTAATAAATACTTGCCCCCCAAATGAAAATTATTGCTAGAAAATCTCACCGGCTCTTTGCTTACGTAAATTTGATGAAAACAGATGAAGAAAAATTATTCACAGCTAATGCCACTTGTCTCAAAGTTATGTTAGAGCTCAGCAAATATTTTGCGTAGTTTTTACTTAATTAATGCACAACAAACTATCCAACAGATGCGGATGTGAAATCTGAGCAAATTAGATTTTATTCTGTTATTGTGGTAATTATGTTTTCATCGATGTTATAGTTATTTTATTTGACTCTTCTGTATACTCTTGCAACTGGTAGGCTTGGCTTAAGAGTCTACACAGGCAGGCATTTAAATTTATATTTTACTAATGACCATTTATACTTAAATTAGTAACATAAAAGTAGCTGACACACAGCCCTAGGGTTAATGATGAATACTGTCACTGACTGTTTGTCACTCAAAGAAACTAATTTTTGAAAAATGAAGAAATTGAAGGTGTTTCAAATGTATGTTGCCTCTCATATGTGCTAATTAATAAAGTTGGAATACAAACCACGCAAGAACAACATTAAAATTCTGTAAATATTTTGAATTTTTTTATGTATAGTGCTTCCCAGACAACTAGCTTGTTGGTATAAGGGACATCAAAAAGTCTTCTCCCAAGCGGTCCCCCGTCTAAGTGCTACCAGCGCTATACACTTCTTAACTCTGGTGATCTGACGAGAACCAGCTGTTCCAGTGAAGTGTGAGGAATTCCTCACCTAATATTTATCTTATGCTTTTGCCAATAAAAAGATATATCAAACGTCGGCTTTGAAACATGAACTATTTTTTATTATCCAACAAATGACTGACTAGTGTCACGACCTACAAAAAGTGATAACTAGATTTCATCGTTCGCACCGCATCCTTTGTGGTGAACTTGAGGGTTCCCCACAGCACTCCCCTCCAAGTGAGGGAACCTCGCGGCAAATCGACGTCTGGCAGATGCTGGTTGATAAGGCTTGGTGATGTATGCTGGTCGTTTTGGCCCTTCATCGGTCGCAAGCGTAGAATTCGTTTCGAGAAAGGCCGGTTTCAATCGCTCTGTGGACACATTGATTGGTTTTCCATTGACGTCTATGGTATACAGAGGGCCTTTCCGAATTGTCGTCTTCACCTTGGTCTTGAGCTTGTTATAACAGAATGTGACGTCACATCAAGTTTAGCTTGTCCGAATAGTTTATCTTCGGCTTGATATTTCTCCCCTGTATACCAGTTCATGATAGTCTCATCTCGTTGTTTAGACGTCATGATACCATGTTTGATTTATATATTTACAAATTACAATTATGCAAGAAAATCTAAACTTACAATCAAAACGGTTATTGTGCATGTGAGCCCAGACTTGCCATTCGACGAGCGCTTCGCGTGGTAAAGCAAGAACGATAATGCCATCGATTATTGCATTTGTCGTACAACGTTCCCATTGCCGACGAGCTTCGGAAATTTAATTCGTATGTGCTGTGAAGCAGACTCGTAGCTGACCGTTGGCATTCATTCTTTTCGTTATGCGTGCAATATGTCTCAAAGCTAATTTACATTGGGGTAGTCTTCCACCCTCAATCAGTTTCATGCTGGCAGGTGCAAGAGCACAGTCTTTCATTCGCCATCTTTGCTTAAGAGGGCCTTTCCGAATTCGTGTCTCCGACTTGGTCTTGATCTCCGTATAACAGATTATGACGTCAGCGTTTTAGCTGACCTATTATAACAGTTATAGGAGATCAAGATAGACTGTCCGGATTCTCTGTCTTGCCTTGTTATGACATTTAAGCAAAGATGGCGAATGAAAGACTGTGCTCTTGTACCTGGCAGCATGAAACTGATTGAGGGTGGAAGACTACCCCAATGTTAATTAGCTTTGAGACATATTGCACGCATAACGAAAAGAATGAATGCCAACGGTCAGCTACGAATCTGCTTCACAGCACATACGAATTAAATTACCGAAGCTCGTCGGCAATGGGAACGTTGTACGACAAATGCAATAATCGATTGCATTATCGTTCCTGCTTTACCACGCGAAGCGCTCGTCGAATGGCAATTCTGGGCTCACATGCACAATAACCGTTTTGATTGTAAGTTTAGATTTTCTTGCATAATTGTAATTTGTAAATATATAAATCAAACATGGTATCATGACGTCTAAACAACGAGATAAGACTATCATGAACTGTTATACAGGGGAGAAATATCAAGCCGACGATAAACTATTCGGACAAGCTAAACTTGATGTGACGTCACATTCTGTTATTACAAGCTCAAGACCAAGGTGAAGACAACAATTCGGAAAGGCCCAGAGCGTTCGAAATTCGTTTCAAGATTTTGTGTGGACCAGTGTACGGTCTAGTCAAGGACTTTCGGAGTGAGTCTACTCTTAAAAACACGTGCGTACATGTGTCGAGATGCTTGTTTTTGAAGATTTTTCGGTCAGTGTGATGCGTTGTTTGAACGGGTCGTAATGCTTGCATGGTTTCTCTTAAATTGTCGAGGAAACAGTGTGGTCCGATAGTTGCATTTGATGTTGGAACTAAATACTCTCCAGGGAGGTTAAGCGTCGTTCCATAAAGCATTTCCGCGCTCGATCCGCCGATGTCTTCCTTATAGCTCACGCGAATTAAAGTTTGTGTCACCGAGCTATATATAAAAACAAGAAATATGATTTGATATATTCTTTATTTCCTATAACTCTAGCTTTTAATTCAAACTTCTGGCTAAATACTATTCGTTTACTTATGAACGATTCGTATAATAAGAAGCAACTTGCTCTGCTTGCAGGCAGTATTTATAGCAAGATCAAGACAACTTTATCTATATGAGTTTTATCTCATATTTACAATTCTCATGATTAGTAGTATTTGTCATGAACTCATTTCCTGATGGTCTCATGTTTACATAACTATTATTCGTTGCTTATGACCTATGCATTCTTTGCGATAAGAGTGAACAATGGTTATTAACTTATTATTCGTTGCTTATGACTTATGCATTCTTTGCGATAAGAGTGGACAATGGTTATTAACTTATTATTCGTTGCTTATGACTAGTACTCATACATTCTTTGCGATAAGAGTGGACAATGGTTATTAACTCCCCCCGTTGTTAAAACAAAGTGTCCTCACTTTCAATTCCGTTATTTCTTAATAATTGCAAATATAATTTTCTTTTCTCCTTTTCAAATTTTACCCTTTTGTATTCATTGTATCTTTTCATTATTTTGATTATTAAGAAGATTATTATTATTATTGTTATAATGATTGCAATCAAAATTATTGTACTTGTAGTAGGGTTTTTCTCTATAGGTATTAAGAATTTATTTAATGCCTGTATATTTGTAAACTTTAAATTTGATTCTGCTTCAAGTATTTCTAAGATTTTAATTTCGCCGTGCCTGAATTTATGCAATATTTCTTTTATTTGTTCTTCATGATTTTCATATATTTCTTCATTTATCGTTACGTTAATTTTAAATTCGACTAAGTTTATTCCATTTACCTCTTTATCATTTACTGTATGTTTTCCTGACAATAATATAGCATGAGGGTTTAACCTTACAAAATTTGCATTATTTTCCTGTATGAGTTTACATTCAGTTAGCTTATTTTCTAACAAAGGTATAGTACAATTATCTTTCTGTATTTTTTCATAGCATATATTTTTGTTTAGGTATTCTTTACATTTTGTTAACGATACATATTGATTTTGGTATTTCCCAATATAGGGGTACATTACATATTTTCCAAATTTATGTGCTATGGTCACAATTTTATAAAATTCCATTTGTTTAGTTATTATTGGGTATTTATAGGTAAATACAATGTTTTCCTTTACTTTCATTACATAGACTTCGGCATATTCTATTACATTTATTATAGGTATACGAATTATCTCATTCTTTATTAGTTTCTTGATTTCTTTCAGATTTAATATTGAGGATAGAATGATATTGTTCCTAGCAAGATTTATAGCTTCCATCACATTTTCTAAACTTAAGTACATTTCATTTAATATGAAACTGTAGTGGTTTGTAATCGGTTGTAATTTTGATAGGCGTTCGTTGAACTTGTTGTTTATATTCTTTTGTATGTCATTATTTGTTATTAATTGGTTCAGAGCCTTTTTTATTTCTATCAAATCATTGTTATCGGGATTACCTGTTATAAATTTGATTATGGTCCCTAGGAAATCGATTGCTCTCTTATGTCTGTGCTCTTGTAATTGCTCGAGGATATTCTCTATACGCTCTATTGTATGCTTGTCTATCTCTTCTAGGTTGTTATTACTTTTTACTTCCTCTAAGGTTGTCCTATATATTGCTAAGTCTACTATATGGAATAAGAAGTCTGTTTTCTGATACGTATATGCATTATTCTCTTTAATTAATAAAAAATTCTTTCCTTGTACGTTGGTTATATTGATCGTGTTAATTGTCTGTATGGTTCTTGTTAATATTGTTAGTATTATTACTGACGTTATTTGTGGGAGTTTTGTCATCTTGTTTTTTATTTCGTATGTTATCTTTATGGATAATCTTCCCCTTGGTTGACAAAATCGTGTCCCCGCGATTCTCTTGGACGGTATGTTTGGTGAAACGTTTACTTGTTTTATTTCGCTGATTATTTTTCGTGTATACAACTTCGTGTGGCTGAAAGGATTTAAAGATTCTACGTTTATTCTCATGTTGAATCATGGTTTCTTGTGCTGATATCAATAGTTGTGAAATGTCTTTGTATTTGTCTTGATTAAAGTATACGTTTATCGGTTTCTCCTTTGTTACAGAATGAGTTGTGTTATTATACTCGTATAGTGCGTTATATAGTTCATCTTGAGGGTTTGTTTTATTTTGCGTACTGAGTAGTCGTGTAATCTCGATTATAGTTGAGTGTAATCTTTCGATGGATGCATTAGTTGTTGAATGCTGTATTGGTGTCAAATAGTGTTCGATTTTTAGATTATTTAATATACTTTTTGTGGTATTACTCGTGAAAATACTCTCATTATCCGTAGTTAAATGTGTTATTCGTGGGAAAATTGTCCTGAAAATTTGATTCAAATGTTCCGCTGTATTTAGTTTGTTTGGTAGGTAGTGGAAATATGCATACTTTGAATATCTGTCAATACATGATATATACATTTGATTGTTCATATAAAATATATCCATTTGTATAGGTCTGTTTCCGTACTTTCAGCAAAGTGCAGCAGTAACAGAATTTTACAGCTTGATTATTTTTGTGGTGGGGGAACATTTGGAAAAGTACAGAAACGCGCTGCTGCAACTTGCTGCAAGTAAGAAGAAGACACTAAAAGTGACAGCTGCGTTGATTTGAATTTCGAAAAACGTTCTTGCGGACATTTTGAGTGTCATGATCACAGCCCACACACCAGATGAAGCCATCATATGCATTGGAACATATCCTTTTCCATCTTGTGAACATATCCTTTTCCATCTACAAGATTATCATATTTTGCTCGTGCGCAATTATGAGTTCCATTAATAGATATAACAGGCTCTATTAATGGAGCCCATATCAATATTGATCCGCCTGCGAAACAAAATTTATAATTCATCTATATTATTATGGCTGCAAAATAAAAGAACAGTATATTCCCGCCAACAATACATTTCATTTTCAGTTGCAATGACTAACAAGTTCAAAGTACAAATCAGTTTTGTCCTTATTAAAACCTAGCCTCCACCGAAGTCGATCATATTCAAATAAGTGCACACCATGCACTAAATATCCACCATTGGATATTTTGTAATAGCAATAAAAACGTTGTGCGAGAAATATATTCCGTGTTCATTGGGATATTGCACAGAAAAGATTTTTCTTCGCGCGCTCATTTGAATATATATACATTTCAAAGCCTCGCGCCAAGCCCATCGTAGTCGATTTGACAAGCTGCAGCAAAATGCCTCAGCTCAGTTCGGCTGTATTTTTCTACAACTTTCTGAAAGAGGGGAAGCGATGACGTCAACAAGATTTTATTTGCAGCAAAAGTACGGAAACGACTTGCTGCGAATCTATTATAATATATTATAATAGATTCAAGTACGCAAACAGACCTTATATGTGTTCCTGGCTGAGTTGGAAGTGGTGTTTTTCCCATTGTATGCTTTTTTGGATGGCGTTCGTACTTATTGGTCAAGCAGTTTTCACATTTATCCGCGTAGGTAAATACTTGTTTCTTCATTTCTGGCCAAAAGTATTTTTCCTTCAATTCTTTCACATTATTGTGTTTATTCCTATGTGCCCTATTATGACATTTCTCTATTAAATATGTTTGTTTTTCAATATCAGTTTCATCTTTCACGTACTGCTGAGAGAATACTTTTTATATGCCATGTAATGTTGTTGTATAACATCTTTTATTCTATACCAAATTTCTTGATCCGTATGGAATGCTGTTCGTATCTTGGGTTTCATTATAGTTTTTAATTGCCTTATTATGTATTCCTCTGAGTTAAAAGTTATTTCCCAATTCGTATAGTCCTTAAATGGTTGTGTAAGTTGTACGTTTTCATTCAATCCTTTCCTTAATATGATTCTGTTCTTGAATTCATTCACTATTTTTGGTGTAGTCTTTATTTCTTCGTTTTCTGAGCTCTCTTCCGAGTGGATGCTATGGTCCGTTGAGTTATTTACTTCCTGTCTGCTTAATGCATCAGCTACTACATTCTGGTTTCCTGGTTTGTACAAAAGCTTAGCTCCATATTCCTCTATGAGGTTTTTCCATCGCTTAAGTTTCGTATTTGGGTTTTTGTTAGATATAGAAAATATCAAGGACTGATGATCTGTATAGATTGTCAGGTCCGCAATGCCGTAGAGGTGATTGCGCAATTTCTGTAGTGCCCAAATTATTGCTAATAATTCCTTCTCATTTGTTGAGTAATTTTGTTCCGTTTTACTTAGTGTTCTTGATATAAATATTATTGGCTTTCGTTCCTGGCTAAGTACTGCTCCTATAGCAATGTTACTAGCATCAGTGGTTAATTCGAAGGGTTTTGAATAGTCAGGTTGGTACAATTCCACCTGTTCACATAATTTTTCTTTTATTTTTTCAAAAGCTTTTATAGCCGTCTCATCTAACTCAATTTTAGCATTTTTACTTTTATTCTTTCCTATCGTGGCATTTTCTCCTTGTAAGTGTTTTGTTAGTGGTTTTGCTATTTGTGCAAATCCCTTTATAAATTTCCTGTAATATGAGGCTAATCCTAGAAATCCTCGTAATGATTTTAAATTCTGTGGTAATGGATACTCATTCATTGTCTTTATCTTCTCCGGATCTACTGTAATCTTGTTGTGCCTAATTATGTGTCCTAAATATTCAACTTCGGGTCTGAAAAAGTGAGATTTCTCTTCAGATATCTTCATATTTGCGTTTCTTAATGCATTTACTATTGTCTTAATGTGTTGAATATGTTCTTCGGGTGAGGAAGAATATATTAATACATCATCAATGTAAATGTATGCGAATTTGCCTATGTAAGGTCGCAATATGTCATCCACACATCGTTGAAATATAGAGGGTGCATTCTTCAATCCGAATGGCATACGTAAAAATTCATATTTTGCTCCGTTTATAGAAAATGCTGTTTTCTCAATATCCTCCTTTTTTATCTTAATTTGGTGAAATCCTGATTCAAGGTCTATCGTTGAAAAGACTGTTGCTTTGCCTAAATTCTGGATCGTCATATTCACATCCGGAATAGGGTATCTGCCCGTAATCGTATTCGAGTTTAATTTCTGAAAATCTATAACCAAACGTTTCTTGGGCTTTCCTTCATCATCGGTTCCCTTATTTGGTACTACCCAAACTGGTGAGTTATAAGGTGATTTACTGGGTCTTATTATTCCGTTTTGTAGTAGTTTGTCGATTTCCTTGTTTACAAACTCATTATCGCTGTACGGGTATGGATACTGTTTCGTCCAAATAGGTTCCTTGTCTTTTGTTCGGATGGTTGCTTCAATTGTTGTAGTAAATGGTAGAGTCTTAAGGTTAGAATTATTTCTCATTATCTCCTCAATTCCTTTCTCGTACGTCTTATCATGAACCGTATAGTTGATTTGATGAGTTTCACTATTTGCCTGAGTGAATAATTTAAGTCTCATGTTACCTATGTTGAAATCTACGCGTAATTGTTTAAGCCCATCGAACCCTAATATCGCCTGATATTCCGTTAATTCTTTTAATTCAAAAAATGTGGTTTCAACCCCTAGGATGTTCAATATTCGTTTAAAATGTATTTTTGATGTGCCGTGCATCGTTTTTGTTACAATAGGATGAGATAATTTTACATTTTTTCCTATTTTTACATTTGGACTGATATAATTACTTGTGCTACCTGAATCTATCAACATTAATATTTCACACGGCTTACAATCCGATCTAGATTTTAGCTTTAAATGTGGTAAGCCGTTTATAACTCTAAAAAATTACTGGCGTCGATTTCTTCGCGTTCCCCTGGTATATTGTTTATTAAAGATTCGGTATTATTTCGATTTGCCTCATTCAATCTATGCACTTTTTGTGGATGTCTAAATCTTTGGGAAGATAACTCTCTTTCTCGCTTAAAATGATTATAATTATTTTGGTTGTTATTCTGGAATCTATTATTTCCATTCATATCGTTATTATTTTGCCTGAAGTGATTTGTAGAATCTACTTCCATCGGTTCGGGTCTCGGTGTATTTCTATTGAAGGGATTTCTATTCTGTTGGAAATCATGCCTTCTGTTTAATTGTGGAAATCTATGATGCTGTTGAAAAGGTACTGGACGCGGTTGATAAGTTGTTCGGAAATGACTATCAAGTCCGTGAACTTGGGTGTCATGGAACATGGTTTGTGCTGCTGCATAAGCTTCGCTTAGTGTCCTTGGGTTTTGTCCATATAGCATATTTCTTGTAGCTATACTATTTAATCCTGCGATGAGTGTACGGATAGCTTTTGACTCCATTTCAATGGTCAATGCCTTGATTGCTTCATCGTTTCTGTACGTCATTTCGACTTTTGATATGACGAGGTTTAAGTGGACATTAATTTTATTATAAAATGCTTCTATAGTACCTGGACCCTGTTTTAGAGATGACATCTCATTCTCTAAGACATACAGTGGTCTCTTATCTGAATATGTAAGATCTAATCGTTCAATGATTGCATCGAAGTTTTGTTTCGTGTTGTTGTTTATCAACACTTCCGCTGCTGCACCGATAATTTTTGATCTGATTATTAATAATACTTCCCGATATTGATTTGAAGATTGAAAAGATTTTATTGAAACGTGTAATAATGTCACCATTTTCCTCCATGGCCGGTATTCCGTTTCGATACCAGAGAATGTGTGCAGATTTTTAAATATATCACAATTTATTTGTGAATGAGTCCGATATTGACAAAGCTGATCCTCATAGTCACACATGGGACAAGATAGATTCTGTTGCTCTATTTCCGTCAATTTCAGAGTTTGTGCATCTATCGTAAGTTGCATTTGAGACAATTGAGTTTTTAATACTTCGCATTCGGCGGCGAGTCGAGTGATATCCATTTTAAATGGTATTTTACCTATTCTTTGAGGGTTTTTATTAATTCTTCCGTTTTCGGAAATTTTATATTGTGCGTTTACAAATTCTTCTTACTTCATTCAACCTTGTTTTATTTATTCCACCTCGTATAAAGGACGGGTGGTGACGAATTCTCGTAAAATTCTGTCACTCTTCTGCAATGAGTCTACTTGTTAATTGTCCTTCTCATATAAATAATGGAAGGGAGCGAATTCTTTTAAAATTCTGCTCGGGTTTCTACAATACCCTTACGGTTTTCAATATTCACTTAATTTTATTTTTCTATCACGCACTGATTTTCCGTATTATAGTTCACTATTATGATTTTTGTAAGATGCTTGTATTTCGCTATTTTCTTCTCAATTTATTTGTTTTACACTTTATCCTCTTTTCACTTATATATGTGAAATTCTTCACGTACCTTGATTTATCTGGAGCTGCTGGCGCTCTTACTGGATCTCTACTATTTTGTCGTGATGATCGTAGTGAAGTCGTGCAGTTTCCGATTCCCCTTGTTTTGAGCCTGAGGAATAAGTTGTGGCTTCTCGAGTGTTGTAATACTTCGCTGGATTACTATGGTCCCTTTGCTGTTACAATTCACTTGAGGTTGGCTGGATACACAGTTGTTGATTCGCAGTTGATATATTCGATTGTCAGGATGCGTGCCTTGTAATCAGTCCTAGCTTATACTTCTGGATGTTGATATATCGTTGCGGGAATACTTGACTTGTGCATCCCGGTTGAGCCCCCAATTAAAGTTTGTGTCACCGAGCTATATATAAAAACAAGAAATATGATTTGATATATTCTTTATTTCCTATAACTCTAGCTTTTAATTCAAACTTCTGGCTAAATACTATTCGTTTACTTATGAACGATTCGTATAATAAGAAGCAACTTGCTCTGCTTGCAGGCAGTATTTATAGCAAGATCAAGACAACTTTATCTATATGAGTTTTATCTCATATTTACAATTCTCATGATTAGTAGTATTTGTCATGAACTCATTTCCTGATGGTCTCATGTTTACATAACTATTATTCGTTGCTTATGACCTATGCATTCTTTGCGATAAGAGTGAACAATGGTTATTAACTTATTATTCGTTGCTTATGACTTATGCATTCTTTGCGATAAGAGTGGACAATGGTTATTAACTTATTATTCGTTGCTTATGACTAGTACTCATACATTCTTTGCGATAAGAGTGGACAATGGTTATTAACTCGCGCAACCCCAGCAGGACCGTAGGCAGAATATCAACCCATGCAGGGTTTTTATTGTTGCACATTATTGCCGCCTTTAAAGACCTGTGCCAGCGTTCTATTAGGCCGTTTGAGGCTGGATGGTACGCCGAAGTTCGGTTTCTACCACAGCCAATGAGGGCTGTCAATGAGCGGAACATTGCTGACTCAAATTGAGCCCCTTGATCGATCGTGATGGTCCGCGGAGCGCCATAACGTGACACCCAGTGATTAAAAAATGCTTTTAAGACCGATTCCGCTATTTGATCATACAGGGGAACCGCTTCTGGCCATCGCAAGGAGCGATCGATCACAGTGAGGCAGTATTTATATCCTGAAGATGGTATTAACGGTCAAATGTACATGCTGGAACCTGCTGTCTGGCATAGAGATTTGTTGGATCGGGTTATGATGATGGCGTCCCACTTTTGCCCGCTGGCAAGGAACACAGTTCTTGCCCATTCCTTGATGTCGCTTTGCATGCTCATCCATACAAATCTTTTTGCTAGGGTTTTTGCGGTGGCACGCCCACTAGGGTGAGCCGGCTCGTGAAAAATATCAAACATTTTTCTTCGTAGCGCCTTTGGTACAAAATGACGTATATTGTTTGTAGATGTATCGCAATACAGTTTTCCTTCATTTTCAACTGTGATTGGTTGCAGCTTGAGCGATGTTTCGTTGTGTTCCAATAGTTGCTGGAGTTCGGTGTCTGCCTGCTGAGAATCGATGAGTTCCTTTGTCGAGAAACATGTAGGCATCGAAATTTGCTCGATTCGTGACAAGGCGTCGGCGACGTTATTTTATTTCCCAGCTATGTGCCGAATGTCCGTCGTAAATTGCGATACGTAACTGAGGTGACGGACTTGTCGAGGCGACGCTCTATCAGATTTCTGATTGAACGCGTATATGAGCGGCTTGTGATCCGTTTGAATAAAAAAATCGGATGCCTCAAGCAGGTGTCGGAAATGACGTACACTGCTGTAAATAGCTAGCAGCTCCCGGTTGTATACGCTGTACTTTTCTTCAGCACGGGACAATTTTCGCTGATAAAACGCCAATGGTACCCATTGCTTTCCTTGCTGCTGCTGTAGAACTGCTCCCAGTGCTACGTTGTATGCATCAGTCACGAGCGTTAGTGGTTGAATCGGCTCGTAGTGCGCTAGGAGTGTTTTGGTCGCTAGACTGTTCTTGCATTTAATAAACGCTTCTTCAGCCTCCGGATTCCATAGAACGGGAGTTTTGTCTCCTTTTTTTGATTCCCCGAGTAAAGCATGCAGCGGGGCTTGACAGAGAGCAGCGTTTTTAAGAAAACGTCGATAAAAGTTTATTAGTCCGAGAAATTTTCGGAGTTCTCTAATCGTCGACGGTTTTTTGTATTGATTGATTGCCTCTACTCGGGATTCTGGTACCCTTGTTCCATTTCTGTCGATGATATGACCTAGAAACTCGATCTTATTCACGCCGAATTAGCATTTGCTCACGTTGATTACCATGCCGTATTGGCTTAGTCAATTTAAGACGGCTCTTAGATGATTTTCGTGCTCTGACGGTTCGCTGGATGCAATTAAAATATGTAGCACCAACAGTAATCTTATCCTTTTAAAACTTCGTTTTTTTTCTGCAGTTTTTCGGGCGAGGAACGACAGAAGATATCCACCGAAAATGACATTTTCGTGAGACTGTCATGAACAAAAAGGCGTTTAGGTGCGGTGTCACTGGCTACCGCCTGATGTGCCAGTGACTTCATGCGTTTCCCGTGTGCTGAAACGAGCATGGTGGCGTACACCGAATGGCGGCTGCACCATACTTGTGGTGGTACCAACATATTGAAAATGACTTGCCTGGATATATGCGTTTAGCATTTTGAGCAGGAGCTGCCGAGTGAAACGGTCTACGGCATGTAGAACATTTTGGACAAGGGGTTTGTTGCGCATTCTTTTTTGCGCACATTATTTCAGATTTGAGTCCTGCGATCTCTTGCACGAGGTCGTCATATCGCGTGTCGCTTACCACGGATTCAACGTTATTCCGATATGAGACCGACGTTATCCGATCCGCTGACTCTGCTAGGTTGTCCAGGTTGGTAATGTTCGACCCGAGTATGATTTGTTGCACGTTATTCGGCAGCCGTTCGAGCCACAGTGATTTCAAAAACGACTCTGTGACGTTAGCGCCAGCCGCGCATCGCATTTGACGTAATAATTGCGAAGGACGTTGGTCCCCTAGCTCTAGTTCACACACGAGCTTACGCGTCGATTCGTGTTGTGACAGTTCGTACGCGAACAGTAGTCGATTTTTGATTGCATTATGTTTGCCCTGTGCTGGAGGATCATTCAAAATGTCTGTTACCTGGTCTAATGCCGCGGTGTCCAGTTCTCCTATCACTCTATCAAATTGCGCTGCATCCGTGTTGACATGGTACTATCGGAATTTCGCTTCAACTCTGCTGAACCAACTGCGAACTTTGGTTGGCCAAAATGGCGGTAGCGTGAGTGAAATCGCTCTGACTCCTGCCACATCCCGAGATTGCTCCGGCTCCGCTTCTTGGTTGCCATCCGTCGCGTCAACGAATTCTCCATTTTCCGTCATGTTCAGGTTTCGGGGTCACCAATGTGAGGAATTCCTCACCTAATATTTTTCTTATGCTTTTGCCAATAAATAGATACATCAAACGTCGGCTTTGAAACATGAACTATTTTTTATTATCCAACAAATGACTGACTAGTGTCACGACCTACAAAAAGTGATAACTAGATTTCATCGTTCGCACCGCATCCTTTGTGGTGAACTTGAGAGCTCCCCACAGAAGTACGGCCATATCTAAACTGATGGTAAAAAAAGTTGTTGACAGACAGCGCAGCCTAAATGATAATTTGTGGTAAATGGTCATTTAAGTGGCCTATAAATAATATAAATAATAAGCAAATCGCTAATGATCATCAAACTTTCGTAATTATTCTTAAATGAAATAGAGCTGCCCAATATAATACATGTTCCTCTTGTAAAAATTAGCTTTTTTCAATCAAATTAAACAAGGAAACTACGGCTACTCACTGGAACAAACGGTTCTCGTCAGATCAGCGAAGTTAGGGAGTGTTTTCCGCGGTTAATTTTTAGATGGGGGACCACTAGGGATAAACCTTTTTGCTGTCCCTTATACCAACAAACTAGTTGTCTGGGAAGTACTTAGACTAACCATTTAAAAAGAAAATACACACAGAATGGTGGGAAGCAATTTTGACAGCTAAGCACAGTTGCCCATCATCTGAAAATGCTATACCGGTGAAAAACCTTTCGAATGTATTATTTGCAAAAGAAAAAACCGTTTCGTCAGTCTAGTACACTTAGTAATCATATTAAAATTCACATGACCGGCAAACTTTACCTGACTCGTACACCGAAGATACAAGCAGAAGTAGAAGAAGCATGATCAAATTTATTGAAACTTTCCATCACATCGCAGCCTGTTTTAAGTACATTCGCGTTTTAACTTTAAATGATGTAAGATAAGTTGATTGAAAATGGAAGTTTGTACAGATACGCGTTTCAAAAGATCATATAATTTTTCGTTACCGTTTCCATAAATTCTTTTTGTAACTGTGCCTGAAGGCTATACTTTGGATCTAATGCTAAGAAGTAAATGTTGATACAGTTATTTTCGACTAAGCTTTTAAGTATGTACGAAAGGTATGTTAAGAATAAATCTAATGCATTCAAATATTTATAAGAAACAACAAAATAAACAAAAAAAAAAAAACTTGTAGAATACTTTGAATTTTAAGAACAATTAAATCTTATAAGAAAAACGTCAAAGTGTTATCGCAATGTGTCACATCTGTAGACATGCCTATTGTATTCAAATACTTTTCTTCCGGCTAAAGACTTGTCATGTTCCATATTTAAATGATAAAAATTCACGAACTAGAAGATGATGTTAAACTGTTTTAAGTTAGTAGTCGAATGAATCTGTTTCGTCTGAGTTCATTTAATAATGTTTTAGTAACAATTTTGAAGAAGAAAGTAATATAGCGTGAATTAAAACGAGGCATATGGAAGAAAGCTGGTTAAACTTTAGCATTGGGGAGAAGCAATGGCCATTTCTTTTTTTCTCCCCTCTTTGTGACCTCCAAATCTTGCCACTTTAGTATGAATTACAAGTTGGTTATGCAGAATAGTTTCATAAATGAAACAACGTTGTTGTGATAGTACTTAGACTTACGCCCTAATTTTTAAATAGTTCTTTAAGACCTGCTTCTACACAAAGACAATGCATCCTATGAATTTCATCTGTGTCTGATAATACAGTCGTGAGTTGCCGCTAACACAAATTTTGAGTTCCCAAAAAGTTGATTATTTGTTGAACACGGAATTTCGCAAATGTCAAACTGACTGTGTGTGCAAAACATTGAAAGTGTCAATTGTTTTCTCTTTCCCAAAAAGCGAACAAGATTCTAACTCGAAAATTAGAAAGATTTTTGCTCGGGTGCATGCCTCTAGAGTTGCCCGCACATTCATCAAAAATCACAAATGTTTACTTCCAGTGAACATAAATAAATTTCGTAATGATCTGATAGCTTTGTTAGCAGTTAGTAGTTGCAGTTTATTTCTTATGCACTCACCGCTTGTCTACATCCTAAAATTCCCAAAGCACTATCATAATAAAGCTTGAAATACTAACAATTACCACACTTGTTTATTACCGAATTTCTTCTTTTCTTGGAAATATAGGGGTACCTAAAGCACTTAAATGCCCGCCACCGTCAAAACGTTAAAAATATCATAATTTAAACTTGACTTTGTTGATATATATATATATATATATATATATATATATATATATATATATATATATATATATATATATATATATATATATACATATATATATATATATATATATATATATATATATATATATATATATATATATATATATATATATATATATATATATATATATATATATATATATATATATATATATATATATATATATATATATATATATATATATATATATATATATATATATATATATGTATACATATACATATATATATATATATATATATATATATATATATATATATATATATATATATATATATATATATATATATATATATATATATATATATATATATATATATGTTTCGAGTAAAATGATTCTTATAATAATTTTGCTCAAAAATCATTAAAAAACATTTATCCATCCTGGTGATGCTATGCTCTTATATATTCACCAGTATTCTTGCATTCGCAATTACCCCAAATTTCCTTAGTTTCCATTCCAATTTTAAGTGCAAACGCAAATGCATCATACAGTCAACATATTTACAACAACTCTGTTAGATCCCATCAATCTTGCATGTTGCATAGCAAATTACAACTTCTTCATTAGTATTAAAACAACAATTTGCTTACTAGCTGGCATATCGGGAAACTGTAAGATATCTTCATACATTTCCATAATAATTACATTAATTACAGTAAACACGGATTTAACTTGAACCTAAAGTACTGCATATGAAACATCCAATTCCATTTATTATTATACTCAATAATCTTCTATTCATTCCACATTTAACAAAAAATGCTTTTATTAAAAATATTTTATTTGCATCGCATATGATCCAAGATCTTGAATAGGTGTGCCCACAAGCTTCGTTTCATCGATTTTCGCAAGGTAAAATATCTGGGAGAAGGTTGAAATCGTTCTACGACTGTTCCAGTTTGAGTACTACTAAAAACAAATTTAGTCAAATCAGTGAAAAAAATCAAACCGCTTTTAAATTATCTTCGAAAAGTAGGTTTTGTTTATTGTTATATGTCTTTGATTAAAGAGTTTTCAGTGGAGATAAAAATTATTGTTCGTAAAAGTGTTTCATATTTATTACAATAACAACAAACGATCGATATATTGTCAATCAATTCCACGTTTGCAAACTTTTTTCATAATAACATTGGTATTCTAGCCACAAACGGATAAATACATTACAATTTATGAATCAAACAGTGCTTTGAACTGCGAATCTTACTTTTATTATATTATGCAGAGGTTCAAGTCTAAAAAACATATTGGTTAGGTTTATGTAAAATACATATTCGATCGGATTAAGAAAGATTGTTATGGCATGTGTCACGTCATTAAAGTGTGCAATTTGTTTCCCAAAATTAAGTAATATTTTATTGAGAAATTGTAACTACAAATTATAATATTTTATTTAATAATCGGCTCATGCGATGTGGATGCAAGTTATTTGCTTGTTACTTGCAACCCATTATTTAACTATATTTTCAATCAATAACAACGCCTCTCACATAAAAGCGTTTATAGTGTTCATCACTATTACATGCACAATGATGTAGACAAAAACTTAGAAATTGCATATTCCGCTGAATTAATATCTAGTTGTATATTATGAGCATTTAAAGAAACATTTTTTGTTATTTATCCTATAACCTTTTTTTCCGAAAAGTTCTAAAAACCACATACATGAGCACACTTTTACTGGTGATAAAACAAATTGAACACTTTTGCCTTAACCGCAATTGTTAATATGGAATATTTACAAATTAGCACGTTGGGTTAAGATGATTTCCAATCCATCATTGAAGTTTGAATTGTTTTAATATCTACATGTTTTTACTTTTCAACACATTAGCATTTTGCACTTCTACACATTTTCTCTCACTTAAGCATAAGCAAGCATATTCCCACTCTGCTTTTTCTATTCATTTTTATTCACATATAGATTTATTGCTTTTTAAACATATTTTTACTTTTTAACTTTTTTTATGCATTTCTTCGTACGGCCATTGTGCTCTTCTACTCATTTTTATTCACTCCTATACTTCATATACCTTTTATCACATTTAACATTATTCGTTATCGTTCCATATATTTGGCGCCACAAATACAAATCTCAAGAACACCTTCAAACCCTACCCCCCGTTCCCACAGCAACTGTCAAGACAATGCACAGTTTGAGTGCTTTAGAAGTGTTGCAAAATTCACTTTACCTATCGGTGTGCACTCTGCGGTGAGCATATTGAACTACTCCAGGGGACAAGCATCCAAGTTCACCCCCATATTCCTTCATATCTATGGACCTGGTACATGTTGTCCATAGATATGAAAGAATATGGATACGAAATGGCTATCCGTGTACCCATACGTGAATGTGCCTTTTTTAATGCACGCACATAATTGCTCTCTCACAAAAATTCCGCTCAGTGCGCCCCTTTCTACCGTACTCAGCACCGAAAAGCCCTAATTCTCCCCCTTTTTTACGAGAAATGCTACCAGAGTACGAACGCAAGCGCCGCATGTTAAAAGAAAAGCCAATTTCCACGCGGTGAACAAAGTCTTGTCAAAATTCACACGTGCTTTTTCTGATTGTAGGGTAAAGGCTGGTACTGAGTTCGAGTTCACGTGAAACTTTGACATTTCCCAATTATCTGTTCATTCTTTCGAGCGAAAATTTTGACAACGGAGAAAAGCAGAGACACTGCTCATTCTTGACGGATAAAATGTCAAGAATTTCACTTTTCGATCGATTTTCTTATTGGAAAGTCATTTGCACTGCTCAATTTTCAAATTGAAACACTAAATGTCACTTTTTCGCTCGAAAGAATAAACTGCACAAACTAAATTGGCGTGAAATTATTGACAACATGTTTCAGTGCCATCTATGTTTTCAAAGCGAAAGCAACTTTTCATGCGAAGAACACAGTACCAAACTTGCTTATTTTCAAGCGAAATTTTCGCCGAAACAGATTTCGCGCGAAATTTTGTATGAAAATTTCACGTGAAATTGAACTCAGTACTATGCTTAAGATCGGATACAAGGCGTTTGTTTTATATATTTTGTATGCACACACAAAAAGCATTTAATGCATGTTAATATTGCGTTTATATGTTGTATCAAGTATTTATGTACATACAAACCTCACAGCAGTTTGATTATTCCAATTTTAACCAAATTTTTATTTAATTGTTTGCAGTTATCTGAGAACAACAATTGCATAAGCGAGTTTAAGCATTAGGAAATTATTAATTTGTGATAGAAATGTTCTTGCATTAAGCATTCATGTGCATGCACATACATTAAATGAAAGCAAGGTGCAAGAAGTTCATACAACTGTTTTATGTTTTCCCATGCTGCCATGCTCCCCTATCGCCGGTTTGGCTTGTCTCACACATTCGTATCTCATTCTCACATCAATAGACAGTAGGTCGAAAATTAGATCATTTCTCAGCTGCGATTTCTAACCCATTCTCTCTTATATCTGTGATGTTGTCCAATGCCTCCTAAAAGTACGGGCCGTAATGCAGAATGATGACGTCAGAGCAATAGCCCAAAATGTCGTGAAAAACACACGCAGTCTTATGGGACGTCCGCGGGAAATCGTAAATTGTACAGGTTGTATTGAAGTGAGTGAAGTGAAAGCAAAGTGAGATCCGCGGAACAGTGCTAGTGAACAGGTAAAACACAAATTAATGCGGTGCGTGCGGTATAATGTGAAAAATTCGCTACGAAATGTTGATCAGTTGGTTTAAGTTTATGTGACGTTCTGTGTCGATTCACTTTCGATACAATTGATTGACACAAAATTCAAGTTATGACTAAATATTATTACTACAACGCGTCCACGCACAAAAAACTAACGTTTTATTCATATTTTAACTACAAAACCGCAAGTGAAATCTCCGTGTGTGTCGGAACTGCCTCGTAGAACTGTCGTAATGGCCTATCGCCATGATGTCACAGCGAGAACGATTACGTTGCCTGACGGCCCGTACTTCTAGGAGTCATTGTGCTGTCTGACCAGTGGATAGTAGAAACGGAGTCTATACGGACGGTATAACTTTAACCATTAGCCCCTTCGATCCTCTCGAGCACAAAGCATGTTAAAACTTCCTTTCCACAATTCCACTCTGATTGTCATTTTGGAGGGGAACTACTTGAATTTGACTTGTTTGACGTTTAGCGGCCAAAAAATTACCACCATCCCCTTCAATGTAAATCTTGAGTGTGTTCAATATTCTTGCTATAGCGGCTATTAGCTACTATTTTAGCATCTCTGGCTGTCCAATGTCACGAAATATCTACTTTCTGATGCTTGCTATTTGACAGTCGGGCCAATGACTTCTAGAAGTACGGGCCGGTCATGCAAAATGATGACGTCAATAGTTTGCAGGAAAAATGTTGCAAAATCACACGTAGTCATAAGGGACGTCCGCGGGAAAATGTTAATTGTCCAGGTTGTGTTAGAGTGAGTGAAACAATAATAACGTGAAATCTGCGAAAAAGTGCTAGTGAACAGCTAAAACACAAATTAATGCGGTGTGTGCGGTATAATTGGAAAAATTCGTTACGGAAACGTTTATCAGTTGTTAGGTCATGTGATGTTTTGTGTCGATTTACCTTCGATACAATTGATTGACACAAAATGCAGGTAATGACTAGATATTATTACTTAAACGCATCCACGCACAAAAAACTAACGTTTTATTCATATTTTAACTAAAAATCCGCACGTGAAATCTCTATGTATACCGACACTGCCTGGAAGAAATGTCAAAATTCCCCGATTAATTGACGTCATAGCTAAAACGATTACGTAGAATAACGGCCCGTACTTCTAGATGGCATTGGTCGAGCCGTCCAAGATTCCAGAATAGCTGCAATGGTAGCAGCTATTCGCTTGCTCGCAGTCGGGAGGATAGCAAGAGAGTAGCTAAAGGAAAATGGCCGTCCATACACAGCTGACATTAGGTCCAACTAGTGATGAGTCTGCGTCCGTACGTGCGCATATGCGCTGAGGTAAACCAAGCCAAGCATATGTAGCACCCAAACAAAACTTTACGAACAGCCAGAGAAGTGGCATGCTCCTTAAGCAACGTTTTTGCTCAATTGGTGCTATGAGCTGTCCGTACGTAAAGTGGTGATGAGATACGACTTGACCAATGCCTTCTAGAAGTACGGGCCGTCAGGCTACGTAATCGTTCTCGCCATGACGTCATGAGCTTAGGAAATTTGACATTTCCACGAGGCAGTGCCGATGTACACGGAGATTTCACTTGCGGGTTTTTGGTTAAAATATGAATAAAACGTTAGTTTTTTGTGCGTGG
>OX376372.1:118335717-118397772 GCA_947369275.1 Nemotelus nigrinus | reverse complement strand
CTAGGATATATTTCTCAAGATCTAAACAACCTTATAATGCATATTATCGTTTTAATCTGTTTTGTAATGCATATGGAACTTCTTACAGTCTAATACTAGCTCCTAATGTATGAGGTCCCTGCAGGTTATAACGACAGATTGTATAACTAGCTTATAGCTCACGTAGTTCTCAAAAGGTACCTGAGTGAAATCAAGGGTAACGTGAGACGTGGAACTCATCACGCCACCTTCGTAGACGTTGACAGTGAAATTTGATAAAGTAGACCGGATAAGGTACATATGTCTCCAGATTATTTTAGAATAATGCATATGAAAAACAATTGATAAATGCATTAATTATACATATTACATTTCCTTCCTTGGTCCCGAAAACCTACTCAGTCTTTTTTAGGGACTTTAAATTAGAATTATTTTTATTTATGTATTTACTATTGAAAAAGATTACGGAAATAACATATATATATATATATATATATATATATATATATATATATATATATATATATATATATATATATATATATATATATATATATATATGCCGGTAAAGCTCTATAACCCGATATTATTATCCTGACTCCATTTATAGAAAAGCATCTCGGTAGAATAAAGGCTTAGCAATACTTAGATGATAGTCAAATTTGGCAAAGTAGTAGGTATCTACCAGTTAGTAGGAATTAATTAGTTAAGTAAATATACAATAATTCTAACTCAAATAATTTGAATATTGCAAAAATAGATAAAAAAAATTGTTTAAAATACCTTCAAATATTTTACATTATTTTCATTTGACTAGGTTTCAATTATTTCATTGCAAATCTATTCTACAAATATCAATATACAATTGCCATTAAACCTTCGCGCCAAGCTGATGCTCCTTAAATATTTCACTTTTTGCATATTGCTTACACCCTTGAACTTTTTCCTATGAGTTCGTACGGCTTTATATGAGCTGGTACAAAAACCCGTGTTCGGTCCAAAGATTGATTTCTCACCGCCTGTCCAAATATCTTCTAGGTCGTTGCGGCGTATATGCATCGCCGCGTACGCAGAATCATGACTAATTGGACCTTTTCCCGATAGAAAAACCGGGAAAACCACAGATATAAGAAATCCATAAATTTTTTGGTGCAAATACAAATTTATTTCTATTGATATAATATAATTCACGTCAATAGCGAATCAATGAGTTTCGATTTGCATTAAAAGTGTGCGTAGTATTTCAATTAGTTGTGCGGCTACTGAACTTGTTTTTTATGAAAATGAGCTGAGCTGCGCTGAGTGAACTTTGCTCACAAACGTTACTTAACAATTTAATTTTTTTCACTAATATAAGGTTTACTTCGGTACACTCTGCCCTTCAAATCCGTTTTCTTTTTTACAATGGAGGTAGTAGACAATGGAGTGGCCCTTCACATTTGAAATGTATTGGAGGGGACGAAACCAAGAGCTAAGGGATATGCGATATTTTGTCTGCCTCTTGCACATCTATCTCATTTGGAATCATACGTCATATGATCACCACGTGGAAAATCTCTTGTCAAGTTGCTAGATGAGACGTTTGGCGAAAGTCGCAGGGGTAGATGCAAAGCAGTTGTATCACATGGGCAGCTCTACTATTTTAGCTCTATGTTTTTTACACTTCGATTCATTTGAGTAGAGACTTTCACCCCGATTGTGAATGTCACGTCACGTCACGCCGACGCCGATTAACTGTCGACACATGAAAAAGCGATTGTGGATGTCGATCTACATCGACAGTTGTCACGTCGATCAATGCAGAGTCCGTGACATAAGGAGGAAAGCGAAAAATGTATGTCGGAGATTTTAAAACAAGACGAACGCCATTCTTTTAGAATCTCATGTTTTAAAAGGGAATGGTACGGATACGGGTGGTTGTAATTAACGTAAGTAGTGTTTAATTGATTCACAATCATCAATCATCACAAAAGAGGTTAAAAGAAAAGAAACTCTCGTGAAACACCACGAAGCGGGGACAATGTAAGTATGGATTTTAGTTAAATGTATCTTGTGTATTATTTTGTTTTTCATTTTTGGACAATTTGAGGAACTAGTTGATCTGATGGCTAGGAATAAAGATACCGCCCGAAGATTTAAGGTTATAGTGAGAAAAATACGAATTCAAAAAATATTTATTGGAGAAGGAAAGAGTTTTGGTCGAGAAATTAAGACTGAAGCAAAGTTTATAAGAAATAAAAAAGTTTATGCTCAAACTTAAGCTTGAGTCTACATTAGATCGATATGTTTTCAACTACCATATATATGTTAAAATAAGTGCCTACTATTTTAGTGATGCATCTTTTGTTACCTTCATATTTTCAAAACTAATATGTCATAAAATTACTTAAGACACAAAGTCTGCTGTTATGTTTTAAAAAATAAAGATTTTTCCAAGTGCAATACCTCATTGTTTATTTAAATTAGATAATGAAATGAATGCATTGATTGTGCAGAGTCACACGAATATTTGGAACTTTTGATTATAAATTGGGCAACTGATTTACTTTTCTTTACTCTTACTTCTCTTATATCGCAAGCATCCATTACACAATTAGTAAAAAAAAAAGTTTAACCGTGTTGCAATTTTTTATTACTCATTATAATGTTTGCACAATTGTTTCTCTTATGGAAACGGCATCTAAATTATCTTCCATATCAATAGTGTTATTAACCATTTATAATGCTGTTTTCTTCCTCACTTTCCTCCTCCGAACTAAAAAAAATTGTCTAACAAACTCATATCGTTTACTAAATAATAAAGTTTTTCTACTTCCTTAAAGATTTCACAATATCAATGTCGGGTTTGACAGGGAAAATACAGTCACAATTGTAAAATAACTCATTTATAAGCCGTTCACACTACCCTCTAAATCAAGTAGATTTAGAAGCTGTCAAAGTTAATCAGGTAAGCGTTCACACTACCCGAAGTGATTTAGAATGAGGAGATTTAGAGAGCGAACTGTCATTCGAATTTGTGTGTACAATTTTTTTTTGCATGAAAGTTGTTCAAAATGGTGCAGAAACATGCAAGAGCATTTTCTTTTCATTTTGTACAACTCACATTTTCCTTTTTTGTCTAATTTTTGCTATATTTGAACGAAATTCGAATGACATTTCATTGAAATCTACTCTCCCTCTCACGGATGGAATTAAGCACGCTCTGAGAACAATTCAGCCCGGAAAAATTCACAATAGTACCTGATTTGTACTTGATTAACTCTAAATCTACTTGATTAACTCGGTCGGAAACCGAAAAAATGTATGGGTAATCAGGTACATTTAAGTTGATTTAGCTCTAAAGCGATCAGCTGATCGAAATCGCCTGATTTAGAGCCTAGTGTGAACGGGCTATTACATGAGCATCAATTCACAATTTATTCCCCATACACTGACATCAATGTGGCAATCCTACTGAGTAACGTCGATGCAGTTACACTATCGGGATTTTCAATCGATGTGACGTGACGGTCGTCGACACGACATCCGCAATACGAGTGTTTCTTTTCAACTCGTTCTTTCACCTTAATTCATAAAACTGGGTCACCTAATATAATTTTTTTAAATTATTTTTCTGATAATCCACTTTTTTCACGCTCAGATAAGATTTCAGGCCTTTTTGACCGATGCTTTGCTTCGAACAATTTGGTTGATTTATATTTTATTATTACATTTCTCAGTGTAGATCTTGATTTTCCTATTAGTATGCCAATCTCAGAATACGCCATTCATGTTTTTAAACGTTGCTAAATACTTTCACATATTCTTGCACCTACCGATTTGCTTTTCACACTCATTTTTGACAACACCCTCAATAAAAATACTTTTACACAAGATTTTTCAAGCTAGGCTGAATAGAAATATCACATTTTCATGATCTTAAGTACATTTAACAGTGTTTTTACCAAATAATTTTTTCGGCCAGTTCACTGGATTTTTGGTCCGTATACATACACGGAGCCCGCACGCTGGTTAGGAACTAACTTCTTACGCTGTGCGTGAGATTGTATTGCTGATCAGCCTGGAAATTTGGAAGAAATCGCATGGAACAGAAAGAGATGCAATATACGATTCGACAACTACATACTCAGGCTAGATTTTCCGTTACTCACATACGGCTCACTCTCGCAAAAAATACCAGCTCACTCTCAGGTTTCTTTGACAGATAATGCATTGCGTAAATGGAGGCGCAATTTCAAGGTCAAAGTATTTTTTCTAGAAAATGGAAGGAGTTCACCCACTTATCGTTCTATACACTTTGCTCTAGTATTATAGCCTGGCCGTCATACAGAAGGCCGGTTGCAGAAGCAATTAAGGTACCAAGATGACGGGCTTAATGATAAGTGTCCCGATGAATTGAGGTCTGATGTTAAAGGCTTCTTATATCTAAATTGCTTGTGAAAGATCTCAAAAAAACCTTGATTAACATGACATATGAGTTTCCTCATATCTCCTGTTGGTGGACCTCGTGAATTTCTTTATAGCCATAAAAAAACATCACTGTGCGGACTGGTTGGGAAAAGTAGCTTAGGTCCGCCATCTTGTACGTTAATTGCTATTGCGATAGGCCTTTTATATGAAAGCCATGGCTTAATGTACCTTTTTTCGACCAGTCGACGTATATTTCTCAACCAATTCGACCAATAAAAGTACATTAGTACCTGCCAGATTGCAAGTCGCGACCGGCCTTCTATGTAATGGCCAGGAATGAAGCCGTTTTTGTACTCCATTTTACTGAAAATTGTAAATGTCTCCCCTTTCAGTAAATTTTAGTAGGATCTGAGCTACTGAAAAATACTGTCAAACGGTTTTTGGCGTAATGTTATTATGAAGGACGAATATTTTTGTGGCGATAATATATCACCGCTGAGGATGACTTTATAATCACTATTGTTCTCCCAAAAACCGACAACTGACACTTTTGTTGAGCGTGAGAAGAATGAGAGCGTTTTTGTACTTTTCATGAATTTCCCCCACCACATGATTCAGGAAAATTCAGTGACTGAGAGTACGCAAACAGACCTGGTGAGAGCGTTTTCGTACTTCTCATGAATTTCGCGAACAGGCCTATAATCCTGGTCGTCATATAGAAGGCCGGTCGCGATTTGCAATCTGACAGGTACTTATGTACTTTTGTTGTTCGAATTGGTCGAAAAATGTACGTCGACTGGTCGAAAAAAGGTACATTAAGCCCGCCATCTTGGTACGCTAATTGCTTATGCAACCGGTCTTCTGTATGACGGCCAGGCTATAATACTAGAGCAAAGTGTATAGAATGATAAGTGGGTGAACTCCTTCCATTTTCTAGAAAAAACACTTTGACCTTGAAATTGCGCCTCCATTTACGCAATGCATTATCTGTCAAAGCAACCTGAGAGTTAGCTGGTATTTTTCGCGAGAGTGAGCCGTATGTGAGCAACGAAAAATCTAGCCTGATTATTGGTCTGTTCCCGTACTACAATTAATTGCGATTAATTGCAATGAAACCATTTTTTGTACTCCGTTTTAGTAAGCTTCATTGCAATTAATTGCAATTAATCGTAGTACGGGAACAGACCTTATGTAGTTGTCGAATCTTATCTTGCACCTCTTTCTGTTCCATGCGATTTCTTCCAATTTTCCAGGCTGATCAACAATATGTCTGTTCCCGTACTACGATTAATTGCGATTAATCGCGATTAATTGCAATGAAGCTGTTCCCGCACTCCGTTTTACTGAAAACTGAAAATTTCCCCTCTTTCAGTTAATTTCAGTAGGGTCTGAGCTACTGAAAAATACTGAAGTGTCAAACGGAGTAAATATTTTCAAATGTGCGCGGCAAGCAACATATTTTTTGCGTAATGTTGCTATGAAGGTTGAATATTTTTGTGGCGATAATTGATTACCGCTTAGGATGACTTTATAATCACTATTGTTCTCCCAAAAATCGAAAACTGACACTTTCGGTTGTCAATTTTCAGGAAATACAATGAGAGCGTTCCCGTACTTTTCATGAAACTTCCCACCACATGATTCAGGAAAATTCAGTAAAATTCAGTTACTGAAAGTACGGGAACAGACCTAATACAAGGTCTGTTCCCGTACTACGATTAATTGCGATTAATTGCAATTAATTGCAATGAAGCCGTTCTCGTACTCCGTTTTACTGAAAACTGAAAATTTCCCCTCTTTCAGTAAGTACGATGAAATTTCAGTTGAGTCTGAGCTACTGAAAAGTGTCAGCCGGTGTGGCGCGAGTAAATATTTTCAAATGGGCGCGGCAAGCAACATTTAAGGTCTGTTCCCGTACTTGAATCTATTATAATATACTAAAATAGATTCGCAGCAAGTCGTTTGTGTACTTTCGTTGCATGCCAAATTTTGCAGCAAAAAGAAGCCAGCTGCCAAATTTTGTTACTGCTGCAGTTTGCTGAAGTACGGGAACAGACCTATATTTTGCGAAAAGTTTGCTATGAAGGTCGATTATTTTTGTGGCGATAATTTATCACCACTTAGGATGACTTTATAATCACTATTGTTCTTCCAAAAACCGAAAACTGACACTTTTGGTGTTCAATTTTCAGGAAATGCAATGAGAGCGTTCCCGTACTTTCGAAAATTTCCCCCGCCACATGATTCAGAAAAATTCAGTGGCTGAAAGTACGGGAACAGACCTACACAGGTCAGTTCACTGGATTTTTGGTCCGTATACATATGCGGAGTCCGCACGCTGGTTAGGAACTAACTTCCTAAGCTGTGACTAGAGCAGTGCTGCCAGATAGGCGCTGCGGCTTACCCCCAGACAATTCCTATTTATCCCTGAAAATACCTTAAGTAGCCATAGTGACGTCATTTCCGGGAAATTTTTCGGGATTCTCAAAAACCAGGTTATTTAAATAAAAAATTGTATATTTGTCAGACTTTCGTCATATGAAGCAAACTTTTTTGAGTTGAGGTGAAACTTTCCTTCACTCATCCTAATCTTTTGGGACTAATTTTTTCCTGGGCGCGTTAAGTTTTCACTTAGAAAAAATTAGTTCCGAAAGGTTTATTATCGACAGAGTCACGAGAGACAGTTAGACAGTACCATGAGCAGATTTCTTCGGTTGATTAATTAATAAGCGAACTCGGAGAAACGAATATGACTCATTCCGATATTTTGGGATATCGACTTGGGATATCGTTGCAAGCCAAATTTTGCAGCAAAAAGAAGCCAGCTGCCAAATTTTGTTACTGCTGCAGTTTGCTGAAGTACGGGAACAGACCTATATTTTGCGAATACTGTAGAACAGAATACTGTAGAATACTGTAGAAGAATACTGTAGAACAGCTATCGAAGTGATGTGGATCTTGTATTTAAAGCAGATAATATATCATACAGTTCCAAAATTCAACTGTATCCACAGACTTATTCCGATATTTTGGGATAGCTTGCATAAAATCATTGTTTTTTTTATCCATGCTTTTATATAATTTCTTTATATTTCTCATTTAAAATGTATAGGAGAGGTTAAATGCAATACTCATCAAACAATGATAGAGCGAGGGCGGTTAAATGACCCCATCATGGATTTGACGACAGCGTATTGCAAATAGTGCCTACCACTCAGCTGAACAGATAGAGATATAGGGTACGGCAATCGCGGCCTCTGTCGTCAATCGGTAAGGTAAAAATATCAATTTTGAAACAGCATCACCAAATCCACTCATTGGTATGATTGAAGATTGATATTTTATATTTCCTTATATCAGAAAAAGGTTTTATTATTATTCATTGAAACATCCGTTCCGGAAAAATGCATTATCAAATGTCAGAAAACCCTAAACAAAACCCTGAACATTTTTTCACCCTGTTTGTCCCCTGAAGTCTTTTAAATATCCCTAAATCTAGGGTTAAAATCCTTAATATGGCAGCACTGGACTAGAGGATATGGCCAATGAAGGTAGTAGACAATGAAGTGGCCCTTTACATTTAAAATGTATAGGAGAGGATGAAACCATGAGGTCAGGGGAATGCGATTATTTGCCTCCCTATTGCTGGTTTTGTTTCCCTCTTGCACGTTTATCTCATCCGAAATTATGTCATATGATCATCACTCGCAAAATTGATTGTCAAGTTGATAGATGAGACAGTTGGCGAAAATCGCAGAGGTAGACGCAAAGCAGTCGTATAACATGAGCCCATAGAGGTTAATGACATTAGGTCTGTTCCCGTACTTTCAGTAACTGAATTTTACTGAATTTTCCTGAATCATGTGGTGGGGAATTTCATGAAAAGTATGGGAACGCTCTCATTGTATCTCCTGAAAATTGACAACTGAAAGTGTCAGTTTTTGGGAGAACAATAGTGATTATAAAGTCATCCTAAGCGGTAATAAATTATCGCCACAAAAATATTCAACCTTCATAGCAACATTACGCAAAAAATATGTTGCTTGCTGCGCACATTTGAAAATATTTGCTCCGTTTGACACTTTCAGTATTTTTAAGTAGCTCAGACCCTACTGAAATTTACTGAAAGAGGGGAAATTTTCAGTTTTCAGTAAAGCGGAGTACGGGAACAGCTTCATTACAACTAATCGCGATTAATCGCAATTAATCGTAGTACGGGAACAGACCTATTAAGAGTGGTGGTAAAGAAGCAGTCTGTCTCAAGGTCACCAATATCCACATATTATTCCAATGCAATGAAATATTTTCCGGGGTGTAGATCAGTTGCTCGTTTTGGGGGCAATAACTTGGCGCGCATATTTGAAAAAAATGGATATAGTCAAATTGAAGGAACAATAGGTCTGTTTCCGTACTTTCAGCAAACTGCAGCAGTAACAGAATTTGGCAGCTGGCTTCTTTTTGCTGCAAAATTTGGCTTGCATTTGGCTTGCAGCAAAAGTACGGAAACGACTTGCTGCGAATCTATTTTAATATATTATAATAGATTCAAGTACGGAAACAGACCTAATATTAGTTTATTCAAAATTTGAAGGTAATCTGCACTCTACATCGTGGTCGGTCATTGTTCTTCAGTTTTAATATTTTGTTACGCCAGCGAAGACTAAAAATAAAATAAAGAAAGCAATGTAAATAAAAAAATATGTATAAATGTATAGATACAGACGATTAGTTGTAAATGAATAGTAAGGAAGATATGAATAGATATGAATATATGTAAGATATGAATATATGTAAGTAAGATAGGAATGTATAACTGAGTAAATGTGGTCGATGAAGAAAGTTGCTCCTCGCCAGACCAGGCCATCGCCGACGATTCATATCAAACGAACGCCGAGGACTTGGTCCAGAAACAAGACAACCCGTGAACTGGAGCAAATGTAGATACTTGCTCCGCCGCGACAACTCGGCACAAACCATCAACAAACCAAGTATTTGGTGATGGCACCAACACCACACACGTCGCGAGTTGATAGGAAAACGGCATTGCACCACAGACTCGATTCGAATTCACCAAATGGACTACAATAAACGCGAGAAATTACCGCCGCACTTGAACATGTTTGTTGTCATGTTCATTTGAAACGTCAAAAACAAACTGATGATCGGCGACAAGAACGCCGCCAAGCGGTTGATAATATCGTTAATTCCAGCCGACTGGAAGAATCCGGAAGGCTGCGCTCGAGCTGCCACGTTGAGGAAAGTGTTCGGTTGATGCACTAAGGGGCAAAAGTGCATTGCACCCATGTGCCACGTTGAGGAAAGCTTTCGGTTGATGCACTAAGGGGCAAAAGTGCATTGCACCCATGTATGGAATGCATGATACAAGACGGAAAACTGTTGTACATGAATCCCGCTGAAGCGGTAGATTGTTTGTCCACCGAGGCTAGGTGGTAGGTGGACAGGAATGAAATGGTTCTTTTTGAATCGAGAGGAGGTAAGAGTCAGCCGCAGTACGAACAGCCGAGGGCGATTGAAACTGATAATTAACTTTCCTTTTTGGTACATGTACAATACCACGAGCGGAGGCCAACCAGTCAGCGGATAGGTGCACCTGTTAAAATTGGCAAAAAACCTAGAAGAAGAACTCGAGCCTAACGATCTTGGACTAGAACCGTGTGCGAACTTTTCCACCATAACGTTGGCTAAAAGTAAATCAACGTACGAAGCGAATAGCCATAGTGCGCGAAGTGTAACAGCCGGCCAGCTGGATATAACGAGTGCCGCGATCAGGCTGCTAAGCGGGGAAGTACCGTCGATAAGGCGACGATGAATTGACGCAGAACAGAAGGCAAATTTTCGACGAGGCGGCGAAAGGCGGGCGACGAGTTCGGCGGCGGAGAGCGATCCCAGGTACGTGTAGGGTACTCAGAAACCTATTGGATGAATCATTTAGGCTAAGAATAAATGTGATTGATAGATGTCGAAAAATTGAGAAGCTAAAGTACTTGAGTTAGTAGTGGATTAATGTTGAGCAATACGAAAACCGCGGCGCCGTGTTTAGTGAAGTAGAATATAGGGCTTTGATACTTGAATAAAGAATATTGTGACGATCGGTGTAACGCTGGCGTTTTGGAAACATTCCTCTTGTGCCCCGGTGTAGTTTGTTTTCTTTACTTGCGGTAGTAAATCGGAATCTGATTCGTATCGATCGAGAGATAACCGTCGCAGTCTTCTCGCTTCGGGGCGACGGCAATATAGGCAGATTTTCGAGACTGAAGCGAGTGGCGCCCACTCACGACCTTTTCCGCGAGCATTAGCCGCCCGAAAACTGCCGCCCTTGTGTCCCAGTCGGGGATAAGGGGTTTTGTGAGCGTTTAGAAGAGTTAACGTAACAAATTGGCGCCCAACGTGGGGCATATAATTTCAGTTTAAACCGGTTTCCGATTTCGATTATAAGAAACGATCAATTTTGGCTAACACGTGATTGAAATTTCGGCTAAAATTAGTTACCAGTTTTGAACAAAGCACGTGAACGGGGTAAATTAAAATCACCGTAAAGCGACACACAGATACAGATACAAAGATAACGCTTAAAGATACAAATTCGGAAAACAGTTGCATATGATCATAACCAGAAGCCTATTTATCTAGTGAGCCAAGCTCAAAATATGATCACGTGCATGTGGAAATTGATTTGAATCTTACTTTCAGAGTCTTTATATATATTTTTAAATAAAATTTTCAGCATATTGTATATTAAAACCTTTGGTTCTACCTACAAAAGACTAGGCTGTGTGAGTGATAGATGGAGTGGTGAGTGTGCTGCTTGGTGCTGTGTTGATGCAAAATTTTTAAGAGTATCGTGTAACATATTCCGCATTGGCGTAGATTTTATAGTGAAGCGTGGATAAGTCGGGACCGGAGGCTGAGTTCTTTCGTGGATTATTGTCTTTGCTGTATAATTTCCAATTGGGATCTTAGCTGGGGTTCTGGAATCACTAGCAGCTTGCGATCCCATTTAAACTTGTTGAGTGTCGTTAGCAGGTGAAATTTTCTTATCTGCTATTGAATACGCCAGGTAAACCACGAGTAAAACTCCCAAATCTTGTGTCTACGCGCTCACGTCCGCTCCATTTTCATGGTTAATTAGTTTTTGTATAATCTAGTAACTACCGAGTTGAACAGGGCTTCATTGGCTGGAGTGGTATCTTCCGGTGGGCTAATATTTCAGAGCAAGGGGACGGCCGCGCGTCAGTAATTGGTGAGCCGTGAAATAGGAAAAAAGTCAGCTTGTCGGTAGTCGATAAGTGACCAGGAGGCGTTTGAGTAAAGTGGAGTTGTGGAAGTTTTGTGTGGTGTCCGGCGCAGTCAGCAATTCAAACCTTTCGGTCCTTGGGGGTTTCTTACGGGAACGTGGTACAGTAGGAACAGCTTTGGACTTATCCGGATAGATCACAGCGAAGTATTGTCTGTAGGAAAGGAGAGGGTAGTACGTCTTTAGTTTCAACCTCAGGGTTGCGCATTAACATCGAAATGGGTCAGGCAACAAAAATATTGGTGGATCGGCTCAGTAAAGATGAGCTTGCCTATGAGCTGGAGATCCGGGGTCAGCCGACTGGAACGGTGGAAACGATGAGGAAGACGCTTCGAGTGGCCATGAGAGCGGAGGCTTCGATGGATACTTCTCTGATTTCCGTGAGGGAATACCCTTTCACTCTCAAGGAGGACTTGGAGGCCGTAGAGAGGAAACTTCTCGAGGTCCAGACGTTGATTTCGGGTTTTCAGGGGGGGCCGCAGTCGTCGGAATTCTTTAAAATCAAAACTAAGATCGAGTTCGGGATTCGAAGGTTGAAGAATGCGCAGCACGACAACGAGGAGATGGGGGAGGAGGCCAGTAAACTCCGGACTCGGCTGATTATGGCCATGGGCGAATTGTTAGTGAAGGCCGAAGGTGAGGAGGAGAATGAGGAGGAGGCAGGGCTAGCCATTGCACCAGGAGACGCCCACAACAGCGAGCGGGAGTCGACGCCAGGCCGAGAGTTGGAACTGAATGTCGGTGGGGCTGTGGAGCCCATTCCCGATTTAGAAATCCCTAGCGACCCTTCGACTTCAACACCCAGAATGGTACCGCTGCTGGCAAAAGGGCAAGAGGTGACAAAATGGGGTTTGCGTTATAGTGGGGACTCGGGGTCGCCCAGTGCTTTCCTCGAGCGTGTGGAAGAGCTGCGGATAGCAAGGGGAGTTACCACCGGGCAGTTGTTTCAGTCGGCAGTGGAGATTTTTGAGGGGAAGGCGTTAGTTTGGTTTCGGGCAAATCGATCCAGGGTAAGTTCGTGGCAGGAACTCATCCAGGAGATGCGCGCGGAATTCTTGCCACCGGATTACGATGATCGCCTGCTCGGGGAGATCACGAGACGCACACAAGGGCCAGAAGAAACCCTGGGGGTATACGTCTCGGTAATGGAGGGGCTGTTTAGACGCCGCGCGATCCCGTGTTCGGAAGAGGAGAAGTTGAAGATCCTTAGGAGAAACATCGCTCTTTTTTACCAGACACAACTGGCATTAACCCCAGTACGGACCATTGCCGATCTTATCCGAGTGGGTCGTTCACTAGAAGCAACGAGAGTCGCTGTAGAGGCCTATTTACCACCGCCTACTCGCAAATCTCAACGGTTGTTGGAACCGGATCTGGCGTACGTAGAGTGTGCAGACAGGGTGAATATAGCGACTATCTCCGGCAATGATGTTCAGTGTTGGAATTGCCGACGGAATGGGCACACTTCCCGGAACTGCCCTGAGCCTCCTAAGTGTTTCGGCTGTGGTCGGGTAGGCGTGAGGAAAATTAATTGCCCAAACTGTCGGGGAAGACCGAGTCGTAATGGGGGGCCACCACTCAGAGACTCCGGAAGCAGGAGTGGACCACCTCAATCTTCGGGAAACGGGCACGGTGTCCAGTAGGCGGCAGTCTGGACACGCTGAGCAAGACGGAAAGGGCCGCGCAACTAAGCTACGTATTGGATCAGAAGCAAGGAGATGAGAGGCCACACCTCGAGGTGGATGTTATGGGACGTAAATTCCTGGGGCTATTAGATTCTGGCGCTTCCAATACGGTAGTGGGTGGAGAGGGCTGGCAAGCGCTGACGGAGTTGGGAGTGGAGCTCCTGGCTACCAACCAGCGGGCAATACGGTTGGCCAATGACCAAGGATGTCCCATCATCGGGACAGCGGTGATTCCGTTTAAGCTAAGGGAGAAGCTGGAGTGGTTGCGGGTGTTGGTGGTCCCTTCTCTGCCATTGACCCTGATTCTGGGAGTAGACTTCGCCAAACGGTTTGAAGTAGTGTTGAAGGTAAGTGAGAATACTTGGGATTTTGTGAGCGCTCTACAGGGGGAGCAAGAGGAACAGCTCAGGGCACGCAGTCGACTGTCGGGGGCAGAACAAGCGGCGCTCGACCAAATGTTGACTGAGGAGTTCAACCTAATGGGGGAAGGGGTCGGCTGTACCACTCGGGTGGAACATGTCATCAGGACAGACTCGCCGCCAATAAAGCAACGCTACTACCCGGTTTCGCCTGCGGTTCAACAGCATATCGACGCCGAGCTGAACGATATGCTAGCTCAGGGAATAGTGGAGCGATCTGTCAGTCCCTGGGCATCGCCCATATTGTTGGTGAAAAAGAAGGACGGCTCCTATCGATTTTGTGTGGATTACCGTAAACTAAATCGGGTCACGGAGCACGACGCCTATCCCATCCCCTACGTGTCAGCCACGCTGGACAAGCTACGAGAAGCCAAGTATCTGTCTTCCTTAGACATCAAATCAGCTTATTGGCAAGTGCCTATGGCTGAAAACTCAAAAAAATTTACAGCTTTTACGGTGCCACATCGCGGGCTGTTTCAATTTAGAAGAATGCCATTTGGGCTGCAGAACGCCCCTGCGACTTGGCAAAGGCTAATTGACCAAGTTTTGGGTCCTGATTTGGAGCCGTACGTTTTTACCTATTTAGACGACATCATTGTGGTGACCCAGGATTTTTCCAAGCATGTTGAAGTTCTGCGAGAGGTTTTCGAGCGTCTCAGGAAGGCGGGGTTGCGGGTGTCCCGTGACAAATGCGAATTCTGTCGACCACAACTTAAATACCTGGGTTACGTGGTGGACGAAAAAGGCCTGAATGTGGACCCCGATAAAGTTAAATGCGTGCTGGATATCCCTCCTCCTACCACCGTGAAGGGAGTGAGGCAATTTTTAGGAATGGTATCCTGGTACCGGCGCTTTATACCAGCTTTCGCCACAATGTTGTCGCCACTAACCACACTACTGAAGAAAAATCAAAAGTTCTTGTGGACCCAGGAATGTCAGGATGCTTTCACGCAGGCAAAAATTAAGTTGGCCACCGCACCGATCTTAACGTGTCCAGACTATCGGTTGCCCTTCTGCATTCAGACTGACGCGTCAGACCGAGGGTTGGGAGCAGTACTATCACAGAACCACCCGGATGGGGAGAAGGTCATCTGTTATCTCAGCAGATCCTTGACCAAAACGGAACGTAAATACTCCACAACCGAAAAAGAGTGCCTTGCGGTTTTATGGGCCATCGAGAAACTGAGGCCATATGTGGAGGGATCTAAGTTCTCAGTGGTCACCGACCACTATTCCTTGGTTTGGCTCCACAATCTGAAAGATCCTACGGGGCGTTTGGCAAGGTGGGCCGTGCGTCTCCAACAATACAGTTTTGAAATAATTCATAGGAAGGGTAAAGACCATCTAGTCCCCGACGCTCTTTCGCGCATGCTGCCAGACGGAGAGGTAGCAGCAATCACCGGTTTTGGCGACAAGTGGTTCGAAACCATGAGGAACAAAGTGCTAGGGGCACCGGAGCGTTATGCGGATTGGCGTGTGGCCGGAGAAGCATTGTGGAAACATTTACCGGGGCGTTACCCTGAGTTGGAAGGAGCGGAGGCTTGGAAGAGGGTAATACCTAAGACAGAGCGGAAGGATATTCTGTATCGTTGCCATGACGACCCAGTAGCCGGACATATGGGGGCCAGTCGCACGTTAGGACGGGTGGGGGCAAAGTATTATTGGCCGAAGATGGCGGCAGATGTCACCACCTACGTGAGAAGGTGTAAGGTGTGCCAAGCGAGTAAAGTGGAGAGACGAGCTCCGGCTGGGTTCATGGTCTCCCGGAGTGGTGAAGCTCAGCAACCTTGGGAAATGGTTTGTGTGGACCTGGTGGGGCCTCTGCCACGAACTAGTCAGGGGCACAATTACATTTTAACAGTTCTGGACTACGTGAGTAAGTTCACCCTACTGTACCCTTTACGGCAGGCGACGGCCTCCGCGGTTACCAGAGTGCTCGAGGACCAAGTGTTCCTATTGTTTGGAGCACCCAGGTGGCTCGTGTGTGATAACGGGGTCCAGTTTAGAGGAAAGCATCTTCAAGATATGACAGCAAAGTATGGTACTAAAATCAAGTACACGGCTTTATATCATCCGCAAGCTAATCCTGCGGAGCGCAAAAATCAGGATATTAAGCGAATGTTGCGATCATACGTCAAGGAGAACCATCGGCTATGGGATCAGGATCTGACAAAAATCGCGTGCGCCTTGCGTACCTATAAGCACGAAGTTGCACAAGTCACTCCGTACTTCTTTAACTTTGGGCGAGAAATGGTGACTTATCACGAAGATAAAGAACGGCCGGAAGTGAGGCAGGAAAGTTTAGAGCCGGAAGCCAGAGCCGTGGAGCTTGAGCGGGTACGAGTGGACGTGCGAGAGCGAATGACAGCCGCGGTTCGACAGAGTTCCAAAAAGTATAATTTACGGAAACGGGACGTGGGGTATGGAGTGGGAGAGGCCGTTTGGCGGAAGAATTACACTCTCTCGGATGCAGCGAAGTTTTATTCCGCAAAACTGGCACCTGAGTATGTTGGACCCTTTTGGATACAAAAGCAAGTCTCCGGGTGGACCTACCAGCTAGTGGACCGCCAGGGTAAAAACGCGGGAACATGGCATACGAAGGATCTAAAACGGTACGTTGAATAAAGAAATAGGAAGATGATCTTAAGTTAGAAAGTAGGACGGGAAGATGTGCGACATACCCACAAATTATTCTTTTTGCCAATGCGGGAAACGTGGAGGAAATACATATGTAGTTAGGACTAAGAGGTGGTGGTTATAGATAAGAATGTTGCATGGCAGTCATTACGACCATACCCTAAGTCCAGGAAGGACAATAATAGAATGAGTAATAATAATAGAGCTAATGGTGGTGGGTTACAAACATAAAAAAAAAAAAAAAAATTATTAATAGTTCGAGCGTACTACGGTGGCGGGTTGAATTAGTTGTGGATTGATGTAGATATAGTTGGTGATGGGGAACTTAGCAAGTTCAATTAGGCGATATTATTCAAATAGGTTTAACATACGATGGATATAAATTTATGATACAGATAGGTCGTACCGCAAAAGAATTACCTAACATATCTAACGAGGTGTTAACAAGAATGAGTGTGAATGCAAAGATCTCTGTAGGTAGAATCAAAGTAAGATTCAATGCGGCTCTGCTGAGGAACGGCGCGACGTGGTATCGGAACTCGCGAAGTGTTCGGGTATTAATTGTCGAGAATCACTCCGTAATTCTCTGGGGATGGGGGTGATGTTACGCCAGCGAAGACTAAAAATAAAATAAAGAAAGCAATGTAAATAAAAAAATATGTATAAATGTATAGATACAGACGATTAGTTGTAAATGAATAGTAAGGAAGATATGAATAGATATGAATATATGTAAGATATGAATATATGTAAGTAAGATAGGAATGTATAACTGAGTAAATGTGGTCGATGAAGAAAGTTGCTCCTTGCCAGACCAGGCCATCGCCGACGATTCATATCAAACGAACGCCGAGGACTTGGTCCAGAAACAAGACAACCCGTGAACTGGAGCAAATGTAGATACTTGCTCCGCCGCGACAACTCGGCACAAACCATCAACAAAACAAGTATTTGGTGATGGCACCAACACCACACACGTCGCGAGTTGATAGGAAAACGGCATTGCACCACAGACTCGATTCGAATTCACCAAATGGACTACAATAAACGCGAGAAATTACCGCCGCACTTGAACATGTTTGTTGTCATGTTCATTTGAAACGTCAAAAACAAACTGATGATCGGCGACAAGAACGCCGCCAAGCGGTTGATAATATCGTTAATTCCAGCCGACTGGAAGAATCCGGAAGGCTGCGCTCGAGCTGCCACGCGTAATGAATGTTGAGGAAAGCTTTCGGTTGATGCACTAAGGGGCAAAAGTGCATTGCACCCATGTATGGAATGCATGATACAAGACGGAAAACTGTTGTACATGAATCCCGCTGAAGCGGTAGATTGTTTGTCCACCGAGGCTAGGTGGTAGGTGGACAGGAATGATATGGTTCTTTTTGAATCGAGAGGAGGTAAGAGTCAGCCGCAGTACGAACAGCCGAGGGCGATTGAAACTGATAAGTAACTTTCCTTTTTGGTACATGTACAATACCACGAGCGGAGGCCAACCAGTCAGCGGATAGGTGCACCTGTTAAAATTGGCAAAAAACCTAGAAGAAGAACTCGAGCCTAACGATCTTGGACTAGAACCGTGTGCGAACTTTTCCACCATAACGTTGGCTAAAAGTAAATCAACGTACGAAGCGAATAGCCATAGTGCGCGAAGTGTAACAGCCGGCCAGCTGGATATAACGAGTGCCGCGATCAGGCTGCTAAGCGGGGAAGTACCGTCGATAAGGCGACGATGAATTGACGCAGAACAGAAGGCAAATTTTCGACGAGGCGGCGAAAGGCGGGCGACGAGTTCGGCGGCGGAGAGCGATCCCAGGTACGTGTAGGGTACTCAGAAACCTATTGGATGAATCATTTAGGCTAAGAATAAATGTGATTGATAGATGTCGAAAAATTGAGAAGCTAAAGTACTTGAGTTAGTAGTGGATTAATGTTGAGCAATACGAAAACCGCGGCGCCGTGTTTAGTGAAGTAGAATATAGGGCTTTGATACTTGAATAAAGAATATTGTGACGATCGGTGTAACGCTGGCGTTTTGGAAACATTCCTCTTGTGCCCCGGTGTAGTTTGTTTTCTTTACTTGCGGTAGTAAATCGGAATCTGATTCGTATCGATCGAGAGATAACCGTCGCAGTCTTCTCGCTTCGGGGCGACGGCAATATAGGCAGATTTTCGAGACTGAAGCGAGTGGCGCCCACTCACGACCTTTTCCGCGAGCATTAGCCGCCCGAAAACTGCCGCCCTTGTGTCCCAGTCGGGGATAAGGGGTTTTGTGAGCATTTAGAAGAGTTAACGTAACAATTTGTCAATATATTGAAATATATGGCTTCTCAAGGAAAAATTGGTTATTAAATTAAAATATTTGCTTCTAAAAAGTAGAACGAAACGAATCTTATTGTTGAATTGTTGAAGAACTATATATTATTATCTTGCAATATTTTCATGAATTACATTAACGCAATTTAACCACTATACGCAGATTAATTAGAAAATTAATTTCATATAATTAAGTTTGCTTACAATGATAAATCTGAACTTTTGTATGCAAATGAGCTGCTTATTTTTCTACTACCTCCCTCTTCGTTTTTAACCGGGCTTGGGACCGGCTTCGGCGGAACTAAGGCGAAACGCAGATTTTTTTTGGCTCATTTTATTTACATGAATTTATTCTTCTAAAATTAACTTGAATCTATAATAGTCAAAAACATGCCATTTTAAGAAGTTTCTTATTTTAACCTATGTTATAAAAGTTAACAACGCAAATTTTCCCAAAAATAATATTTTCTTCTTTCTGAAACGTACGCTACTAATAATGGTAAAGTTTTTTTCTGTGCTGACTTAATTTAGTTCGTTTGAAATGTTTTTTGAATTCTTCAAACTAAAATCAGTTGCCCCTGTGCATAAGCTTCTAAGCCTACTTCATTGGCATTTCCGCCATTTTGGAATTTAAGAGAAACTGTCAAGTACCCAGGTGTCAAATTCGTGGGCCAGCAGACGAGGGCTTGATTAGGGACACGATATTAAAAGAAAGTATCTATACTTTTACTTTCAAGTAGCATCGCAACCAAGTATTGACATAAGTGTTTATGTAGCGAGCATATTCTTTTATCTGCCCGCAGGTAGCCGAATACAAATCCGTCTACTTTTCTTGAGAGCTGGCCGAATACAAAATCCGTCCTGCTAGGGTGTGGGTGTGTGTGTGTGTGTGTGTGTGTGTGTGTGTGTGAGTTGGGGGAGAGGCGCATTGGCGCCTCTAAGCACTCAGGCCAAAGGACCCATTGTACTCATTTCCCACTGCCTACCATAGTTTCCCAGACCTCTTGATAAAGTCTAGGATCACTGATAGGGGAAAAGAGGCTATCGTCTGCATGCGTGCAACATCCCAGCCAAAGCATTGATATCTGAGACGCGCAAACGCTGGGCATTCACAGAGGAAATGCTCCGCAGAGTCAGCCTCTTCTAGACAGGATGAACAGAGGTCATCCTGTGCAACACCTATTCGGTACATATGTCCTCCTAGGCAGTTGTGTCCAGTCAGAATACCCACCATGGCCCTGCAAACTTTCCTGCTCTTATTGAGCAAGAATCCCGCAGTCACATGGTTGGGTTCTGAGAGGAATACCTTCGTGTGCCTGGCCACACCGGTAGCCGTCCATCTATCTTTGTGAGCATCATCTACCCACTTTCGAATAATGGCACGTGCAGATGCGGTCGGCACACCCAAGGTGGGTTCAGGGCCCCGTAGCGGAAGTTCCGAACCTTGCTTCGCAATGACGTCAGCAATTTCATTCCCCTCAACACCACAGTGCCCCGGTACCCAGAGCAGATGCACCCTATTGCATCTGGCAACAGAGTTCAATCGTGCTCTGCACTCTTGGACAATTTTCGAGTTTGTCAGGGGTCTACGCAGCGCCATCAGTGCAGCTTGACTGTCACTGCAAATAGCAATGCTCTTTCCTCTCCATCTTTTCTCAATTGCCCAACAGGCAGCTCTCAGGATAGCAAACATTTCTGCTTGAAAAACCGAAGCGTGCTCTCCAAGAGAGAAAGCCCATCTGCCATTCGATGAATGTAGATAGACACCAGCTCCAGATCTACTATCTGACCTCGAGCCGTCCGTGAAGAAGATCTCCGAATATCCCCTCGTACACAGATCCGGATCATCCCAGTTACTTCTGCTTAAGAGGATTACTTCGTACCTTTTTCTGAAGTCGAGGAAGGGCACCCGAGCGTCCGAAGGCATGGCGAGAATCGGAGAGATCTCACACATCGACCTCCTAATAGAGCAGTGCCCCACATCGTCTTCACCTACCCATAAGCCAAGCTGAGCTAGTCTATGGGCAGAGCTCATCGCCACACTCTGAACTTGAATGTCGGGAGGAGGCAGATTGAGAAGCGCATCAAGGGCCGCACCCGGAGTAGTGCTCATGGCACCACAGATACCCAGGCACACCGTCCTTTGCAGCGTAGCTAACTTTTTCCGAGCATACAATTGCCTCACGATAGTCCACCACACCACCGATGCGTACGTGAACATCGGCCTAATTATTGCTGTGTAGATCCACATCACTACACGAGGCTTTAGACCCCATGTGGTAGCAAAAGCTCTCTTGCACTGCCCGAAAGCTTTTATAGCACGAGTAAGCTTCACTTCCACATGTTTCTTCCAGAGAAGTTTTTTGTCCAAGATTACTCCAAGATATTTGACTTCATCTGAAAGTTGAAGTGTTACACCCTTCATGATTGGAAGCACTAGTCCTCTCAGTTTCTTTTCCTGGTAAACAAAACAAGTTTTGTCTTACCAGGATTCACTGTTAAGCCGTGCCTCGAACACCAGCTGCCAATCAGATCCAATGCACGCTGTGTATTTCTACATACCACATTCAGATCTTTACCGACAGCCAGTGCGGCCACGTCATCAGCATAAGCTTGTGCGTGCAGCCTTTCTTGTTGCAGTTCGTTAAGCAGGGAGTCGACTAGCATACTCCACAGGAGCGTTGATAGGACGCCCCCTTGAAGGCATCCATTTGTCGCCTCTGTTCTTAAGTAGCAATCGGATCCAGCTTCCGCCAGCAACCATCTCTGCGTCAGCATGGCATGAATCCACCTAACTAAGACATCATCCACGCCATGTACTTTCGCAGCATCACATAGTTCCACGAAGGGCGCGCAATCAAAGGCCCCTTCAATGTCCACAAACACCCCCAACGCATACTCACCATTGGAGATCGCTCCCTCAACTCTGGCCACCAAAGAATGAAGGGCCGACTCGCATGATTTTCCTCGCTGGTACGCATGTTGCTCATCATTCAAAGGGTTAAACCTAAGCGCCGTAGTACGTATGTGTCGTTCGACAAGTCTCTCTAGGCATTTCAACATAAACGAAGTTAAGCTGATCGGTCTAAAGTTCCTTGGATCGGAATAGTCATCTCTCCCCGGTTTAGGTATAAAAACTACCTTAACCTCTCGCCAAGGTGATGGAACATACCCCAAGGAAAGGCATGCCCAGAAGATTTCTCTCAGGTCTGCCCCCAAGTGGTCAATTCCCTCCCTAAGCATAACCGGATAGATACCATCCAGGCCCGGCGATTTGAAATTTTCAAAAGACATGATTGCATCCCTGACCTTTTCACTAGTGACCACAGATCTAGTTGTGTACCAGCACTTCCTACTGCTGCGAAGAGCAGGGATTTCGGTCACAGGCGCGTTTGCCTTCTGCGACTCAATCACCGGGGCTCCCTGGAAGTGAGTCCCAAGTAAAGTCTGCAAAGACTCCTTTTTGGATTTGGTAAAATCACCATCCGAGCGTTTTAGAGAGTCTAGCTTCGCTGATTGATCCTTCTCTAGGACTTTGCAAAGCCTAGACGTCTCCCGTGCGCCTTCCAGTCTTTCACAGTAAGATCTAAATGATTCCCTCTTAGAGGTCCTCACCAGCTTCTTATACGTTCTCTGCAAAGATCTGTAGGCGATCCAGTCATCCTCATTGTTGCTCTTACAAGCTCTGTTGAGAATTTTCCTGGTACTTTTCCTTAGCTTCTGTAGTTCCCGATTCCACCAGGGAGCCGTCTTGCCACATCTGCTCTTACTGATCGGGCAGGCCTCTTCATAGCTACTCATTAGGTCTCTATTCAGAGTGCTCAACCGGGATTCTATTGACTTTGGTGATTTTATCCTACCACTTGGACGCGCTCTGTCTGCAAGAAGCCGATTGAACGTAGGCCAATCAGTGTTTCTTGGGTTTCTTCTTTCCACCACGGGTGTTAGATCCGTGGCTAAAGAGAACACCAAGTAGCGATGATCAGAGATTGAATCTTCATCTGATACATTCCATCCAGTCATTGATCCAACTATTCCAGCTGAACATAGCGATACATCAATGACCACCCTTCTGTTTGGGGTGACAAATGTGGGAGTAGTCCCAGTGTTTAAAATCATCAGCCCGGCAGAAGTTATAAAATCAAAGAGGCTTTTACCCCTGGCGTTACATTTGTTGCTACCCCAGCTGGTATGCTGGGAGTTGGCATCGCAGCCCACCACAAGTTCAAGTCTCTCCGATTCAGCGTACAAAACCAGGTCCTTTAACTCCTGTATCGGCGGCGGGAGTAAGGAGTCAAAGGGAAAGTAAGCTGAGGCAACTATCGTGCGCTTAAGCCTACCATTTTCTCGGTGTTGTACGACGACCGCTGACAGGTCCGGGCTTGAAATCTGTCTGAGCATGGTGGCATCAAGCAGATTGGAAGCCAGAACACAAGTCCTCGGCCGTATTGACCTTTCATCATAAAAGATCTTGGCCCCCGTGGTTGGACTAAGTCCGTAGATCCTACCGCCTCGAACCCACGGTTCCTGTACAAGTGCAATGTAGGGGGAGGCTTGCAGTTTTGTCAATTTTTCGCTCAAAAGATAGGACGAAGCCTTGGCACGCCGCAAGTTGATCTGGACAAATCTTATACCTTCAGGCACAGAAACGTCCGGAGTTTAAATCTTTGGATCCCTTTGCAGGGACCCTTAGATAATGTCCGCGTGACCAGTGAGAGAAACTCTATGGGAGAGAATTTCCACAGGATCTCTGCGTTTTGCTCTGCCGATCTGTCCATAGACAGTCACAAAAGTTCGTGCCTAACCACTTTCTGATTTGGTTAAATTTAACCGCATACAAGAAGTAGCTCAGCACCATCCGGTACCTGTCTCTTAGCATCGAGAAACTTCTCTGGTCAAGTACGATCACCAGGTTGAAACCATCTTCACCTGTGGTGGGATTCTTCCTGGGATTCATGTAATTGATGATCCAGTGTTTCGCATCGATGCCCGGATTCAGTTTGCCGAACATGCCAGTGATGTCACCTGCACTCTTGCGAGGACCAGGGATCCAACAACTGACATAATAGGGTTTGGCCAGGTCGGAGTCCAAAATGGTAAATTTGGGCCGACTGCCAGTACCCAATTTAAGAACAATCTGTGTGAGCCACTCCTTAGATGTTTGATTGGAGCAGGCGACTTGGAGGTGACCATCCACAAACTTCGCTTGCGTGAAGTTGTAAACTGGTCCCGACTCCACTATCTCTCGCCACAGTTCGTTCTTAAGGATAGCGCACTGACCTTGGGTCATTTTGCCACCCTTGCCAGACACACCTATCACAACAACCAGCGAAGAAGACGCAGCTTCTGCATACGTTCTCCTCCCTACCCTTGTGGAAGGTGTGTTTGTGCCAGAAGGACCAGCCTCTGCAAGATCTCTCTCGCAGATTTTGACACCTTTCGGCACCTTGCGCTCAGAGGTGCAGGTATCCGCTTTCGCCTCAACCTTGCGTCTCTTTCGTGCGCCGCCGCTGGCAGATTTGGCCTCTGTGCTGGCCGGCTGGGAGATCTTCGGTGTGACCGGTCCCTCCTTACCTTTCAGCGTCGTCGCTGAATCCCGATTTGCATCAGGAATCATCGATTCCTTGAACAGAGTCCTCTTCTGTCGACGGCTAAGAGCTTTCCCTGGTTCACGAAGTCCAGTCGGCTTAGCTTTGCATCCAGGCGCCGGTCCAGAACATTTCTGCTCCGAACATGCGACCTTAGCATCACCAGCCAACCTTTCTTTCGCTACCCCGGGTCGGCTCAGAGGTTTCGCTGCCTGACGTCCAGTCTCCAGGGAAACACCTGCAGTTAATACTGCATTTGTCTCTCCGTCAGCCTTCGGCGGCAGCTTGCCCCTTTTGCGCAGTCTCTTACGTTGTCTGCGACTGAGAGCCTCCACAGGTTTCCAGAGTTCAGAGGAATGAGCACTCTTACTATCTGTACTTCCCGCGGGCGTCTCATTTGCACTAGTCGGAGTTACCTCCTCTAATGCATCCCTTCTCCTCTTATGTGAGGATTCGGGAAGAAACATCTTTACCCCTGGTACGGCCGTAGTCGGACTTCCAGCTGGTGCTGTACTCGCCTTTCCGGAGCCTGTGATCAGGGGGGATGCTATCAGCAAGTCCGAAAACTTGCTGGCCATGGAGTCTTCCACGATGGTAACCTGTGAGCTTCCACTGCAACCAGGGTCCTCCATTGCAGTCATACATGAGGTTGGGGCCTGCAGAATCCGAGCCCCTGCCGTGCTGAGCACGGGTGGATTTCCAGACTCAGTCTGGCTGCCACCTGCAGAGATAAAATCCTTGGGATTCATCCTCATGCTTACTACAGCCATCAGGCTGCAAATATACACATTTTACTGAGGATAGAGTTACCTCGTTACCTCAAACCCTCCTCCTTTCTCCGGGCTTGGGACCGGCATATCACAAGTTAGACTTGTGAGCGGCGGAGTTCCTGCTAGGGTAAAATCAAATGAAACACAATCGTTTTGTTTGATGTTTAAAACCCAAGAGACTTTATTTCTCACATTAATCTTCTTTTATAGCTAATTGGTCTAACCCTAAAATTTCTGATTCCAATTAAAATGACTGAATTCGGACAAAAAATGTAATTGTCAGCGACAATTGCTTATCATTCACGTCGTGTATACCTGCGTAGGTCAATGATGTGGGTCAGCATTTTCTCATTAATTCTATTATTTGCGATGGGTTATTGCCGGTTGAATCATTGACCTATGCATGCACGTTTACGATAATATGCGCTCGTGCAGCAATTGACACCTTACAGGAAATCGTAGAATTTATTCAATTAGCAATATGTTTCTAGTGGTACTACTTAGCATATAATTTTGATGTTAAGCGTATTTTGCCTATACATATTTAGATACATAAATTTTCGTATAGACATGAGTAATTACATTAAGACTGCAATTAAGTTTGAAAATTTTGATCATTTGCAATAAAGTCGAATTGAATGAATTTAACATGTATGTATTTATGATCCTGAATGAATGTATGTATGCATAAGTATGTATGTATTTTAAATGAACTTAAAATTAAGTATGTTTAGGAATTAGAATTATGGTTCAATTTAGATGAAATTGAACATCCTCCCCCGCTTTGATCGATGTCGGTCAACCAATCAATCATTTGGACTCATCATGACAGGGAGCACCAAACTAGCGCAGAGCAGCAAATTTATTGCACTATTTCCAATCCTTCGATTCTTAGGTCGAAGTGGATCTGAGGTCGTGAATTCTTCGTTGGAGATGGAAGTAATCGGTTCCGTGGGTTTGTGCTTTGTGGCTCGTATTGGGAGTGTCTCTTCACCAATAATGTATGCTTCGCAGCCCCCTGTTTCTATCGGTAGCGGAGCCAACTTTTGAATCGGTCTTCTGAGCACTCCGGTTGCCGTTGGAATATCTGTAACTCTAACCAACCCATCCAGGCCTTTGATTACTCGCAAAATTCTGCCCATTTGCCATTTTAAAGCTAGAAGATTGTCCTTCACGACGACGAACATACCTGGGGTGACATTTTCACACGTTTGCGTCCATTTTCTTCGCTGTTGGAGCTCGGTAAGATATTCCGATGAACACCTTTGCCAGAACCTCTGTTTGATGTCGTTGATTTGCTTCCAGCGGTGTGACAAGGTTTAACGATTTGGCACTGCGTGTGCGTTTATGGACGTGGTAAGAGGCTCTCCAACAGTGCTGTCGTTTTGAAAATTTTCAGGGGAGTACATTTTTTAATCCAAAGGGAGTACTTTACATTAAATGGGAGTACTTTACATTAAAAGGGAGTATTTTACATTATAAGGGAGTACAACAGTTTTTTATGTATTGCTAGTCAAACAGAGACTATGGGTTTAGACTTGCTAGTTTCACAAATTTCGGAACTGCCAGAAAAGTGGCATGCATATATAATTATTGTTATGAACTGTCCGTATGTAAAGTGGTGGTGAGATAAGATTTTGGAAACAACGTTTTCCAGCGAAAGCCACCTCGTCGCAGATGTTTTTAGTGTTTTATGGATTTTAACGTTAAAGCTCTCTTGAAATTGGCTGTATTCAGTTTGCCGTTTAGAACATTGGGAAAAAATATAAATATTGCGAGCCATTACTTCAATGTGCTGGGGCACCGTTTTTGCGGGGGCAGGTCATATGCAGGTCATAACACACAAATTTAGAAAATCTATTTTAAGGAAGGATTCAACACCTTGTTTATTACCCATTATAACCGAAGCTTCGTCTAAAGTGAATTTTACTAAGTTTGTCAAACAAATATTCAAATCGGTTAAATACTTCGGCAAATTGTAACATATTGACTTTGCATCATATTGAGAGTGTCAGCGTCATACGAAATGCAGAGAACAAAGCAGCAGTAAAAATTATGCTATGTTTAGTAATAATTAAAGGTTTAGAATAATTTGCGATTTCCCGCACGTATTCAAAATTTGAATGTGTTAGTCCATAGATGGCGTTCATCATGGAAAATTATTATTGATCGTATGTGACATTTCCGTTTATTGGAAATTTTTACTTAACAGCTATAATTGAAATGTATCCAGAGTCGAGTATTTTTAGTTGTGCAGGGTTTTAACGTTCAGAGTTTAACGAATTATGCCTAGTACTAAACTCTTCTCGAAGCGAATTCAACGGTCAAATTCCATACAAAAAGAGCTTTTCATTGTTCACTGACGAATTGAAAAGCTCTTTTTGTATGAAATTTGACCGTTCAATTCGCTTCGCGAAGAGTATAGTACTAGGCATTAATACGAATTGATAAAGGCGATACAGAAACATACAGAGTCTAAGGAATTAAAATATAAAGACGATAAAGACGATACAAAAACGATACAAAAACAAAGACGATACAAAAATAAAGACGATACAAAAACAAAGAGACTTCGAGAAAATCTAAGAACCTATTGTGGACTTCTCCCCAGTCAAAGGCGAACTATCGAACTAGGGACGAACATGTGATTGTCCTTATATCTGTGGTTTCGTCAATAATAAGGGATATATATTTTTTTTTTACAAAATTTTGGCTATTTGCTCACACGATTCATTCTTTAAAATTAGATTTGTGACATTATTAAACTTCGTTTTCCCACATTTCTACAATTTTACAATTTCAGAATCTTGGGCAATTAATTTTTTAATAAATTTGATTTAAATGAACAAATTCAATGGTGTGATTAGCGTGAATGGTAAATTATGTTTAAAAAAAAAATATAATTATTCTAAGCTCGACCATTTTAATATTTTTGGATTTTTTAGTGTACGATTCAATTGCTACTCGACTGTGAGTTTATGGTTGATTTTTGCGGCTGTCTCCAATTTGGTGCGATTTACTGTTTCATTTCGCAATTAATGTGATACATTTTAGCCTACCAGTTTTTGGCAATGTTTGCAAAAGGATTTTTTCTCATATTTACCTTTCGAAGTAGAAGGTATACCCTTTGTTTGAAGCCAATCAAACTGCCCTAGCTAAATTTTCCGAAACTTTTGATATCGTCTTTGATTTTCAATATAAATTTGTGTGGTTTTGCAATTGGATTCTAAACTATAATCGTCCGTATCCAACTCTATGCTAACCATCGTAGTATCATTAATCGCACTGCATTTCTTATTTATCGCATGTGTGAGCCCTTGAGCTCTATTCTTATACAACTTAATCAAAAAAACTGTTTATCTGATAAAACAACCGTTCTATCGCTTTGTTAAAATTGCGTTTGTTCCAAGAAGATATAATTACCAGCGTGTTTGGTGATGAAAAAAATGACTTGTGTCATGAAACTGAAAATTAAAGCATTTTATTTTATTTTATTTTAAGTCTGTGATATTAAATTGCCGTTAATATACTTGAGAAAATTCGGAGATGAAATTGGAGACGTGAGGTATATAGACAAATTGCTGCCTGTGAAACAAAAAGTAGAAGTCAAACTGAAATTCGAGCATTTCATTGCAAGTTTGTGACCAATAATCTTCTCAACTTACCGTTGATTTCATCATTCACTTCAAACAGGCAATTGAAATATTTTTCACAGAATTTTCCGAAATACTATGGCACAAAAACTGGATCAGGACGTAAACCAACTATATCTGAAAGGGACAAACGCCAGATATTTTCAAAGGCAACGCAGTTACACCTTACAGCTGCTCATATTAAGGCTGAATTGAAAAGATCATAAAAATAATAATGCGGTCTGGACAAAACGTGTTAAAAATACAAAAAGATACAAAACGGCCAAAATGGATTTCGCCAAATAATTTATAAAACATGACGAAGAGTGGAGGAAAATTGTGTTTAGCGACGAAAAGAAATTTAATATGGATTGCCCAAATGGTTGCCAATTTTATTGGCATGATTTACGAAAGGCTCCGGAAATAAAAAAAAAACCCATTGGCATGGGTTCTCACTCTTATGAATTCGGCAATGTATACAGAGTTATTAGAAGATATGCTAATCGACAACGCTGAACAGATTATAGGACCGGATTTTATCTTCCAGCAAGACAACGCGGCTATCCATGTGTCAAAATACACCAAACGTTGGTTTAGAGAAAAGGATATACCTGTGCTTGATTGGTCTGCTTGCAGCCCTGATCTAAATCCCACAGAGAACCTTTGGGGCATTTTGGCTCATCGAGTTTACAGAAGGTGCGTTTTATTTTACATCCAGAGTAGTGCAGGATATCGATTTGCACACGAAACAACAACAACATCCAGAGTACGAACACTTGTGAATTCAGTGGATTTCGTACTCGTGCTCTCTGTGGAACGTATTTAGGAAAGTCATGTCAACTTGAATAGTTGGAATTTTCAAAAATTTCCATGTCACCCTGGCAACCAAGATATATAGTCATACATTTGAAAACGGCGTTGGTTATATGACAGTTCAAATTTTGAAATGACAACTATCTGACAGAAAAAACTTGCGTGCTACTCTGGATCGTTTTATTATGCATGCAGGATACCTACTACACTCTGGATGAAAATAAAACGCAGCTAATGACGGTAAACAATACAATTAAAACAGAATGGAATGGCATTTAAGAAAATATAATAAAAAAATTAATTTCATCAATTGCAAATAGATTCATTGAGGTCCTTTAGAAAAAATAAAAACACACCAAATATTAATTAATAATAACTAACTCTATTTTAGTCGATATATCGGCAATACGAATATGGATTTATATTTATTTCCCCCGAAATTACTTTTTTTTTAATTTTTTCCCCATATATGAATTATAACTATGTTCATTTTTTTATTTTTTATTTGCTTTTGTTATTGTGATTAATATAATAGAATTAAAGTTAAAAAAAATATTTGCATATATAAAATAATACTTTATAGTTATTTTCTCCACTGTATGAGTATTAAAATTGTTCCCAATGAAAAGGGAGTACTTTGCAAGTGAAGGGAGTACAGGAGTACGGTAACTAAAAACGGAGTACAAATACTCCGATCGGAGTACAACGACAGCACTGCTCTGCAATCAAAAAATGTCCGGGTGTCAAGGCTGATATATCTTGGGCGTAATCAGAAACTGGGGTTAATGGCCTAGAGTTGAGGATGGCTTCGATTTCAATCAATACAGTCTCCAGTTCTTCATACGTTAAGGATGCTGGTGCCACGTTTTTAATTAGAAAATGTTTGGCTGATTTCACTCCAGCCTCCCATAATCCACCAAAATGTGGAGATCTCGGTGGGATAAAATGTAAATCAATTCCAATCGGGCCAAGGAAATTAGCAATTTGTTGCTGCGCCGGTTCCGCAAAAATACTGTCCTTCAAATCCATCAATTGATTTTTCGCCCCGACGAAGTTGATTGCATTGTCGCAATATAAGTTGCGACAGTGTCCACGTCGTCCCATAAATCTCTTCAGGGCGTCGATAAAAGCTTTGGTCGTTAAATCGGTGATTAACTCCTGATGTATCGCTTTCGTTGCGAAACAGCAAAAGACAGCCAGATATGTTTTTTGAGGGCGCTTCCCTCGGATTTTGAAATGGTCCACAATGGCCCAGCAAAATCCACACCAGAGCTGACGAAAAGCCTTGCTGGCTGAACTCTCGACGCGGGAAGATTTCCTATTAGTTGATTTAGTAGTCTTGGTTTCGCTATAGAACATCTTACACACTTTTGTATGACTGATCTTGCGGCTATTTTCCCCTTGATGGGCCAAAATTTTTGCCGTGCAATAGATAACAATGCTTGCGGTCCTGCATGTAGGTGTTGGTGATGGATGTCTTCCAGGATTAGCTTCGTTATGTAGTGGCCATAAGGTAAAATCACGGGATGTTTTGCGTCATACGGCAAGTCTGACTGCTCTAAACGGCCACCAACTCTCATTAAGCCGACATCATCTAAGAATGGATTTAAATTGAGGAGCGTGTTGGTGCTGCTTAATTGTCTTTTTGTTGCAAGCAGATGGATGGAGTCTCGATATTCGTTTTGCTGCGCTTCTTTTATTATGACGACCAAGGCCTCTTGCAGTTCTTCGGCCGTTAGTTGCACTGAGTGGTATCTTATGTGCCAAATAGATATTGGCCGAGCCCAGGCGAGCCGAAGTCAGACGAGGCCGCCAACATGTGGACGGCATTTGACAGCTCGTCACGAATCGCCTTGGCTCGTGCCCAAAACCCATTCCGATCGGAAAGCGGACGAGCGCCTCTGACACCTATCAAAGTCGCTTGTCTGGACCGTCCACACACTCAGCTCTCCTGGGCTCGGCCAATATCTATTTGGCACATTACGGTTTTAACTTTCTGAGCGTTACTTATGAAACGCAAAATATATGCTACAATCCGCTGTAGTCTTCTTATGGAGTTTCTATGGTCGATACCCATAAGAAATGAAATATCTGATTGTACTGCTGTTAAAACTACCTTCGGGCGTTTTTACTAATGTTCGAAGAAGAACATTAGTATTAAAATCACTTTGGCCAAAAATTCATATTTCTATATATAAATATATATATATAATCAAAAAATTTCAGTGAAAAAATCTCAGGAACGCGCCATCCGATTGAGCTGAAATTTTCAGGACACATTAGTGTATATGCAGAATAGTGCCAGGTCTCACAAAAAGTTAATAATCTTTAACCCTTTGGTGCCAGCGGCCATTTTAGTGATATTTTAAATATACCTATTATTCCGTACACAAATAATTTTTGCAAAAATAAAGTTGACGAAATAAATTTCGAATGTGTTTTACATGTGAATCGGATAATTTTTTGGAATTTTTTAACCCCATGTGTGCGCTGGGTGCCTAAAAAGAGAACGGCAAAACTTGAAAATTTTTAAATTGCGATAACTTTTGACAAAGCTATTTACAAATTACGAAATTTTCAGGACATATTGGTATTATTTAGTTGTAGATTTGTGTAGCTTTTAATAAGCGTGCTGGCAACCTTGTAGCTAGGGCAGGCACTGAAAGTGAAAACCTCCAAATCACCGTCTCTCTTGAAAAAATGCCGCTTTTTCAAAATAAAGCCACTCATATGTAAATCTTGTGCTTTGTTTACATAGACAAAAAATAAAATTTGATATGGTATAACGGGCACGCCTGGTAACCCTTGCCCAATTTACCTATATTTTTAGCATCAAAAATTCTGTTCACGGAAACTCACGATCCGATAAGCAGAATTAATTGAAATTTGCAGAATGTATTGGTCTTAAATAGGACCAGGTCTGATAGAAGTGATTTTGAAATGCGGGCGATCCTGTGCCAGTGGTGCCATCTTGAAAAATAACTAAAAAGATAACTGCTTTTAGCCCTATAAATTCTGATTGAATCGTTCGATTTTAACGAAACTCACACAGTAGCTGGACCTTACTTACGTAGCTGGACTAAACTACGTTTGGTAGAAATTTGGTCGAAAAATTCGGTTGGAGCTGCCAGCTATGATAATTTTGGTGTCTTAAATTTGAAAAAATTAAAATTCGGAAGTGAAAACATTCAAACCATCGAATATCCTAAAAATGCCCGTTTCTTACAATAAAACCAATCTGTATACAAATCTTGTGCTTCATCTACACGTTCAAAGTAAAGCTTTGGAAATTTCATGTCGGACAAGAACGGTAACCCTTTCCCAGCTAACCTATATTTTTAGCATCAAAAACTTCTGTTCGCGGGAACTCACGAATCAATAATCAGATTCAATTGAAATTTACAGAATGCATTGCACTTAAGTAGGACCAGGTCTGATAGAAGCGATTTTGAATTGTAGGCAACTCTGTGCCAGTGGTGCCATCTTGAAAAATTACAAAGAAAAAAAACTGCTTTTTGCCCTATGAAATGTGAATAAGTTACCAGATTTTCATGAAATTGACACAGTAGCTGAACCTTACTTTAAACTCTGTTTGATAGAAATTTGGTTGAAAAATTCGATTGGTGCTGCCAGCTATGGTAATTTTTGTGTCTTTGGTTTTGAAAATTCGCTCAGGAAAATAAAACTTTTTGCCCAGTGCAGTCATGAACTCAATACGAACTTCATACAATTACTGGAACCTATTATAAACATTATTCAAGCCAAATTTGGTTGAGAAGCCATGATAGGGTTGCCAGCTATTGTTGGTTTTGTGTTTGTTTGCAATATCTTTACTAAGCGGTTTTATCGAAGAATTTTCAATTGGTAATGATATTGTAGTGACAATAAACAGCAAATATTATGTATTCGATTATTTGAAAAAAACTCGCTGCAGGTAACCCTAAATTTCTTTATACTCCTATAACTTCGAACGTAATATAACAACGTCAAGCAGATGTGATATATTCTTGGCTTTGATACTGGCGAAAGGTTGCCAGCACGAGTCAGTTGTGCTACTTTTGTATCAATAAATGCTTACAGTTAGTATTCATACCGGAAACATTTACAATGAAAATAAATAACCAATGTTTCAATTCCCAAAGTTCTGCAAATTTTTCGGATCGCAGCCTCAAGCACCAACTTCAATTACAGTGCTGCAGGCACTGAGCATTTTCTTCATTGATGTTATATGAAATGCTGCTTTCAAAATTTTGTGAAATAAGCAACTGATAACGAATATAATTAGCCTTGTTTTGCTCTCATAAACGTTGAATGTCATGCCAGTGGTAATATCTGAAACCTTCTACCATATGAGTTATAATGCATTCTTGAAACCAAAGTAAAACGTGGCATTTGAAACAGTTTGGCCGTGATAAGCAGCTCATGTGGTGGAAAATGCCCTCAAAACATGCACGATTCTTATACTGTTCTTCGAACATTAGTGTTTCTAGCGGTTCAGGTGCGCTAGAGTTTTTTCTATTTCGCTATTTAACTTGTAGTAATTCTTTGGCCAATTATCTTCTGAACCATGTAGAAACATTGGTCCGTAGAACCACATTGCACAACTTTTCAGTTTTTCTGGCGCGATCCCACGTAAGACGATGTCTGCTGGATTATTTTCGGATTTAACATGTCTCCACTGGGCCGGTGTTGATAATTGCTGAATGGATGATACCCGGTTGCCCACGAAGGTATTGAAGGACGAAGCTTCTGAATTTAACCAGCTCAGGACAATTTCGGAGTCGGTCCAATAAAAGCATGTTTGATCCGATATTCTTAAGTCCCGTTTAAGCCGATGACCTAACTCAGCTGCTAGTTTCGCAGCACACAGTTCTACCCTGGGAAGTGTGATGGTTTTTAACGGTGCCACCTTAGATTTGGCGCATAAAATGTGCACGGTACGCATGCCACCTGTATGAACAGCGCCAATGTAAGCAACGGCGCCGTACGCCTTCTCAGAAGCATCCGCAAAAATGTGAACTTGAGTGCCTTTCGGTATTTTGCCTCCCGTAACATGGCGAGGTATGGAAATTTGGTTTAGTTCACTTAAACCTTTGCGGTACTTTAACCATTCTGAGTGTAACTCCATAGGCAGTGCTGCATCCCAATCGGTTTTGGCCACTACTGTCACCGGACTCATTAAACCTAATGAGTCGAACAAATGAGCAATGTCAGTTCTCTTGGTTATTCTTTCATGATTTAATGCCGTAGCACCAGTCGAAAATTGATGAACCAACTGAGCTGCAAGCTCTTGCAGACATTTTATCGCCAGATATGGTGCAGTAGTCGTGCCGTATGTCACTGTATTCAAATTATAATATCTCAATGCTTCACCGGGATTGTCTCGCCATATTATCAATTGATATCTTCGATCTTGTTCAGTTACCATTATTTGCCGATACATTTTCCTGATATCGGCCGTGAAAACATATCTAGGCAATCTGAATCGCAAATGAATGGTAAACAGCTAATCTTGGATAGTGGGACCTGTGCACAGGACCTCGTTCAGACTAACGCCAGTTGTAGTCTTAGCAGAGGTGTCAAATACTACCCTTAGTTTGGTGGTAGTGCTCTCCGGCTTTAAAACGCAATGATGAGGTAGAAAATAGTGCAGTGATGGAATGTCTGAGGGATCAATTTCGCTCATATGGCCCAGTGAGGCATATTCTTTCATGAATTGTCGATATTGACAGTTTAAGGAGGGATCCCTTTCAAGTCTACGTTCGAGCTGATAAAAGCGACGAAGAGCGATTTCCTTGGATTTTCCAAGTCTCCTTGGATCTTCTCGGAAGGGAAGTTTAACTACAAAACGTCCATTAGGGTGCCTTTTCATGCTCTGCGCAAACTCTGATTCACATTTGAGCTCCTGGGTAGTCATATGAGGGCCTGTATTTTCTGACTCTTCTAGTTTCCAGAAGCGTTCTATTTGTTCGTTTAACTTCTCCTCATTCAGTTCGGAAATTCCACATGGAACGCTTGACGGTGTATGCGCTTCCACCTTGCCTGCTACGACCCACCCAAAGACGGTGTTTTGTAGTATTGGGCCTCCCTTTCGTACCCGAATCTGCCCAATGGAAAACAGTTCGTAAAATACTTCGGCACCTTTTGGAAGGTCGATAGTGCCTGGATGGTCGAAAGATGGGTCAGCTAGTCGTATGTTGTGTGGGATGGCTTGTCTAGTTTCGGGTCCTAAATAGTGTGTAGGTTGGACGGAAACTATTTGAGGAAGTACTATTGCATCCAAATTTAGCGTAAAGTTTGTTATTTTTGATAGCAGCATTAGTTTTGCTTTTTGATGAGCTTGGTGACATTTACCCCCTACTCCTCGAATATTTAATTCTAGTTTGTCTTGACGAAGACTGAGTTTTTTTACAGCCGCTTCTGTTATAAGGTTTATTTGCGATCCGCTGTCTAATACGGCTCTAAGATCTAGTGACTCCCCCTTATAGTTACGAGCCTGAACAATGGCAGTACTCAATAGTATCGTTGATCCCTTCGTTGAGGGTTCTGTCGATAGCGTCACCAAATTTTCATCACTTGCCATATGTACCACCGGCAGTGCGGCTGACGGCATTCTTTCCTTCTCTGTTTCCAAGTTAGTGAGGTTTTCATCCACGGTAGTAGCTATGGATTTTTCTGGACTACGCTGCTCCAAATGTAGCAATGTATTGTGTTTTTTTTGACATCGTAGACAACATCTGGAAGTGCATTGGGATGCTCGATGGCCATCGCGCAAACAATTCATGCATAATCCAAGCGATCTGACTTTGGCTATTCATTCTTGTACTGACAATTGCTTGAACTTTTCGCAAGTTGAAATTCTATGATTCCCAATGCAATTCTTGCATCGTATAGTAGAAACATCCTTAACTGATACTAATGTCGCAGTTTTGTCTTACGTGAGCCTGTTGTGGTTTATCACCCGTTTGTCAGTGATACAAGTCTCCAAGGCTTGAAAGCGCCGCTCAAGAAAGTTCAGCAAGGAATTTATGCTCTGTAATTCGCGCGGTGCGCTAAGCGATTGTTCGTAGAGGTGGTGGCTAACCTTATCTAATTTTTTAACCAACAAATGAAGAAGAAGCAGATCCCAACTAGTTATATCTAGTTGTAAACTTTTAAGTCCTAGCAAACATTCGTTTGTTACGTCGTGCATCTTCTTTATAGCAGCGGCAGACTCTTGGAGTATTGTTGGTTGTGACATCAATCTATCCATGAACGTGGATACCATTAACCGCTTATTATTGTGCCGGTTATTCAATATCTCCCATGCCGTACTATAATTCTCCTTTGATATTGGCATATGTCGTATGAGTCGTTCAGGTTCTCCTTTGAGATTCATCTTTAAATACCACATTTTCTGAGCATCTCCTAGCTGTTGCTCGTGAACCATTTGCTTAAATAAGTCATGGAATGGTTTCCATTTGGAATTATCTCCATCAAACATGGGTAAAGTCAATTGGGGTAGTTTCACCTGAGCCTGCGGGGCGGCCGCAGAACATCTTGAATGCGAAATATCAGAACATCTTGAATGCGATCTTCAATATGTTCGTAGTCTTCGTCGCGATAGCCTAAAGTATTTGGGTTCGACCCAGATTGTCCTATCCTTTCATGATAGTGACGTATCTCCTCCCAATATCGCGTGATAACGGCGATTTTAAGATCGTAGTATTTTTTTGATTGTTCATCTTCATTGCTGTTGATCTCATCTATTATGTGCTCAATAGCGTGCATCTTTGATCGTTGCTGTCGGATCAAAACAGCCAGATTGTTATTCCCTTCAAATGACGTTTTGAATGATAAGGATGAGCCTTCTGAATCCATTCGTTCCTCTACTGTGCCGCTTTTGGGGTCGTAGTGTAGTTGATGCATCGCCTCCTTTGTCTTCAAGTATTCTCGCTCCATAGCATTGAAATACTTGTTAATAAAATACGGGTGGTCTGGATGGGTACATTCAAAACCCCTCAATTCCTGGTTGGTTTTAGAGAATACATCCCACAGGTCCGTCAGGCGTTTCAATCGTGCATCGAGGTATTCAGTTGTTTTACGGCTTAGTGAGTCCTTTTTATAATTGGACAACACTCTTTCCAATTCCTTCCCTGTTTCATCTTGCTGCTTAGTGAGCTCTTCGAAAATAGCCATTGTGTTAGTCTGTGTTGTGGCCCAGACTACGCCTTAATAGCAAAATAAACGAAGAAAAAAAAACTACTTAGTCTGTCTTATGGCCCAGACTAACGCTCTAAAACTCTTTGAGAGAGTATAAGGCCGGGCAGTCAACTACTGCAAATAGATCGTTGATTAAGAGTATATTCTTCCTTTCAACTAATCCACAAGAGACACAAGGTGGGAACACCGAACGAATTCTCCTTAAATTCTGATCTGTATGAAAAAGACGTGATTCGGTATGAATCACGTCGGGGTCACCAAAAATGTTTATGTAGCGAGCAGATTCTTTTATCTGCCCGCAAGTAGCCGAATACAATATCCGTCTACTTCTCTTGAGAGCTGGCCGAACACAAAATCCGTCCTGCTAGGTAATGGTACATTGATACAATATCGACGCACCAGGGTATATTCAAATGAAACACAATCGTTCTATTTGATGCTTAAAACCCAAGAGACTTTATTTCTCACATCAATCTTGTTTTGTAGCTAATTGGTCTAACCCTAAAATTTCTGATTCCAATTAAAATTACTGAATTCAGACAGAAAATGTAATTGTCAGCGACAATTGCTTATCATTCACGTCGTGTATACCTGCGTAGGTCGATGATGTGGGTCAGCATTTTCTCATTAATTCTATTATTTGCGATGGGTTATTGCCGCTTGAATCATTGACCTATACATGCACGTTTCCGATAATATGCGCTCGTGCAGCAATTGACACCTTACAGGAAATCGTAGAATTTATTCAATTTGCAATATGTTTCTAGTGGTACTACTTAGCATAATAATTTCGATGTTAAGTGTATTTTGCATATACATATATAGATACATAAATTTTCGTATAGACATGAGTAATTACATTAAGACTGAAATTAAGTTTGGAAATTTTGATGATTTGCAAATGAAGTCGAATTGAATGAATTTAACATGTATGTATTTATGAGCCTGAATGAATGTATGTATGCGTAAGTATGTATGAACTTTAAATGAACTTAAAATTAAGTCTGTTTAGGAATTAGAGTTATGGTTCAATTTAGATGAAATTGAACAATAAGTACCGTACTCATTGCAACAGTACTGATATGAGTAAGTATCATATGATACTTAATATGCCTATTTTCATTCACAAGAGTCAGTTTAGACTACCAAAGAAGCCAGAGATTCCAATTATAATGATAGGGCCGGGAATTGGTCTGGTGCCGTTCGGTGGGCCGTGGCTTTGTTCAAGAAAAGCTTTTTTCCAAGAATGAAGGCAAAGAAGTTGGCGATACTATTCTGTATTTTGGCTAGCGGAAGAAGAACGAAGATTTCATTTATCAGGAGGTAGGCTTGTATTCATTAACTTGTATTTTTTACTCACAGCCACTATGCTACGTTTACTTTGAACTGGAAGAATTCGTTGGTAAGGATATTTTGACATTCAAAACGGGATTCTCTCGAGATTAAGGACACAAAATTTACGTCACACATTCAAATCTAATTTGGAAGGTTATTTATTGGTGAGAACAAAGGTCACTTGTAAATGTGCCGGTACGTTTGCCTCACTTGATTATCCCTTTCCATTACACATTAACTCCGTTCTCACAGCGACGCCAAAAATATGGCAGCCGATGTAAGAATTATTCTGCTCAATGTGATATCATCCAGCAAGGGAAATAAGTCACAGACTAAAGAACAACAGTTTATCAAGAAAATGGAGGCTCAAAAGCGCAACTCAGCCGAAGTGCGGAGCTAATCGCAACTATTCCATCAGATTTCATTTTGTTTGCTCGCTATAGACGGGAGCAGGCAAACAGCATTCCTTGAGTGGGATTATAAACGTTGAAATAATAAATTTATTAAACTAAATTAAAGTAGATAAAAGTTAATTTTGAAGAGGAGATAAGCGATGATAAAAAACAGGATGTTTACCGAAGACCAGATATTGTTCACGAGGATTGTTGCACTCTCACGTCGAAAATGTGCCTTTTTGCATACATATATATCACTTTTGAAACTAATTTAATCACATTGTTATTAGGACATTAGGATGTGAAAGTCGATACTAATAATTAAGCAAGAATGTTTATGATTTACTCGGTTCAGAGTATTTTGCTTAAAAGATCAAACATGTCTTTTAAAAGCAACTAAGCTGAGATTTTATACAAAGAGACGCCCCAGTGCTATTTTATACTGTAATGTGGGCCATATTTGTGAATTAGTGAACTTGCTATTTAATATCTTTTGCTGATCAATTTATTTTTTTATAAATAACTGGTGTGAAGGGTCTTCTAGTTTCGTTTCGTTTCGTTTTCTAGTTTCGTTGTTTTCATAGAAAATTGATTTTGGCTCGTGCGCTCTCGTTTATGTGAGGGATCTAGTGTAGTAATTTTGTTTATTGGAAACAATGTGCAAATGTTTATAAATACATTATTTTTTAAGAAATTATTTTATTGTTTTTGACTATGTATAGTAAAAGAAGGATGCAAGGTAAGTAATCCATAAAGTATGGAGAAATGACAAATTTTATATATATTTTACTATCATTGATAGAGAGAAGCCCAATTTGCATAAAATTTTGGTAATAGAGACGTTAACGATGATCTTTAATTTGACAGGATCTATTGGATTGGGTGGGACCCGGTTTGGAATTCGGCGATAATTTCCACGACGGCGAGGTTCAAAGTCTTTAAGAACACCAGCCGGGCGGAAAACTAAACGGGCACCACGCAAGAAAAGGGAGTATTATAATATGGGGTGCAATATCTTGTTAAGGGATCATTGACTTGGTGGTAATGAAAGGCTTTTTTTTAGAACCACACTGCTAGAAAATTAGAACCACACTATTTCTATAACCTTCCAAAATGGTAATGCACCTATTTATAATGCAACAGTAGTGAAAGTGTTACGAGGGCAATCCACCAAAATTATGGAATGGCCGCCGCACTCATCTGGCTAAAACACTTAGAGTGGACGTTCGGGGATGAATGCGAACAAAACTTAATGACTTAAATCTTCCAGTTAAAGTCATTTGAAAAAGACAACATTCAATCGAAACGTATGCTTCATCCGCTCCACTGATTATCACTACTTCATTTGAAATGAGTGGAGGGTCTCGCGATTAGCAATTTAAAGGTGAAATCTTTCGAAGAACATTATCTGAATTTGATCTATTTTTTAGGTTTATATTATAAACAAATTCATATTTTTTTAGACTTTACATGTATATTCACAGTACACAAATTTAATAATACAGAGAATAGAATTGCTCCTAGTCTTTGACTTTTCATACCTAATCATTTAGGTACATAAATTTAAAATTAATATATACACTTAATATTGTGTGATTAAATATTTAGTATGTTGAACATTGCTAAAAGGTTTCTATTGAAAACAAATTCATATTTTTTTAACCTTAACATGTGTATTCACAGTATACAAATTTAATAATACAGAGAATAAAACTGCTCCTAGTCTTTGACTTTTCATACCTAATCATTTAGGTATATAAATTTAAAATTAATATATATACTTAATATTGCTTGATTAAATATTTAGTTTGTTGAACATTACTAAACGGTTTCTATTGAAAACAAATTCATATTTTTTTTAGTCTTTACATGTATATTCACAGTATGCAAATTTAATAATACAGAGAATAGAACTGCTCTTAGTCTTTGACTTTTCATACCTAATCATTTAGGTATATAAATTTAAAATTAATATATATACTTAATATTGCTTGATTAAATATTTAGTTTGTTGAACATTACTAAACGGTTTCTATTGAAAACAAATTCATATTTTTTTAACCTTAACATGTGTATTCACAGTATACAAATTTAATAATACAGAGAATAAAACTGCTCCTAGTCTTTGACTTTTCATACCTAATCATTTAGGTATATAAATTTAAAATTAATATATATACTTAATATTGCTTGATTAAATATTTAGTTTGTTGAACATTACTAAACGGTTTCTATTGAAAACAAATTCATATTTTTTTTAGTCTTTACATGTATATTCACAGTATGCAAATTTAATAATACAGAGAATAGAACTGCTCTTAGTCTTTGACTTTTCATACCTAATCATTTAGGTATATAAATTTAAAACTAATATATATACTTAATATTGCGTGATTAAATATTTAATTTGTTGAACATTACTAAAAGGTTTCTATAAGTATAATGTTTCTATAAGTATAATGAGTAGTGGTATCTGAATAAAGTGTTGGCAATCATGGCCTTTCGAAATAGTTTTTCGACAACCTGTTTTTGAAAGAAAACATACATGAAACCGATTTCATTAATTCTTATTTTCTAATTTCAACTGACATACCTTAAGCTCATCCCCAATATCTCGTAAACTTCGACCTCCTTCCTCCAATGAATCCTCCCCGGTTTGTCGCGAAGACAAATCTTACATACTAAATTCGGTCTCTGAGCATTCTCCTAAGAATATTATTTTTTGAATCTTCCCACCTAATAAGCGATTCCTTGTTTTTGATATAGCTGCGCCAGCCTTACTGAATAATCGTTTTGATGGCACTGATGTTGCAGGTATCATTAAAAATTTTCTTGCTAATAGGTATAAGTTGGGAAAGGTTAACTTTATGTCTTCCCAACAGTGAAATGGGTCGCTCTTTAGTGGGCTATGGGCTGCCTCCAAATATATTTGCAGTTCATTTATCTTTCTTGCTACTTTTTGGGAGCTACTTCGGCCGTATAGCAGAGTTTTGTGATGGCTCCAGATGTCTGCTGCTCCGCTTCCGCCAGGATGATGCTCCAAAGTGCTGGAATCACTATCACCTTCAGCTGTCATTGCTACTTCTTCACACAACCTACTCAGTCGTCCTACTCAGTGTCTTTGCGCATGCAGTCGGATCCTGAAAATGTGTAGTTTTGAATCTAGGATCGAAAATACATGCTGCTGATGCAGAAAAGTTTTGTTCTATGAAACCAAATCTCTTCTTAATTTGTTCAATTGCAGTGCTCTTGGCAAAGCTTATATGCTCATAATCTTGATTAGAAGGTTTTGGAAGTGAAGATCGAAGGCAATTGATGAGTGGAATCACTTAACTTAAGGTAACGTACTTTTCACCACATACTTCCCTTGTTATGTTTTCAAATGGTTTCATTAGAGTACAAAGTTGTTTGATGATTTCGAGTTCCCTCAAATTGACCATTACTGGACCATTGACATCTCTTAGAAGCAATTGTTGCAAATCTTCCGATAGTTCAAGAAATCTTTCAATCATATAATATCCAGAATTCCATCTGGTTTTAACGTCAAGGATGACCTCTTTAAACTTCCCATCTTTAGCTTTTTGCTTTTCTCGGAGCTAGTCAGAAATTTTTACGCTGTTCTTTACCCACTTTACTATATTGCGAATTTTGGTGATGATAGGAGCCACTTTCTCGTTATGGAGAACATCCATCGCAATTAAATTTAGGGTATGACTAGAACAGTGCAAATGACGTCACAAAACTGAACATGTGCTGCCTTTACAATGCTAGCACCATTATCCATTACTATGCCAACTACTTTCGATTCATCTATTTTCCATTCCAATAAAATTTTTCCTAGTGTTTGAGCAAGATTTCCTACTGTATGGTCAGTGCGGTCAGTGCATAACAACTATATTTCTAGATATCATATCTGAGCTGCTGCTTAAAAAATGTACTGTTACACCTAAGTAGCTCTGTGTGCTACCCATTTCTGACCAGGTGTCACATAACAAACAAATATTTGTGGCATTTTTAAGTGTTCGAACAAATGAATATGAAACTACTTTATATTTTTCTTCAAGAAGACTTTTCAATGTGTTGGGCAAGGCACAACATAGGATGGTGGTAATTCTTTCATTAGCCTTTTAGAGCCAGCTCCAGTGACCGTATGGAAAGGTCGATTGTCCTTGCAGATGAAAAACAGAATGCACTGCGTTATGCAATTATGTCTAGGCCCTCCTTCTAAAATATAAAATGCATATATTTATTTATAAAATCTGAAGCTAACAAATGCTAGCTAAAGACACTGACCACGAAATGAGGTACTTCGCAGAAATGCTTCTACTATTGCCCTTTTCATTTTGGGCGGAGGAGATTGTATTGACTCCACTTCACTTTTTACATCTGCCTCGAGGGATATAATGGTATCTTCGGAAATAGTATCCTGTGTGCTTGTAGCAGTAGCGGTTTGATTATCGTTCGTAAGTAAGTAAGATTGAATTGTATTTTCTTTTGGTGATTTACTATTAATATAACAAAAATTATCAGCTACCAAAATTACCAAGCAAGTAAGAATTAAATAGTATCACTAAGTAAGAAGAAAATAAGTATCACTGAGCCGAAAACTCATCTTTCCTGATATTCAATATATGCATGTAAATATATATATATATATATATATATATATATATATATATATATATATATATATATATATATATATATATATATATATAAATATATAAATATATATATATATATATATATATATATATATATATATATATATATATATATATATATATATATATATATATATATAAATATATATATATATATATACACATATAAATATATATATATATATATATATATATATATATATATATATATATATATATACATATATATACATATATATACATATATATACATATATATATATATATATATATATATATATATATATATATATATATATATATATATATATATATATATATATATATATATATATATATATATATATATATATATATATATATATGTATATATATATATATATACAAATATATATATATATATATATATATATATATATATATATATATATATATATATATATATATATATATATATATATATATATATTTATATATATTTATATATATGTTAGGTGAGAACGGTCAGAACGCTATTATATTGTCTCACATACATTGTATGTATGTGTATGAGCATGGCTAATGATTATTTTCTTTTGTAATGTAGTTAGTTGTTAATCAACCGTCATCATGCACACACCACTGAATTTGTGAATAATAAAGTTTGTGCGATGATAAAAATTCGCACCTTATTTTTCTTCTGGACGTCAGCAATACAAATAAAAAATTAAAAATATAAATATTAAATTAAATTACAATAATATGTATTAAATAAAAATAAAAATATTAAAAAAAAATGCGATAATAAAAAACATACATGGATGCATTAATATATTAATTTCAATTTATTCATATAAACTTCGGTCGTATGGTTCTTGCAGCTATAAGATACTTTATTATAATTACTCACCTGACACCAACATAAATCTCAAACACTTACTTTTCTCCATCAATTCCCTTCTTAATTTCCTCCACTTTCTCATCTGTTACTTCACGGATATTCTAAACATTTGCATTCACTTCGGTTTCTTTCTTCCAACGAATGGTTTCTTCGCGGCGCTTCTCCTCTGCCTCCGTTTTCCAGTTGCTTTCTCTTGGGTACTTCTACAGCATTTTCACCTACTTTCCGGTAGTCTTGAAAAAGCAGCTAGAATAGAATGTTTTCCTCAGTTCCACCGAATGTCCCTAACCTCAACATTGAAGTATAGTAATTTACATTTTCTCAATATCCTTCCGCCGTCCGCGGCACCAACGAAGAATTCTGTTTTACGGGCAAGGAAAATTGCAATGGTTTGCAACAGCTGAAAGATTAAGACAAAGAATATTATATAATACAAAGGATAATACAAAGGAGAACAAAATATTCCTTCAGGACTACAATTTGAATATAAGTTTTTATAATAACTACACTTGACACAAACATAACTTTCAAATACTTACTTTTCTTCATCAATTTCCTTTTTAATCTCCTACGCTTTCTCATCTGTTACTTCACGGATATTCGAAACCTTTGCATTTGCTTCGGTTTCCCAAACAATGCGGCAGCGCAGCGGCACTCGTAAAATATGGTGATGTAATGCAATAAACAAACCGTTAAAATTTTTCTAAATAAAATAGCACGCACTTCACTAGCACAGCACACCACATGTGGTGATTATGTGGCTGGTTTGGTTCGAAGAAGTGGGTCTGGGTGGAAATACATTCCGTAACACAGTTTATAGCTGTAACCAGTGAAGTAGTAGAAATGGAGTGGACATGCCCATAAATTTACATTTAAGGGGATGGTAGTAATGTTTTTAGCTACTCATTGTCAAATCGGGTCAAATCGAGGCCTTCATATAAAAAGCCTATCGCAAAAGCAATTAATGTACAAGATGGCGGACCTAAGCAACTTTTCTCAACCAGTCCGCACAGTGATGTTTTTCTCTGGTGTTATAGAGATTCACGAGAACCACCTACAGGAGATATGAGGAAACTCATATGTCATGTCAATTACACTGAGCGGGAAAAGAACATAAACAAAGGTAGATTGCAACGAATGAATTTTTCATAATCTTCATCAAATTGATTTGTAGGAACAAGCAGAGGAGCGAAGAATGCGAAGAGAAGTCATAAATTGGTAAGTAGGAATGCCAGAAATCTGACGAGGAGCTATATAGTAGCATAGTTTCGTTACAAAAACGGCTTGCTGCGAATCTAACCAAGAACCACGGTTAGCATTGTGATTTATTTTGTTTCTTATATGCCTTTCGACCTGAAAATCAGGATTTATGAATCATATGAATCTCTACAGATTCCGGAAAACGACCTTTTCCTCAATAACGGCATCGTCTTCGAAATTTTCCAAGAACATTGTTAGAATTTGATCATAAATTGATAAATCGCCACTTGTATAGCCTGGATAACTCACCACGCTGTATACTTTTTTGAAGTCATCGACCGATGCAGCACCTTCATTTGATCGATCAAGTTTTTTGAACGCTTTTTTTATTATATTAAGCCTAAATGATGACATTGACGGTTGAAACAAATTGTACCAGTTATAAAATTTTGCGTTGTAGACCTCATGTGTCTTATGCTACCGCTGCCAGCTGTATCAAATTTGAAATGCATAAAACGGCCCACAGACACGGAGATCTGGTCGTCGACTTGGTTGCAGATATGCAATATCTGCGACCGAATTCACTGTCTGTGGGCTAGTCTCAGATCTAGTTTGTTCGCAAATATCGCAAGTCTCCAGCCAAATCGGCAACCAGATCTCCGTGTCTTTGGGCCGTTTAAAATATACAATGAGGCATAATTGAACAAATGATTTTGACAATAGTATGCAATTCGTAAAAGCCCAAACAGTAGGATTAAGCTACATATATGAAGATTTTATTACGGATTGGCATTGCAACATAAATTCAATCTAGAATTCACTCCATTCAAGTGCCCTACGCGCTACTCTTGCCAGCTAGCTCAGCTGCGACAGTCGTGGGGATTGGACTGAGTAGAGCTTCATGCAAGAAGCACATTCAATTAATCAAACACGGACTATACGAAACATAACAGGCAAGATTACCATCTTCGGCGCAGATGCCAACTGGATGGATTTTTCACCTAGTTTTTCTTTACTCCATGATATTCATTAAATAAACAACCGAAATAATTTGAGGTAATAATTCTATATATACTTCAAAAGCAATTACAGAAAATCCAAAAATAAAGCTAAAATAAATCCAGCTTATAACAATTATTCAGTTGATAATATCTCTCGATCTATATGGTATTCCTCGATTTTTCATATCCCGAATCGTAGCGTTCGGTAGCCGTCCAGACACTGAAATCGCATAAATACCCCGGCAAAATCGATCTAGAAGTAAAATTCTCATTAGTATCACCGTTGGAAATGAGATGCGCCGTTGCTCACTTATCCGTTACCATTTGGTGACCCAACTATCTTCTGCGCTGGTGACCGGAACTAACCCATTGAACTTTGAACTTGAACTGGGCACCATTTACTTAATTATTTGTCAAAGAAATGTCAATGCAATTGTCATCGAGCAATTGCCAACAAATCTTAATCCCGAGAGGACTACACAATTTCAAAAAGTAGCTTAATACCTGTCAGATTGCAAGTCGCGATAGGCTTTTATATGAAAGCCATGGTCAAATCCAAGTAGTTCCCTTCCAATTTGGCAATGATTGCTACGCATTTTTAACATGCTTTGTGCGCGAGAGGATCGAAGGGGCTAATGGTCGAAAGTTATACCGTCCGTGTCCAGGGGTTGACTGTAACCAATGCCTCCTAGAAGTATGGGCCGTCATGCAGAATGATGACGTCACAGCAATAGACCAAAATATCGTGAAAAACACACGCAGTCTTATGGGACGTCCGCGGGAAATCGTAAATTATACAGGTTGTATTGAAGTAAGTTTAGTGAAAACAAAGTGAGATCCTCGGAACAGTGCTAGTGAACAGTTATAACACAAATTAATACGGTGCGTGCAGTATAAATGGAAAAATTCGCTACGAAATGTTTATCGGTTGGTGTTAGGTTATGTGATGTTTCGTGTCGATTTACTGTCGATACAATTAATTGATACGAAATGCAAGCTATGACTAAATATTATTATTATAACGCGTCCACGCACAAACAACTAACGTTTTATTTATATTTTAGCTAAAAAACCGCAAGTGAAATCTCGGTATATATCGGCACTGCCTCGTGGAAATGTCTAAATTTCCTTCACCCACTACGTCACAGTGACAACGATTACGTAGTCTGACGGCCCGTTCTTCTAGGAGGCATTGCTGTAACTGTCGCTCGCGTAGTCGTAGCGGCGAATAGAGGTATAAGACATTAGAGTGGCAGTATCCATATAAACGCCTGTAGGTGTGTGTCTCGAGCATTCTTCTCCCCCTCGCCTTCACCTCTCAAGCTTTACGGGGTGCTGTCAAGTATCCAGGAGTCAATGTTGAATTGAACACACAAACAAACCAAACAATTTTCCAGAATGCTATTGGTTTTTAGATGAAATTAGCTTGAACAAACTGCGTTTTCAAAACTAATTTAACGATGCGAGTGCTGAGAAGTGTAGAAAGTCATAAGAAGTATAAGAAACGGTTAAAAGTGGCAGTGACACCTTCAATTTCTATCAAAACACCGGTAACGAATTGTGAAGTGAAGTGTTGTTCAAAAATTACCCTCTCCTGCCTGCCTCGGTGAACTTTCCACAGGTAAGTACTTGCCATTTACCTAAGGGTAAAGTCTGTAATCCAAATTAAGTAGATTCGGGTACTTGGCGTGGCCGAAAACGAGTAATTTTAGTGCAATTGTGCGATGCGGACTCAAGTGCTCAGCTGCTGGACCACGAATCTGACACCTGGGTATTTGACAGTTTCTCTTAAATTCCAAAATGGCGGAAATGCCAATGCAGTAGGCTTAGAAGTTCATGCACAGGGCAACTGATTTTAGTTTGAAGAATTCAAACAAAATTTCGGACGAACTAAATAAAATTTGTGCAGAAAAAAAATCTGCGATTATTAGTAGCGTACATTTACAAAGAAAAAATTATTAAAATGGTATGGTTTCGACTATCATAAATTCAGGTTAATTTTAGAAGAATGAATTCATGTAAATAAAAAGAGCCTAAAAAAATTTTCGTTTTGCCTTAATTCCGCCGAAGCCGGCCCCAAGCCCGGTTGAAAAGGAAGAGGGAAGTAGTAAAAAATTTAGCACCTCATTTGCATACAAAGGTTCAGATTTATCATTGTAAGCAAACGTAATGAAATGATAATAATTTTCTCATTGACCTGCGCACAGTGGTTAAATAGCGGTAATGCAGTTAATGAAAATGTTGCAAGATAATAATATATAGTTCTTCAACAATTCAACAATAAGATTCGTTTCGTTCTGCTTTTTAGAAGCAATTATTTTAATTTAATGACTAATTTTTCTTGAGAAGCCATATATTTTAATTTATTGACAAATATTAATACTGACGAACAATGACCGACCACGATGTAGAGTGCAGATTACCTTCAAATTTTAAATCTACGCATATTGTTCCTTGAATGTTAATATTTTCCTTTTTTTTCAAATAATGCGCGCCAAGTTACTGCCCCCAAAACGAGCAACTGATCTACACCCCGAAAGATATTTCGTTGTATTGGAATAATTTGTGGATATGAGTGACCTCGAGACAGAATGCTTCTTTACCACCACTCTTAATGTCTTATATCTCTTTGTAGCGGCGTAGCTCAGTTTGGAAAGATGGGTTGGTTTCCATGTGAAATTTTTTCAGTCACACGTCGATACGATACCACCATCAAAGTATTGATATGAGTAAAATATCGAACAGTATCGATTTAAGTAAAATTTTACTTGGTATCAAACGAAAGTATCGATACCGTACTAATATCAGTACTTTCATCGTGTCCGTAGGCTTGATTCCGCATCGCAATATTGCACTAAAATTACTGGTTTTCGGCCACGCCAAGTACCCAAATCTACTTAAATTTGATTACAGACTTTACCATAAGGTAAATGGTAAGTACTCACCTGTAGAAAGATTACCCAGGCAGGCAGGAGTGCGCATTTTATGAACACTTCACTTCACATTTTCACTGCCACTTTTAAGCTTACATAATGCTTCTCATGACTTTCTACACTTTTCAACACTCGCGTCGCTATATTTGTTTTGAAAACGCAGCTTGTTCTAGCTTATTTTATTTCAAAACCAATAGCATACTGAAAAATTGTTTGGTTTGTTTGAGTGTTTGTTTCGAAATTGACTCCTGGGTACTTGACAGCAGTCCCTAAAGCTTGAGTCGTGAAGACGAGGGGGAGAAGAACTTTACAACAAACTCGAGACACAGGCGTTTACACGGATACCGCCACTCTACACTCTTATATCTGTATTCATAAGCCATAGCGAAATTTATGTCGCCCATAGAGGTATAAGACATTAAGAGTGGTGGTAAAGACGCATTCTGTCTCGAGGTCACCCATATCCACAAATTATTTCAATACAACGAAATATCTTTCGGGGTGTAGATCAGTTGCTCGTATTGGGGGCAGTAACTTGGCGCGCATATTTGAAAAAATTGGAAAAGATTAAAATTCAAGGAACAATATGTGTATATTTAAAATTTGAAGGTAATCTGCACTCTACATTGTGGCCAGTCATTGTTCTTCAGTATTAATATTTTTCAATAAATTGAAATCTATGGCTTCTCAAGTAAAAATTAGTCATTAAATTAAAATATTTGCTTCTAAAAAGTAGAACGAAACGAATCTTATTGTTGAATTGTTGAAGAACTATATATTATTATCTTGCAACATTTTCATTAATTGCATTAACACTATTTAACCACTGTGCGCAGGTTATTGAGAAACTTATTATCATTTCATTACGTTTGCTTACAATGATAAATCTGAACTTTTGTATGCAAATGAGGTGCCAAATTTTCTACTACCTCCCTCTTCCTTTTTAACCGGGCTTGGGACCGGCTTCGGCGGAATTAGGGCAAAACGCAGATTTTTTTAGGCTCTTTTTATTTACATGAATTCATTCTTCTAAAATTAACCTGAATTTATGATAGTCGAAACTATACCATTTTAATAAGTTTCATATTTTAGCATATGTTATAATAGTAAACAGCACAAATTTTTCCAAAAATTATAATTTTTTCCTTGTAAATGTACGCTACTAATAATCGTAGATTTTTTTTCTGTTCGAATTTTATTTAGGTAGACCGACATTTTTTTTTATTTCTTTAAACTAAAACCAGTTGCCCCTGTGAATGAGCTTCTAAGCCTACTTCATTGGCATTTCCGGCATTTTGGAATCCAAGAGAAACTGTCAGGTACCCAGGTGTCAGATACGTGGGCCAGCAGACGAGCACTTGAGTCGGCATCACACAATTGCACTAAAATTACTGGTTTTCAGCCACGCCAAGTACTCAAATCTACTTAATTTGGATTACAGACTTTACCATAAGGTAAATGGTAAGTACTTACCTGTAGAAAGTTCACCCAGGCAGGCAGGAGCCCGTATTTTTTGAACAACACTTCACTTCACATTTCGTTGCCGGTGTTTTGATAGAAACTGAAGGTGTCACTGCCACTTTTAACCGTATTTTATACTTCTCATGATTTTCTACACTTCTCAGCACTCGCGTCACTAAATTTGGTTTGAAAACACAGCTTGTTCAAGCTAATTTCATCTCTAAATCAATAGCATACTTGAAAATTGTTTGGTTTGTTTGTGTGTGCGATTTGACATTGACTCCTGGGTACTTGACAGCACCCCATAAAGCTTGAGAGGTGAAGGCGAGGGGGAGAAGAATGCTCGAGACACACACCTACAGGCGTTTACACGGATACCGCCACTCTAAAGTCTTATACCTCTATTATGTCGCCATGTCATAGCCAAAGATCTGGAAGAAATGGATGGGCGACCCACGTCCAAGAGTGTGTAGGGTCTGTAGAATAGAGGTGCCAAAATTTGGCACCTCTATTCTACAATTATCAAAATTTGGCAAACTTTCAAAATTTGGCAAACACTATGCCCTGGCACCCACATAATCCGGATAGGAATATGCCTTGCCTTTTCATTGAGAGCCACTCTGCAAGCGTTAACAGTTTTTTAAGAACATCTGTAAGACGCAAGAGCGAGAATGGGGGCCCTACTGTCGACGCAAATGGTCATTGGTCTGGTTGATATTCCGCTAATGGACTCAACTGCCATGCGTATAGCATGTAATTCAGACTGAAAGACGGTAGCATGGTCCGACAGTCTACACCACAGGTTAAGGCTCAAATCCGTAGAAAACACGCCCTGAAGAGTACAAGTTCGGTAATTGTCGGGTTTGCCCTAAGACCGACTTTTCTGGCCCAGATTTGGATATGGTCCAGCGCTGATTGCACAAGGTCCGACAAAGTTTGCGGGAACGCACCCCTCACAAGTACCACAATGTCATCGGCATACGCCACCACCTCAAAGCCACTGGCCCTTAACTTCTCCAGTATTTCGTTGACTGTCAGGATCCAGAAAAGGGGATATATAATCCCTCCTTGTGGTGTTCCGATTCCGACTATTCTTTCCGCTTTGGCCTCCAAAAAGGTAGCCTCAATCCACCTGCTCTTGAGCAAGTCAGATGCCCAGGTTGCCAGGGTTTTATCCACTCCATATCGAAGCAAGGCATCGATGATACTCGCGACATTGATATTATTGAAGGCTCCTTCAATGTCTAAGAAGGCTGCCAACGTGAATTCCTTCTGCCGTAAGGATTTTTCTATTGTACCGACAACTTTGTGTATTGCCGTATTTACTGATCTGCCCGCTAGATACGCGTGTTGATCAACACAGAGTCTCGCGACATCAATCGAGCTTTTGATGTGCAGATCAACAAGCCTCTCTAGTGCTTTGAGCAGAAACGATGTTAAGCTGATTGGTCTAAAGTCCTTCACGTAATGATGATTCAACCTGCCAGGTTTCGGAATGAAGACCACCCTAGCTTTTGGCCATTGCTCGGGTACTACCCCGAGGCAGAGGCATGTGGTAAAAATACGCTGCAGAATGGGAATGATGGCCTTATCTGCTTTTTGAAGCATGATGGGTGATATATCATCAATCCCTGTAGCTTTGTAAGGTCGGAATGTGCCAATAGCCCATTCAATCTTGACCTCGTCTACTACTTCCTTGATCAGCCGCTCAGACGCCTGGTGGGTTCCTCGAAGTACGTCACTACGCGGTGTCACGCCGGCTGATTCTGGAAAGTGAGTTTCCAGTAGCAAGTCCATTCACTCTTTCGGGTCCTCCACCCAATCCCCGTTTTCCCTTCGCAAAAGCGTATGTACGCCGGGGGTTACGCTTAGGACCTTCCTGATTCTGGCAGCTTCTGTACATACTTCAATGTTCTCACAGAATTCTCTCCATGAGGCGCGCTTGGCTCGCCTTATCTTCTTTTTGAAGAGCGACAGCTCCTGCTTGTATCGATCCCAGTCTTCAACGTTTCCGGACCGCCTCGCGTTGTTAAACGCCCTTCGTGTGTGACTTCTAGCCTCTGTTAGTTCGCCATTCCACCATAAGGTAGCATTATTCCTAAGGGGCTTTTCCGGACACACGTCTTTGAAATCTGACACTAAGATTCCCATTAATCGGTTCACCTGCTCTCAAAGCCGTCCTGGAGTCGTCAAATCCAGATCGTCTATTGCCCTGAGGTGTCTATTTGTTTTCCTTGAGTAAACTTTCCATTGTGCTGTTCTTGGGTTCCGTACTTTTTTAGGTGAGATAAGAGAACAACCGATATTCCAGCATAGCCACTGGTGGTCCGAGAGCGATGGCAGGTTAGAAACCTGCCAGCTGTGGACACTTTCCATTATGCTTGGGGTTGCCGGGATAATATCAATTACCTCAGCCCTGTTCCTAGTTATAAATGTAGGTTTGTTACCTATGTTGAGGATGTTGAGGTTGGTTGACGTTAGAAATTCTAGCAAACACCCACTTCTCTCGTTTATGTAGGTGCTTCCCCATATTTCGTGGTGAGCATTTGCGTCGCAGCCAATAACAGCATCCGTTGTCATAGCCGCTTCTGCCAATCTTCTCAGTCCGGGCGGGATGGGATCCATGTCGTATGGTAGATAGACCACCGACAACAGGCACCGCTTCGTGCCGCTACCAGCAATCCTCCTCTCCACACACACTGTGGTTGTATCCCCATCACAAAGCTGCGGAATCAAGATTGCTTTAACCTCTTTTTTGGCGACTATACAAGTCCTTGTCTTGTCCCTTCCTTTTAGCTGGAACACACTGAGGCTGGTGCCGAATCCACAAACCACATTCTTGTACAGAAGCAGCTCATGTATCAGCGCGATGTCAGCGTGCCCCCGACTGAGATGCCGAAGCAGGTTGGCCGTCGCCCCTCTATTGTGGTGCAGATTTGCTTGGACCACTCGCACTTCGGCTTCCCTCAGTCACCTTCTCCGCTCCAACTTTCCAGGTGATCCTCTTCAGACCAAAGTGAATCAACCCGTTGTTGGCCCGTACTTGATCCGCGGACTCCCGATCAATTCCCAGCACAAGCACCATCTTTGCTGCACCAGTTAAATCAGGCTCCGCAGATTGGTTCGTTAGTTTAACAGCCTGGAATAATATCCAGCCTGAAACTTTCAGATCGGGGTTCTGTCTTTTTAACAGAGACAGAGCCTCCGAAGCGTTCGAGTGGGGCACCGCCACCTTCGCTGTAATCAGCTTAGGCACGGATGTCTCCTCCACTACGTCCAAACCTGGACGGTCTGCTGAAATCTTCAGGACGGTAGACCGAAGCCATTCCGTCGAGAAGACGTCCGTACAGGTCACCGCAATGTGGCCGCGAACAATGTTACAGCCTTCAAAGCGAGGTGACCCTTCTTCAGTTGACATGGCAAACTTGAGGAGTTCCTCGGTGATCCGTTTAAGAATCACCTTGGCCACATCATCTTCGAGTCTCCATTCCAGGGGTTCCTGTTTGTCAACGACGGCCAGCTTAAGGTGACTGGCCGCTACGTCCCTAAAGGAACGAGCTGTCGTCTCCTGTCGTGGCCTCTTCGTTGATTTACCTCTCGGCGAGGTTATCTCCTCTGAGCGTTGGCGTTTACTTGCAGCCGCTGCAGCAGGTTTCACTTGGGCATCCTCGGGTTTCCCTTTGGATTCCAGCACCACCGTGCTCCTGGCTGCTTGTTTTGCCTCTCTCTTTCTGAAGCGTTGGGCATTCCGCTCTCTCCCTTTGGTGGGATCAGCTGCCGCCACCTTCACAGTGGACTGCAGATCCTCGGAGGCACCACCTCCAGTCTTGGTTACAGCTCTGCCGAGTGGCTTAGCCGCCGCTTCCTTCCCGGTGACCTGCGAGCCTTTCAGCTTGCCGCCTCCGTTCCTGGTCACAGCTCTGCTAGAAACCGACTCAACCGCCGCTTCCGTTGGACTGGCCAGTGGTTCTCCAGACCTGCCGCCAGACTGCTGAGTGACTGCTCTGCTGAGGGGTACCGCTACGTCCATCGGACTTACAGTAGATCCCGGAGCAGGTTCCCCATCTAGCTTCAGGGCCCGCAATCTTTCGATCACCTGACCCTGAGCCGTTTTGCCTCCCAACGTTGGTGATCGTGTCACCTTTGAACTCCTATTGAAGGGGTCCTTTTCTGGTGAATTCCCTCCAGTAGTACTGGCGGGAAGTTTGAGTTCTTTTAGGTCTTTATTTTGATCCATAGATTATTTTTTTTTATAGTTTCAGGTTTGGGTTTCACGTTCTCGGACCACAGCCGAAGCAATCGCCAGAAATTTTGCCTCCCGCTTCAGCCAACCCCATAGGAACAACGAATTGCTCCGCCCGTCCTTCCCCTTCTTCGGATCGCGAGGCAGACTCCCCCACGACCATCCGAGGGTTCTGTAGGCTTTCATAGTACGCTGAACCTGCGAACCTTGCAACCGAGGCAACCAAGGTATCTCCCCTTGGTGGGGCCGTAGGTGGCCCGTGCGGAAACCCGTTGTGAAACCCAGAATAAATGAAATGCGATGTTTCTAATTCAACGGTCGGTGCGAGACTGAGCTTTATTCTCAATTAGATTCAAAATTTACAACACATGTGTGAAGCATTGCCAATACTAAATTATACAAGAATTCAAGAAATAAAGAAATAAAGAATTAAATGTTTGAAAGTTTATATCGTTGCCAACATTCCGCCGGCCAAGACCGCTCCGCGGTCTTCAACTAGGCGTACCAAACGTCGGACGTTTCGTTGGAATAATTTTCTTCCATCCGTAAGTGTTGCGACACGAACAAGTCCATCCAAACCTGGATGAAGCTGCACAACACGAGCAAGAGGCCATTTGGTTGCTGGTAACTCCTCATTCCGTACCGCAACTATATCTCCAGCGTGAACATTTTCCCGGGCTTCTTTCCATTTATGCCTCTTCTGCAACAATAGCAAATATTCCTCGCGCCAGCGTTCCCAGAATTCGTCAGCAACTCTTTGGATTCGCGTCCATTTATCAAGATAGTTATCCGGAACATTTCGATTGAATTTCTCCGGAATGGCTGTAAGCGGTCGTCCGATTAGCAGGTGCCTTGGTGTCAAGGGATCGATCTGGTCTGAGCTAACTGCATTCCCGCATAGCGGCCTGCTATTCAGGCAAGCTTCCACTAGTGTTAAAAGCGTGTAAAACTCCTCATAGTTCAGCGAGCGGTTGCGCAATACGACACTTAAATGCTTTTTCATGCACTTGATGTTGGCCTCCCACATTCCACCGAAATTCGGCGATAAAGGTGGCATGAATTTCCAACGTACTCCATTTTCAGCTGCAAAGCGTGCGCACGAATTCTCGAAGTCTTCCGAGCAAGGAAACGAATCCATCTGCTTCAATTTGTTCTTTGCTCCAACAAAGTTTGTGCCTCGATCCGAAAACATTTCAGCAGGTTTCCCACGCCGCGATATAAACCTTTTGAAAGCTGCTAGGAATGTTTCTGTCGTGAGGTCAGATGCCAGTTCCAAATGAATCGCGCGGGAGCTCATGCACACAAACAACACCACATAGGCTTTGTAAGGGTATTGCTTTCGATTACGAGTTGCTCGCCCGTAAATATTACGCAGCATAAACGGGCCTGCATAGTCGACTCCCGTGTGAAAGAATGCAGGAGCAGATGTCACACGAACTGTGGGTAACTCACCCATCTTTTGTTGTATTGTCGAACCATTAATACGGCGGCATATGACGCATTCTCGATAAACCTTACGCGTCAAATTTCTACCTCCAACAAGCCAATAATCTCGTCGAATTGATGTCAGCATAAGTAATAGCCCAGCATGAAGCAGCTTTTCGTGGGTGTGACGCACCAACAAAAGTGCGAAACGCGATTAAGAACTAATAATGATAGGATGCACGTTGCTTCTTTTACGCTTGCTCGTTGAAGGCGACCAGAAACGCGAAGCACACCGTTCTCATCGATAAAGGGGCATAAAAGCCCAAGCGGTGAACCTTTCGTCAGCGATTTGTGTTTCCGAATGCATTTAATTTCACTCGAGAAGCTTTCAACCTGGCTTTCACGAATGTATATCGATAATGACCTCTGCAGTTCGTCGGCACTAATACTCGTAAATAAAGGTGTTTGTGGTGCAGCCTTAGATACCGACAAGCCTTGTGATTCATCGTCACTTGTAGCGCTCTTGCTGATACGACCACGTGCTGCCTGATAGAAACGAAAACACCAAGCGGTTATTCTGCTCAGTCGTTCTAATGAAGAGTAGCGGTAAATCAAGGAATCCGAGCACGGTTGGTCTTCAGTGGGTTTAGCTTCAATGACATAGGATTGAAGCATGTTATCGCGCATCAACGTGACCCCAGTGACGGGCCATTGATCTGGTGCGTCGCTTAGCCAATACGGACCACGTAGCCACGAAGATGTCTTGATAAACTCCGAAGGGTACATGCCACGGGTAGCACAATCCGCGGGGTTCTCTTTTCCGTTCACGTGCCGCCATTGATTTGCCGGAACAATACTAATAATTTTCGACGTAAGGTTGGCCACAAACGTCGCCCATCTTGATGGATGCGATGAGAGCCAGAATAATACATTAGCAGAATCCGTCCAAGCTAAAACTTCGGGAGAGTAGTTTTGCATTGATTCTAGCACCTCCTTCATAAGCTCCGCGAGCAATACCGCAGCGCAAAGCTCCAAGCGCGCGAGTGTAACTGGTTTGATCGGTGCTATGCGTGTTCGTGCCTCCAACAAACTTGTTCGAACGTTTCCATTGTCTACAACGCGTACGTAGATTGCTGCGCAATACGCTCTTGTCGATGCGTCGGCGAAGCCATGAAGCTGAAATGGTCGTTTGCTCGTAGTGCCCGTCCAGCGTTGTATCCTAACGTTGTTGAGAAGTGAGATTTGACTTCGAATAGCCAACCATCTCTCACAAAGTTCGTTGGGCAATGGCTGATCCCAATCGAGCTTAGCCATCCAAGTCTCCTGAATTATGATTTTGAGTGCGACTCTAACCGGTGCCAAAAAACCTAAGGGATCGAACATTTTGGCGGCTTCGGATGTGACGATGCGGCGAGTAACTTCACAACTGTCAAATCGTTTAACGTTAAAAGCGAAACTATCCGTTGTAGGATGCCAATCAACACCTAAGGCGCCTACTGTGCTATCTGACTTAATTTGTTTGAAGTCGACAGCCTGGTCCTCGAGTGGTATACTGGAAACAACCTGAGGTTCGTTCGAGGCCCACTTTCGCAAGTGAAACCCAACAGAGCGTAGTATGTTATTAATTTGCATGCTTAATTCAAGAGCATCCGCCACTGACTCGCACCCTGACAGCAAGTCGTCCATATAAAAATCCAGCTGAATGATTTTGCATGCTTTGGCAAATTCATCTCGATGCCTTTCAGCAACCTCCTTCAGAACTTTCGTTGCAATATACGATGCGGGTGCAGTGCCATATATCAGCACGGTGATACGATAGTGCTCTATCGGGGTTGATTCATTCTCTCGCCAAACAATACGCTGGTACTCGGCGTCATCAGGATGGACACGAATCATTCGGTACATTTGCTTAATGTCAGCTACTAATGCGATGCGATGCAGTCGAAAACATCGTAATATTGTGCGAAGTGAGCGTTGTAGAACTGGTCCAGTGTACAAAGCGTCGTTTAGAGCTATGCCTCCTTCAGAGCGGCCTGACGCATTGAACACCGTACGAAGCTTAGTCGTGGAACTATTTTCCTTGAATACAGCAAGGTGAGGCAAATAAGTGCAATGCTCACGTTCAATCTCCACTTGCGGTATTTTTTCCATGTGACCTTGCTCTATAAAATCACAGATGAATGCAACGTATTGTTGTTTTAGCTCTGAGTCTGCTCGAAACTTGCGCTGAATATTTCTAAGTGCACGTATCGCTGCATTTATGTTACGACCCAGGAGACCTTTTCTATCATTAAAAGGTAGACGAACAACATACCTTCCAGTCCCATCACGTGAATGGGTTTCCTCGAAATGTTTCTCGACCATTTCGTCTTGAGAAGTATTGCAGTTTGATAGATTCACCTCGTCTATTTCGAAAAAGCGGTGTAACAATCGGTCCATATCAATGTCAGTGTTGCAGGTGAATGTGTTGTGACGGATGATATCGTACTTGCTCGCTTCAAACTTTCCCGACACCAGCCATCCGAAAATCGAGTTTTGTGCGATAGGCATTCCGTCGCCCAATGAAACTCTGCCGTCGCGCAGTACGTGCATAAACACGTCGGCACCCAAAAGCACATCAATCTGACCTGGTATGTAAAATTGTGGATCTGCGGGCTCTAGCCAGGTAAACCGCTTAAACTGCTTATGGTTTACCCGGGTACCAGGAATTTTGCCAGTAATGCGCGCCATCACCAGCAAGTCCAATTGCAATGAGATGTTATTATTCACCGGTATCAACTTTAGGCTTATTTTTCCTCTGGTGTTGCCGGCAGGTGAATTTGACAGGCCATTTACAGCAATCCGAGCGTGCTGGCGTTTCGTGCCAAGAGCTTGAGCACAGCTTTCTGTGATGAACGACACCGTCGACGCAGAGTCTAGTAATATTTGGACGCGCAGCCGGCAACCGCTGTCATCTTCTACGTCGGCAATAGCGGTTGGAAGCAACGCGCATTCTATTTTCGAGTCGGCGTCCGTTGTTTCTGTATCGTTCTCCAACTTTGGTGAATTCCCAGGGCCATTCGCTGTCAGAGTTTCATTGATGACCAATGCCTGAGCTGCCATTGTCGTTGGAGCGCTGTCACATAAAGAACTCACCCTAGCACCGCTATTCGCGCTTTGGCTACTCACCGCGTTTAATTGGAGTAAGGTATGATGAGCACTTCTGCACATGGCACAGCGACCTTTGGAGGCGCATTTTCTAAACAAATGGCCCGTGCTCAAACAGTTGAAGCACATTCCCTTCTCAATAGCGGACTTTCTCCTCGACTCCGTCGAAAGAGCTTTGAAGCTGTCACAGCCGTAAACCCGATGCGATCCGCCACAATATACACATACACAAACACTGGTTGCATGCGTTCTATGCATTGGTACTGTCTGTCTACAAATTCCACCTCGTGCCACCTCAGCTTTTCTTCCGAACGAGGATTGCATCTTGAGCGCGTTTGAACGCGATTCTATGAATCGCAGCAATTCCGAAAATGACGGCTTATCATTATCGGCCGTATGCAGTGACCACGCCGTCCGCGTACCGTCGTCCAGCTTCTCCATCAACAATTCCACCAACCAGAAATCACGATCACTTGCTCCTTCACCCAATGATGCAATAGATTGTATCAAACCATCTGACGTGTCATGCAATCGCTGCAATGATCGTACAATATCATCTTGTTTGCACGGTGGTTGCTTCAGAAACGCCGAAATATACGCTGATACCGCAGTCTTCAGCCTACCATATGCATTGCAGAGTCTTTCCCATGCGTGTTGGTAGCTGCCAGCGCTTATTTCAAAATGCCTTAGTCGGCTTTCTGCGGCGCCACCTCGCACGGCATCTTTCAGAAGTTTCATCTTCTGATCCTCTGTCATGCTACTCCGCTCGATGCGTGCCTCCCATGTGCTGCGAAATGATGCCCAATCTTCTTGGAGCCCACTAAATTTTATAGGCTCAAGGGTCGGAAGCTGAAGCATTTGCGAGATCCCAGAAGTAGAAGGCTGTGCTGACTGGCGTTCAGCCATAATTTCAATAAGTTTCGCATTCTGCTCCAAAAGCTTCGTAAGCACGTCATCCGAAGTAGGGGGGCACGATGGTGTGCGTTTCGGGAACTGCGGCGCATCCGTCGAAAGATCTTGGGATACCCTGATGATGTTTTGCAACGATGATATGACTACCATGTATTCGTCCTGAAAGGCCCGATATATTCCTCCTCTCCCTCCAAGTCCTCTGCCGATGCCCTTTCGTCTGCTCCAACTAGGTCAATGATTTTGTCCTGTAATGCATCTATTTGAAGGAATGTCTGCTCCAATATTTTCGCTAAATTTTCGTATTCGCACACGCGTAACGGATCTGCAACCACGTTTTGCGCCTTCGTAAGTAGCTTTTCGAATTTGGTTTGCAAGGTTTTGCGGCGACTCTTGCATTTTGACAGCGTGTCTAAATGCGCGAAATCCATTTTTTGCGGAGTTGACTTTGAATAGTGAACTTAAACGCGACTTACGCGATTTTATCCGGTTCGAATGACCAATTTGGTGGGGTTGTAGGTGGCCCGTGCGGAAACCCGTTGTGAAACCCAGAATAAATGAAATGCGATGTTTCTAATTCAACGGTCAGTGCGAGACTGAGCTTTATTCTCAATTAGATTCAAAATTTACAACACATGTGTGAAGCATTGCCAATACTAAATTATACAAGAATTCAAGAAATAAAGAATTAAA